>JASWHV010000017.1:10000-677305 GCA_030760725.1 Neostapfia colusana
ACCGATACAGCCCCAGAGCATCGCCGCGGCAAAAGATGTCGTGTGCGCGCCGTGATCATCTGGCTGGGTCCAGCGACAAGTTCTGACGCCGACGAGATGTGACAAGTGAGCGGGCCGGGATAGAATATATAGGGGTCAGCCGTGAGAAGGGGCGAAGGGAATATAGAGCGGCAGGGTGGTGGAGGTTCTTGAATGAGTGGGAGCGAGTGAGTGGTGAGAGCGAAGCGTCGGTTCGCGTCAATGCCGAGCAGCCAAGGGACGGCCGTTTCTTTATTCTGGGAGAGAAGCCAAAGAGGCGGCGGGAGTGAGAGAGTCGCATATGCATGCGTTTTGCCGCCACGCACGCAGTCGATTTGTCTCCCCTGGCGCTAACGTACGCTTCGATTAGCAGCATGCAGGGCACGCTTCGATTTGCCGCTAACGCACGTAGTCGATTTGTCTCCCCTGCCACCCTGCATATGTAAAATTGATGGGTGAGTTATTCATTTGCATGGCTAGCTCCATCGATGCATGGCTGTACTAGCAGCATGCAGGTCGCGTTTAGTTTTCACTGCATGCTGCTGCGGCTTGGATTAATTTCTCGTTTCTTCATCAGCTCTTCTCATCAGTATCATCTAGCGTACGTGAAACACATACAGGTGGGTCGTTGCCATTTGAGCTGTAATATAAACCTTTCGTGATTGGTCAGACCCCATACTCATGCGACTGTCGTCACTACTATTGGTACATTCATCAACTCTAATTTTCTCCTAAGGGTAGCTAGACCGACACATAGTAACAAAGTCCCGAGACATATATCTGCAGTATCCACAAATAATGTGCCCTTGTTAGATTAAGAATTCAATACATTCCGAATATTTCAAGTGGCATTTGAAACTTTTTCTTTAGCTTACAAATTCACGGACTTGTAACTAACGCAACCGAGTTTATGCAAAAACTGTACAGATGCATAGCTCCGACATCAACACAGATATACATATATGAACAGTTGGAGGTACAGTACAGTTGAAAGATCAACATAACATGTACAAAACTGAAAAATGAACTAATGTAACATAACGGTGCGCCCCAGGTTGATTACAAGATATGATGCATGTATATACGAGGTGTTTGGAACAAACGTAAGCTTCTTCATCTGTCACACGACTGCTCACTGAGGTGGTGATGCATTTGGATCCAGTGTGCCATAGGTGTAATCACTGGAGTTCAACCCGTACTACAGGTAAGAAGAAAACATAGATTAAGATTTATCAGCCCATCAGGATTTAAAATCAAAATAAGGTGAAGAGTAACATTTCCAGTGGAAATCGTGCAATAGAACAAAAGTCTACGGGAACGTCAATTGTCAAGATACTTATTACCATCATATTAATACTGCAGCCATTGTAGAAAGAAAAAAATCTATTCAGATAGAGTAAATTATCTAATAGACAACCAAAGTAAAACTCCACGACGTCAGTAGCCGTGCCAATAAAAAGCATTCATCAGTTAACTTGCCTATGCAGTAGAGTGTGGTTTGCATTGGAAAACATGGAGGTTGTGGTTTCCAAATAATTAGTTTGTCCTCACAATTCAACAACCAAAGAATTCATCTTCAAACCCCAGACTGCAAATAAGCAAACGTGTGCCACAAAATATAGTCTTTTGATTTATAAGACCTCATCCACCATAGTTTAAATCCTAAGCTTTTGGGAGAATGCCCCGCCCACAAGAGCCACGGGTTAAGTTCAGGAAGGCAGTGTACATGCGCACACCATCTTTGGTTTTATTTGATCGCAAAGTTTTGTGCATCAATGGACTGACACCTGTGGACAAAGCTGAAATTATGTCTTGATCTATTCTGAGTCCAATGAGACTAATGTTGAACAAGACACAAAAAAAAGTTCCGGAAATTGGGAACGAAAAGTTAAAAAAAAAAACAAAAAGGGATAAACATGTACAGAGCTTGTGGTCCAGTACAATGTGATGAGATTGGGGAACTAAAAATATGTACAGAGCAAATGAATTCAAATGAACCATAAGGATCCTCCAGAATCCTCACGAGATATCTTGTTAGCAAATAATTCTCAAACTAGACAGAAAATCCACCTTGTTATCTATCAAAGGCCAATAAGCTCCACAACCATAACTATATGAGATAATTCCCTGTGCGGAAGATAGCAAAATCATCTGTCGTCCACTGCAAAAGTGATCTTCCCTTCGGCGGCATCAGATTCACAGTGGACGATAGGGAACAGGACTTCCGCACTGGGCGATAGGGGATTTCGCTACGTTCCAGGGCTACACAGGGAATTGCCTCTAACTAAATAAAGCATCAAATAATTTGGATTTGATAAGCTTGGTGCTTTCCTGATTTTAAAGTGTTGATTGTTGGGTATCCTAGTCCATATAAGGGAAATAGGGTACCTTACATTCGTGAATTGCAAATGGTTGATTCATGTTTAGGTTATACAATTGAAACGAGATTGAAAACAGTTGTCACCTTCTGCCTCATTCTCGAGCTCCAGAGGTCTGGACGGAAACCTCTAGCATCAACTGTGGTAGGAAGACAGGGTGGAGGAGCATGGGTAACCAGGAGTGGCCTCCTTATGACTACAAAGTCTTCATCACTGTCATAGTCAACGCTCCGGGCTGATAGCATGGCTCGTAAAATCATTGCCAAGAAAAGAGAGAGTGCCTGCAGATGTGGACGAATCCCAATGACATGTAGTCAAGTTCCATGGTAAAAGAAGAGAAGGGGGAATGGAAACGCAAGAACGTTTACCTGTGTAGCAAAAACTGCAAGAGCAACGCATTTGCATCGGTCGAAATTGTTGTAGATGAAGGACAGTAAGTTGTCAAGTTCCCCGGTGCGGTCATATGGAAGATCCTACGCATAAAACATCTTTCATATAATCCAAGGTAGATGGAGAAACCGGTGGTAGTGTGTTTCTACTTATGTCATGAGTTTTTTTTCGAACAAAACTTATGAGTTAT
This sequence comes from Neostapfia colusana, assembly GCA_030760725.1. Lineage (NCBI taxonomy): Eukaryota > Viridiplantae > Streptophyta > Magnoliopsida > Poales > Poaceae > Neostapfia > Neostapfia colusana. The sequence goes on from JASWHV010000017.1 coordinate 12,977, forward strand.
TGGGCTCGCGCCAGCCTCTCTACAAAAATAGAGATAAGTCTGTCTAAAAATAACCATTGGACTCGAGTGGATAGGTAACACGTAGCCGATAGAGAATACAAGCCTCATTAATGAATTTTTCACGAGTTATTTAACGGAAACCTCCCTTTTCAATAATATTGAAGGCTAACCCCTTTGGATTTTTCTCAAAAATTTTGATACTTTTAGATCCTTCTAAAAAATAAGTATTGATAGGTAACGCGTAGACGATACAGAATACAAACCTCATGTGCAAGAAAAACGAATTTTTGACAAGTTATTTGATAGAAAAATGAATTTTTGACGAGTTATTTGACAGAAACTTCCCTTTTCGGTAATATCGAAGGCTAACCCCTATGGATTTTCTCAAAAATTTTGATATTTTTTTATAACCTTCCAAAAATTAAGTTTGGATTGGTAACACATAGCCGATAGAGAATACAAGTCTCATGTGCAAGAAAAATGATTTTTGACAAGTTATTTGACGAAACCTCCCTTTTCAGTAATATCAAAGGCTAACCCCTTTTGATTTTTCTTAAAATTTTTGATATTTTTTAGAACATCCCGAAAAATAGGTATGGATAGGTAACACGTAGCTGATAGAGAATACAAGCCTAATGTGCAAGAAATGAATTTTTCATGAGTTATATGCAGAAACATGAATTTTTGACGAGTTATTTGACGGAAACCTCCCTTTTCGGTAATATCGAAGGCTAACCCCTTTGGATTTTTCTAAAAATTTTGATATTTTTTAGAACCTCCTTAAAAATAAGTATGGATAGGTAACACGTAGCCGATAGAGAATACAAGCCTCATTAATGAATTTTTCACGAGTTATTTAACGGAAACCTTCCTTTTCAATAATATCGAAGGCTAACCCCTTTGGATTTTTCTCAAAAATTTTGATACTTTTTAGATAAAAAAAAAAGGGCAGCCCGGTGCATGTAGCTCCCGCTTGCGCAGGGTCCGGGAAAGGGTCCGACCCATTTGGGTCTTTTGTACGCAGCCTTTCCCTGCATTTCTGCAAGAGGCTGTTTCCAGGACTCGAACCCGTGACCTCATGGTCACAAGGCAACAGCTTTACCGCTGCGCCAAGGCCCTTTGATACTTTTTAGATCCTTCTAAAAAATAAGTATTGATAGGTAACGCGTAGCCGATACAGAATACAAACCTCATGTGCAAGAAAAATGAATTTTTGAAAAGTTATTTGATAGAAAAATGAATTTTTGACGAGTTATTGACAGAAACTTCCCTTTTCGGTAATATCGAAGGCTAACCCCTTTGGATTTTCTCAAAAATTTTGATATTTTTTATAACTTTCAAAAAATTAAGTTCGGATTGGTAACGCATAGCCGATAGAGAATACAAGTCTCATGTGCAAGAAAAATGAATTTTTGACGAGTTATTTGATGGAAACCTCCCTTTTCGGTAATATCGAAGGCTAACCCCTTTGGATTTTTCTCAAAATTTTTGATATTTTTTAGAACCTCCTGAAAAATATGTGTGGATAGGTAACACGTAGCCGATAGAGAATACAAGCCTCATGTGCAAGAAAAATGAATTTTTCATGAGTTATTTAACAGAAATCTCCCTTTTCAATAATATCAAAAGCTAACCCCTTTGGATTTTTCTCAAAAATTTTGATATTTTTTAGAATCTTCCAAAAAATAAGTATGGATAGGTAACACATAGTCGATACAGAATACACGCCTCATGTGCAAGAAAAATAAAATTTTGACGAGTTATTTGACAGAAAAATGAATTTTTGATGAGTTATTTGACAGAAACCTCCCTTTTCGGTAATATCGAAGGCTAACCCCTTTGGATTTTCTCAAAAAATTTGATATTTTTTATAACCTTCCAAAAATTAAGTTCAGATTGGTAACACATGGCCGATAGAGAATACAAGTCTCATGTGCAAGAAAAATGAATTTTTGACGAGTTATTTAACGAAACCTCTCTTTTCAGTAATATCGAAGGCGATTTTTCTAAAAACATTTGATATTTTTTAGAACCTCCCGAAAAATAGGTATGGATAGGTAACATGTAGCCGATTGAGAATACAAGCCTCATGTGCAAGAAAATGAAACTTTCACGAGTTATATGCAGAAAAATGAATTTTTGACGAGTCATTTGAAGGAAACCTCCCTTTTCGTTAATATCGAAGGCTAACCCCTTTGGATTTTTCTCAAAAATTTTCATATTTTTTAGAACTTCCTCAAAAATAGGTATGGATAGGTAACACGTAGACGACAGAGAATGCAAGCCTCATTTGCAAGAAAAATGAATTTTTCACGAGTTATTTAAGGGAAACCTCCCTTTTCAATAATATCGAAGGCTAACACCTTTGGATTTTTCTCAAAAATTTTGATATTTTTTAGATCCTTCCAAAAAATGAGTATTGATAGGTAATGCGTCATGTGCAAGAAAAATGAATTTTTGACAAGTTATTTGATAGGAAAATGAATTTTTGACGAGTTATTTGATGGAAACCTCCCTTTTCGGTAATATCGAAGGCTAACCGCTTTGAATTTTTCTCAAAATTTTTGATATTTTTTAGAACCTCCTGAAAAATAGGTGTGGATAGGTAACACGTAGCCGATAGAGAATACAAGCCTCATGAGCAAGAAAAATGAATTTTTCATGAGTTATTTAACGGAAACCTCCCTTTTCAATAATATCGAAGGCTAACCCCTTTGAATTTTTCTCAAAATGTTTGATATTTTTTAGAACCTTCCAAAAAATAAGTATGGATATGTAACGCGTAATTGATACAGAATACAAGCCTCATGTGCAAGAAAAACAAATTTTTTACAAGTTATTTGACAGAAAAATGAATTTTTGACAAGTTATTTGACAGAAACCTCCCTTTTCGGTAATATCGAAGGCTAACCCCTTTGAATTTTCTCAAAAAATTTGATATTTTTTATAACCTTCCAAAAATTAAGTTTGGATTGGTAACGCATGGCCGATAGAGAATACAAGTCTCATGTGCAAGAAAAATGAATTTTTGACGAGTTATTTGACGAAACCTCTCTTTTCAGTAATATCGAAGGCGATTTTTCTAAAAACATTTGATATTTTTTAGAACCTCCCGAAAAATAGGTATGGATATGTAACATGTAGCCGATTGAGAATACAAGTCTCATGTGCAAGAAAATGAAACTTTCACGAGTTATATGCAGAAAAATAAATTTTTGATGAGTCATTTGACGGAAACCTCCCTTTTCGTTAATATCGAAGGCTAACCCCTTTGGATTTTTCTCAAAAATTTTGATATTTTTTAGAACCTCCTCAAAAATAGGTATAGATAGGTAACACGTATCCTATTGAGAATACAAGCCTCGTTTGCAAGAAAAATGAATTTTTTATGAGTTATTTAAGGGAAACCTCCCTTTTCAATAATATCGAAGGCTAACCCATTTGGATTTTTCTCGAAAATTTTGATACTTTTTAGATCATTCCAAAAAATAAGTATTGATAGGTAACGCGTAGCCGATACAAAATACAAACTTCATGTGCAAGAAAAATGAATTTTTGACAAGTTATTTGATAGAAAAATGAATTTTTGACGAGTTATTTGACAGAAACTTCCCTTTTCGGTAATATCGAAGGCTAACCCCTTTGGATTTTCTCAAAAAATTTGATATTTTTTTAATCTTAACCCTAAACCCTAAACCCTAAACACTTAACCCTAAACGCTAAACGCTAAACCCTAAATCCAAACCCCAAACCCCAATCCAAACCCCAAACCCCAATCCCAATCCCAATCCCAATCCCAAACCTCAATCCCAATCCCAACCCCAAACCCCAAACCCAACCCCAATCACAATCCCAATCCCAGTCCCAAACCCCAAACCCCAAACCCAATGCCAATCCCAGTCCCAAACCCAATCCTAATCCCAATCCCAAACCTAATCCCAATCCCAAACCCAAACCCCTAAAAAACCCTAAAACACTAAAAACACTAAACTATTGCCTTATTCCTATCATGGATGTTTAATTCGCATGAGGTTAGGCTATAATAGTAATGGTAGGCGCTCTCGTGGTAATGTATCCTAACCCACCCCTTTGGATTTTTCTCAAAAATTATGATACTTTTTAGATCCTTTTAAAAAATAAGTATTGATAGGTAACGCGTAGCCAATACAGAATACAAACCTCATGTGCAAGAAAAATGAATTTTTGACAAGTTATTTGATAGAAAAATGAATTTTTGACGAGTTATTTGACAGAAATTTCCCTTTTCGGAAGTATCGACGGCTAACCCCTTTGGATTTTCTCAAAAAATTTGATATTTTTTATAACCTTAAACCTAAACCCTAAACCCTTAACCCTAAACCCTAAACCTTAAATCCAAACCCCAAACCCCAATGCCAATCCCAAACCCCAAACCCCAATCCAAACCCCAATCCCAATCCCAAACCCCAATCTAAACCCCAATCCCAATCCCAATCCCAAACCCCAAACCCAACCCCAATCCCAAACCCAATCCCAAACCCAATCCCAAACCCAATCCCAATCCCAAACCCAATGCCAATCCCAATCCCAAACCCAATCCCAATCCCAAACCCAATCCCAATCCCAAACCCAAACCCCTAAAAAACCCTAAAACACTAAAAACCCTAAACTATTGCCTTATTCCTATCATGGATGTTTAATTCGCATGAGGTTAGGCTATAATAGTAATGATAGGCGCTCTCGTGGTAATGTATCCTTATTTTAAATTTCTTCATTCAAGCTACAATGCCTTTGGGTTCACAAGTGAAATTTAGGACTTACATGTATGGTATAGATATTAGGTACGGAAAAGAACAAAATTATTATCTCCTATATTCATAATTACTCTTCAAACTTTCATAGGCCAACTTTCTGGTCAAGTTCCTAATGGTCTTTCCCCAATCAACACCCCTAGAATACAAAAAAGATGGTAGCTAGCAAATGTTACAATGTAGCACATGGTCATTTTAAATAGGGAATTTAAATTATCTCACAAGAGATATTTTCTATTCATTTGTTTTTAGGGTTCTTATCTTACCTACAATGTTACTTTAAAATGGCTAAGTGACATAACAAAAATGAAAGTCAAGAATGAATCATTCATATACCACTATTAGCTAAAACAAACATTAGAGGATATGAACATTTTAAGTGCCATGATACTTTCTATTATGCAATTTCATAGGGATATATAAGAAAATAAAAGGAGAATACCTCATTAATTAAAAAAATAATATTCGCAACCAATAATGAAATTGAAGGTTGTAGATTAGCACACATACCTCCAAAAATTATAGTGGTAACATAGTTATCCTTTGATATATGCAATACTTAAAATGTTCATATTCCATAAAGCATGAAGAAGAGAAAATATTATAGTATCCATATCAACTACAATGATAACCATAATCCATATGCAGCTGATGGTAGATAATACTTCTTTTTAAAATGTTGATACTAGCTGCATGAAGTAACCAAAACATTAAGTTCTGATAGGCACAAACGAAGGCAAAATATCAATTACTGATACAAATACAAAATGAAATTAAGTTCTGATAGGAAACATATTAGGTTGCTGTTTGGTTCTAATAAATGTAATCCAATGTTAAGTTCAAAGGCATTTTTAGAACGTCCTGAAAAATAGGTGTGGATAGGTAACACGTACCCGATAGATAATACAAGCCTCATGCGCAAGAAAAATGAATTTTTCATGAGTTATTTAACGGAAACCTCCCTTTTCAATAATATCGAAGGCTAACCCCTTTGGATTTTTCTCAAAATGTTTGATATGTTTTAGAACCTTCCAAAAAATAAGTATGGATAGGTATCGCGTAATCAATACAGAATAAAAGCCTCATGTGCAAGAAAAACAAATTTTTGACGAGTTATTTGACAGAAAAATGAATTTTTGACGAGTTATTTGACAGAAACCTCCCTTTTCGGTAATATCGAAGGCTAACCCCTTTGGATTTTCTCAAAAAATTTGATATTTTTTATAACCTTCCAAAAATTAAGTTCGGATTGGTAACGCATGGCCGATATAGAATACAAGTCTCATGTGCAAGAAAAATGAATTTTTGACGAGTTATTTGACGAAACCTCTCTTTTCAGTAATATCGAATGCGATTTTTCTAAAAACATTTGATATTTTTTAGAACCTCCCGAAAAATAGGTATGGATAGGTAACATGTAGCCGATTGAGAATACAAGCCTCATGTGCAAGAAAATGAAACTTTCACGAGTTATATGCAGAAAAATAAATTTTTGATGAGTCATTTGACGGAAACCTCCCTTTTCGTTAATATCGAAGGCTAACCCCTTTGGATTTTTCTCAAAAATTTTGATATTTTTTAGAACCTCCTCAAAAATAGGTATGGATAGGTAACACGTAGCCGATTGAAAATACAAGCCTCATGTGCAAGAAAAATGAATTTTTCATGAGTTATTTAAGGGAAACCTCCCTTTTCAATAATATCGAAGGCTAACCCATTTGGATTTTTCTAAAAAATTTTGATACTTTTTAGATCCTTCTAAAAAATAAGTATTGATAGGTAACGCGTAGCCGATACAGAATACAAACCTCATGTGCAAGAAAAATGAATTTTTGACAAGTTATTTGATAGAAAAATGAATTTTTGACGAGTTATTTGACAGAAACTTACCTTTTCGGTAATATCGAAGGCTAACCCCTTTGGATTTTCTCAAAAAATTTGATATTTTTTTATAATATTAACACTAAACTCTAAACCCTTAACCCTAAACACTAAATCCAAACCCCAAACCCCAGTCCCAATCCCAAACCCCAACCCAAACCCCAACCCCCAAATCCCAATCCCAATCCCAATCCCAAACCCAAACCCCAAACCCAACCCCAATCCCAAACCCAATCCCAATCCCAAACCCAATCCCAAACCCAATCCCAATCCCAAACCCAATCCCAAACCCAATCCCAATCCCAATCCCAAACCCCAATCCCAATCCAAATCTCAATCCCAAACACAATCTCAATCCCAATCCCAAACCCAATCTCAATTCCAAACCCAATCCCAAACCCAATCCCAATCCCAGTCCCAAACCCAATCCCAATCCCAATCCCAAACCCAAACCCAATCCCAATCCCAAACCCAATCCCAATCCCAAACCCAATCCCAAACCCAAACCCCTAAAAAACCCTAAAACAGTAAAAACCCTAAACTATTGCCTTATTCCTATCATGGATGTTTAATTCGCATGAGGTTAGGCTATAATAGTAATGGTAGGCGCTCTCGTGGTAATGTATCCTCACCCACCCATTTGGATTTTTCTCAAAAATTTTGATACTTTTTAGATTCTTCTAAAAAATAAGTATTGATAGGTAACGCGTAGCCGATATAGAATACAAACCTCATGTGCAAAAAAATGAATTTTTGACAAGTTATTTGATAGAAAAATGAATTTTTGACGAGTTATTTGACAGAAACTTCCCTTTTCGTTAATATCGAAGGCTAACCCCTTTGGATTTTCTCAAAAAATTTGATATTTTTTTTATAACCTTAACCCTAAACCCTTAACCCTAAACCCTAAATCCAAACCCCAAACACCAATCCCAAACCCCAATCCAAACCCCAAATCCCAAACCCAAATCCCAATCCCAATCCCAAACCCCAATCCCAATCCCAACCCTAAACCCAACCCCAATCCCAATCCCAAACCCAATCCCAATCCCAATCCCAATCCCAATCCCAATCCCAAACCCAATCCCAATCCCAAACCCAAATCCCTAAAAAACCCTAAAACACTAAAAACCCTAAACTATTGCCTTATTCCTATCATGGATGTTTAATTCGCATGAGGTTAGGCTATAATAGTAATGGTAGGCGCTCTCGTGGTAATGTATCCTTATTTTAAATTTCTTCATTCAAGCTACAATGCCTTTGGGTTCACAAGTGAAATTTAGGACTTACATGTATGGTATAGATATTAGGTATAGAAAAGAACAAAATTATTATCTCCTATATCTATAATTACTCTTCAAACTTTCATAGGCCAACTTTCTGGTCAAGTCCCTAATGGTCTTTCCCCAATCAACACCCCTAGAATACAAAAAAGATGGTAGCTAGCAAATGTTACAATGTAGCACATGGTCATTTTAAATAAGGAATTTAAATTATCTCACAAGAGATATTTTCTATTCATTTGTTTTTAGGGTTCTTATCTTACCTACAATGTTACTTCAAAATGGCTAAGTGACATAACAAAAATGAAAGTCAAGAATGAATCATTCATATACCACTATTAGCTAAATCAAACATTAGAGGATATGAACATTTTAAGTGCCCTGATACTTTCTATTATGTAATTTCATAGGGATATATAAGAAAATAAAAGGAGAATACCTCATTAATTAAAAAAATAATATTCGCAACCAATAATGAAATTGAAGGTTGTAGATTAGCACACATACCTCCAAAAATTATAGTGGTAACATAGTTATCATTTGATATATGCAATACTTAAAATGTTCATATTCCATAAAGCATGAAGAAGAGAAAATATTATAGTATCCATATCAACTACAATGATAACCATAATCCATATGCAGCTGATGGTAGATAATACTTCTTTTTAAAATGTTGATACTAGCTGCATGAAATAACCAAAACATTAAGTTCTGATAGGCACAAACGAAGGCAAAATATCAATTACTGATACAAATAAAAAATGAAATTAAGTTCTGATAGGAAACATATTAGGTTGTTGTTTGGTTCTAATTAATGTAATCCAATGTTAAGTTCAAAGGCATTTTTAGAACCTCCTGAAAAATAGGTGTGGATAGGTAACACGTAGCCGATAGAGAATACAAGCCTCATGCACAAGAAAAATGAATTTTTCATGAGTTATTTAACGGAAACCTCCCTTTTCAATAATATCGAAGGCTAACCCCTTTGGATTTTTCTCAAAATGTTTGATATTTTTTAGAACCTTCCAAAAAATAAGTATGGATAGGTAACGCGTAATCGATACAGAATACAAGCCTCATGTGCAAGAAAAACAAATTTTTGACGAGTTATTTGACAGAAAAATGAATTTTTGACGAGTTATTTGACAGAAACCTCCCTTTTCGGTAATATCGAAGGCTAACCCCTTTGGATTTTCTCAAAAAATTTGATATTTTTTATAACCTTCCAAAAATTAAGTTCGGATTGGTAACGCATGGCCGATAGAGAATACAAGTCTCATGTGCAAGAAAAATGAATTTTTGACGAGTTATTTGACGAAACCTCTCTTTTCAGTAATATCGAAGGCGATTTTTCTAAAAACAGTTGATATTTTTTAGAACCTCCCGAAAAATAGGTATGGATAGGTAACATGTAGCCGATTGAGAATACAAGCCTCATGTGCAAGAAAATGAAACTTTCACGAGTTATATGCAGAAAAATAAATTTTTGATGAGTCATTTGATGGAAACCTCCCTTTTCGTTAATATCGAAGGCTAACCCCTTTGGATTTTTCTCAAAAATTTTGATATTTTTAGAACATCCTCAAAAATAGGTATGGATAGGTAACACGTAGCCGATTGAGAATACAAGCCTCATTTGCAAGAAAAATGAATTTTTCATGAGTTATTTAAGGGAAACCTCCCTTTTCAATAATATTGAAGGCTAACCCATTTGGATTTTTCTCGAAAATTTTGATACTTTTTAGATCCTTCTAAAAAAATAAGTATTGATAGGTAACGCATAGCCGATACAGAATACAAACCTCATGTGCAAGAAAAATGAATTTTTGACAAGTTATTTGATAGAAAAATGAATTTTTGACGAGTTATTTGACAGAAACTTCCCTTTTTGGTAATATCGAAGGCTAACCCCTTTGGATTTTCTAAAAAAATTTGATATTTTTTTATAACCTTAACGCTAAACCCTAAACCCTAAACCCTAAATACAAACCCCAAACCCCAATCCCAATCCCAAACCCCAAACCCCAATCCAAACCCCAAACCCCAATCCCAATCACAAACCCCAAACCCCAATCCAAACCCCAAACCCCAATCCCAATCCCAATCCCAATCCCAACCCCAAACCCTAAACCCAACCCCAATCCCAATCCCAATCCCAAACCCAATCCCAAACCCAATCCCAATCCCAAACCCAATCCCAAACCCAATCCCAATCCCAAACCCAATCCCAATCCCAATCCCAAACCTAAACCCCTAAAAAACCCTAAAACACTAAAAACCCTAAACTATTGCCTTATTCCTATCATGGATGTTTAATTCGCATGAGGTTAGGCTATAATAGTAATGGTAGGCGCTCTCGTGGTAATGTATCCTTATTTTAAATTTCTTCATTCAAGCTACAATGCCTTTGGGTTCACAAGTGAAATTTAGGACTTACATGTATGGTATAGATATTAGGTACGAAAAAGAACAAAATTATTATCTCCTATATCTATAATTACTCTTCAAACTTTCATAGGCCAACTTTCTGGTCAAGTCCCTAATGATCTTTCCCCAATCAACACCCCTAGAATACAAAAAAGATGGTAGCTAGCAAATGTTACAATGTAGCACATGGTCATTTTAAATAGGGAATTTAAATTATCTCACAAGAGATATTTTCTATTCATTTGTTTTTTGGGTTCTTATCTTACCTACAATGTTACTTCAAAATGGCTAAGTGACATAACAAAAATGAAAGTCAAGAATGAATCATTCGTATACCACTATTAGCTAAAACAAACATTAGAGGATATGAACATTTTAAGTGCCATGATACTTTCTATTATGCAATTTCATAGGGATATATAAGAAAATAAAAGGAGAATACCTCATTAATTAAAAAAAATAATATTCGCAACCAATAATGAAATTGAAGGTTGTAGATTAGCACACATACCTCCAAAAATTATAGTGGTAACATAGTTATCCTTTGATATATGCAATACTTAAAATGTTCATATTCCATAAAGCATGAAGAAGAGAAAATATTATAGTATCCATATCAACTACAATGATAACCATAATCCATATGCAGTTGATGGTAGATAATACTTCTTTTTAAAATGTTGATACTAGCTGCATGAAGTAACCAAAACATTAAGTTCTGATAGGCACAAACGAAGGCAAAATATCAATTACTGATACAAATACAAAATGAAATTAAGTTCTGATACGAAACATATTAGGTTGCTGTTTGGTTCTAATTAATGTAATCCAATGTTAAGTTCAAAGGAATTTTAGAACCTCCTGAAAAATAGGTGTGGATAGGTGACACATAGCCGATAGAGAATACAAGCCTCATGCGCAAGAAAAATGAATTTTTCATGAGTTATTTAACGGAAACCTCCCTTTTCAATAATATCGAAGGCTAACCCCTTTGGATTTTTCTCAAAATGTTTGATATTTTTTAGAACCTTCCAAAAAATAAGTATGGATAGGTAACGCGTAATCGATACAGAATACAAGCCTCATGTGCAAGAAAAACAAATTTTTGACGATTTATTTGACACAAAAATGAATTTTTGACGAGTTATTTGACAGAAACCTCGCTTTTTGGTAATATCAAAGGCTAACCCCTTTGGATTTTCTCAAAAAATTTGATATTTTTTATAACCTTCCAAAAATTAAGTTCGGATTGGTAACGCATGACCGATAGAGAATACAAGTCTCATGTGCAAGAAAAATGAATTTTTGACGAGTTATTTGACGAGTTATTTGATGAAACCTCTCTTTTCAGTAATATCGAAGGTGATTTTTCTAAAAACATTTGATATTTTTTAGAACCTCCCGAAAAATAGGTATGGATAGGTAACATGTAGCCGATTGAGAATACAAGCCTCATGTGCAAGAAAATGAAACTTTCACGAGTTATATGCAGAAAAATAAATTTTTGATGAGTCATTTGACGGAAACCTCCCTTTTCGTTAATATCGAAGGCTAACCCCTTTGGATTTTTCTCAAAAATTTTGATATTTTTTAGAACCTCCTCAAAAATAGGTATGGATAGGTAACACGTAGCCGATTGAGAATACAAGCCTCATTTGCAAGAAAAATGAATTTTCCATGAGTTATTTAAGGGAAACCTCCCTTTTCAATAATATCGAATGATAACCCATTTGGATTTTTCTCGAAAATTTTGATACTTTTTAGATCATTCTAAAAAATAAGTATTGATAGGTAACGCGTAGCCGATACAGAATACAAATCTCATGTGCAAGAAAAATGAATTTTTGACAAGTTATTTGATAGAAAAATGAATTTTTGACGAGTTATTTGACAGAAACTTCCCTTTTCAGTAATATCGAAGGCTAACCCCTTTGGATTTTCTCAAAAAATTTGATATTTTTTTATAACCTTAACCCTAAACTCTAAACCCTTAACCCTAAAGCCTAAATCCAAACCCCAAACCCCAGTCCCAATCCCAAACCCCAAACCCCAATCCAAACCCCAATCCCAATCCCAATCCCAATCACAAACCCCAATCCCAATCCCAACCCCAAACCCCAAACCCAAACCCAACTCCAATCCAAACCCAATCCCAATCCCAAACCCAATCCCAAACCCAATCCCAAACCGAATCCCAATCCCAATCCCAAACCCAATCCCAATCCCAAACCCCAATCCAAACCCCAATCCCAATCCCAATCACAAACCCCAATCCCAATCCCAATCCCAACCCCAAACCCCAAACCCAACCCCAATCCCAAACCCAATCCCAATCCCAAACCCAATCCCAATCCCAAACCCAATCCCAATCCCAAACCCAATCCCAATCCCAATCCCAATCCCAAACCCAATCTCAATCCCAAATCCAATCCCAAACCCAATCCCAATTCCAAACTCAATCCCAATCCCAATCCCAATCCCACTCTCAAACCCAATCCCAATCCCAAACCCAATCCCAATCCCAAACCCCTAAAAAACCCTAAAACACTAAAAATCCTAAACTATTGCCTTATTCCTATCATGGATGTTTAATTCGCATGAGGTTAGGCTATAATAGTAATGGTAGGCGCTCTCGTGGTAATGTATCCTAACCCACCCATTTGGATTTTTCTCAAAGATTTTGATACTTTTTAGATCCTTCTAAAAAATAAGTATTGATAGGTAACGCGTAGCCGATATAGAATACAAACCTCATGTGCAACCAAAATGAATTTTTGACAAGTTATTTGATAGAAAATTGAATTTTGAACGAGTTATTTGACAGAAACTTCCCTTTTTGTTAATATCGAAGGCTAACCCCTTTGGATTTTCTTAAAAAATTTGATATTTTTTTATAACCTTAATCCTAAACCCTTAACCCTAAACCCTAAATCCAAACCCCAATCCCAATCCCAAACCCCAAACCCCAATCCAAACCCCAAACCCCAATCCCAATCCCAATCCCAATCCCAAACCCCAATCCCAATCCCAATCCCAACGCCAAACCCCAAACCCAACCCCAATCCCAATCCCAATCCCAAACCCAATCCCAAACCCAATCCCAATCCCAATCCCAATCCCAAACCCAATCCCAATCCCAATCCCAAACCCAATCCCAATCCCAAACCCAATCCCAAACCCAAACCCCTAAAAAACCCTAAAACACTAAAAACCCTAAACTATTGCCTTATTCCTATCATGGATGTTTAATTCGCATGAGGTTAGGCTATAATAGTAATGGTAGGCGCTCTCGTGGTAATGTATCCTTATTTTAAATTTCTTCATTCAAGCTACAATGCCTTTGGGTTCACAAGTGAAATTTAGGACTTACATGCATGGTATAGATATTAGGTACGAAAAAGAACAAAATTATTATCTCCTATATCTATAATTACTCTTCAAACTTTCATAGGCCAACTTTCTGGTCAAGTCCCTAATGGTCTTTCCCCAATCAACACGCCTAGAATACAAAAAAGATGGTAGCTAGCAAATGTTATAATGTAGCACATGGTCATTTTAAATAGGGAATTTAAATTATCTCACAAGAGATATTTTCTATTCATTTGTTTTTAGGGTTCTTATCTTACCTACAATGTTACTTCAAAATGGCTAAGTGACATAACAAAAATGAAAGTCAAGAATGAATCATTCATATACCACTATTAGCTAAAACAAACATTAGAGGATATGAACATTTTAAGTGCCATGATACTTTCTATTATGCAATTTCATAGGGATATATAAGAAAATAAAAGGAGAATACCTCATTAATTAAAAAAATAATATTCGCAACCAATAATGAAATTAAAGGTTGTAGATTAGCACACATACCTCCAAAAATTATAGTGGTAACATAGTTATCCTTTGATATATGCAATACTTAAAATGTTCATATTCCATAAAGCATGAAGAAGAGAAAATATTATATCCATATCAACTACAATGATAACCATAATCCATATGCACCTGATGGTAGATAATACTTCTTTTTAAAATGTTGATACTAGCTGCATGAAGTAACCAAAACATTAAGTTCTGATAGGCACAAACGAAGGCAAAATGTCAATTACTGATACAAATACAAAATGAAATTAAGTTCTCATAGGAAACATATTAGGTTGCTGTTTGGTTCTAATTAATGTAATCCAATGTTAAGTTCAAAGGCATTTTTAGAACATCCTGAAAATAGGTGTGGATAGGTAACACGTAGTTGATAGAGAATACAAGCCTCATACGCAAGAAAAATAAATTTTTCATGAGTTATTTAACGGAAACCTCCCTTTTCAATAATATCGAAGGCTAACCCCTTTGGATTTTTCTCAAAATGTTTGATATTTTTTAGAACCTTCCAAAAAATAAGTATGGATAGGTAACGCGTAATCGATACAGAATACAAGCCTCATGTGCGAGAAAAATAAATTTTTGACGAGTTATTTAACAGAAAAATGAATTTTTGACGAGTTATTTGACAGAAACCTCCCTTTTCGGTAATATCGAAGGATAACCCCTTTGGATTTTCTCAAAAAATTTGATATTTTTATAACCTTCGAAAAATTAAGTTCGGATTGGTAACGCATGGCCGATAGAGAATACAAGTCTCAAGTGCAAGAAAAATGGATTTTTGACGAGTTATTTGACGAAACCTATCTTTTCAATAATATCGAAGGCGATTTTTCTAAAAACATTTGATATTTTTTAGAACCACCCGAAAAATAGGTATGGATAGGTAACATGTAGCCGATTGAGAATACAAGCCTCATGTGCAAGAAAATGAAACTTTCACGAGTTATATGCAGAAAAATAAATTTTTGATGAGTCATTTGACGGAAACCTCCCTTTTTGTTAATATCGAAGGCTAACCCCTTTGGATTTTTCTCAAAAATTTTGATATTTTTTAGAACCTCCTCAAAAATAGGTATGGATAGGTAACACGTAGTCGATTGACAATACAAGCCTCATTTGCAAGAAAAATGAATTTTTCATTAGTTATTTAAGGGAAACCTCCCTTTTCTATAATATCGAAGGCTAACCCGTTTGGATTTTTCTCGAAAATTTTGATACTTTTTAGATCCTTCTAAAAAATAAGTATTGATAGGTAACGCGTAGGCGATACAGAATACAAACCTCATGTGCAAGAAAAATGAAATTTTGACAAGTTATTTGATAGAAAAATGATTTTTTGACGAGATATTTGACAGAAACTTCCCTTTTCGGTAATATCAAAGGCTAACCCCTTTGGATTTTCTCAAAAAATTTGATATTTTTTATAACCTTAACCCTAAACTCTAAACCCTTAACCCTAAACCCTAACTCCAAACCCCAAACCCCAAACCCCAGTCCCAATCCCAAACCCCAAACCCCAATCCAAACGCCAACCCCCAAAACCAAATGCCAATCCCAATCCCAATCCCAAACCCCAATCCCAATCCCAATCCCAACCCCAAACCCCAAACCCAACCCCAATCCCAAACCCAATCCCAATCCCAAACTCAATCCCAATCCCAAACCCAATCCCAAACCCAAACCCAATCCCAATCCCAATCCCAATCCCAAACCCAATCCCAATCCCAAACCCAATCCCAATCCCAAACCCAATCCCAAACCCAAACCCCTAAAAAACCCTAAAACACTAAAACCATAAACAACCTCCTCAAAAATAGGTATGGATAGGTAACACGTAGCCGATTGAGAATACAAAACTCATTTGCAAGAAAAATGAATTTTTCATGAGTTATTTAAGGGAAACCTCCCTTTTCAATAATATCGAAGGCTAACCCATTTGGATTTTTCTCGAAAATTTTGATACTTTTTAGATCCTTCTAAAAAATAAGTATTGATAGGTAACGCGTAGCCGATACAGAATACAAACCTCATGTGCAAGAAAAATGAATTTTTGACAAGTTATTTGATAGAAAAATGAATTTTTGACGAGTTATTTGACAGAAACTTCCCTTTTCGGTAATATCAAAGGATAACCCCTTTGGATTTTCTCAAAAAATTTGATATTTTTTTATAACCTTAACCTAAACTATAAACCCTTAACCCTAAACCCTAAATCCAAACCCCAAACCCCAAACCCCACTCCCAATCCCAAACCCCAAACCCCAATCCAAACCCCAACCCCCAAACCCCAATCCCAATCCCAATCCCAATCACAAACCCCAATCCCAATCCCAATCCCAACCCCAAACCCAACCCCAATCCCAAACACAATCTCAATCCCAAACCCAATCCCAAACCCAATCCCAATCCCAAACCTAATCCCAATCCCAATCCCAATCCCAATCCAAAACCCAATCCCAATCCCGATCCCAATCCCAATCCCAAACCCCAATCCCAATCCCAATCCCAAACCGAATCCCAATCCCAAACCCAATCTCAATCCCAAACCCAATCCCAAACCCAATCCCAATCCCAAACCCAATCCCAATCACAATCCCAAACCCAATCCCAATCCCAATCCCAAACCCAATCCCAATCCCAATCCCAAACCCCTAAAAAACCCTAAAACACTAAAAACCCTAAACTATTGCCTTATTCCTATCATGAATGTTTAATTCGCATGAGCTTAGGCTATAATAGTAATGGTAGGCGCTCTCGTGGTAATGTATCCTAACCCACCCCTTTGGATTTTTCTCGAAAATTTTGATACTTTTTAGATCCTTCTAAAAAAATAAGTATTGATAGGTAACGCGTAGCCGATACAGAATACAAACCTCATGTGCAAGAAAAATGAATTTTTGACAAGTTATTTGATAGAAAAATGAATTTTTGACGAGTTATTTGACAGAAACTTCCCTTTTCGGTAATATCGAAGGCTAACCCCTTTGCATTTTCTCAAAAAATTTGATATTTTTTATAACCTTAACCTTAAGCCCTAAACCCTTAACACTAAACCCTAAACACTAAATCCAAACCCCAAACCCCAAACCCCAATCCCAATCCCAAACCCCAAACCCCAATCCAAACCCCAAACCTAAATCCAAACCCCAAACCCCAATCCCAATCCCAAACCCCAAACCCCAATCCAAACCCCAAACCCCAATCCCAATCCCAATCCCAAACCCCAATCCCAATCCCAATGCCAATTCCAATCCCAATCCCCAAACCTAACCCCAATCCCAATCCCAATCCCAAACCCCAAACCCAACCCCAATCCCAAACCCAATCCCAATCCCAAACCCAATCCCAATCTCAAACCCAATCCCAAACCCAATCCCAATCCCAAACCCAAACCCAATCCGAATCTGAATCCCAATCCCAAACCCAATCCCAATCCCAAACCCAATCCCAATCCCAATCCCAAACCTCTAAAAAACCCTAAAACACTAAAAACCCTAAACCCTAAACTATTGCCTTATTCCTATCATGGATGTTTAATTCGAATGAGGTTAGGCTATAATAGTAATGGGTAGGCGCTCTCGTGGTAATGTATCCTAACCCCTTTGGATTTTTCTCAAAAATTTTGATACTTTTTAGATCCTTCTAAAAAATAAGTATTGATAGGTAACGTGTAGCCGATACAGAATACAAACCTCATGTGTAAGAAAAATGAATTTTTGACAAGTTATTTGATAGAAAAATGAATTTTTGACGAGTTATTTGACAGAAACCTCTCGTTTTGGTAATATCGAAGGCTAACCCCTTTGGATTTTCTCAAAAATTTTGATATTTTTATAACCTCCCAAAAATTTAAGTTTGGATTGGTAACGCATAGCGGATAGAGAATACAAGTCTCAGGTGCAAGAATAATGAATTTTTGACGAGTTATTCGTCGGAAAGCTTTCTTTTCAGTAATATCGAAGGCTAACCCCTTTGAATTTTTCTCAAAAAATTTGAAATTTTTAGAACCTCCCGAAAAATAGTTATGGATAGGTTACATATAGCCGATAGAGAATACAAGCCTCATGTACAAGAAAAATGAATTTTTCACGAGTTATTAACCGGGAACCTCCCTTTTCAATAATATCGAAGGCTAACCCCTTTGGATTTTTCTCAAAAAATTTGATATTTTTACAACCTTCCAAAAAATAAATATGGATAGGTAACGCGTAGCCGATAAAGAATACAAGCCTCATGTGCAAGAAAATTGAATTTTTGACGAGCTATTTCACAGAAAAATAAATTTTTGACGAGTTATTTAATAGAAACCTCCCTTTTCGGTAATATCGAAGTCTAACCCCTTTGGATTTTCTCAAAAATTTTGATATTTTTATAACCTCCCAAAAATTAAGTTTGGAGTGGTAACGCATAGCGGATAAAGAATACAAGTCTCATGTGCAAGAAAAATGAATTTTTGACGAGTTATTCATTGAAAAGCTTTCTTTTCGGTAATATCGAAGGCTAACCACTTTGTATATTTCTTAAAAAATTTAAAATTTTTTAGAACCTCCCGAAAAAGGTATGTATAGGTAACACGTAGCCGATAGAGAATACAAGCCTCATGTGCATGAAAAATGAATTTTTCACGAGTTATTAACCGGGAACCTCCCTTATCAATAATATCAAAGGCTAACCCCTTTGGATTTTTCTCAAAAATTTTGATATTTTTTACAACCTTCCAAAAAATAAGTATGGATAGGTAACGCGTAGCCGATACAGAATACAAGCCTCATGTGCAAGAAAAATAAATTTTTGACCAGTTATTTCACAGAAAAATAAATTGTTGATGAGTTATTTAATAGAAACCTCTCGTTTCGATAATATCGAAAGCTAACCCCTTTGGATTTTCTCAAAAATTTTGATATTTTTATAACCTCCCAAAAATTTAAGTTTGGATTGGTAACGCCTAGCGAATAGAGAATACAAGTCTCATGTGCAAGAAAAATGAATTTTTGACGAGTTATTCGTTGGAAAGCTTTCTTTTCGGTAATATCGAAGGCTAACCCCTTTGGATTTTTCTCAAAAAATTTGAAATTTTTTAGAACCTCCCGAAAAAAATATATGGATAGGTAACACGTAGCTGATAGAGAATAAAAGGCTCATGTGCAAGAAAAATGAATTTTTCATGAGTTATTAATCGACAACCTCCCTTTTCAATAATATCGAAGCCTAACCCCTTTGGTTTTTTCTCAAAAAATTTGATATTTTTTACAATCTTACAAAAAATAAGATGGATAGGTAACTCTTAGCCGATACAGAATACAAACCTGATGTACAAGAAAAATGAATTTTTGACGAGTTATTTCACAGAAAAATAAATTTTTGACGAGTTATTTAATAGAAACCTCCCTATTCGGTAATATCGAAGGCTAACCCCTTTGGATTTTCTCAAAAATTTTGATATTTTAATAACCTCCCAAAAATTAAGCTTGGATTGGTAACGCATAGCGGATAGAGAATACAAGTCTCAGGTGCAAGAAAAATGAATTTTTGATGAGTTATTCATCGGAAAGATTTCTTTTCAGTAATATCGAAGGCTAAGCCCTTTGAATTTTTCTCAAAAATTTTGAAAATTTTTAGAACCTCCCAGAAAATAGTTATGGATAGGTAACCCATAGCCGATAGAGAATACAAGCCTCATGTACAAGAAAAATGAATTTTTTACGAGTTATTAACCGGGAACCTCCCTTTTCAATAATATCGAAGGCTAACCCATTTGGATTTTTCTCAAAAATTTTGATATTTTTACAACCTTCCAAAAAATAAGTATGGATAGGTAACCGTAGCCGATACAGAATACAAGCCTCATGTGCAAGAAAAATGAATTTTTGACGAGTTATTTCATAGAAAATAAATTTTTGACGAGTTATTTAATAGAAACCTCCCTATTCGGTAATATCGAAGGCTAACCCCTTTGGATTTTCTCAAAGTTTTTGATATTTTTATAACCTCCCAAAAATTAAGTTTGGATTGGTAACGCCTAGCGGATAGAGAATACAAGTCTCATGTGCAAGAAAAATGAATTTTTGATGAGTTATTCGTTGGAAAGCTTTCTTTTCGGTAATATCGAAGGCTAACCCCTTTGGATTTTTCTCAAAAAATTTGAAATTTTTTAGAACCTCCCGAAAAATAGATATGGATAGGTAACATGTAGCTGATAGACAATACAAGGCTCATGTGCAAGAAAAATGAATTTTTCATGAGTTATTAACCGACAACCTCCGTTTTCAATAATATCGAAGGATAACCCCTTTGGTTTTTTCTCAAAAAATTTGATATTTTTTACAACCTTACAAAAAATAAGATGGATAGGTAACTCTTAGCTGATACAGAATACAAACCTCATGTACAAGAAAAATGAATTTTTGACGAGTTATTTCACAGAAAAATAAATATTTGATGAGTTATTTAATAGAAACCTCCCTATTCGGTAATATCGAAGGCTAACCCCTTTGGATTTTCTCAAAATTTTTGATATTTTTATAACCTCCTAAAAATTAAGTTTGGATTGGTAACACATAACGGATAGAGAATAAAAGACTCAGGTGCAAGAAAAATGAATTTTTCATGAGTTATTCATCGGAAAGCTTTCTTTTCAGTAATATCGAAGGGTAACCTTCATCGGAAAGCCTTCGATATTATTGAAAAGGGAGGTTCCCGGTTAATAACTCATGAAAATTTAATTTTTCTTGCACATGAGGCTTGTATTCTCTATCGGCTACGTGTTACCTATCCATACCTATTTTTCGGGAGGTTCTAAAAAATATCAAAATTTTTGAGAAAAATCCAAAGGATTAGCCTTCGTTATTAACGAAAAGTGAGCTTTCCGACAAATAACTCTTCAAAAATTCATTTTTCATGCACATGAGACTTGTATTCTCTATCCGCTATTTGTTATCAATCCAAATATCATTTTCGGGATGCTATAAAAAATATCAAATTTTTTGAGAAAATCCAAAGGGGTTAGCCTTCGATATTACAGAAAAGGAGGTTTCCGTCAAATAACTCGTTAAAAATTCATTTTTCTGTCAAATAACACGTCAAAAATTCATTTTTCTTTCACATAAGGCTTGTATTCTGTATCGGCTCCTCGTTACCTATCTGTACTTATTTTTTGGTAAGATTCTATAAAATATCAAACTTTTTGAGAAAAATCCAAAGGGGTTAGCCTTCGGTATTATTGAAAAGGGCGGTTTCCGATTAATAACTCGTGAAAAATTCATTTTTCTTGCACATCAGGCTTGTATTCTCAATCGGCTACGTGTTACCAATCCAAACTTAATTTTTGGGAGGTTATTAAAAATATCAAATTTTTTGAGAAAATCCAAAAGGGTCAGCCTTCGATATTACAGAAAAGGGAGGTTTCTGTTAAATAACTCGTCAAAAATTTATTTTTTAGTGAAATAACTAGTCAAAATTCATTTTTCTTGCACATGAAGCTTGTATTCTGTATCAGCTACGCGTTACCTATCCATACTTATTTTTTGGAAGGTTGTAAAAAATATCAAAATTTTTGAGAAAAATCCAAAGGGGTTAGCTTTCAATATTATTGAAACAGGGGGTTCCCAGTTAATAACTCGTGAAAATTCATTTTTCTTGCACATGGGGCTTGTATTCTCTATCGGCTACGTGTTACCTATCCATACCTATTTTTCAGGAGGTTCTAAAAAATATCAAAATTTTTGAGAAAAATCCAAAGGGGTTAGCCTTCGTTATTAACGAAAAGGGAGCTTTCCGATAAATAACTCTTCAAAAATTCATTTTTCATGCACATGAGACTTGTATTCTCTATCCGCTATGTGTTACCAATCCAAACATCATTTTCGGGATGCTATAAAAAATATCAAATTTTTTGAGAACATCCAAAGTGGTTAGCCTTCGATATTACCGAAAAGGAGGTTTCCATCAAATAACTCGTCAAAAATTCATTTTTCTGTCAAATAACTCGTCAAAAATTCATTTTTCTTGCACGTAATGCTTGTATTCTGTATCGGCTACGCGTTACAGATCCGTTTTTATTTTTTGGTAAGATTCTAAAAAATATCAAAATTTTTGAGAAAAATCCAAAGGGGTTAGCATTCGGTATTATTGAAAAGGGCGGTTTCCGATTAATAACTCGTGAAAAATTCATTTTTCATGCACATGAGGCTTGTATTCTAAATCGGCTACGTGTTACCAATCCAAACTTAATTTTTTGGAGGTTATGAAAAATATCAAATTTTTTGACAAAATCCAAAGGGGTCAGCCTTCGATATTACAGAAAAGTGAGGTTTCTGTTAAATAACTCGTCAAAAATTTATTTTTCTGTGAAATAACTAGTCAAAAATTCATTTTTATTGCACATGAAGCCTGTATTCAGTATCGGCTACGCGTTACCTATCCATACTTATTTTTTGGAAGGATGTAAAAAATATCAAAATTTTTGAGAAAAATCCAAAGGGGTTAGCCTTCGATATTACTGAAACAGGGGGTTCCCGGTTAATAACTCGTGAAAAATTCATTTTTCTTGCACATGAGGCTTGTATTCTCTATCGGCTACGTGTTACCTATCCATACCTATTTTTCAGGAGGTTCTAAAAAATATCAAAATTTTTGAGAAAAATCCAAAGGGGTTAGCCTTCGTTATTAACGAAAAGGGAGCTTTCCGATAAATAACTCTTCAAAAATTCATTTTTCATGCACATGAGACTTGTATTCTCTATCCGCTATGTGTTACCAATCCAAACATCATTTTCGGGATGCTATAAAAAATATCAAATTTTTTGAGAACATCCAAAGGGGTTAGCCTTCGATATTACCGAAAAGGAGGTTTCCGTCAAATAACTCATCAAAAATTCATTTTTCTGTCAAATAACTCGTCAAAAATTCATTTTTCTTGCACGTAAGGCTTGTATTCTGTATCGGCTACGCGTTACCTATCCGTTCTTATTTTTTGGTAAGATTCTAAAAAATATCAAAATTTTTGAGAAAAATCCAAAGGGGTTAGCATTCGGTATTATTGAAAAGGGCGGTTTCCGATTAATAACTCGTGAAAAATTCATTTTTCTTGCACATGAGGCTTGTATTCTAAATCGGCTACGTGTTACCAATCCAAACTTAATTTTTTGGAGGTTATGAAAAATATCGAATTTTTTGACAAAATCCAAAGGGGTCAGCCTTCGATATTATAGAAAAGGGAGGTTTCTGTTAAATAACTCATCAAAAATTTATTTTTCTGTGAAATAAATAGTCAAAAATTAATTTTTCTTGCACATGAAGCCTGTATTCTGTATCAGCTACGCGTTACCTATCCATATTTATTTTTTGGAAGGATGTAAAAGATATCAAAATTTTTGAGAAAAATCCAAAGGGGTTAGCCTTCGAAGGGGTTAGCTTTCGATATTATTGAAACACGGGGTTCCCGGTTAATAACTCGTGCAAAGTTTATTTTTATTGCACATGAGGCTTGTATTCTCTATCATCTACGTGTTACCTATCCATACCTATTTTTCGGGAGGTTCTAAGAAATATCAAAATTATTGAGAAAAATCCAAAGGGGTTAGCCTTCGATATTACCTATAATGGAGCTTTCCAACAAATAACTTGTCAGAAATTCATTTTTCTTACACATGAGACGTGTATTCTCTATCCTCTATGCGTTACCAATCCAAACTTAATTTTTGGGAGGTTCCAAAAAAATATCAAATTTTTTGAGAAAATCCAAAGGGGTTATCCTTCGATATTACCGAAAAGGGAGGTTTCTATCAAATAACTCATCAAAAATTTATTTTTCTGTAAAATAACTCGTCAGAAATTCATTTTTCTTGCACATGAGGCTTGTATTCTATATCGGCTACGCGTTACCTATCCATACTTATTTTTTGTAAGGTTGTAAAAAATATCAAAATTTTTGAGAAAAATCCAAAGGGGTTAGCCTTCGATATTATTGAAAAGGGAGGTTCCCAGTTAATAACCCGTGAAAAATTCATTTTTCTTGAACATGAGGCCTGTATTCTCCATCCGCTACGTGTTACCTAACCATACCTATTTTTTGAGAGGTTCTAAGAAATATCAAATTTTTGAGAAAAATCCAAAGGGGTTAGCCTTTGATATTACTGAAAAGGGAGCTTTCCGACAAATAACCCGGCAAAAATTCATTTTTCTTGCACATGAGACTTGTATTCTCTATCCGCTATGCGTTACCAATCCAAACTTCATTTTTGGGATGTTATAAAAAATATCAAAATTTTTGAGAACATCCAAAGGGGCTAGCCTTCGATATTACCGAAAAGGAGGTTTCCGACAAATAACTCGTCTAAAATTCATTTTTCTGTCAAATAACTTGTTAAAAATTCATTTTTCTTGCACATAAGACTTGTATTCTGTATCGGCTATGCGTTACATATCCATACTTATTTTTTGTTAAGATTCTAAAAATATCAAATTTTTTAAAAAAAATCCAAAGGGGTTAGCCTTCGGTATTATTGAAAAGGGAGGTTTCCAGTTAATAACTCGTGAAAAATTCATTTTTCTTGCACATGAGGCTTGTATTCTCAATCGGCTACGTGTTACCAATCCAAACTTATTTTTTGGGAGGTTATGAAAAATGTGAAATGTTTTGAGAAAATCCAAAGGGATTAGCCTTCGATATTAAAGAAAAGGGAGGTTTCTATCAAATAACTCGTCAAAAATTTTTTTTTCTCTGAAATAACTAGTCAAAAATTCATTTTTCTTGCACATGAGGCTTGTATTCTGTATCGGCTACGCGTTACCTATCCATACTTATTTTTTTAAATGTTGTAAAAAACATCAAAATTTTTGATTAAAATCCAAAGGAGTTAGCCTTCGATATTATTGAAAAGGGAGGTTCCCGGTTAATAACTCATGAAAAATTCATTTTTCTTGCACATGAGGCTTGTATTCTCTATCGGCTATGTGTTACCTATCCATACCTATTTTTCGGGAGGTTCTAAAAAATATCAAAATTTTTGAGAAAATCCAAAGGGGTTAGCCTTCGTTATTAACGAAAAGGTAGCTTTCTGACAAATAACTCTTCAAAAATTTATTTTTGATGCACATGAGACTTATATTCTCTATCCGCTATGTGTTACCAATCCAAACATCATTTTTAGGATGTTATAAAAAATATCAAAATTTTTGAGAAAATCCAAAGGTGTTAGCCTTCGATATTACTGAAAAGGAGGTTTCCGTCAAATAACTCGTCAAAAATTCATTTTTCTGTCAAATAACTCATCAAAAATTCATTTTTCTTGCACATAAGGCTTGTATTCTGTATCGGCTACTCGTTACCTATCCGTACTTATTTTTTGGTAAGATTCTAGAAAATATCAAAATTTTTGAGAAAAATCCAAAGGGGTTAGCCTTCGGTATTATTGAAAAGGGCGGTTTCCGATCAATAACTCGTGAAAAATTCATTTTTCTTGCACATGAGGCTTGTATTCTCAATCGGCTACGTGTTACCAATCCAAACTTAATTTTTGGGATATTATGAAAAATATCAAATTTTTTGAGAAAATCCAAAGGGGTCAGCCTTCGATATTACAGAAAAGGGAGGTTTCTGTTAAATAACTCGTCAAAAATTTATTTTTCAGTGAAATAACTAGTCAAAATTTCCATTTTTCTTGCTCATGAAGCTTGTATTCTGTATCGGCTACGCATTACCTATCCATACTTATTTTTTGGAAGGTTGTAAAAAATATCAAAAATTTTGCTAAAAATCCAAAGGGGTTAGCTTTCGATATTATTGAAACAGGGGGTTCCCGGTTAATAACTCATGCAAAGTTCATTTTTCTTGCACAAGAGCCTTGAATTCTCTATCGTCTACGTGTTACCTATCCAGACCTATTTTTTGGGAGGTTCTAAGAAATGTCAAATTTTTTGAGAAAAATCCAAAGGGGTTAGCCTTCGATATTACCTATAATGGAGCTTTCCGACAAATAACTCGTGAGAAATTCATTTTTCTTGCACATGAGACGTGTATTCTCTATCCTCTATGTGTTACCAATCCAAACTTAATTTTTGGGAGGTTCCAAAAAATATCAAATTTTTTGAGAAAATCCAAAGGGGTTAGACTTTGATATTACAGAAAACGGAGGTTTCTGTCAAATAACTCGTCAAAAATTTATTTTTCTACGAAATAACTAGTCAAAAATCCATTTTTCTTGCACATGAGGCTTGTATTCTTTATCGGCTACGCGTTACCTATCCATACTTATTTTTTGTAAGGTTGTAAAAAATATCAAATTTTTTTAGAAAAATCCAACGGGGTTAGCCTTCGATATTATTGAAAAGGGAGGTTCCCGGTTAATAGCTCGTGAAAAATTTATTTTTATGACACATGAGGCTTGTATTCTCTATCCGCTACGTGTTACCTATCCATACCTATTTTTCGGGAGGTTCTAAGAAATATCAAAATTTTTGAGAAAAATCTAAAGGGGTTAGCCTTTGATATTACTGAAAAGGGAGCTTTCTGACAAATAACCCGTCAAAAATTCATTTTTCTTGCACATGAGACTTGTATTGTCTATCCGCTATGCGTTACCAATCCAAACTTCATTTTTTGGATGTTATAAAAAATATCAAAATTTTTGAGAAAATCCAAAGGTGTTAGCCTTCGATATTACCAAAAAGGAGGTTTCCGTCAAATAACTCGTCTAAAATTCATTTTTCTGGTCAAATAACTCGTTAAAAATTCATTTCTCTTGCACATAAGGCTTGTGTTCTGTATCGTCTACGCGTTACATATCCATACATATTTCTTGGTAAGATTCTAAAAAATATCAAAATTTTTTAAAAAAATCCAAAGGGGTTAGCCTTCGGTATTATTGAAAAGGGAGGTTTCCGATTAATAACTTGTGAAAAATTCATTTTTCTTGCACATGAGGCTTGTATTCTCTATCCTCTATGCGTTACCAATCCAAACTTAATTTTTGGGAGGTTATAAAAATATCAAATTTTTTGAGAAAATCCAAAGGGGTTAGCCTTCGATATTACAGAAAACGGAGGTTTCTGTCAAATAACTCGTCAAAAATTTATTTTTCTACGAAATAACTAGTCAAGAATTCATTTTTCTTGCACATAAGGCTTGTATTCTGTATCGGCTACGCGTTACCTATCCATACTTATTTTTTGTAAGGTTGTAAAAAATATCAAAATTTTTGAGAAAAATCCAAAGGGGTTAGCCTTCGATATTATTGAAAAGGGAGGTTACCGGTTAATAACTCGTGAAAAATTCATTTTTCTTGCACATGAGGCTTGTATTCTCTATCCGCTACGTGTTAACTATCCATACCTATTTTTCGGGAGGTCCTAAGAAATATCAAAATTTTTGAGAAAAATACAAAGGGGTTAGCCTTTGATATTACTGAAAAGGGAGCTTTCCAACAAATAACCCGTCAAAAATTCATTTTTCTTGCACATGAGACTTGTATTGTCTATCCGCTATGAGTTACCAATCCAAACTTGATTTTTGGGATGTTATAAAAAATATCAAAATTTTTGAGAAAATCCAAAGGGGTTAGCCTTCGATATTACCGAAAAGGAGGTTTCCGTCAAATAACTCGTCTAAAATTCATTTTTCTGGTCAAATAACTCATTAAAAATTCATTTCTCTTGCACATAAGGCTTGTATTCTGTATCGGCTATGCGTTACCAATCCATACTTATTTTTTTGGTAAGATTCTAAAAAATATCAGTTTTTTTTGAAAAATCTAAAGGGGTTAGCCTTCAGTATTATTGAAAATGGAGGTTTCCGGTTAATAACTCGTGAAAAATTCATTTTTCTTGCACATGAGGCTTGTATTCTCAATCGGCTACGTGTTACCTATCCATACCTATTTTTGATAAGGTTCTAAAAAATATCAAAATTTTTGAGGAAAATCCAAAGGGGTTAGCCTTCGATATTAACGAAAAGGGAGGTTTCCGTCAAATGACTCATCAAAAATTTATTTTTCTGCATATAACTCGTGAAAGTTTCATTTTCTTGCACATGAGGCTTGTATTCTCAATCGGCTACATGTTACCTATCCATACCTATTTTTTGGGAGGTTCTAAGAAATATCAAAATTTTTGAGAAAAATCCAAAGGGGTTAGCCTTCGTTATTAACAAAAAGGGAGCTTTCCGATAAATAACTCTTCAAAAATTCATTTTTCTTGCACATGAGGCTTGTATTCTGTATCGGCTACGCGTTACCTATCCATACTTATTTTTTGTAAGGTTGTAAAAAATATCAAAATTTTTGAGAAAAATCCAAAGGGGTTAGCCTTCGATATTATTGAAAAGGGAGGTTACCGGTTAATAACTCGTAAAAAATTCATTTTTCTTGCACATGAGGCTTGTATTCTCTATCCGCTACGTGTTACCTATCCATACCTATTTTTCGGGAGGTTCTAAGAAATATCAAAAGTTTTGAGAAAAATACAAAGGGTTTAGCCTTTGATATTACTGAAAAGGGAGCTTTCCGACAAATAACCCGTCAAAAATTCATTTTTCTTGCACATGAGACTTGTATTGTCTATCCACTATGCGTTACCAATCCAAACTTCATTTTTGGGATGTCATAAAAAATATCAAAATTTTTGAGAAAATCCAAAGGTGTTAGCCTTCGATATTACCAAAAAGGAGGTTTCCGTCAAATAACTCGTCTAAAATTCATTTTTCTGGTCAAATAACTCGTTAAAAATTCATTTCTCTTGCACATAAGGCTTGTGTTCTGTATCGGCTACGCGTTACATATCCATACATATTTCTTGGTAAGATTCTAAAAAATATCAAAATTTTTTAAAAAAATCCAAAGGGGTTAGCCTTCGGTATTATTGAAAAGGGAGGTTTCCGATTAATAACTTGTGAAAAATTCATTTTTCTTGCACATGAAGCTTGTATTCTCTATCCTCTATGCGTTACCAATCCAAACTTAATTTTTGGGAGGTTATAAAAATATCAAATTTTTTGAGAAAATCCAAAGGGTTTAGCCTTCGATATTACAGAAAACGGAGGTTTCTGTCAAATAACTCGTCAAAAATTTATTTTTCTACGAAATAACTAGTCAAAAATTCATTTTTCTTGCACATAAGGCTTGTATTCTGTTTCGGCTACGCGTTACCTATCCATACTTATTTTTTGTAAGGTTGTAAAAAATATCAAAATTTTTGAGAAAAATCCAAAGGGGTTAGCCTTCGATATTATTGAAAAGGGAGGTTACCGGTTAATAACTCGTGAAAAATTCATTTTTCTTGCACATGAGGCTTGTATTCTCTATCCGCTACGTGTTAACTATCCATACCTATTTTTCGGGAGGTCCTAAGAAATATCAAAATTTTTGAGAAAAATACAAAGGGGTTAGCCTTTGATATTACTCAAAAGGGAGCTTTCCGACAAATAACCCGTCAAAAATTCATTTTTCTTGCACATGAGACTTGTATTGTCTATCCGCTATGTGTTACCAATCCAAACTTGATTTTTGGGATGTTATAAAAAATATCAAAATTTTTGAGAAAATCCAAAGGGGTTAGCCTTCGATATTACCGAAAAGGAGGTTTCCGTCAAATAACTCGTCTAAAATTCATTTTTCTGGTCAAATAACTCATTAAAAATTCATTTCTCTTGCACATAAGGCTTGTATTCTGTATCGGCTATGCGTTACCAATCCATACTTATTTTTTTGGTAAGATTCTAAAAAATATCAGTTTTTTTATAAAAATCCAAAGGGGTTAGCCTTCAGTATTATTGAAAATGGAGGTTTCCGGTTAATAACTCGTGAAAAATTCATTTTTGTTGCACATGAGGCTTGTATTCTCAATCGGCTACGTGTTACCTATCCATACCTATTTTTGATAAGGTTCTAAAAAATATCAAAATTTTTGAGAAAAATCCAAAGGGGTTAGCCTTCGATATTAACGAAAAGGGAGGTTTCCGTCAAATAACTCATCAAAAATTTATTTTTCTGCATATAACTCGTGAAAGTTTCATTTTCTTGCACATGAGGCTTGTATTCTCAATCGGCTACATGTTACCTATCCATACCTATTTTTAGGAGGTTCTAAGAAATATCAAAATTTTTGAGAAAAATCCAAAGGGGTTAGACTTCGTTATTAACAAAAAGGGAGCTTTCCGATAAATAACTCTTCAAAAATTCATTTTTCTTGCACATGAGGCTTGTATTCTGTATCGGCTACGCGTTACCTATCCATACTTATTTTTTGTAAGGTTGTAAAAAATATCAAAATTTTTGAGAAAAATCCAAAGGGGTTAGCCTTCGATATTATTGAAAAGGGAGGTTACCGGTTAATAACTCGTAAAAAATTCATTTTTCTTGCACATGAGGCTTGTATTCTCTATCCGCTACGTGTTACCTATCCATACCTATTTTTCGGGAGGTTCTAAGAAATATCAAAATTTTTGAGAAAAATACAAAGGGTTTAGCCTTTGATATTACTGAAAAGGGAGCTTTCCGACAAATAACCCGTCAAAAATTCATTTTTCTTGCACATGAGACTTGTATTGTCTATCCACTATGCGTTACCAATCCAAACTTCATTTTTGGGATGTTATAAAAAATATCAAAATTTTTGAGAAAATCCAAAGGTGTTAGCCTTCGATATTACCAAAAAGGAGGTTTCCGTCAAATAACTCGTCTAAAATTCATTTTTCTGGTCAAATAACTCGTTAAAAATTCATTTCTCTTGCACATAAGGCTTGTGTTCTGTATCGGCTACGCGTTACATATCCATACATATTTCTTGGTAAGATTCTAAAAAATATCAAAATTTTTTAAAAAAATCCAAAGGGGTTAGCCTTCGGTATTATTGAAAAGGGAGTTTTCCGATTAATAACTTATGAAAAATTCATTTTTCTTGCACATGAGGCTTGTATTCTCTATCCTCTATGCGTTACCAATCCAAACATAATTTTTGGAAGGTTATAAAAATATCAAATTTTTTGAGAAAATCCAAAGGGGTTAGCATTCGATATTACAGAAAACGGAGGTTTCTGTCAAATAACTCGTCAAAAATTTATTTTTCTCTGAAATAACTAGTCAAAAATTCATTTTTCTTGCACATAAGGTTTGTATTCTGTATCGGCTACGCGTTACCTATCCATACTTATTTTTTGTAAGGTTGTAAAAAATATCAAAATTTTTGAGAAAAATCCAAAGGGGTTAGCCTTCGATATTATTGAAAAGGGAGGTTACCGGTTAATAACTCGTAAAAAATTCATTTTTCTTGCACATGAGTCTTGTATTCTCTATCCGCTACGTGTTACCTATCCATACCTATTTTTCGGGAGGTTCTAAGAAATATCAAAATTTTTGAGGAAAATACAAAGGGTTTAGCCTTTGATATTACTGAAAAGGGAGCTTTCCAACAAATAACCCGTCAAAAATTCATTTTTCTTGCACATGAGACTTGTATTGTCTATCCACTATGCGTTACCAATCCAAACTTCATTTTTGGAATGTTATAAAAATATCAAAATTTTTGAGAAAATCCAAAGGGGTTAGCCTTCGATATTACCGAAAAGGAGGTTTCCGTCAAATAACTCGTCTAAACTTCATTTTTCTGGTCAAATAACTCGTTAAAAATTCATTTATCTTGCACATAAGGCTTGTATTCTGTATCGGCTATGCGTTACCAATCCATACTTATTTTTTGGTAAGATTCTAAAAAATATCAATTTTTTTAGAAAAATCCAAAGGGGTTAGCCTTCGGTATTATTGAAAATGGAGGTTTCCGGTTAATAACTCGTGAAAAATTCATTTTTCTTGCACATGAGGCTTGTATTCTCAATCGGCTACGTGTTACCAATCCAAACTTAATTTTTGGGAGGTTATGAAAAATATTAAATTTTTTGAGAAAATACAAAGGGGTTAGCCTTCGATATTATAGAAAAGGGAGGTTTCTTTCAAATAACTCGTCAAAATTTATTTTTCTCTGAAATAACTATTCAAAAATTCATTTTTCTTGCACATGAGGCTTGTATTCTGTATCGGCTACGCGTTACCTATCCATACTTATTTTTTGGAAGGTTGTAAAAAATATCAAAATTTTTGAGAAAAGTCCAAAGGGGTTAGCCTTTGATATTATTGAAAAGGGAGGTTCCCGGTTAATAACTCGTGCAAAGTTCATTTTTCTTGCACATGAGGCTTGTATTCTCTATCGTCTACGTGTTACCTATCCATACTTATTTTTCGGGAGGTTCTAGGAAATATCAAAATTTTTGAGAAAAATCCAAAGTGGTTAGCCTTCGATATTACCTATAATGGAGCTTTCCGACAAATAACTCGTCAGAAATTCATTTTTCTTGCACATGAGACTTGTATTCTCTATCCTCTATGTGTTACCAATCCAAACTTAATTTTTGGGAGGTTCCAAAAAATATCAAATTTTTTGAGAAAATCCAAAGGGGTTAGCCTTCGATATTACCGAAAAGGGAGGTTTCTATCAAATAACTCGTCAAAAATTTATATTTCTGTAAAATAACTCGTCAAAATTTCATTTTTCTTGCACATGAGGCTTGTATTCTGTATCGGCTACGCGTTACCTATCCATACTTATTTTTTGTAAGGTTGTAAAAAATATCAAAATTTTTGAGAAAAATCCAAAGGGGTTAGCCTTCGATATTATTGAAAAGGGAGGTTCCCGGTTAATAACACGTGAAAAATTCATTTTTCTTGCACATTAGGCTTGTATTCTCTATCCGCTACGTGTTACCTATCCATACCTATTTTTCGGGACGTTCTAAGAAATATCAAAATTTTTGAAAAAAAATCCAAAGGGGTTAGCCTTTGATATTACTAAAAAGGGAGCTTTCCGACAAATAACCCGTCAAAAATTCATTTTTCTTGCACACGAGACATGTATTCTCTATCCGCTATGCGTTACCAATCCAAACTTCATTTTTGGGAGGTTATGAAAAATATCAAAATTTTTGAGAAAATCCAAAGGGGTTAGCCTTCGATATTACAGAAAACGGAGGTTTCTGTCAAATAACTCGTCAAAAATTTATTTTTCTGTGAAATAACTAGACAAAAATTCATTTTTCTTGCACATGAGGCTTGTATTCTGTATCAGCTACGTGTTACCTATCCATACTTATTTTTTGTAAGGTTGTAAAAAATATCAAATTTTTTGAGAAAAATCTAAAAGGGTTAGCCTTCGATATTATTGAAAAGGAAGGTTCCCGGTTAATAACTCGTGTAAAATTCATTTTTCTCGCACATGAGGCTTGTATTCTCTATTCGCTACGTGTTACCTATCCATACCTATTTTTCGGGAGGTTCTAAGAAATATCAAAATTTTTGAGAAAAATCCAAAGGGGTTAACCTTTGATATTACTTAAAAGGGAGCTTTCCGACAAATAACCCGTCAAAAATTCATTTTTCTTGCATAAGAGACTTGTATTCTCTATCCGCTATGCGTTACCAATCCAAACTTCATTTTTGGGATGTTATAAAAAATAACAAAATTTTTGAGAAAATCCAAAGGGGTTAGCCTTCGATATTACCGAATAGGAGGTTTCCGTCAAATAACTCGTCTAAAATTCATTTTTCTGTCAAATAACTCGTTAAAAACTCATTTTTCTTGCACATAAGGCTTGTATTCTGTATCGGCTACGCGTTACCTTTCCATACTTATTTTTTGGTAGGATTCTAAAAAATATCAAAATTTTTGAGAAAAATCCAAAGGGTTAGCCTTCAGTATTATTGAAAAGGGGAGTTTCTGGTTAATAACTCGGGAAGAATACATTTGTCTTGCACATGAGGCTTGTATTCTCAATCGGCTACGTGTTACCAATCCAAAATTATATTTTGGGAGGTTATGAAAAACATCAAATTTTTTGAGGAAATCCAAAGGGGTTAGCCTTCGATATTACAGAAAAGGGAGGTTTCTGTCAAATAACTCGTCAAAAATTTATTTTTCTCTGAAATAACTAGTCAAAAATTCATTTTTCTTGCACATGAGGCTTGTATTCTGTATCGGCTACACGTTACCTATCCATACTTATTTTTTGTAAGGTTGTAAAAAATATCAAAATTTTTGAGAAAAATCCAAAGGGGTTAGCCTTCGATATTATTGAAAAGGGAGGTTCCCGGTTAATAACTCGTGAAAAATTCATTTTTCTTG
Organism: Neostapfia colusana; assembly: GCA_030760725.1. Taxonomy (NCBI): domain Eukaryota; kingdom Viridiplantae; phylum Streptophyta; class Magnoliopsida; order Poales; family Poaceae; genus Neostapfia; species Neostapfia colusana. Next base: position 47,403 of record JASWHV010000017.1, read on the forward strand.
CACATGAGGCTTGTATTCTCTATCGGCTACGTGTTACCTATCCATACCTATTTTTCGGGAGGTTCAAAGAAATAGCAAAATATTTGAGAAAAATCCAAAGGGGTTAGCCTTTGATATTACTGAAAGGGAGCTTTCCGACAAATAACCCGTCAAAAATTTATTTTTCTTGCACATGAGACTTGTATTGTCTATCCGCTATGCGTTACCAATCCAAACTTCATTTTTGAGATGTTATAAAAAATGTCAAAACTTTGAGAACATCCAAAGGGGTTAGCCTTCGATATTACAAAAAAGGAGGTTTCCGTCAAATAACTCGTCTAAAATTCATTTTTCTGTCAAATAACTCGTTAAAAATTCATTTTTCTTGCACATAAGGCTTGTATTCTGTATCGGCTACGCGTTACCTATCCATACATATTTCTTTATAAGATTATAAAAAATATCAAAATTTTTTAGAAAAATCCAAAGGGGTTAGCCTTCGGTATTATTGAAAAGGGAGGTTTCCAGTTAATAACTCGTGAAAAATTCATTTTTCTTGCACATGAGACTTGTATTCTCTATCCTCTATGCGTTACCAATCCAAACTAAAATTTTGGGAGGTTCCAAAAATTATCAATTTTTTTGAGAAAATCCAAAGGGGTTAGCCTTCGATATTACCTAAAAGGGAGGTTTCTATCAAATAACTCGTCAAAAATTTATTTTTCTGTAAAATAACCCATCAAAAATTCATTTTTCTTGCACATGAGGCTTGTCTTTTGTATCGGCTACGCGTTACCTATCCATACTTATTTTTTGTAAGGTTGTAAAAAATATCAAAATATTTGAGAAAAATCCAAAGGGGTTAGCCTTCGATATTATTGAAAAGGGAGGTTCCCGGTTAATAACTCGTGAAAATTTCATTTTTCTTGCACATGAGGCTTGTATTCTCTATCCGCTACGTGTTACCTATCCATACCTATTTTTCAGGACGTTCTAAGAAATATCAAAATTTTTGAGAAAAATCCAAACGGGTTAGCCTTTGATATTACTAAAAAGGGAGCTTTCCGACAAATAACCCGTCAAAAATTCATTTTTCTTGCACACGAGACATGTATTCTCTATGCGCTATGCGTTACCAATCCAAACTTCATTTTTGGGAGGTTATGAAAAATATCAAATTTTTTGAGAAAATCCAAAGGGGTTAGCCTTCGATATTACAGAAAACGGAGGTTTCTGTCAAATAACTCGTCAAAAATTTATTTTTCTGTGAAATAACTAGTCAAAAATTCACTTTTCTTGCACATGAGGCTTGTATTCTGTATCGGCTACGCGTTACCTATCCATAATTATTTTTTGTAAGGTTGTAAAAAATATCAAAATTTTTGAGAAAAATCTAAAGGGGTTAGCCTTCGATATTATTGAAAAGGGAGGTTCCCGGTTAATAACTCGTGAAAAATTCATTTTTCTTGCACATGAGGCTTGTATTCTCTATTCGCTACGTGTTACCTATCCATACCTATTTTTCGGGAGGTTCTAAGAAATATCAAAATTTTTGAGAAAAATCCAAAGGGGTTAACCTTTGATATTACTGAAAAGGGAGCTTTCTGACAAATAACCCGTCAAAAATTCATTTTTCTTGCACAAGAGACTTGTATTCTCTATCCGCTATGCTTTACCAATCCAAACTTCATTTTTGGGATGTTATAAAAAATATCAAAATTTTTGAGAAAATCCAAAGGGGTTAGCCTTCGGTATTACCGAAAAGGAGGTTTCCGTCAAATAACTCGTCTAAAATTCATTTTTCTGTCAAATAACTCGTTAAAACTCATTTTTCTTGCACATAAGGCTTGTATTCTGTATCGGCTACGCGTTACCTTTCCATACTTATTTTTTGGTAAGATTCTAAAAAATATCAAAATTTTTGAGAAAAATCCAAAGGGGTTAGCCTTCAGTATTGTTGAAAAGGGGGGTTTCCGGTTAATAACTCGTGAAGAATACATTTTTCTTGCACATGAGGCTTGTATTCTCAATCGGCTACGTGTTACCAATCCAAAATTATATTTTGGGAGGTTATGAAAAATATCAAATTTTTTGAGAAAATCCAAAGGGGTTAGCCTTCGATATTACAGAAAATGGAGGTTTCTATCAAATAACTCGTCAAAAATTTATTTTTCTCTGAAATAACTAGTCAAAAATTCATTTTTCTTGCACATGAGGCTTGTATTCTGTATCGGCTACGCGTTACCTATCCATACCTATTTTTTGTAAGGTTGTAAAAAATATCAAAATTTTTGAGAAAAATCCAAAGGGGTTAGCCTTCGATATTATTGAAAAGGGAGGTTCCCGGTTAATAACTCATGAAAAATTCATTTTTCTTGCACATGAGGCTTGTATTCTCTATCCGCTACGTGTTACCTATCCATACTTATTTTTCGGGAGGTTCTAAGAAATATCAAAATTTTTGAGAAAAATCCAAATGGGTTAGCCTTTGATATTACTGAAAAGGGAGCTTTCCGACAAATAACCCGTCAAAAATTCATTTTTCTTGCACATGAGACTTGTATTTTCTATCCGCTATGCGTTACCAATCCAAACTTCATTTTTGGGATGTTATAAAAATATCAAAATTTTGAGAACATCCAAAGGGGTTAGTCTTCGATATTACAAAAAGGAGGTCTCTGTCAAATAAGTCGTCTAAAATTCATTTTTGTTGTCAAATAACTTGTTAAAAACTCATTTTTCTTGCACATAAGGCTTGTATTCTGTATCGGCTACGCGTTACCTTTCCATACTTATTTTTTGGTAAGATTCTAAAAAATATCAAAATTTTTTAGAAAAATCCAAAGGGGTTAGCCTTCAGTATTATTGAAAAGGGGGGTTTCCGGTTAATAACTCGTGAAGAATACATTTTTCTTGCACATGAGGCTTGTATTCTCAATCGGCTACGTGTTACCAATCCAAAATTATATTTTGGTAGGTTATGAAAAACATCAAATTTTTTGAGAAAATCCAAAGGGGTTAGCCTTCGATATTACAGAAAAGAGAGGTTTCTGTCAAATAACTCATCAAAAATTTATTTTTCTCTGAAATAACTAGTCAAAAATTAATTTTTCTTGCACATGAGGCTTGTATTCTGTATCGGCTACGCGTTACCTATCCATACTTATTTTTTGTAAGGTTGTAAAAAATATCAAAATTTTTGAGAAAAGTCCAAAGGGGTTAGCCTTCGATATTATTGAAAAGGGAGGTTCAAGATTAATATCTCGTGAAAAAAATCATTTTTCTTGCACATGAGGCTTGTATTCTGTATCGGCTACGTGTTACCTATCCATACCTATTTTTCGGAAGGTTCAAAGAAATATCAAAATATTTGAGAAAAATCCAAAGGGGTTAGCCTTTGATATTACTGAAAAGGGAGCTTTCCGACAAATAACCCGTCAAAAATTTATTTTTCTTGCACATGAGACTTGTATTGTCTATCCGCTATGCGTTACCAATCCAAACTTCATTTTTGGGATGTTATAAAAAATATCAAAATTTTGAGAACATCCAAAGGGGTTAGCCTTCGATATTACAAAAAAGGAGGTTTCCGTTAAATAACTCGTCTAAAATTCATTTTTCTGTCAAATAACTCGTTAAAAATTCATTTTTCTTGCACATAAGGCTTGTATTCTGTATCGGCTACGCGTTACCTATCCATACATATTTCTTGATAAGATTATAAAAAATATCAAAAATTTTTAGAAAAATCCAAAGGGGTTAGCCTTCGGTATTATTGAAAAGGGAGGTTTCCGGTTAATAACTCGTGAAAAATTCATTTTTCTTGCACATGAGGCTTGTATTCTCAATCGGCTATGTGTTACCAATCCAAACTTAATTTTTGGGAGGTTATGAAAAATATCAAATTTTTTGAGAAAATCCAAAGGGGTTAGCCTTCGATATTACAGAAAAGGGAGGTTTCTATCAAATAACTCGTCAAAAATTTATTTTTCTCTGAAATAACTAGTCAAAACTTCATTTTTCTTGCACATGAGGCTTGTATTCTGTATCGGCTACGCGTTACCTATCCATACTTATTTTTTTGAATGTTGTAAAAATATCAAAAATTTTGAGAAAAATCCAAAGGGGTTAGCCTTCGATATTATTGAAAAGGGAGGTTCCCGGTTAATAACTCGTGAAAAATTCATTTTTCTTGCACATGAGGCTTGTATTCTCTATCGGATACGTATCACCTATTTATACCTATTTTTCGGGAGGTTCTAAAAAATATCAAAATTTTTGAGAAAAATCCAAAGGGGTTAGCCTTCGTTATTAACGAAAAGGGAGCTTTCCGACAAATAACTCTTCAAAAATTCATTTTTCTTGCACATGAGACTTGTATTCTCTATCCGCTATGTGTTACCAATCGAAACTTAATTTTTGGGAGGTTCCAAAAAATATCAAATTTTTTGAGAAAATTCAAAGGAGTTAGCCTTCGATATTACCGAAAAGGGAGGTTTCTATCAAATAACTCGCCAAAAATTTATTTTTCTGTAAAATAACTCGTCAAAAAATCATTTTTCTTGCACATGAGGCTTGTATTCTCTATCCGCTACATGTTACCTATCCATAACTATTTTTTGGTAGGTTATAAGAAATATCAAAATTTTTGAGAAAAATCCAAAGGGGTTAGCCTTTGATATTACTGAAAAGGGAGCTTTCCGACAAATAACCCGTCAAAAATTCATTTTTCTTGCACATGAGACTTGTATTCTCTATCCGCTATGCGTTACCAATCCAAACTTAATTTTTGGGATATTATAAAAAATATCAAAATTTTTGAGAAAATCCAAAGGGGTTAGCCTTCGATATAACCGAAAAGGAGGTTTCCGTCAAATAACTCGTCTAAAATTCATTTTTCTGTCAAATAACTCGTTAAAAATTCATTTTTCTTGCACATGAGACTTGTATTCTCTATCCGCTATGCGTTACCAATCCAAACTTAATTTTTGGGAGGTTATGAAAAATATCAAATTTTTTGAGAAAATCCAAAGGGGTTAGCCTTCGATATTACAGAAAAGGGAGGTTTCTGTCAAATAACTCGTCAAAAATTTATTTTTCTCTGAAATAACTAGTCAAAAATTCATTTTTCTTGCACATGAGGCTTGTATTCTGTATCTGCTACGCGTTACCTATCCATACTTATTTTTTGTAAGGTTGTAAAAAATATCAAAATTATTGAGAAAAATTCAAAGGGGTTAGCCTTCGATATTATTGAAAAGGAAGGTTCCCGGTTAATAACTCGTGAAAAATTCATTTTTCTTGCACATGAGGCTTGTATTCTCAATCGGCTACGTGTTACCAATCCAAACTTAATTTTTGGGAGGTTATGAAAAATATCAAATTTTTTGAGAAAATCCAAAGGGGTTAGCCTTCGATATTACAGAAAAGGGAGGTTTCTGTCAAATAACTCGTCAAAAATTTATTTTTCTCTGAAATAACTTGTCAAAAATTCATTTTTCTTGCACATGAGGCTTGTATTCTGTATCGGCTACGCGTTACCTATCCATACTTATTTTTTGTAAGGTTGTAAAAAATATCAAAATTTTTGTGAAAAATTCAAAGGGGTTAGCCTTCGATATTATTGAAAAGGGAGGTTCCCGGTTAATAACTCGTGAAAAATTCATTTTTATTGCACATGAAGCTTGTATTCTCTATCCGCTACGTGTTACCTATCCATACCTATTTTTCGAGAGGTTCTAAAAAAATATCAAAATTTATGAGAAAAATCCAAAGGGGTTAGCCTTCGATATTAACGAATAGTGAGCTTTCCGACAAATAACTCTTCAAATATTTATTTTTCTTGCACATGAGACTTATATTCTCTATCCGCTATGCGTTACCAATCCAAACTTCATTTTTGGGATGTTATAAAAAATATCAAAATTTTTGAGAAAATACAAAGGGTTTAGCCTTCGATATTACCGAAAAGGAGGTTTCCGTCAAATAACTCGTCTAAAATTCATTTTTCTATCAAATAACTTGTTAAAAATTCATTTTTCTTGCACATAAGGCTTGTATTCTGTATAGGCTACGCCTTACCTATCCATACTTATTTTTTGTTAAGATTATAAAAATATCAAAATTTTTTAGAAAAATCCAAAGGGGTTAGCTTTTGGTATTATTGAGAAGGGAGGTTTCCGGTTAATAACTCGTGAAAAATTCATTTTTCATGCACAAGAGGCTTGTATTCTCAATCGGCTACGTGTTACCAATCCAAACTTAATTTTTGGGAGGTTATGAAAAATATCAAATTTTTTGAGAAAATCCAAAGGGGTTAGCCTTCGATATTACAGAAAAGGGAGGTTTCTGTCAAATAACTCGTCAAAAATTTATTTTTCTCTGAAATAACTTGTCAAAAATTCATTTTTCTTGCACATGAGGCTTGTATTCTGTATCGGCTACGCGTTACCTATCCATACTTATTTTTTGTAAGGTTGTAAAAAATATCAAAATTATTGAGAAAAATTCAAAGGGGTTAGCCTTCGATATTATTGAAAAGGGAGGTTCCCGGTTAATAACTCGTGAAAAATTCATTTTTATTGCACATGAAGCTTGTATTCTCTATCCGCTACGTGTTACCTATCCATACCTATTTTTCGAGAGGTTCTAAAAAATATCAAAATTTATGAGAAAAATCCAAAGGGGTTAGCCTTCGATATTAACGAATAGGGAGCTTTCCGACAAATAACTCTTCAAAAATTCATTTTTCTTGCACATGAGACTTGTATTCTCTATCCGCTATGCGTTACCAATCCAAACTTCATTTTTGGGATGTTATAAAAAATATCAAAATTTTTGAGAAAATACAAAGGGTTTAGCCTTCGATATTACCGAAAAGGAGGTTTCCGTCAAATAACTCGTCTAAAATTCATTTTTCTGTCAAATAACTTGTTAAAAATTCATTTTTCTTGCACATAAGGCTTGTATTCTGTATAGGTTACGCCTTACCTATCCATACTTATTTTTTATTAAGATTCTAAAAATATCAAAAATTTTTAGAAAAATCCAAAGGGGTTAGCTTTTGGTATTATTGACAAGGGAGGTTTCCGGTTAATAACTCGTGAAAAATTCATTTTTCTAGCACAAGAGGCTTGTATTCTCAATCGGCTATGTGTTACCAATCCAAACTTAATTTTTGGGAGGTTATGAAAAATATCAATTTTTTTGGCAAAATCCAAAGGGGTTAGCCTTCGATATTACAGAAAAGGGAGGTTTCTGTCAAATAACTCGTCAAAAATTTATTTTTCTCTGAAATAACTAGTCAAAAATTCATTTTTCTTGCACATGAGGCTTGTATTCTGTATCTGCTACGCGTTACCTATCCATACTTATTTTTTGTAAGGTTGTAAAAAATATCAAAATTATTGAGAAAAATTCAAAGGGGTTAGCCTTCGATATTATTGAAAAGGAAGGTTCCCGGTTAATAACTCGTGAAAAATTCATTTTTATTGCACATGAAGCTTGTATTCTCTATCCGCTACGTGTTACCTATCCATACCTATTTTTCGAGAGGTTCTAAAAAATATCAAAATTTATGAGAAAAATACAAAGGGGTTAGCCTTCGATATTAACGAATAGGGAGCTTTCTGACAAATAACTCTTAAAAAATTCATTTTTCTTGCACATGAGACTTGTATTCTCTATCCGCTATGCGTTACCAATCCAAACTTCATTTTTGGGATGTTATAAAAAGTATCAAAATTTTTGAGAAAATACAAAGGGTTTAGCCTTCGATATTATCGAAAAGGAGGTTTCCGTCAAATAACTCGTCTAAAATTCATTTTTCTATCAAATAACTTGTTAAAAATTCATTTTTCTTGCACATAAGGCTTTTATTCTGTATCGGCTACACCTTACCTATCCATACTTATTTTTTTGTTAAGATTCTAAAAAATATCAAATTTTTTTAGAAAAATCCAAAGGGGTTAGCTTTTGGTATTATTGAGAAGGGAGGTTTCCGGTTAATAACTCGTGAAAAATTCATTTTTCTTGCACAAGAGGCTTGTATTCTCAATCGGCTACGTGTTACTAATCCAAACTTAATTTTTGGGAGGTTATGAAAAATATAAAATTTTTTGAGAAAATCAAAAGGGGTTAGCCTTCGATATTAGAGAAAAGGGAGGTTTCTGTCAAATAACTCGTCAAAAATTTATTTTTCTCTGAAATAACTAGTCAAAAATTCATTTTTCTTGCACATGAGGCTTGTATTCTGTATCGGATACGCGTTACCTATCCATACTTATTTTTTGTAAGGTTGTAAAAAATATCAAAATTATTGAGAAAAATTCAAACGGGTTAGCCTTCGATATTATTGAAAAGGGAGGTTCCCGGTTAATAACTCGTGAAAAATTCATTTTTCTTGCACATGAAGCTTGTATTCTCTATCCGCTACGTGTTACCTATCCATACCTATTTTTCGAGAGGTTCTAAAAAGTATCAAAATTTATGAGAAAAATCCAAAGGGGTTAGCCTTCGATATTAACGAATAGGGAGCTTTCCGACAAATTAATCTTAAAAAATTCATTTTTCTTGCACATAAGACTTGTATTCTCTATCCGCTATGCGTTACCAATCCAAACATCATTTTTGGGATGTTATAAAAAATATCAAAATTTTTGAGAAAATACAAAGGGTTTAGCCTTCGATATTACCGAAAAGTAGGTTTCCGTCAAATAACTCGTCTAAAATTCATTTTTCTGTCAAATAACTTGTTAAAAATTCGTTTTTCTTGCAAATACAGCTTGTATTCTGTATCGGCTACGCCTTACCTATCCATACTTATTTTTTGTTAAGATTCTAAAAAATATCAAATTTTTTTAGAAAAATCCAAAGGGGTTAGCTTTTGGTATTATTGAGAAGGAGGTTTCCGGTTAATAACTCGTGAAAAATTCATTTTTCTTGCACAAGAGGCTTGTATTCTCAATCGGCTATGTGTTACCAATCCAAACTTAATTTTTGAGAGGTTATGAAAAATATCAAATTTTTTGAGAAAATCCAAAGGGGTTAGCCTTCGATATTACAGAAAAGGGAGGTTTCTGTCAAATAACTCGTCAAAAATTTATTTTTCTCTGAAATAACTAGTCAAAATTTCATTTTTCTTGCACATGAGGCTTGTATTCTGTATCTGCTACGCGTTACCTATCCATACTTATTTTTTGTAAGGTTGTAAAAAATATCAAAAATATTGAGCAAAATTCAAACGGGTTAGCCTTCGATATTATTGAAAAGGGAGGTTCCCGGTTAATAACTCGTGAAAAATTCATTTTTATTGCACATGAAGCTTGTATTCTCTATCCGCTACGTGTTACCTATCCATACCTATTTTTCGAGAGGTTCTAAAAAATATCATAATTTATGAGAAAAATCCAAAGGGGTTAGCCTTCGATATTAACGAATAGGGATCTTTCCGACAAATAACTCTTCAAAAATTCATTTTTCTTGCACATGAGACTTGTGTTCTCTATCCGCTATGCGTTACCAATCCAAACTTCATTTTTGGGATGTTATAAAAAATATCAAAATTTTTGAGAAAATACAAAGGGTTTAGCCTTCGATATTACCGAAAAGGAGGTTTCCGTCAAATAACTCGTCTAAAATTCATTTTTCTGTCAAATAACTTGTTAAAAATTCATTTTTGTTGCACATAAGGCTTGTATTCTGTATCGGCTACGCCTTACCTATCCATACTTATTTTTTGTTAAGATTCTAAAAAATATCAAATTTTTTTAGAAAAATCCAAAGGGGTTAGCTTTTGGTATTATTGACAAGGGAGGTTTCCGGTTAATAACTCGTGAAAAATTCATTTTTCTTGCTCAAGAGGCTTGTATTCTCAATCGGCTACGTGTTACCAATCCAAACTTAATTTTTGGGAGGTTATGAAAAATATCAAATTTTTTGAGAAAATCTAAAGGGGTTAGCCTTCGATATTATAGAAAAGGGAGGTTTCTGTCAAATAACTCGTCAAAAATTTATTTTTCTCTGAAATAACTAGTCAAAAATTCATTTTTCTTGCACAAGAGGCTTGTATTCTGTATCGGCTACGCGTTACCTATCCATACTTATTTTTTGTAAGGTTGTAAAAAATATCAAAATTATTGAGAAAAATTCAAAGGGGTTAGCCTTCGATATTATTGAAAAGGGAGGTTCCCGGTTAATAACTCGTGAAAAATTCATTTTTCTTGCACATGAAGCTTGTATTCTCTATCCGCTACGTGTTACCTATCCATACCTATTTTTCGAGAGGTTCTAAAAAATATCAAAATTTATGAGAAAAATCCAAAGGGGTTAGCCTTCGATATTAACGAATAGGGATCTTTCCGACAAATAACTCTTCAAAAATTCATTTTTCTTGCACATGAGACTTGTATTCTCTATCCGCTATGCGTTACCAATCTGAACTTCATTTTTGGGATGTTATAAAAAATATCAAAATTTTTGAAAAAATACAAAGGGTTTAGCCTTCGATATTACCGAAAAGGAGGTTTCCGTCAAATAACTCGTCTAAAATTCATTTTTCTGTCAAATAACTTGTTAAAAATTCATTTTTCTTGCACATAAGGCTTGTATTCTGTATCGGCTACGCCTTACCTATCCATACTTATTTTTTGTTAAGATTCTAAAAAATATCAAAATTTTTTAGAAAAATCCAAAGGGGTTAGCTTTTGGTATTATTGACAAGGGAGGTTTCCGGTTAATAACTCGTGAAAAATTCATTTTTCTTGCACAAGAGGCTTGTATTTTCAATCGGCTACGTGTTACCAATCCAAACTTAATTTTTGGGAGGTTATGAAAAATATCAAATTTTTTGAGAAAATCCAAAGGGGTTAGCCTTCGATATTACAGAAAAGGGAGGTTTCTGTCAAATAACTCGTCAAAAATTTATTTTTCTCTGAAATAACTAGTCAAAAATTCATTTTTCTTGCACATGAGGCTTGTATTCTGTATCGGCTACGCGTTACCTATCCATACTTATTTTTTGTAAGGTTGTAAAAAATATCAAAATTATTGAGAAAAATTCAAAGGGGTTAGCCTTCGATATTATTGAAAAGGGAGGTTCCCGTTTAATAACTCGTGAAAAATTCATTTTTCTTACACATGAAGTTTGTATTCTCTATCCGCTACGTGTTACCTATCCATACCTATTTTTTGAGAGGTTCTAAAAAATATCAGAATTTATGAGAAAAATCCAAAGGGGTTAGCCTTCGATATTAACGAATAGGGAGCTTTCCGACACATAACTCTTCAAAATTTCACTTTTCTTGCACATGAGACTTGTATTCTCTATCCGCTATGTGTTACCAATCCAAACTTCATTTTTGGGATGTTATAAAAAATATCAAAATTTTTGAGAAAATACAAAGGGTTTAGCCTTCGATATTAACGAAAAGGAGGTTTCCGTCAAATAACTCGTCTAAAATTCATTTTTCTGTCAAATAACTTGTTAAAAATTCATTTTTCTTGCACATAAGGCTTGTATTCTGTATCGGCTACGCCTTACCTATCCATACTTATTTTTTATTAAGATTCTAAAAAATATCAAAATTTTTTAGAAAAATCCAAAGGGGTTAGCTTTTGGTATTATTGAGAAGGGAGGTTTCCGGTTAATAACTCGTGAAAAATTCATTTTTCTTGCACAAGAGGCTTGTATTCTCAATCGGCTACGTGTTACCAATCCAAACTTAATTTTTGGGAGGTTATGAAAAATATAAATTTTTTTGAGAAAATCCAAAGGGGTTAGCCTTCGATATTACAGAAAAGAGAGGTTTCTGTCAAATAACTCGTCAAAAATTTATTTTTCTCTGAAATAACTAGTCAAAAATTCATTTTTCTTGCACATGAGGCTTGTATTCTGTATTTGCTACACGTTACCTATCCATACTTATTTTTTGTAAGGTTGTAAAAAATATCAAAATTATTGAGAAAAATTCTAAGGGGTTAGCCTTCGATATTATTGAAAAGGGAGGTTCCCGGTTAATAACTCGTGAAAAATTCATTTTTCTTGCACATGAAGCTTGTATTCTCTATCCGCTACGTGTTACCTATCCAGACCTATTTTTCGAGAGGTTCTAAAAAGTATCAAAATTTATGAGAAAAATCCAAAGGGGTTAGCCTTCGATATTAACGAATAGGGAGCTTTCCGACAAATAACTCTTAAAAAATTCATTTTTCATGCACATGAGACTTGTATTCTCTATCCGCTATGCGTTACCAATCCAAACTTCATTTTTGGGATGTTATAAAAAATATCAAAATTTTTGAGAAAATACAAAGGGGTTAGCCTTCGATATTACCGAAAAGGAGGTTTCCGTCAAATAACTCGTCTAAAATTCATTTTTCTGTCAAATAACTTGTTAAAAATTCATTTTTCTTGCACATAAGGCTTTTATTCTGTATCGGCTACGCCTTACCTATCCATACTTATTTTTTGTTAAGATTCTAAAAAATATCAAAATTTTTTAGAAAAATCCAAAGGGGTTAGCTTTTGGTATTATTGAGAAGGGAGGTTTCCGGTTAATAACTCGTGAAAAATTCATTTTTCTTGCACAAGAGGCTTGTATTCTCAATCGGCTACGTGTTACCAATCCAAACTTAATTTTTGGGAGGTTATGAAAAATATAAATTTTTTTGAGAAAATCCAAAGGGGTTAGCCTTCGATATTACAGAAAAGCGAGGTTTCTGTCAAATAACTCGTCAAAAATTTATTTTTCTCTGAAATAACTAGTCAAAAATTCATTTTTCTTGCACATGAGGCTTTTATTCTGTATCTGCTACGCGTTACCTATCCATACTTATTTTTTGTAAGGTTGTAAAAAATATCAAAATTATTGAGAAAAATTCAAACGGGTTAGCCTTCGATATTATTGAAAAGGGAGGTTCCCGGTTAATAAATCGTGAAAAATTCATTTTTCTTGCACATGAAGCTTGTATTCTCTATCCGCTACGTGTTACCTATCCATACCTATTTTTCGAGAGGTTCTAAAAAGTATCAAAATTTATGAGAAAAATCCAAAGGGGTTAGCCTTCGATATTAACGAAAAGAGAGCTTTCCGACAAATAACCCGTCAAAAATTCATTTTTCTTGCACATGAGACTTGTATTCTCTATCCGCTATGCGTTACCAATCCAAACTTCATTTTTGGGATGTTATAAAAAATATCAAAATTTTGAGAAAATACAAAGGGTTTAGCCTTCGATATTACCGAAAAGGAGGTTTCCGTCAAATAACTCGTCTAAAATTCATTTTTCTGTCAAATAACTTGTTAAAAATTCATTTTTCTTGCACATAAGGCTTGTATTCTGTATCGGCTACGCCTTACCTATCCATACTTATTTTTTGTTAAGATTCTAAAAAATATCAAAATTTTTTAGAAAAATCCAAAGGGGTTAGCTTTTGGTATTATTGACAAGGGAGGTTTCCGGTTAATAACTCGTGAAAAATTCATTTTTCTTGCACAAGAGGCTTGTATTCTCAATCGGCTACGTGTTACCAATCCAAATATAATTTTTGGGAGGTTATGAAAAATATCAAATTTTTTGAGAAAATCCAAAGGGGTTAGCCTTCGATATTACAGAAAAGGGAGGTTTCTGTAAAATAACTCGTCAAAAATTTATTTTTCTCTGAAATAACTAGTCAAAAATTCATTTTTCTTCCACATGAGGCTTGTATTCTGTATCGGCTACGCGTTACCTATCCATACTTATTTTTTGTAAGGTTGTAAAAAATATCAAAATTATTGAGAAAAATTCTAAGGGGTTAGCCTTCGATATTATTGAAAAGGGAGGTTCCCGGTTAATAACTCATGAAAAATTCATTTTTATTGCACATGAAGCTTGTATTCTCTATCCGCTACGTGTTACCTATCCATACCTATTTTTTGAGAGGTTCTAAAAAATATCAGAATTTATGAGAAAAATCCAAAGGGGTTAGCCTTCGATATTAACGAATAGGGAGCTTTCCGACACATAACTCTACAAAATTTCACTTTTCTTGCACATGAGACTTGTATTCTCTATCCGCTATGCGTTACCAACCCAAACTTCATTTTTGGGATGTTATAAAAAATATCAAAATTTTTGAGAAAATACAAAGGGTTTAGCCTTCGATATTAACGAAAAGGAGGTTTCCGTCAAATAACTCGTCTAAAATTCATTTTTCTGTCAAATAACTTGTTAAAAATTCATTTTTCTTGCACATAAGGCTTGTATTCTGTATCGGCTACGCCTTACCTATCCATACTTATTTTTTTGTTAAGATTCTAAAAAATATCAAAATTTTTTAGAAAAATCCAAAGGGGTTAGCTTTTGGTATTATTGAGAAGGGAGGTTTCCGGTTAATAACTCGTGAAAAATTCATTTTTCTTGCACAAGAGGCTTGTATTCTCAATCGGCTACGTGTTACCAATCCAAACTTAATTTTTGGGAGGTTATGAAAAATATAAATTTTTTTGAGAAAATCCAAAGGGGTTAGCCTTCGATATTACAGAAAAGAGAGGTTTCTATCAAATAACTCGTCAAAAATTTATTTTTCTCTGAAATAACTAGTCAAAAATTCATTTTTCTTGCACATGAGGCTTGTATTCTGTATCTGCTACGCGTTACCTATCCATACTTATTTTTTGTAAGGTTGTAAAAAATATCAAAATTATTGAGAAAAATTCAAACGGGTTAGCCTTCGATATTATTGAAAAGGGAGGTTCCCGGTTAATAAATCGTGAAAAATTCATTTTTCTTGCACATGAAGCTTGTATTCTCTATCCGCTACGTGTTACCTATCCATACCTATTTTTCGAGAGGTTCTAAAAAGTATCAAAATTTATGAGAAAAATCCAAAGGGGTTAGCCTTCGATATTAACGAAAAGGGAGCTTTCCGACAAATAACCCGTCAAAAATTCATTTTTCATGCACATGAGACTTGTATTCTCTATCCGCTATGCGTTACCAATCCAAACTTCATTTTTGGGATGTTATAAAAAATATCAAAATTTTTGAGAAAATACAAAGGGGTTAGCCTTCGATATTACCGAAAAGGAGGTTTCCGTCAAATAACTCGTCTAAAATTCATATTTCTGTCAAATAACTTGTTAAAAATTCATTTTTCTTGCACATAAGGCTTGTATGCTGTATCGGCTACGCCTTACCTATCCATACTTATTTTTTATTAAGATTCTAAAAAATATCAAAATTTTTTAGAAAAATCCAAAGGGGTTAGCTTTCGGTATTATTGAAAAGGGAGGTTTCCGGTTAATAACTCGTGAAAAATTCATTTTTCTTGCACATGAGGCTTGTATTCTCAATCGGCTACGTGTTACCAATCCAAACTTAATTTTTGGGAGGTTATGAAAAATATCAAATTTTTTGAGAAAAACCAAAGGGGTTAGCCTTCGATATTACAGAAAAGGGAGGTTTCTGTCAAATAACTCGTCAAAAATTTATTTTTCTCTGAAATAACTAGTCAAAAATTCATTTTTCTTGCACATGAGGCTTGTATTCTGTATCGGCAACGCGTTACCTATCCATACTTATTTTTTGTAAGGTTGTAAAAAATATCAAAATTTTTGAGAAAAATCCAAAGGGGTTATCCTTCGATATTATTGAAAAGGGAGGTTCCCGGTTAATAACTCGTGAAAAATTCATTTTTCTTGCACATGAAGCTTGTATTCTCTATCCGCTACGTGTTACCTATCCATACCTATTTTTCGGGAGGTTCTAAAAAATATCAAAATGTTTGATAAAAATCCAAAGAGGTTAGCCTTTGATATTACTAAAAAGGGAGCTTTCCGACAAATAACCCGTCAAAAATTCACTTTTCTTGCACATGAGACTTGTATTCTCTATCCGCTATGTGTTACCAATCGAAACTTCATTTTTGGGATGTTATAAAGAATATCAAAATTTTTGAGAAAATCCAAAGGGGTTAGCCTTCGATATTACCGAAAAGGAGGTTTCCGTCAAATAACTCGTCTAAAATTCATTTTTCTGTCAAATAACTTGTTAAAAATTCATTTTTCTTGCACATAAGGCTTGTATTCTGTATCGGCTACGCCTTACCTATCCATACTTATTTTTTATTAAGATTCTAAAAATATCAAATTTTTTTAGAAAAATCCAAAGGGGTTAGCTTTCGGTTATTGAAAAGGGAGGTTTCCGATTAATAACTCGTGAAAAATTCATTTTTCTTGCACATGAGGCTTGTATTCTCAATCGGCTACGTGTTACCAATCCAAACTTAATTTTTGGGAGGTTATGAAAAATATCAAATTTTTTGAGAAAATCCAAAGGGGTTAGCCTTCGATATTACAGAAAAGGGAGATTTCTATCAAATAACTCGTAAAAAATTTATTTTTCTCTGAAATAACTAGTCAAAAATTCATTTTTCTTGCACATGAGGCTTGTATTCTGTATCGGCTACGCGTTACCTATCCATACATATTATTTGTAAGGTTGTAAAAAATATAAAAAATTTTGA
This sequence comes from Neostapfia colusana, assembly GCA_030760725.1. NCBI lineage: Eukaryota > Viridiplantae > Streptophyta > Magnoliopsida > Poales > Poaceae > Neostapfia > Neostapfia colusana. The sequence continues at coordinate 63,889 of JASWHV010000017.1, forward strand.
GAAAAATACAAAGGGGTTAGCCTTCGATATTATTGAAAATGGAGGTTCCCGGTTAATAACTCGTGAAAAATTAATTTTTCTTGCACATGAAGCTTGTATTCTCTATCCGCTACGTGTTACCTATCCATACCTATTTTTCGGGAGGTTCTAAAAAATATCAAAATGTTTGAGAAAAATCCAAAGAGGTTAGCCTTTGATATTACTCAAAAGGGAGCTTTCCGACAAATAACCCGTCAAAAATTCACTTTTCTTGCACATGAGACTTGTATTCTCTATCCGCTATGCGTTACCAATCCAAACTTCATTTTTGGGATGTTATAAAAAATATCAAAATTTTTGAGAAAATCCAAAGGGGTTAGCCTTCGATATTACCAAAAAGGAGGTTTCCGTCAAATAACTCGTCTAAAATTAATTTTTCTATCAAATAACTTGTTAAAAATTAATTTTTCTTGCACATAAGGCTTGTATTATGTATCGGTTACGTCTTACCTATCCATACTTATTTTTTGTTAAGATTCTAAAAAATATCAAAAATTTTTAAAAATCCAAAGGGGTTAGCTTTCGGTATTATTGAAAAGGGAGGTTTCCGGTTAATAACTCGTGAAAAATTCATATTTCTTGCACATGAGGCTTGTGTTCTCAATCGGCTACGTGTTACCAATCCAAACTTAATTTTTGGGAGGTTATGAAAAATATCAATTTTTTTGAGAAAATCTAAACGGGTTAGCCTTCGATATTAGAGAAAAGGGAGGTTTCTGTCAAATAACTCGTCAAAAAATTATTTTTCTCCGAAATAACTAGTCAAAAATTCATTTTTCTTGCACATGAGGCTTGTATTCTGTATCGGCTACGCGTTACCTATCCATACTTATTTTTTGTAAGGTTGTAAAAAATATCAAAATTTTTGAGAAAAATCCAAAGGGGTTAGCCTTCGATATTATTGAAAAGGGAGGTTCCCGGTTAATAACTCGTGAAAAATTCATTTTTCTTGCACATGAAGCTTGTATTCTCTATCCGCTACGTGTTACCTATCCATACCTATTTTTCGGGAGGTTCTAAAAAATATCAAAATGTTTGATAAAAATCCAAAGAGGTTAGCCTTTGATATTACTGAAAAGGGAGCTTTCCGACAAATAACCCGTCAAAAATTCACTTTTCTTGCACATGAGACTTGTATTCTCTATCCGCTATGTGTTACCAATCGAAACTTCATTTTTGGGATGTTATAAAGAATATCAAAATTTTTGAGAAAATCCAAAGGGGTCAGCCTTCGATATTACCGAAAAGGAGGTTTCCGTCAAATAACTCGTCTAAAATTCATTTTTCTGTCAAATAACTTGTTAAAAATTCATTTTTCTTGCACATAAGGCTTGTATTCTGTATCGGCTACGCCTTACCTATCCATACTTATTTTTTATTAAGATTCTAAAAATATCAAATTTTTTTAGAAAAATCCAAAGGGGTTAGCTTTCGGTATTATTGAAAAGGGAGGTTTCCGGTTAATAACTCGTGAAAAATTCATTTTTCTTGCACATGAGGCTTGTATTCTCAATCGGCTACGTGTTACCAATCCAAACTTAATTTTTGGGAGGTTATGAAAAATATCAAATTTTTTGAGAAAATCCAAAGGGGTTAGCCTTCGATATTACAGAAAGGGGAGGTTTCTGTCAAATAACTCGTCAAAAAATTATTTTTCTCCGAAATAACTAGTCAAAAATTCATTTTTCTTGCACATGAGGCTTGTATTCTGTATCGGCTACGCGTTACCTATCCATACTTATTTTTTGTAAGGTTGTAAAAAATATCAAAATTTTTGAGAAAAATCCAAAGGGGTTAGCCTTCGATATTATTGAAAAGGGAGGTTCCCGGTTAATAACTCGTGAAAAATTCATTTTTCTTGCACATGAAGCTTGTATTCTCTATCCGCTACGTGTTACCTATCCATACCTATTTTTTGGGAGGTTCTAAAAAATATCAAAATGTTTGATAAAAATCCAAAGAGGTTAGCCTTTGATATTACTGAAAAGGGAGCTTTCCGACAAATAACCCGTCAAAAATTCACTTTTCTTGCACATGAGACTTGTATTCTCTATCCGCTATGTGTTACCAATCGAAACTTCATTTTTGGGATGTTATAAAGAATATCAAAATTTTTGAGAAAATCCAAAGGGGTTAGCCTTCGATATTACCGAAAAGGAGGTTTCCGTCAAATAACTCGTCTAAAATTCATTTTTCTGTCAAATAACTTGTTAAAAATTAATTTTTCTTGCACATAAGGCTTGTATTATGTATCGGTTACGCCTTACCTATCCATACTTATTTTTTTTTAAGATTCTAAAAAATATTAAAATTTTTTAAAAATCCAAAGGGGTTAGCTTTCGGTATTATTGAAAAGGGAGGTTTCCGGTTAATAACTCGTGAAAAATTCATTTTTCTTGCACATGAGGCTTGTGTTCTCAATCGGCTACGTGTTACCAATCCAAACTTAATTTTTGGGAGGTTATGAAAAATATCAAATTTTTTGAGAAAATCTAAACGGGTTAGCCTTCGATATTAGAGAAAAGGGAGGTTTCTGTCAAATAACTCGTCAAAAAATTATTTTTCTCCGAAATAACTAGTCAAAAATTCATTTTTCTTGCACATGAGGCTTGTATTCTGTATCGGCTACGCGTTACCTATCCATACTTATTTTTTGTAAGGTTGTAAAAAATATCAAAATTTTTGAGAAAAATCCAAAGGGGTTAGCCTTCGATATTATTGAAAAGGGAGGTTCCCGGTTAATAACTCGTGAAAAATTCATTTTTCTTGCACATGAAGCTTGTATTCTCTATCCGCTACGTGTTACCTATCCATACCTATTTTTCGGGAGGTTCTAAAAAATATCAAAATGTTTGATAAAAATCCAAAGAGGTTAGCCTTTGATATTACTGAAAAGGGAGCTTTCCGACAAATAACCCGTCAAAAATTCACTTTTCTTGCACATGAGACTTGTATTCTCTATCCGCTATGTGTTACCAATCGAAACTTCATTTTTGGGATGTTATAAAGAATATCAAAATTTTTGAGAAAATCCAAAGGGGTTAGCCTTCGATATTACCGAAAAGGAGGTTTCCGTCAAATAACTCGTCTAAAATTCATTTTTCTGTCAAATAACTTGTTAAAAATTCATTTTTCTTGCACATAAGGCTTGTATTCTGTATCGGCTACGCCTTACCTATCCATACTTATTTTTTATTAAGATTCTAAAAATATCAAATTTTTTTAGAAAAATCCAAAGGGGTTAGCTTTCGGTATTATTGAAAAGGGAGGTTTCCGGTTAATAACTCGTGAAAAATTCATTTTTCTTGCACATGAGGCTTGTATTCTCAATCGGCTACGTGTTACCAATCCAAACTTAATTTTTGGGAGGTTATGAAAAATATCAAATTTTTTGAGAAAATCCAAAGGGGTTAGCCTTCGATATTACAGAAAGGGGAGGTTTCTGTCAAATAACTCGTCAAAAAATTATTTTTCTCCGAAATAACTAGTCAAAAATTCATTTTTCTTGCACATGAGGCTTGTATTCTGTATCGGCTACGCGTTACCTATCCATACTTATTTTTTGTAAGGTTGTAAAAAATATCAAAATTTTTGAGAAAAATCCAAAGGGGTTAGCCTTCGATATTATTGAAAAGGGAGGTTCCCGGTTAATAACTCGTGAAAAATTCATTTTTCTTGCACATGAAGCTTGTATTCTCTATCCGCTACGTGTTACCTATCCATACCTATTTTTTGGGAGGTTCTAAAAAATATCAAAATGTTTGATAAAAATCCAAAGAGGTTAGCCTTTGATATTACTGAAAAGGGAGCTTTCCGACAAATAACCCGTCAAAAATTCACTTTTCTTGCACATGAGACTTGTATTCTCTATCCGCTATGTGTTACCAATCGAAACTTCATTTTTGGGATGTTATAAAGAATATCAAAATTTTTGAGAAAATCCAAAGGGGTTAGCCTTCGATATTACCGAAAAGGAGGTTTCCGTCAAATAACTCGTCTAAAATTCATTTTTCTGTCAAATAACTTGTTAAAAATTAATTTTTCTTGCACATAAGGCTTGTATTATGTATCGGTTACGCCTTACCTATCCATACTTATTTTTTTTAAGATTCTAAAAAATATTAAAATTTTTTAAAAATCCAAAGGGGTTAGCTTTCGGTATTATTGAAAAGGGAGGTTTCCGGTTAATAACTCGTGAAAAATTCATTTTTCTTGCACATGAGGCTTGTGTTCTCAATCGGCTACGTGTTACCAATCCAAACTTAATTTTTGGGAGGTTATGAAAAATATCAAATTTTTTGAGAAAATCCAAAGGGGTTAGCCATCGATATTACCGAAAAGGAGGTTTCCGTCAAATAACTCGTCTAAAATTCATTTTTCTATCAAATAACTTGTTAAAAATTCATTTTTCTTGCACATAAGGCTTTTATTCTGTATCGGCTACGCCTTACCTATCCATACTTATTTTTTGTTAAGATTCTAAAAAATATCAAAATTTTTTAGAAAAATCCAAAGGGGTTAGCTTTCGGTATTATTGAAAAGGGAGGTTTCCGGTTAATAACTCGTGAAAAATTCATTTTTCTTGCACATGAGGCTTGTATTCTCAATCGGCTACGTGTTACCAATCCAAACTTAATTTTTGGGAGGTTATGAAAAATATCAAATTTTTTGAGAAAATCCAAAGGGGTTAGCCTTCGATATTACAGAAAAGGGAGGTTTCTGTCAAATGACTCGTCAAAAATTTATTTTTCTCCAAAATAACTAGTCAAAAATTCATTTTTCTTGCACATGAGGCTTGTATTCTGTATCAGCTACGCGTTACCTATCCATACTTATTATTTGTAAGGTTGTAAAAAATATAAAAATTTTTGATAAAAATACAAAGGGGTTAGCCTTCGATATTATTGAAAAGGGAGGTTCCCGGTTAATAACTCGTGAAAAATTCATTTTTCTTGCACATGAAGCTTGTATTCTCTATCCGCTAAGTGTTACCTATCCATACCTATTTTTCGGGAGGTTCTAAAAAATATCAAAATTTTTGAGAAAAATCCAAAGAGGTTAGCCTTTGATATTACTGAAAAGGGAGCTTTCCGACGAATAACCCGTCAAAAATTCACTTTTCTTGCACATGAGACTTGTATTCTCTATCCGCTATGCGTTACCAATCCAAACTTCATTTTTGGGAAGGTATAAAAAATACCAAAATTTTTGAGAAAATCCAAAGGGGTTAGCCTTCGATATTACCGAAAAGGAGGTTTCCGTCAAATAACTCGTCTAAAATTCATTTTTCTGTCAAATAACTTGTTAAAAATTCATTTTTCTTGCACACAAGGCTTGTATGCTGTATCGGCTACGCCTTACCTATCCATACTTATTTTTTATTGAGATTCTAAAAAATATGAAAATTTTTTAGAAAAATCCAAAGGGGTTAGCTTTCGGTATTATTGAAAAGGGAGGTTTCCGGTTAATAACTCGTGAAAAATTCATTTTTCTTGCACATGAGGCTTGTATTCTCAATCGGCTACGTGTTACCAATCCAAACTTAATTTTTGGGAGGTTATGAAAAATATCAAATTTTTTGAGAAAAACCAAAGGGGTTAGCCTTCGATATTACAGAAAAGGAGATTTCTGTCAAATAACTCGTCAAAAATTTATTTTTCTCTGAAATAACTAGTCAAAAATTCATTTTTCTTGCACATGAGGCTTGTATTCTGTATCGGCAACGCGTTACCTATCCATACTTATTTTTGTAAGGTTGTAAAAAATATCAAAATTTTTGAGAAAAATCCAAAGGGGTTATCCTTCGATATTATTGAAAAGGGAGGTTCCCGGTTAATAACTCGTGAAAAATTCATTTTTCTTGCACATGAAGCTTGTATTCTCTATCCGCTACGTGTTACCTATCCATACCTATTTTTCGGGAGGTTCTAAAAAATATCAAAATGTTTGATAAAAATCCAAAGAGGTTAGCCTTTGATATTACTGAAAAGGGAGCTTTCCGACAAATAACCCGTCAAAAATTCACTTTTCTTGCACATGAGACTTGTATTCTCTATCCGCTATGTGTTACCAATCGAAACTTCATTTTTGGGATGTTATAAAGAATATCAAAATTTTTGAGAAAATCCAAAGGGGTTAGCCTTCGATATTACCGAAAAGGAGGTTTCCGTCAAATAACTCGTCTAAAATTCATTTTTCTGTCAAATAACTTGTTAAAAATTCATTTTTCTTGCACATAAGGCTTGTATTCTGTATCGGCTACGCCTTACCTATCCATACTTATTTTTTATTAAGATTCTAAAAATATCAAAAATTTTTAGAAAAATCCAAAGGGGTTAGCTTTCGGTTATTGAAAAGGGAGGTTTCCGATTAATAACTCGTGAAAAATTCATTTTTCTTGCACATGAGGCTTGTATTCTCAATCGGCTACGTGTTACCAATCCAAACTTAATTTTTGGGAGGTTATGAAAAATATCAAATTTTTTGAGAAAATCCAAAGGGGTTAGCCTTCGATATTACAGAAAAGGGAGATTTCTATCAAATAACTCGTAAAAAATTTATTTTTCTCTGAAATAACTAGTCAAAAATTCATTTTTCTTGCACATGAGGCTTGTATTCTGTATCGGTTACGCGTTACCTATCCATACATATTATTTGTAAGGTTGCAAAAAATATAAAAAATTTTGAGAAAAATACAAAGGGGTTAGCCTTCGATATTATTGAAAAGGGAGGTTCCCGGTTAATAACTCGTGAAAAATTAATTTTTCTTGCACATGAAGCTTGTATTCTCTATCCGCTACGTGTTACCTATCCATACCTATTTTTCGGGAGGTTCTAAAAAATATCAAAATGTTTGAGAAAAATCCAAAGAGGTTAGCCTTTGATATTACTCAAAAGGGAGCTTTCCGACAAATAACCCGTCAAAAATTCACTTTTCTTGCACATGAGACTTGTATTCTCTATCCGCTATGCGTTACCAATCCAAACTTCATTTTTGGGATGTTATAAAAAATATCAAAATTTTTGAGAAAATCCAAAGGGGTTAGCCTTCGATATTACCAAAAAGGAGGTTTCCGTCAAATAACTCGTCTAAAATTCATTTTTCTGTCAAATAACTTGTTAAAAATTAATTTTTCTTGCACATAAGGCTTGTATTATGTATCGGTTACGCCTTACCTATCCATACTTATTTTTTGTTAAGATTCTAAAAAATATCAAAAATTTTTAAAAATCCAAAGGGGTTAGCTTTCGGTATTATTGAAAAGGGAGGTTTCCGGTTAATAACTCGTGAAAAATTCATATTTCTTGCACATGAGGCTTGTGTTCTCAATCGGCTACGTGTTACCAATCCAAACTTAATTTTTGGGAGGTTATGAAAAATATCAAATTTTTTGAGAAAATCTAAACGGGTTAGCCTTCGATATTAGAGAAAAGGGAGGTTTCTGTCAAATAACTCGTCAAAAAATTATTTTTCTCCGAAATAACTAGTCAAAAATTCATTTTTCTTGCACATGAGGCTTGTATTCTGTATCGGCTACGCGTTACCTATCCATACTTATTTTTTGTAAGGTTGTAAAAAATATCAAAATTTTTGAGAAAAATCCAAAGGGGTTAGCCTTCGATATTATTGAAAAGGGAGGTTCCCGGTTAATAACTCGTGAAAAATTCATTTTTCTTGCACATGAAGCTTGTATTCTCTATCCGCTACGTGTTACCTATCCATACCTATTTTTCGGGAGGTTCTAAAAAATATCAAAATGTTTGATAAAAATCCAAAGAGGTTAGCCTTTGATATTACTGAAAAGGGAGCTTTCCGACAAATAACCCGTCAAAAATTCACTTTTCTTGCACATGAGACTTGTATTCTCTATCCGCTATGTGTTACCAATCGAAACTTCATTTTTGGGATGTTATAAAGAATATCAAAATTTTTGAGAAAATCCAAAGGGGTTAGCCTTCGATATTACCGAAAAGGAGGTTTCCGTCAAATAACTCGTCTAAAATTCATTTTTCTGTCAAATAACTTGTTAAAAATTCATTTTTCTTGCACATAAGGCTTGTATTCTGTATCGGCTACGCCTTACCTATCCATACTTATTTTTTATTAAGATTCTAAAAATATCAAAATTTTTTAGAAAAATCCAAAGGGGTTAGCTTTCGGTATTATTGAAAAGGGAGGTTTCCGGTGAATAACTCGTGAAAAATTCATTTTTCTTGCACATGAGGCTTGTATTCTCAATCGGCTACGTGTTACCAATCCAAACTTAATTTTTGGGAGGTTATGAAAAATATCAAATTTTTTGAGAAAATCCAAAGGGGTTAGCCTTCGATATTACAGAAAAGGGAGGTTTCTGTCAAATAACTCGTCAAAAAATTATTTTTCTCCGAAATAACTAGTCAAAAATTCATTTTTCTTGCACATGAGGCTTGTATTCTGTATCGGCTACGCGTTACCTATCCATACTTATTTTTTGTAAGGTTGTAAAAAATATCAAAATTTTTGAGAAAAATCCAAAGGGGTTAGCCTTCGATATTATTGAAAAGGGAGGTTCCCGGTTAATAACTCGTGAAAAATTCATTTTTCTTGCACATGAAGCTTGTATTCTCTATCCGCTACGTGTTACCTATCCATACCTATTTTTTGGGAGGTTCTAAAAAATATCAAAATGTTTGATAAAAATCCAAAGAGGTTAGCCTTTGATATTACTGAAAAGGGAGCTTTCCGACAAATAACCCGTCAAAAATTCACTTTTCTTGCACATGAGACTTGTATTCTCTATCCGCTATGTGTTACCAATCGAAACTTCATTTTTGGGATGTTATAAAGAATATCAAAATTTTTGAGAAAATCCAAAGGGGTTAGCCTTCGATATTACCGAAAAGGAGGTTTCCGTCAAATAACTCGTCTAAAATTCATTTTTCTGTCAAATAACTTGTTAAAAATTCATTTTTCTTGCACATAAGGCTTGTATTCTGTATCGGCTACGCCTTACCTATCCATACTTATTTTTTATTAAGATTCTAAAAATATCAAAATTTTTTAGAAAAATCCAAAGGGGTTAGCTTTCGGTATTATTGAAAAGGGAGGTTTCCGGTTAATAACTCGTGAAAAATTCATTTTTCTTGCACATGAGGCTTGTATTCTCAATCGGCTACGTGTTACCAATCCAAACTTAATTTTTGGGAGGTTATGAAAAATATCAAATTTTTTGAGAAAATCCAAAGGGGTTAGCCTTCGATATTACAGAAAAGGGAGATTTCTATCAAATAACTCGTAAAAAATTTATTTTTCTCTGAAATAACTAGTCAAAAATTCCTTTTTCTTGCACATGAGGCTTGTATTCTGTATCGGCTACGCGTTACCTATCCATACATATTATTTGTAAGGTTGTAAAAAATATAAAAATTTTTGAGAAAAATACAAAGGGGTTAGCCTTCGATATTATTGAAAAGGGAGGTTCCCTGTTAATAACTCGTGAAAAATTATTTTTTCTTGCACATGAAGCTTGTATTCTCTATCCGCTACGTGTTACCTATCCATACCTATTTTTCGGGAGGTTCTAAAAAATATCAAAATGTTTGAGAAAAATCCAAAGAGGTTAGCCTTTGATATTACTCAAAAGGGAGCTTTCCGACAAATAACCCGTCAAAAATTCACTTTTCTTGCACATGAGACTTGTATTCTCTATCCGCTATGCATTACCAATCCAAACTTCATTTTTGGGATGTTATAAAAAATATCAAAATTTTTGAGAAAATCCAAAGGGGTTAGCCTTCGATATTACCAAAAAGGAGGTTTCCGTCAAATAACTCGTCTAAAATTCATTTTTCTGTCAAATAACTTGTTAAAAATTAATTTTTCTTGCACATAAGGCTTGTATTATGTACCGGTTACGCCTTACCTATCCATACTTATTTTTTGTTAAGATTCTAAAAAATATCAAAAATTTTGAAAAATCCAAAGGGGTTAGCTTTCGGTATTATTGAAAAGGGAGGTTTCCGGTTAATAACTCGTGAAAAATTCATATTTCTTGCACATGAGGCTTGTGTTCTCAATCGGCTACGTGTTACCAATCCAAACTTAATTTTTGGGAGGTTATGAAAAATATCAAATTTTTTGAGAAAATCTAAACGGGTTAGCCTTCGATATTAGAGAAAAGGGAGGTTTCTGTCAAATAACTCGTCAAAAAATTATTTTTCTCCGAAATAACTAGTCAAAAATTCATTTTTCTTGCACATGAGGCTTGTATTCTGTATCGGCTACGCGTTACCTATCCATACTTATTTTTTGTAAGGTTGTAAAAAATATCAAAATTTTTGAGAAAAATCCAAAGGGGTTAGCCTTCGATATTATTGAAAAGGGAGGTTCCCGGTTAATAACTCGTGAAAAATTCATTTTTCTTGCACATGAAGCTTGTATTCTCTATCCGCTACGTGTTAGCTATCCATACCTATTTTTCGGGAGGTTCTAAAAAATATCAAAATGTTTGATAAAAATCCAAAGAGGTTAGCCTTTGATATTACTGAAAAGGGAGCTTTCCGACAAATAACCCGTCAAAAATTCACTTTTCTTGCACATGAGACTTGTATTCTCTATCCGCTATGTGTTACCAATCGAAACTTCATTTTTGGGATGTTATAAAGAATATCAAAATTTTTGAGAAAATCCAAAGGGGTTAGCCTTCGATATTACCGAAAAGGAGGTTTCCGTCAAATAACTCGTCTAAAATTCATTTTTCTGTCAAATAACTTGTTAAAAATTCATTTTTCTTGCACATAAGGCTTGTATTCTGTATCGGCTACGCCTTACCTATCCATACTTATTTTTATTAAGATTCTAAAAAATATCAAAATTTTTTAGAAAAATCCAAAGGGGTTAGCTTTCGGTATTATTGAAAAGGGAGGTTTCCGGTTAATAACTCGTGAAAAATTCATTTTTCTTGCACATGAGGCTTGTATTCTCAATCGGCTACGTGTTACCAATCCAAACTTAATTTTTGGGAGGTTATGAAAAATATCAAATTTTTTGAGAAAATCCAAAGGGGTTAGCCTTCGATATTACAGAAAAGGGAGGTTTCTGTCAAATAACTCGTCAAAAAATTATTTTTCTCCGAAATAACTAGTCAAAAATTCATTTTTCTTGCACATGAGGCTTGTATTCTGTATCGGCTACGCGTTACCTATCCATACTTATTTTTTGTAAGGTTGTAAAAAATATCAAAATTTTTGAGAAAAATCCAAAGGGGTTAGCCTTCGATATTATTGAAAAGGGAGGTTCCCGGTTAATAACTCGTGAAAAATTCATTTTTCTTGCACATGAAGCTTGTATTCTCTATCCGCTACGTGTTACCTATCCATACCTATTTTTTGGGAGCTTCTAAAAAATATCAAAATGTTTGATAAAAATCCAAAGAGGTTAGCCTTTGATATTACTGAAAAGGGAGCTTTCCGACAAATAACCCGTCAAAAATTCACTTTTCTTGCACATGAGACTTGTATTCTCTATCCGCTATGTGTTACCAATCGAAACTTCATTTTTGGGATGTTATAAAGAATATCAAAATTTTTGAGAAAATCCAAAGGGGTTAGCCTTCGATATTACCGAAAAGGAGGTTTCCGTCAAATAACTCGTCTAAAATTCATTTTTCTGTCAAATAACTTGTTAAAAATTCATTTTTCTTGCACATAAGGCTTGTATTCTGTATCGGCTACGCCTTACCTATCCATACTTATTTTTTATTAAGATTCTAAAAATATTAAAATTTTTTAGAAAAATCCAAAGGGGTTAGCTTTCGGTATTATTGAAAAGGGAGGTTTCCGGTTAATAACTCGTGAAAAATTCATTTTTCTTGCACATGAGGCTTGTATTCTCAATCGGCTACGTGTTACCAATCCAAACTTAATTTTTGGGAGGTTATGAAAAATATCAAATTTTTTGAGAAAATCCAAAGGGGTTAGCCTTCGATATTACAGAAAAGGGAGATTTCTATCAAATAACTCGTAAAAATTTATTTTTCTCTGAAATAACTAGTCAAAAATTCATTTTTCTTGCACATGAGGCTTGTATTCTGTATCGGCTACGCGTTACCTATCCATACATATTATTTGTAAGGTTGTAAAAAATATAAAAAATTTTGAGAAAAATACAAAGGGGTTAGCCTTCGATATTATTGAAAAGGGAGGTTCCCGGTTAATAACTCGTGAAAAATTCATTTTTCTTGCACATGAAGCTTGTATTCTCTATCCGCTATGTGTTACCTATCCATACCTGTTTTTTGGGAGGTTCTAAAAAATATCAAAATGTTTGAGAAAAATCCAAAGAGGTTAGCCTTTGATATTACTCAAAAGGGAGCTTTCCGACAAATAACCCGTCAAAAATTCACTTTTCTTGCACATGAGACTTGTATTCTCTATCCGCTATGCGTTACAAATCCAAACTTCATTTTTGGGATGTTATAAAAAATATCAAAATTTTTGAGAAAATCCAAAGGGGTTAGCCTTCGATATTACCAAAAAGGAGGTTTCCGTCAAATAACTCATCTAAAATTCATTTTTCTGTCAAATAACTTGTTAAAAATTAATTTTTCTTGCACATAAGGCTTGTATTATGTATCGGTTACACCTTACCTATCCATACTTATTTTTTGTTAAGATTCTAAAAAATATCAAAAATTTTTAAAAATCCAAAGGGGGTTAGCTTTCGGTATTATTGAAAAGGGAGGTTTCCGGTTAATAACTTGTGAAAAATTCATTTTTCTTGCACATGAGGCTTGTGTTCTCAATCGGCTACGTGTTACCAATCCAAACTTAATTTTTGGGAGGTTATGAAAAATATCAAATTTTTTTAGAAAATCCAAAGGGGTTAGCCTTCGATATTAGAGAAAAGGGAGATTTCTGTCAAATAACTCGCCAAAAATTTATTTTCTCTGAAATAACTAGTCAAAAATTCATTTTTCTTGCACATGAGGCTTGTATTCTGTATCGGCAACGCGTTACCTATCCATACTTATTTTTGTAAGGTTGTAAAAAATATCAAAATTTTTGAGAAAAATCCAAAGGGGTTAGCCTTCGATATTATTGAAAAGGGAGGTTCCCGGTTAATAACTCGTGAAAAATTAATTTTTCTTGCACATGAAGCTTGTATTCTCTATCCGCTACGTGTTACCTATCCATACCTATTTTTCGGGAGGTTCTAAAAAATATCAAAATGTTTGAGAGAAATCCAAAGAGGTTAGCCTTTGATAATACTGAAAAGGGAGCTTTCCGACAAATAACCCGTCAAAAATTCACTTTTCTGGCACATGAGACTTGTATTCTCTATCCGCTATGTGTTACCAATCGAAACTTCATTTTTGGGATGTTATAAAGAATATCAAAATTTTTGAGAAAATCCAAAGGGGTTAGCCTTCGATATTACCGAAAAGGAGGTTTCCGTCAAATAACTCGTCTAAAATTCATTTTTCTGTCAAATAACTTGTTAAAAATTAATTTTTCTTGCACATAAGGCTTGTATTATGTATCGGTTACGCCTTACCTATCCATACTTATTTTTTTTTAAGATTCTAAAAAATATTAAAATTTTTTAAAAATCCAAAGGGGTTAGCTTTCGGTATTATTGAAAAGGGAGGTTTCCGGTTAATAACTCGTGAAAAATTCATTTTTCTTGCACATGAGGCTTGTGTTCTCAATCGGCTACGTGTTACCAATCCAAACTTAATTTTTGGGAGGTTATGAAAAATATAAAATTTTTTGAGAAAATCTAAACGGGTTAGCCTTCGATATTAGAGAAAAGGGAGGTTTCTGTCAAATAACTCATCAAAAAATTATTTTTCTCCGAAATAACAAGTCAAAAATTCATTTTTCTTGCACATGAGGCTTGTATTCTGTATCGGCTACGCGTTACCTATCCATACTTATTTTTTGTAAGGTTGTAAAAAATATCAAAATTTTTGAGAAAAATCCAAAGGGGTTAGCCTTCGATATTATTGAAAAGGGAGGTTCCCGGTTAATAACTCGTGAAAAATTCATTTTTCTTGCACATGAAGCTTGTATTCTCTATCCGCTACGTGTTACCTATCCATACCTATTTTTCGGGAGGTTCTAAAAAATATCAAAATGTTTGATAAAAATCCAAAGAGGTTAGCCTTTGATATTACTGAAAAGGGAGCTTTCCGACAAATAACCCGTCAAAAATTCACTTTTCTTGCACATGAGACTTGTATTCTCTATCCGCTATGTGTTACCAATCGAAACTTCATTTTTGGGATGTTATAAAGAATATCAAAATTTTTGAGAAAATCCAAAGGGGTTAGCCTTCGATATTACCGAAAAGGAGGTTTCCGTCAAATAACTCGTCTAAAATTCATTTTTCTGTCAAATAACTTGTTAAAAATTCATTTTTCTTGCACATAAGGCTTGTATTCTGTATCGGCTACGCCTTACCTATCCATACTTATTTTTTATTAAATTCTAAAAATATCAAAAATTTTTAGAAAAATCCAAAGGGGTTAGCTTTCGGTATTATTGAAAAGGGAGGTTTCCGGTTAATAACTCGTGAAAAATTCATTTTTCTTGCACATGAGGCTTGTATTCTCAATCGGCTACGTGTTACAAATCCAAACTTAATTTTTGGGAGGTTATGAAAAATATCAAATTTTTTGAGAAAATCCAAAGGGGTTAGCCTTCGATATTACAGAAAAGGGAGATTTCTATCAAATAACTCGTAAAAAATTTATTTTTCTCTGAAATAACTAGTCAAAAATTCATTTTTCTTGCACATGAGGCTTGTATTCTGTATCGGCTACGCGTTACCAATCCATACATATTATTTGTAAGGTTGTAAAAAATATAAAAAAATTTGAGAAAAATACAAAGGGGTTAGCCTTCGATATTATTGAAAAGGGAGGTTCCCGGTTAATAACTCGTGAAAAATTCATTTTTCTTGCACATGAAGCTTGTATTCTCTATCCGCTATGTGTTACCTATCCATACCTGTTTTTTGGGAGGTTCTAAAAAATATCAAAATGTTTGAGAAAAATCCAAAGAGGTTAGCCTTTGATATTACTCAAAAGGGAGCTTTCCGACAAATAACCCGTCAAAAATTCACTTTTCTTGCACATGAGACTTGTATTCTCTATCCGCTATGCGTTACCAATCCAAACTTCATTTTTGGGATGTTATAAAAAATATCAAAATTTTTGAGAAAATCCAAAGGGGTTAGCCTTCGATATTACCAAAAAGGAGGTTTCCGTCAAATAACTCGTCTAAAATTCATTTTTCTGTCAAATAACTTGTTAAAAATTAATTTTTCTTGCACATAAGGCTTGTATTATGTATCGGTTACGCCTTACCTATCCATACTTATTTTTTGTTAAGATTCTAAAAAATATCAAAATTTTTTAGAAAAATCCAAACGGGTTAGCTTTCGGTATTATTGAAAAGGGAGGTTTCCGGTTAATAACTCGTGAAAAATTCATTTTTCTTGCACATGAGGCTTGTATTCTCAATCGGCTACGTGTTACCAATCCAAACTTAATTTTTGGGAGGTTATGAAAAATATCAAATTTTTTGAGAAAATCCAAAGGGGTTAGCCTTCGATATTACAGAAAAGGGAGGTTTCTGTCAAATAACTCGTCAAAAAATTATTTTTCTCCGAAATAACTAGTCAAAAATTCATTTTTCTTGCACATGAGGCTTGTATTCTGTATCGGCTACGCGTTACCTATCCATACTTATTTTTTGTAAGGTTGTAAAAAATATCAAAATTTTTGAGAAAAATCCAAAGGGGTTAGCCTTCGATATTATTGAAAAGGGAAGGTTCCCGGTTAATAACTCGTGAAAAATTCATTTTTCTTGCACATGAAGCTTGTATTCTCTATCCGCTACGTGTTACCTATCCATACCTATTTTTCGGGAGGTTCTAAAAAATATCAAAATGTTTGATAAAAATCCAAAGAGGTTAGCCTTTGATATTACTGAAAAGGGAGCTTTCCGACAAATAACCCGTCAAAAATTCACTTTTCTTGCACATGAGACTTGTATTCTCTATCCGCTATGTGTTACCAATCGAAACTTCATTTTTGGGATGTTATAAAGAATATCAAAATTTTTGAGAAAATCCAAAGGGGTTAGCCTTCGATATTACCGAAAAGGAGGTTTCCGTCAAATAACTCGTCTAAAATTCATTTTTCTGTCAAATAACTTGTTAAAAATTCATTTTTCTTGCACATAAGGCTTGTATTCTGTATCGGCTACGCCTTACCTATCCATACTTATTTTTTATTAAGATTCTAAAAATATCAAAAAATTTTAGAAAAATCCAAACGGGTTAGCTTTCGGTATTATTGAAAAGGGAGGTTTCCGGTTAATAACTCGTGAAAAATTCATTTTTCTTGCACATGAGGCTTGTATTCTCAATCGGCTACGTGTTACCAATCCAAACTTAATTTTTGGGAGGTTATGAAAAATATCAAATTTTTTGAGAAAATCCAAAGGGGTTAGCCTTCGATATTACAGAAAAGGGAGATTTCTATCAAATAACTCGTAAAAAATTTATTTTTCTCTGAAATAACTAGTCAAAAATTCATTTTTCTTGCACATGAGGCTTGTATTCTGTATCGGCTACGCGTTACCTATCCATACATATTATTTGTAAGGTTGTAAAAAATATAAAAAATTTTGAGAAAAATACAAAGGGGTTAGCCTTCGATATTATTGAAAAGGGAGGTTCCCGGTTAATAACTCGTGAAAAATTCATTTTTCTTGCACATGAAGCTTGTATTCTCTATCCGCTATGTGTTACCTATCCATACCTGTTTTTTGGGAGGTTCTAAAAAATATCAAAATGTTTGAGAAAAATCCAAAGAGGTTAGCCTTTGATATTACTCAAAAGGGAGCTTTCCGACAAATAACCCGTCAAAAATTCACTTTTCTTGCACATGAGACTTGTATTCTCTATCCGCTATGTGTTACCAATCCAAACTTCATTTTTGGGATGTTATAAAGAATATCAAAATTTTGAGAAAATCCAAAGGGGTTAGCCTTCGATATTACCGAAAAGGAGGTTTCCGTCAAATAACTCGTCTAAAATTCATTTTTCTGTCAAATAACTTGTTAAAAATTCATTTTTCTTGCACATAAGTCTTTTATTCTGTATCGGCTACGCCTTACCTATCCATACTTATTTTTTATTAAGATTCTAAAAATATCAAAATTTTTTAGAAAAATCCAAAGGGGTTAGCTTTCGGTATTATTGAAAAGGGAGGTTTCCGGTTAATAACTCGTGAAAAATTCATTTTTCTTGCACATGAGGCTTGTATTCTCAATCGGCTACGTGTTACCAATCCAAACTTCATTTTTGGGATGTTATAAAAAATATCAAAATTTTTGAGAAAATCCAAAGGGGTTAGCCTTCGATATTACAGAAAAGGAGGTTTCCGTCAAATAACTCGTCTAAAATTCATTTTTCTATCAAATAACTTGTTAAAAATTCATTTTTCTTGCACATAAGGCTTTTATTCTGTATCGGCTACGCCTTACCTATCCATACTTATTTTTTGTTAAGATTCTAAAAAATATCAAAATTTTTTAGAAAAATCCAAAGGGGTTAGCTTTCGGTATTATTGAAAAGGGAGGTTTCCGGTTAATAACTCGTGAAAAATTCATTTTTCTTGCACATGAGGCTTGTATTCTCAATCGGCTACGTGTTACCAATCCAAACTTACTTTTTGGGAGGTTATGAAAAATATCAATTTTTTTGAGAAAATCTAAAGGGGTTAGCCTTCGATATTACAGAAAAGGGAGGTTTCTGTCAAATAACTCGTCAAAAAATTATTTTTCTCCGAAATAACTAGTCAAAAATTCATTTTTCTTGCACATGAGGCTTGTATTCTGTATCGTCTACGCGTTACCTATCCATACTTATTTTTTGTAAGGTTGTAAAAAATATCAAAATTTTTGAGAAAAATCAAAAGGGGTTAGCCTTCGATATTATTGAAAAGGGAGGTTCCCGGTTAATAACTCGTGAAAAATTCATTTTTCTTGCACATGAAGCTTGTATTCTCTATCCGCTACGTGTTACCTATCCATACCTATTTTTCGGGAGGTTCTAAAAAATATCAAAATGTTTGATAAAAATCCAAAGAGGTTAGCCTTTGATATTACTGAAAAGGGAGCTTTCCGACAAATAACCCGTCAAAAATTCACTTTTCTTGCACATGAGACTTGTATTCTCTATCCGCTATGTGTTACCAATCGAAACTTCATTTTTGGGATGTTATAAAGAATATCAAAATTTTTGAGAAAATCCAAATGGGTTAGCCTTCGATATTACCGAAAAGGAGGTTTCCGTCAAATAACTCGTCTAAAATTCATTTTTCTGTCAAATAACTTGTTAAAAATTCATTTTTCTTGCACATAAGGCTTGTATTCTGTATCGGCTACGCCTTACCTATCCATACTTATTTTTTATTAAGATTCTAAAAATATCAAAATTTTTTAGAAAAATCCAAAGGGGTTAGCTTTCGGTATTATTGAAAAGGGAGGTTTCCGGTTAATAACTCGTGAAAAATTCATTTTTCTTGCACATGAGGCTTGTATTCTCAATCGGCTACGTGTTACCAATCCAAACTTAATTTTTGGGAGGTTATGAAAAATATCAAATTTTTTGAGAAAATCCAAAGGGGTTAGCCTTCGATATTACAGAAAAGGGAGGTTTCTGTCAAATAACTCGTCAAAAAATTATTTTTCTCTGAAATAACTAGTCAAAAATTCATTTTTCTTGCACATGAGGCTTGTATTCTGTATCGGCTACGCGTTACCTATCCATACTTATTTTTTGTAAGGTTGTAAAAAATATCAAAATTTTTGAGAAAAATACAAAGGGGTTAGCCTTCGATATTATTGAAAAGGGAGGTTCCCGGTTAATAACTCGTGAAAAATTCATTTTTCTTGCACATGAAGCTTGTATTCTCTATCCGCTATGTGTTACCTATCCATACCTGTTTTTTGGGAGGTTCTAAAAAATATCAAAATGTTTGAGAAAAATCCAAAGAGGTTAGCCTTTGATATTACTCAAAAGGGAGCTTTCCGACAAATAACCCGTCAAAAATTCACTTTTCTTGCACATGAGACTTGTATTCTCTATCCGCTATGCGTTACCAATCCAAACTTCATTTTTGGGATGTTATAAAAAATATCAAAATTTTTGAGAAAATCCAAAGGGGTTAGCCTTCGATATTACCAAAAAGGAGGTTTCCGTCAAATAACTCGTCTAAAATTCATTTTTCTGTCAAATAACTTGTTAAAAATTAATTTTTCTTGCACATAAGGCTTGTATTATGTATCGGTTACGCCTTACCTATCCATACTTATTTTTTGTTAAGATTCTAAAAAATATCAAAATTTTTTAGAAAAATCCAAAGGGGTTAGCTTTCGGTATTATTGAAAAGGGAGGTTTCCGGTTAATAACTCGTGAAAAATTCATTTTTCTTGCACATGAGGCTTGTATTCTCAATCGGCTACGTGTTAACAATCCAAACTTAATTTTTGGGAGGCTATGAAAAATATCAAATTTTTTGAGAAAATCCAAAGGGGTTAGCCTTCAATATTACAGAAAAGGGAGGTTTGTGTCAAATAACTCGTCAAAAATTTATTTTTCTCTAAAATTACTAGTCAAAAATTCATTTTTCTTGCACATGAGGCTTGTATTCTGTATCGGCTACGCGTTACCTATCCATACTTATTTTTTGTTAAGATTCTAAAAAATATCAAAAATTTTTAGAAAAATCAAAAGGGGTTAGCTTTCGGTATTATTGAAAAGGGAGGTTTCCGGTTAATAACTCGTGAAAAATTCATTTTTCTTGCACATGAGGCTTGTATTCTCAATCGGCTACGTGTTACCAATCCAAACTTAATTTTTGGGAGGTTATGAAAAATATCAAATTTTTTGAGAAAATCCAAAGGGGTTAGCCTTCGATATTACACAAAAGGGAGGTTTCTATCAAATAACTCGTCAAAAAATTATTTTTCTCCGAAATAACTAGTCAAAAATTCATTTTTCTTGCACATGAGGCTTGTATTCTGTATCGGCTACGCGTTACCTATCCATACTTATTTTTTGTAAGGTTGTAAAAAATATCAAAATTTTTGAGAAAAATCCAAAGGGGTTAGCCTTCTATATTATTGAAAAGGGAGGTTCCCGGTTAATAATTCGTGAAAAATTCATTTTTCTTGCACATGAAGCTTGTATTCTCTATCCGCTACGTGTTACCTATCCATACCTATTTTTCGGGAGGTTCTAAAAAATATCAAAATTTTTGAGAAAAATCCAAAGAGGTTAGCCTTTGATATTACTGAAAAGGGAGCTTTCCGACAAATAACCCGTCAAAAATTCACTTTTCTTGCACATGAGACTTGTATTCTCTATCCGCTATGCGTTACCAATCCAAACTTCATTTTTGGGATGTTATAAAAAATATCAAAATTTTTGAGAAAATCCAAAGGGGTTAGCTTTCGATATTACCGAAAAGGAGGTTTCCGTCAAATAACTCGTCTAAAATTCATTTTTCTGTCAAATAACTTGTTAAAAATTCATTTTTCTTGCACATAAGGCTTGTATTCTGTATCGGCTACGCCTTACCTAGCCATACTTATTTTTGTTAAGATTCTAAAAAATATCAAAAACTTTTAGAAAAATCCAAAGGGGTTGGCTTTCGGTATTATTGAAAAGGGAGGTTTCCGGTTAATAACTCGTGAAAAATTCATTTCTTTTGCACATGAGGCTTGTATTCTCAATCGGCTACGTGTTGCCAATCCAAACTTCATTTTTGGGATGTTATAAAAAATATCAAAATTTTTGAGAAAATCCAAAGGGGTTAGCCTTCGATATTACAGAAAAGGAGGTTTCCGTCAAATAACTCGTCTAAAATTCATTTTTCTATCAAATAACTTGTTAAAAATTCATTTTTCTTGCACATAAGGCTTTTATTCTGTATCGGCTACGCCTTACCTATCCATACTTATTTTTTGTTAAGATTCTAAAAAATATCAAAATTTTTTAGAAAAATCCAAAGGGGTTAGCTTTCGGTATTATTGAAAAGGGAGGTTTCCGGTTAATAACTCGTGAAAAATTCATTTTTCTTGCACATGAGGCTTGTATTCTCAATCGGCTACGTGTTACCAATCCAAACTTAATTTTTGGGAGGTTATGAAAAATATCAAATTTTTTGAGAAAATCTAAAGGGGTTAGCCTTCGATATTACAGAAAAGGGAGGTTTCTGTCAAATAACTCGTCAAAAAATTATTTTTCTCCGAAATAACTAGTCAAAAATTCATTTTTCTTGCACATGAGGCTTGTATTCTGTATCGTCTACGCGTTACCTATCCATACTTATTTTTTGTAAGGTTGTAAAAAATATCAAAATTTTTGAGAAAAATCAAAAGGGGTTAGCCTTCGATATTATTGAAAAGGGAGGTTCCCGGTTAATAACTCGTGAAAAATTCATTTTTCTTGCACATGAAGCTTGTATTCTCTATCCGCTACGTGTTACCTATCCATACCTATTTTTCGGGAGGTTCTAAAAAATATCAAAATGTTTGATAAAAATCCAAAGAGGTTAGCCTTTGATATTACTGAAAAGGGAGCTTTCCGACAAATAACCCGTCAAAAATTCACTTTTCTTGCACATGAGACTTGTATTCTCTATCCGCTATGTGTTACCAATCGAAACTTCATTTTTGGGATGTTATAAAGAATATCAAAATTTTTGAGAAAATCCAAATGGGTTAGCCTTCGATATTACCGAAAAGGAGGTTTCCGTCAAATAACTCGTCTAAAATTCATTTTTCTGTCAAATAACTTGTTAAAAATTCATTTTTCTTGCACATAAGGCTTGTATTCTGTATCGGCTACGCCTTACCTAGCCATACTTATTTTTGTTAAGATTCTAAAAAATATCAAAAACTTTTAGAAAAATCCAAAGGGGTTGGCTTTCGGTATTATTGAAAAGGGAGGTTTCCGGTTAATAACTCGTGAAAAATTCATTTCTTTTGCACATGAGGCTTGTATTCTCAATCGGCTACGTGTTACCAATCCAAACTTCATTTTTGGGATGTTATAAAAAATATCAAAATTTTTGAGAAAATCCAAAGGGGTTAGCCTTCGATATTACAGAAAAGGAGGTTTCCGTCAAATAACTCGTCTAAAATTCATTTTTCTATCAAATAACTTGTTAAAAATTCATTTTTCTTGCACATAAGGCTTTTATTCTGTATCGGCTACGCCTTACCTATCCATACTTATTTTTTGTTAAGATTCTAAAAAATATCAAAATTTTTTAGAAAAATCCAAAGGGGTTAGCTTTCGGTATTATTGAAAAGGGAGGTTTCCGGTTAATAACTCGTGAAAAATTCATTTTTCTTGCACATGAGGCTTGTATTCTCAATCGGCTACGTGTTACCAATTCAAACTTAATTTTTGGGAGGTTATGAAAAATATCAAATTTTTTGAGAAAATCTAAAGGGGTTAGCCTTCGATATTACAGAAAAGGGAGGTTTCTGTCAAATAACTCGTCAAAAAATTATTTTTCTCCGAAATAACTAGTCAAAAATTCATTTTTCTTGCACATGAGGCTTGTATTCTGTATCGTCTACGCGTTACCTATCCATACTTATTTTATGTAAGGTTGTAAAAAATATCAAAATTTTTGAGAAAAATCAAAAGGGGTTAGCCTTCGATATTATTGAAAAGGGAGGTTCCCGGTTAATAACTCGTGAAAAATTCATTTTTCTTGCACATGAAGCTTGTATTCTCTATCCGCTACGTGTTACCTATCCATACCTATTTTTCGGGAGGTTCTAAAAAATATCAAAATGTTTGATAAAAATCCAAAGAGGTTAGCCTTTGATATTACTGAAAAGGGAGCTTTCCGACAAATAACCCGTCAAAAATTCACTTTTCTTGCACATGAGACTTGTATTCTCTATCCGCTATGTGTTACCAATCGAAACTTCATTTTTGGGATGTTATAAAGAATATCAAAATTTTTGAGAAAATCCAAATGGGTTAGCCTTCGATATTACCGAAAAGGAGGTTTCCGTCAAATAACTCGTCTAAAATTCATTTTTCTGTCAAATAACTTGTTAAAAATTCATTTTTCTTGCACATAAGGCTTGTATTCTGTATCGGCTACGCCTTACCTATCCATACTTATTTTTTATTAAGATTCTAAAAATATCAAAATTTTTTAGAAAAATCCAAAGGGGTTAGCTTTCGGTATTATTGAAAAGGGAGGTTTCCGGTTAATAACTCGTGAAAAATTCATTTTTCTTGCACATGAGGCTTGTATTCTCAATCGGCTACGTGTTACCAATCCAAACTTAATTTTTGGGAGGTTATGAAAAATATCAAATTTTTTGAGAAAATCCAAAGGGGTTAGCCTTCGATATTACAGAAAAGGGAGGTTTCTGTCAAATAACTCGTCAAAAAATTATTTTTCTCCGAAATAACTAGTCAAAAATTCATTTTTCTTGCACATGAGGCTTGTATTCTGTATCGGCTACGCGTTACCTATCCATACTTATTTTTTGTAAGGTTGTAAAAAATATCAAAATTTTTGAGAAAAATACAAAGGGGTTAGCCTTCGATATTATTGAAAAGGGAGGTTCCCGGTTAATAACTCGTGAAAAATTCATTTTTCTTGCACATGAAGCTTGTATTCTCTATCCGCTATGTGTTACCTATCCATACCTGTTTTTTGGGAGGTTCTAAAAAATATCAAAATGTTTGAGAAAAATCCAAAGAGGTTAGCCTTTGATATTACTCAAAAGGGAGCTTTCCGACAAATAACCCGTCAAAAATTCACTTTTCTTGCACATGAGACTTGTATTCTCTATCCGCTATGCGTTACCAATCCAAACTTCATTTTTGGGATGTTATAAAAAATATCAAAATTTTTGAGAAAATCCAAAGGGGTTAGCCTTCGATATTACCAAAAAGGAGGTTTCCGTCAAATAACTCGTCTAAAATTCATTTTTCTGTCAAATAACTTGTTAAAAATTAATTTTTCTTGCACATAAGGCTTGTATTATGTATCGGTTACGCCTTACCTATCCATACTTATTTTTTGTTAAGATTCTAAAAAATATCAAAATTTTTTAGAAAAATCCAAAGGGGTTAGCTTTCGGTATTATTGAAAAGGGAGGTTTCCGGTTAATAACTCGTGAAAAATTCATTTTTCTTGCACATGAGGCTTGTATTCTCAATCGGCTACGTGTTAGCAATCCAAACTTAATTTTTGGGAGGCTATGAAAAATATCAAATTTTTTGAGAAAATCCAAAGGGGTTAGCCTTCAATATTACAGAAAAGGGAGGTTTCTGTCAAATAACTCGTCAAAAATTTATTTTTCTCTAAAATTACTAGTCAAAAATTCATTTTTCTTGCACATGAGGCTTGTATTCTGTATCGGCTACGCGTTACCTATCCATACTTATTTTTTGTTAAGATTCTAAAAAATATCAAAAATTTTTAGAAAAATCAAAAGGGGTTAGCTTTCGGTATTATTGAAAAGGGAGGTTTCCGGTTAATAACTCGTGAAAAATTCATTTTTCTTGCACATGAGGCTTGTATTCTCAATCGGCTACGTGTTACCAATCCAAACTTAATTTTTGGGAGGTTATGAAAAATATCAAATTTTTTGAGAAAATCCAAAGGGGTTAGCCTTCGATATTACACAAAAGGGAGGTTTCTATCAAATAACTCGTCAAAAAATTATTTTTCTCCGAAATAACTAGTCAAAAATTCATTTTTCTTGCACATGAGGCTTGTATTCTGTATCGGCTACGCGTTACCTATCCATACTTATTTTTTGTAAGGTTGTAAAAAATATCAAAATTTTTGAGAAAAATCCAAAGGGGTTAGCCTTCTATATTATTGAAAAGGGAGGTTCCCGGTTAATAATTCGTGAAAAATTCATTTTTCTTGCACATGAAGCTTGTATTCTCTATCCGCTACGTGTTACCTATCCATACCTATTTTTCGGGAGGTTCTAAAAAATATCAAAATTTTTGAGAAAAATCCAAAGAGGTTAGCCTTTGATATTACTGAAAAGGGAGCTTTCCGACAAATAACCCGTCAAAAATTCACTTTTCTTGCACATGAGACTTGTATTCTCTATCCGCTATGCGTTACCAATCCAAACTTCATTTTTGGGATGTTATAAAAAATATCAAAATTTTTGAGAAAATCCAAAGGGGTTAGCTTTCGATATTACCGAAAAGGAGGTTTCCGTCAAATAACTCGTCTAAAATTCATTTTTCTGTCAAATAACTTGTTAAAAATTCATTTTTCTTGCACATAAGGCTTGTATTCTGTATCGGCTACGCCTTACCTAGCCATACTTATTTTTGTTAAGATTCTAAAAAATATCAAAAACTTTTAGAAAAATCCAAAGGGGTTGGCTTTCGGTATTATTGAAAAGGGAGGTTTCCGGTTAATAACTCGTGAAAAATTCATTTCTTTTGCACAAGAGGCTTGTATTCTCAATCGGCTACGTGTTACCAATCCAAACTTAATTTTTGGGAGGTTATGAAAAATATCAAATTTTTTGAGAAAATCCAAAGGGGTTAGCCTTCGATATTACATAAAAGGGAGGTTTCTGTCAAATAACTCGTCAAAAATTTATTTTTCTCTGAAATAACTAGTCAAAATTCATTTTTCTTGCACATGAGGCTTGTATTCTGTATCGGCTACGCGTTACCTATCCATACTTATTTTTTGTAAGGTTGTAAAAAATATCAAAATTATTGAGAAAAATTCAAAGGGGTTAGCCTTCGATATTATTGAAAAGGGAGGTTCCCGGTTAATAACTCGTGAAAAATTCATTTTTCTTGCACATGAGGCTTGTGTTCTCAATCTGCTACGTGTTACCAATCCAAACTTAATTTTTGGGAGGTTATGAAAAATATCAAATTTTTTTAGAAAATCCAAAGGGGTTAGCCTTCGATATTAGAGAAAAGGGAGATTTCTGTCAAATAACTCGCCAAAAATTTATTTTTCTCTGAAATAACTAGTCAAAAATTCATTTTTCTTGCACAGAGGCTTGTATTCTGTATCGGCAACGCGTTACCTATCCATAGTTATTTTTGTAAGGTTGTAAAAAATATCAAAATTTTTGAGAAAAATCCAAAGGGGTTAGCCTTCGATATTATTGAAAAGGGAGGTTCCCGGTTAATAACTCGTGAAAAATTCATTTTTCTTGCACATGAAGCTTGTATTCTCTATCCGCTACGTGTTACCTATCCATACCTATTTTTCGGGAGGTTCTAAAAAATATCAAAATGTTTGAGAAAAATCCAAAGAGGTTAGCCTTTGATAATACTAAAAAGGGAGCTTTCCGACAAATAACCCGTCAAAAATTCACTTTTCTGGCACATGAGACTTAAATTCTCTATCCGCTATGTGTTACCAATCCAAACTTCATTTTTGGGATGTTATAAAAAAAATATCAAAATTTTTGAGAAAATCCAAAGGGGTTAGCCTTCGATATTACAGAAAAGGAGGTTTCCGTCAAATAACTCGTCTAAAATTCATTTTTCTATCAAATAACTTGTTAAAAATTCATTTTTCTTGCACATAAGGCTTTTATTCTGTATCGGCTACGCCTTACCTATCCATACTTATTTTTTTGTTAAGATTCTAAAAAATATCAAAATTTTTTAGAAAAATCCAAAGGGGTTAGCTTTCGGTATTATTGAAAAGGGAGGTTTCCGGTTAATAACTCGTGAAAAATTCATTTTTCTTGCACATGAGGCTTGTATTCTCAATCGGCTACGTGTTACCAATCCAAACTTAATTTTTGGGAGGTTATGAAAAATATCAAATTTTTTGAGAAAATCCAAAGGGGTTAGCCTTAAATATTACAGAAAAGGGAGGTTTCTGTCAAATAACTCGTCAAAAATTTATTTTTCTCTGAAATAACTAGTCAAAAATTCATTTTTCTTGCACATAAGGCTTGTATTCTGTATCGGCTACGCCTTACCTATCCGTACTTATTTTTGTTAAGATTCTAAAAAATATCAAAAAATTTTAGAAAAATCCAAAGGGGTTAGCTTTCGGTATTATTGAAAATGGAGGTTTCTGGTTAATAACTCGTGAAAAATTCATTTCTTTTGCACAAGAGGCTTGTATTCTCAATCGGCTACGTGTTACCAATCCAAACTTAATTTTTGGGAGGTTATGAAAAATATCAAATTTTTTGAGAAAATACAAAGGGGTTAGCCTTCGATATTACATAAAAGGGAGGTTTCTGTCAAATAACTCGTCAAAAATTTATTTTTCTCTGAAATAACTAGTCAAAATTCATTTTTCTTGCACATGAGGCTTGTATTCTGTATCGGCTACGCGTTACCTATCCATACTTATTTTTTGTAAGGTTGTAAAAAATATCAAAATTATTGAGAAAAATTCAAAGGGGTTAGCCTTCGATATTATTGAAAAGGGAGGTTCCCGGTTAATAACTCGTGAAAAATTCATTTTTCTTGCACATGAGGCTTGTGTTCTCAATCTGCTACGTGTTACCAATCCAAACTTAATTTTTGGGAGGTTATGAAAAATATCAAATTTTTTTAGAAAATCCAAAGGGGTTAGCCTTCGATATTAGAGAAAAGGGAGATTTCTGTCAAATAACTCGCCAAAAATTTATTTTTCTCTGAAATAACTAGTCAAAAATTCATTTTTCTTGCACATGAGGCTTGTATTCTGTATCGGCAACGCGTTACCTATCCATACTTATTTTTGTAAGGTTGTAAAAAATATCAAAATTTTTGAGAAAAATCCAAAGGGGTTAGCCTTCGATATTATTGAAAAGGGAGGTTCCCGGTTAATAACTCATGAAAAATTCATTTTTCATGCACATGAAGCTTGAATTCTCTATCCGCTACGTGTTACCTATCCATACCTATTTTTCGGGAGGTTCTAAAAAATATCAAAATGTTTGAGAAAAATCCAAAGAGGTTAGCCTTTGATAATACTGAAAAGGGAGCTTTCCGACAAATAACCCGTCAAAAATTCACTTTTCTGGCACATGAGACTTGTATTCTCTATCCGCTATGTGTTACCAATCCAAACTTCATTTTTGGGATGTTATAAAAAATATCAAAATTTTTGAGAAAATCCAAAGGGGTTAGCCTTCGATATTACAGAAAAGGAGGTTTCCGTCAAATAACTCGTCTAATATTCATTTTTCTATCAAATAACTTGTTAAAAATTCATTTTTCTTGCACATAAGGCTTTTATTCTGTATCGACTACGCCTTACCTATCCATACTTATTTTTTGTTAAGATTCTAAAAAATATCAAAATTTTTTAGAAAAATCCAAAGGGGTTAGCTTTCGGTATTATTGAAAAGGGAGGTTTCCGGTTAATAACTCGTGAAAATTTCATTTTTCTTGCACATGAGGCTTGTATTCTCAATCGGCTACGTGTTACCAATCCAAACTTAATTTTTGGGAGGTTATGAAAAATATCAAATTTTTTGAGAAAATCCAAAGGGGTTAGCCTTCGATATTACAGAAAAGGGAGGTTTCTGTCAAATAACTCGTCAAAAATTTATTTTTCTCTGAAATAACTAGTCAAAAATTCATTTTTCTTGCACATGAGGCTTGTATTCTGTATCGGCTACGCGTTACCTATCCATACTTATTTTTTGTTAAGATTCGAAAAAATATCAAAATTTTTTAGAAAAATCCAAAGGGGTTAGCTTTCGGTATTATTGAAAAGGGAGGTTTCCGGTTAATAACTCGTGAAAAATTCATTTTTCTTGCACATGAGGCTTGTATTCTCAATCGGCTACGTGTTACCAATCCAAACTTAATTTTTGGGAGGTTATGAAAAATATCAAATTTTTTGAGAAAATCCAAAGGGGTTAGCCTTCGATATTACAGAAAAGGGAGGTTTCTGTCAAATAACTCGTCAAAAAATTATTTTCCTCCGAAATAACTAGTCAAAAATTCATTTTTCTTGCACATGAGGCTTGTATTCTGTATCGGCTACGCGTTACCTATCCATACTTATTTTTTGTAAGGTTGTAAAAAATATCAAAATTTTTGAGAAAAATCCAAAGGGGTTAGCCTTCTATATTATTGAAAAGGGAGGTTCCCGGTTAATAATTCGTGAAAAATTCATTTTTCTTGCACATGAAGCTTGTATTCTCTATCCGCTACGTGTTACCTATCCATACCTATTTTTCGGGAGGTTCTAAAAAATATCAAAATTTTTGAGAAAAATCCAAAGAGGTTAGCCTTTGATATTACTGAAAAGGGAGCTTTCCGACAAATAACCCGTCAAAAATTCACTTTTCTTGCACATGAGACTTGTATTCTCTATCCGCTATGCGTTACCAATCCAAACTTCATTTTTGGGATGTTATAAAAAATATCAAAATTTTTGAGAAAATCCAAAGGGGTTAGCTTTCGATATTACCGAAAAGGAGGTTTCCGTCAAATAACTCGTCTAAAATTCATTTTTCTGTCAAATAACTTGTTAAAAATTCATTTTTCTTGCACATAAGGCTTGTATTCTGTATCGGCTACGCCTTACCTATCCGTACTTATTTTTGTTAAGATTCTAAAAAATATCAAAAATTTTTAGAAAAATCCAAAGGGGTTAGCTTTCGGTATTATTGAAAAGGGAGGTTTCCGGTTAATAACTCGTGAAAAATTCATTTCTTTTGCACAAGAGGTTTGTATTCTCAATCGGCTACGTGTTACCAATCCAAACTTAATTTTTGGGAGGTTATGAAAAATATCAAATTTTTTGAGAAAATCCAAAGGGGTTAGCCTTCTATATTACATAAAAGGGAGGTTTCTGTCAAATAACTCGTCAAAAATTTATTTTTCTCTGAAATAACTAGTCAAAATTCATTTTTCTTGCACATGAGGCTTGTATTCTGTATCGGCTACGCGTTACCTATCCATACTTATTTTTTGTAAGGTTGTAAAAAATATCAAAATTATTGAGAAAAATTCAAAGGGGTTAGCCTTCGATATTATTGAAAAGGGAGGTTCCCGGTTAATAACTCGTGAAAATTTCATTTTTCGTGCACATGAAGCTTGTATTCTCTATCCGCTACGTGTTACCTATCCATACCTATTTTTTGGGAGGTTCTAAAAAATATCAAAATTTTTGAGAAAAATCCAAAGAGGTTAGCCTTTGATATTACTGAAAAGGGAGCTTTCCGACAAATAACCCGTCAAAAATTCACTTTTCTTGCACATGAGACTTGTATTCTCTATCCGCTATGCGTTACCAATCCAAACTTCATTTTTGGGAAGGTATAAAAAATATCAAAATTTTTGAGAAAATCCAAAGGGGTTAGCCTTCGATATTACCGAAAAGGAGGTTTCCGTCAAATAACTCGTCTGAAATTCATTTTTCTGTCAAATAACTTGTTAAAAATTCATTTTTCTTGCACATAAGGCTTGTATGCTGTATCGGCTACGCCTTACCTATCCATACTTATTTTTTATGAAGATTATAAAAAATATCAAAATTTTTTAGAAAAATCCAAAGGGGTTAGCTTTCGGTATTATTAAAAAGGGAGGTTTCCGGTTAATAACTCGTGAAAAATTCATTTTTCTTGCACATGAGGCTTGTATTCTCAATCGGCTACGTGTTACCAATCCAAACTTAATTTTTGGGAGGTTATGAAAAATATCAAATTTTTTGAGAAAATCCAAAGGGGTTAGCCTTCGATATTACAGAAAAGGAGATTTCTGTCAAATAACTCGTCAAAAATTTATTTTTCTCTGAAATAACTAGTCAAAAATTCATTTTTCTTGCACATGAGGCTTGTATTCTGTATCGGCAACGCGTTACCTATCCATACTTATTTTTGTAAGGTTGTAAAAAATATCAAAATTTTTGAGAAAAATCCAAAGGGGTTAGCCTTCGATATTATTGAAAAGGGAGGTTCCCGGTTAATAACTCGTGAAAAATTCATTTTTCTTGCACATGAAGCTTGTATTCTCTATCCGCTACGTGTTACCTATCCATACCTATTTTTCGGGAGGTTCTAAAAAATATCAAAATGTTTGAGAAAAATCCAAAGAGGTTAGCCTTTGATATTACTGAAAAGGGAGCTTTCCGCCAAATAACCCGTCAAAAATTCACTTTTCTTGCACATGAGACTTGTATTCTCTATCCGCTATGTGTTACCAATCCAAACTTCATTTTTCAGATGTTATAAAGAATATCAAAATTTTTGAGAAAATCCAAAGGGGTTAGCCTTCGATATTACCGAAAAGGAGGTTTCCGTCAAATAACTCGTCTAAAATTCATTTTTCTGTCAAATAACTTGTTAAAAATTCATTTTTCTTGCACATAAGGCTTGTATTCTGTATCGGCTACGCCTTATCTATCCATACTTATTTTTTGTTAAGATTCTAAAAAATATCAAAATTTTTTAAAAAAATCCAGCTTTCGGTATTATTGAAAAGGGAGGTTTCCGGTTAATAACTCGTGAAAAATTCATTTTTCTTGCACATGAGGCTTGTATTCTCAATCGTCTACGTGTTACCAATCCAAACTTAATTTTTGGGAGGTTATGAAAAATATCAAATTTTTTGAGAAAATCCAAAGGGGTTAGCCTTCGATATTACAGAAAAGGAGATTTCTGTCAAATAACTCGTCAAAATTTTTTTTTCTCTGAAATAACTAGTCAAAAATTCATTTTTCTTGCACATGAGGCTTGTATTCTGTATCGGCAACGCGTTACCTATCCATAGTTATTTTTGTAAGGTTGTAAAAAATATCAAAATTTTTGAGAAAAATCCAAAGGGGTTAGCCTTCGATATTATTGAAAAGGGAGGTTCCCGGTTAATAACTCGTGAAAAATTCATTTTTCTTGCACATGAAGCTTGTATTCTCTTTCCGCTACGTGTTACCTATCCATACCTATTTTTCGGGAGGTTCTAAAAAATATCAAAATGTTTGAGAAAAATCCAAAGAGGTTAGCCTTTGATATTACTGAAAAGGGAGCTTTCCGACAAATAACCCGTCAAAAATTCACTTTTCTTGCACATGAGACTTGTATTCTCTATCCGCTATGTGTTACCAATCCAAACTTCATTTTTGGGATGTTATAAAAAATATCAAAATTTTTGAGAAAATCCAAAGGGGTTAGCCTTCGATATTACCGAAAAGGAGGTTTCCGTCAAATAACTCGTCTAAAATTCATTTTTCTGTCAAATAACTTGTTAAAAATTCATTTTTCTTGCACATAAGGCTTGTATTCTGTATCGGCTACGGCTTACCTATCCATACTTATTTTTTATTAAGATTCTAAAAAATATCAAAATTTTTTAGAAAAATCCAAAGGGGTTAGCTTTCGGTATTATTGAAAAGGGAGGTTTCTGGTTAATAACTCATGAAAAATTCATTTTTCTTGCACATGAGGCTTGTATTCTCAATCGGCTACGTGTTACCAATCCAAACTTAATTTTTGGGAGGTTATGGAAAATATCAAATTTTTTGAGAAAATCCAAAGGGGTTAGCCTTCGATATTACAGAAAAGGGAGATTTCTATCAAATAACTCGTCAAAAATTTATTTTTCTCTAAAATAACTAGTCAAAAATTCATTTTTCTTGCACATGAGGCTTGTATTCTGTATCGGCTACGCGTTACCTATCCATACATATTATTTGTAAGGTTGTAAAAAATATAAAATTTTTTGAGAAAAATACAAAGGGGTTAGCCTTCGATATTATTGAAAAGGGAGGTTCCCGGTTAATAACTCGTGAAAAATTCATTTTTCTTGCACATGAAGCTTGTATTCTCTATCCGCTACGTGTTACCTATCCATACCTGTTTTTTGGGAGGTTCTAAAAAATATCAAAATGTTTGAGAAAAATCCAAAGAGGTTAGCCTTTGATATTACTCAAAAGGGAGCTTTCCGACAAATAACCCGTCAAAAATTCACTTTTCTTGCACATGAGACTTGTATTCTCTATCCGCTATGCGTTACCAATCCAAACTTCATTTTTGGGATGTTATAAAAAATATCAACATTTTTGAGAAAATACAAAGGGGTTAGCCTTCGATATTACCGAAAAGGAGGTTTCCGTCAAATAACTCGTCTAAAATTCATTTTTCTGTCAAATAACTTGTTAAAAATTAATTTTTCTTGCACATAAGGCTTGTATTCTGTATCGGCTACGCCTTACCTATCCATACTTATTTTTTGTTAAGATTCTAACAAATATCAAAAATTTTTAAAAAATCCAAAGGGGTTAGCTTTCGGTATTATTGAAAAGGGAGGTTTCCGGTTAATAACTCGTGAAAAATTCATTTTTCTTGCACGTGAGGCTTGTTTCTCAATCGGCTACGTGTTACCAATCCAAACTTAATTTTTGGGAGGTTATGAAAAATATCAAATTTTTTGAGAAAATCCAAAGGGGTTAGCCTTCGATATTATAGAAAAGGGAGATTTCTGTCAAATAACTCGTCAAAAATTTATTTTTCTCTGAAATAACTAGTCAAAAATTCATTTTTCTTGCATATGAGGCTTGTATTCTGTATCGGCAACGCGTTACCTATCCATACTTATTTTTGTAAGGTTGTAAAAAATATCAAAATTTTTGAGAAAAATCCAAAGGGGTTAGCCTTCGATATTATTGAAAAGTGAGGTTCCCGGTTAATAACTCGTGAAAAATTCATTTTTCTTGCACATGAAGCTTGTATTCTCTATCCGCTACGTGTTACCTATCCATATCTATTTTTTGGGAGGTTCTAAAAAATATCAAAATGTTTGAGAAAAAATCCAAAGAGGTTAGCCTTTGATATTACTGAAAAGGGAGCTTTCCGACAAATAACCCGTCAAAAATTCACTTTTCTTGCACATGAGACTTGTATTCTCTATCCGCTATGTGTTACCAATCCAAACTTCATTTTTGGGATGTTATAAAAAATATCAAAATTTTTGAGAAAATCCAAAGGGGTTAGCCTTCGATATTACCGAAAAGGAGGTTTCCGTCAAATAACTCGTCTAAAATTCATTTTTCTGTCAAATAACTTGTTAAAAATTAATTTTTCTTGCACATAAGGCTTGTATTCTGTATCGGCTACGCCTTATCTATCCATACTTATTTTTTGTTAAGATTCTAAAAAATATCAAAATTTTTTAAAAAATCCAAAGGGGTTAGCTTTCGGTATTATTGAAAAGGGAGGTTTCCGGTTAATAACTCGTGAAAAATTCATTTTTCTTGCACATGAGGCTTGTATTCTCAATCGGCTACGTGTTACCAATCCAAACTTAATTTTTGGGAGGTTATGAAAAATATCAATTTTTTTGAGAAAATCCAAAGGGGTTAGCCTTCGATATTACAGAAAAGGGAGATTTCTGTCAAATAACTCGTCAAAAATTTATTTTTCTCTTAAATAACTAGTCAAAAATTCATTTTTCTTGCACATGAGGCTTGTATTCTGTATCGGCTACGCGTTACCTATCCATACTTATTATTTGTAAGGTTGTAAAAAATATAAAATTTTTTGATAAAAATACAAAGGGGTTAGCCTTCGATATTATTGAAAAGGGAGGTTCCCGGTTAATAACTCGTGAAAAATTCATTTTTCTTGCACATGAAGCTTGTATTCTCTATCCCTACGTGTTACCTATCCATACCTGTTTTTTGGGAGGTTCTAAAAAATATCAAAATGTTTGAGAAAAATCCAAAGAGGTTAGCCTTTGATATTACTCAAAAGGGAGCTTTCCGATAAATAACCCGTCAAAAATTCACTTTTCTTGCACATGAGACTTGTATTCTCTATCCGCTATGCGTTACCAATCCAAACTTCATTTTTGGGATGTTATAAAAAATATCAAAATTTTTGAGAAAATCCAAATGGGTTAGCCTTCGATATTACCGAAAAGGAGGTTTCCGTCAAATAACTCGTCTAAAATTCATTTTTCTGTCAAATAACTTGTTAAAAATTAATTTTTCTTGCACATAAGGCTTGTATTCTGTATCGGCTACGCCTTACCTATCCATACTTATTTTTTGTTAAGATTCTAACAAATATCAAAAATTTTAAAAAAATCCAAAGGGGTTAGCTTTCGGTATTATTGAAAAGGGAGGTTTCCGGTTAATAACTCGTGAAAAATTCATTTTTCTTGCACATGAGGCTTGTATTCTCAATCGGCTACGTGTTACCAATCCAAACTTAATTTTTGGGAGGTTATGAAAAATATCAAATTTTTTGAGAAAATCCAAAGGGGTTAGCCTTCGATATTACAGAAAAGGGAGATTTCTGTCAAATAACTCGTCAAAAATTTATTTTTCTCTGAAATAACTAGTCAAAAATTCATTTTTCTTGAACATGAGGCTTGTATTCTGTATCGGCTACGCATTACCTATCCATACTTATTTTTTGTA
The DNA here is from genome assembly GCA_030760725.1 of Neostapfia colusana. Classification (NCBI taxonomy): domain Eukaryota; kingdom Viridiplantae; phylum Streptophyta; class Magnoliopsida; order Poales; family Poaceae; genus Neostapfia; species Neostapfia colusana. Next base: position 99,354 of record JASWHV010000017.1, read on the forward strand.
AGGTTGTAAAAAATATAAATTTTTTTGAGAAAAATACAAAGGGGTTAGCCTTCGATATTATTGAAAAGGGAGGTTCCCGGTTAATAACTCGTGAAAAATTCATTTTTCTTGCACATGAAGCTTGTATTCTCTATCCGCTACGTGTTACCTATCCATACCTATTTTTTGGGAGGTTCTAGAAAATATCAAAATGTTTGAGAAAAATCCAAAGAGGTTAGCCTTTGATATTACTGAAAAGGGAGCTTTCCGACAAATAACCCTTTAAAAATTCACTTTTCTTGCACATGAGACTTGTATTCTCTATCCGCTATGCGTTACCAATCCAAACTTCATTTTTGGGATGTTATAAAAAATATCAACATTTTTGAGAAAATACAAAGGGGTTAGCCTTCGATATTACCGAAAAGGAGGTTTCCGTCAAATAACTCGTCTAAAATTCATTTTTCTGTCAAATAACTTGTTAAAAATTCATTTTTCTTGCACATAAGGCTTGTATTCTGTATCGGCTACGCCTTACCTATCCATACTTATTTTTTGTTAAGATTCTAAGAAATATCAAAATTTTTTAGAAAAATCCAAAGGGGTTAGCTTTCGGTATTATTGAAAAGGGAGGTTTCCGGTTAATAACTCGTGAAAAATTCATTTTTCTTGCACATGAGGCTTGTATTCTCAATCGGCTACGTGTTACCAATCCAAACTTAATTTTTGGGAGGTTATGGAAAATATCAAATTTTTTGAGAAAATCCAAAGGGGTTAGCCTTCGATATTACAGAAAAGGGAGATTTCTATCAAATAACTCGTCAAAAATTTATTTTTCTCTAAAATAACTAGTCAAAAATTCATTTTTCTTGCACATGAGGCTTGTATTCTGTATCGGCTACGCGTTACCTATCCATACATATTATTTGTAAGGTTGTAAAAAATATAAAATTTTTTGAGAAAAATACAAAGGGGTTAGCCTTCGATATTATTGAAAAGGGAGGTTCCCGGTTAATAACTCGTGAAAAATTCATTTTTCTTGCACATGAAGCTTGTATTCTCTATCCGCTACGTGTTACCTATCCATACCTGTTTTTTGGGAGGTTCTAAAAAATATCAAAATGTTTGAGAAAAATCCAAAGAGGTTAGCCTTTGATATTACTCAAAAGGGAGCTTTCCGACAAATAACCCGTCAAAAATTCACTTTTCTTGCACATGAGACTTGTATTCTCTATCCGCTATGCGTTACCAATCCAAACTTCATTTTTGGGATGTTATAAAAAATATCAACATTTTTGAGAAAATACAAAGGGGTTAGCCTTCGATATTACCGAAAAGGAGGTTTCCGTCAAATAACTCGTCTAAAATTCATTTTTCTATCAAATAACTTGTTAAAAAATATTTTTTCTTGCACATAAGGCTTGTATTCTGTATCGGTTACGCCTTACCTATCCATACTTATTTTTTGTTAAGATTCTAAAAAATATCAAATTTTTTTAAAATCCAAAGGGGTTAGCTTTCGGTATTATTGAAAAGGGAGGTTTCCGGTTAATAACTCGTGAAAAATTCATTTTTCTTGCACGTGAGGCTTGTTTCTCAATCGGCTACGTGTTACCAATCCAAACTTAATTTTTGGGAGGTTATGAAAAATATCAAATTTTTTGAGAAAATCCAAAGGGGTTAGCCTTCGATATTATAGAAAAGGGAGATTTCTGTCAAATAACTCGTCAAAAATTTATTTTTCTCTGAAATAACTAGTCAAAAATTCATTTTTCTTGCATATGAGGCTTGTATTCTGTATCGGCAACGCGTTACCTATCCATACTTATTTTTGTAAGGTTGTAAAAAATATCAAAATTTTTGAGAAAAATCCAAAGGGGTTAGCCTTCGATATTATTGAAAAGTGAGGTTCCCGGTTAATAACTCGTGAAAAATTCATTTTTCTTGCACATGAAGCTTGTATTCTCTATCCGCTACGTGTTACCTATCCATATCTATTTTTTGGGAGGTTCTAAAAAATATCAAAATGTTTGAGAAAAAATCCAAAGAGGTTAGCCTTTGATATTACTGAAAAGGGAGTTTTCCGACAAATAACCCGTCAAAAATTCACTTTTCTTGCACATGAGACTTGTATTCTCTATCCGCTATGTGTTACCAATCCAAACTTCATTTTTGGGATGTTATAAAAAATATCAAAATTTTTGAGAAAATCCAAAGGGGTTAGCCTTCGATATTACCGAAAAGGAGGTTTCCGTCAAATAACTCGTCTAAAATTCATTTTTCTGTCAAATAACTTGTTAAAAATTAATTTTTCTTGCACATAAGGCTTGTATTCTGTATCGGCTACGCCTTATCTATCCATACTTATTTTTTGTTAAGATTCTAAAAAATATCAAAATTTTTTAAAAAATCCAAAGGGGTTAGCTTTCGGTATTATTGAAAAGGGAGGTTTCCGGTTAATAACTCGTGAAAAATTCATTTTTCTTGCACATGAGACTTGTATTCTCAATCGGCTACGTGTTACCAATCCAAACTTAATTTTTGGGAGGTTATGAAAAATATCAAATTTTTTGAGAAAATCCAAAGGGGTTAGCCTTCGATATTACAGAAAAGGGAGATTTCTGTCAAATAACTCGTCAAAAATTTATTTTTCTCTTAAATAACTAGTCAAAAATTCATTTTTCTTGCACATGAGGCTTGTATTCTGTATCGGTTACGCGTTACCTATCCATACTTATTATTTGTAAGGTTGTAAAAAATATAAAAATTTTTGATAAAAATACAAAGGGGTTAGCCTTCGATATTATTGAAAAGGGAGGTTCCCGGTTAATAACTCGTGAAAAATTCATTTTTCTTGCACATGAAGCTTGTATTCTCTATCCCTACGTGTTACCTATCCATACCTGTTTTTTGGGAGGTTCTAAAAAATATCAAAATGTTTGAGAAAAATCCAAAGAGGTTAGCCTTTGATATTACTCAAAAGGGAGCTTTCCGATAAATAACCCGTCAAAAATTCACTTTTCTTGCACATGAGACTTGTATTCTCTATCCGCTATGCGTTACCAATCCAAACTTCATTTTTGGGATGTTATAAAAAATATCAAAATTTTTGAGAAAATCCAAATGGGTTAGCCTTCGATATTACCGAAAAGGAGGTTTCCGTCAAATAACTCGTCTAAAATTCATTTTTCTGTCAAATAACTTGTTAAAAATTAATTTTTCTTGCACATAAGGCTTGTATTCTGTATCGGCTACGCCTTACCTATCCATACTTATTTTTTGTTAAGATTCTAACAAATATCAAAATTTTTTAAAAAATCCAAAGGGGTTAGCTTTCGGTATTATTGAAAAGGGAGGTTTCCGGTTAATAACTCGTGAAAAAATCATTTTTCTTGCACATGAGGCTTGTATTCTCAATCGGCTACGTGTTACCAATCCAAACTTAATTTTTGGGAGGTTATGAAAAATATCAAATTTTTTGAGAAAATCCAAAGGGGTTAGCCTTCGATATTACAGAAAAGGGAGATTTCTGTCAAATAACTCGTCAAAAATTTATTTTTCTCTGAAATAACTAGTCAAAAATTCATTTTTCTTGAACATGAGGCTTGTATTCTGTATCGGCTACGCATTACCTATCCATACTTATTTTTTGTAAGGTTGTAAAAAATATAAATTTTTTTGAGAAAAATACAAAGGGGTTAGCCTTCGATATTATTGAAAAGGGAGGTTCCCGGTTAATAACTCGTGAAAAATTCATTTTTCTTGCACATGAAGCTTGTATTCTCTATCCGCTACGTGTTACCTATCCATACCTATTTTTTGGGAGGTTCTAGAAAATATCAAAATGTTTGAGAAAAATCCAAAGAGGTTAGCCTTTGATATTACTGAAAAGGGAGCTTTCCGACAAATAACCCTTTAAAAATTCACTTTTCTTGCACATGAGACTTGTATTCTCTATCCGCTATGCGTTACCAATCCAAACTTCATTTTTGGGATGTTATAAAAAATATCAAAATTTTTGAGAAAATCCAAAGGGGTTAGCCTTCGATATTACCGAAAAGGAGGTTTCCGTCAAATAACTCGTCTAAAATTCATTTTTCTGTCAAATAACTTGTTAAAATATAATTTTTCTTGCACATAAGGCTTGTATTCTGTATCGGCTACGCCTTACCTATCCATACTTATTTTTTGTTAAGATTCTAAGAAATATCAAATTTTTTTAGAAAAATCCAAAGGGGTTAGCTTTCGGTATTATTGAAAAGGGAGGTTTCCGGTTAATAACTCGTGAAAAATTCATTTTTCTTGCACATGAGGCTTGTATTCTCAATCGGCTACGTGTTACCAATCCAAACTTAATTTTTGGGAGGTTATGAAAAATATCAAATTTTTTGAGAAAATCCAAAGGGGTTAGCCTTCGATATTACAGAAAAGGGAGGTTTCTGTCAAATAACTCGTCAAAAATTTATTTTTCTCTGAAATAGCTAGTCAAAAATTCATTTTTCTTGCACATGAGGCTTGTATTCTGTATCGGCTACGCGTTACCTATCCATACTTATTTTTTGTAAGGTTGTAAAAAATATCAAAATTTTTGAGAAAAATCTAAATGGGTTAGCCTTCGATATTATTGAAAAGGGAGGTTTCCGGTTAATAACTCGTGAAAAATTCATTTTTCTTGCACATGAAGCTTGTATTCTCTATCCGCTACGTGTTACCTATCCATACCTATTTTTCGGGAGGTTCTAAAAAATATCAAAATTTTTGAGAAAATCCAAAGAGGTTAGCCTTTGATATTACTGAAAAGGGAGCTTTCCGACAAATAACCCGTCAAAAATTCACTTTTCTTGCACATGAGACTTGTATTCTCTATCCGCTATGCGTTGCCAATCCAAACTTTATTTTTGGGATGTTATAAAAAAATATCAAAATTTTTGAGAAAATCCAAAGGGGTTAGCCTTCGATATTACCGAAAAGGAGGTTTCCGTCAAATAACTCGTCTAAAATTCATTTTTTTATCAAATAACTTGTTAAAAATTCATTTTTCTTGCACATAAGGCTTGTATTCTGTATCGGCTACGCCTTACCTATCCGTACTTATTTTTGTTAAGATTCTAAAAAATATCAAAAATTTTTAGAAAAATCCAAAGGGGTTAGCTTTCGGTATTATTGAAAAGGGAGGTTTCCGGTTAATAACTCGTGAAAAATTTATTTCTCTTGCACAAGAGGCTTGTATTCTCAATCGGCTACGTGTTACCAATCCAAACTTAATTTTGGGAGGTTATGAAAAATATCAAATTTTTTGAGAAAATCCAAAGGGGTTAGACTTCGATATTACCTAAAAGGGAGGTTTCTGTCAAATAACTCGTCAAAAATTTATTTTTCTCTGAAATAACTAGTCAAAAATTCATTTTTCTTGCACATGAGGCTTGTATTCTGTATCGGCAACGCGTTACCTATCCATACTTATTTTTGTAAGGTTGTAAAAAATATCAAAATTTTGAGAAAAATCCAAAGGGGTTAGCCTTCGATATTATTGAAAAGGGAGGTTCCCGGTTAATAACTCGTGAAAAATTCATTTTTCTTGCACATGAAGCTTGTATTCTCTATCCGCTACGTGTTACCTATCCATACCTATTTTTCGGGAGGTTCTAAAAAATATCAAAATGTTTGAGAAAAATCCAAAGAGGTTAGCCTTTGATATTACTGAAAAGGGAGCTTTCAGACAAATAACCCGTCAAAAATTCACTTTTCTTGCACATGAGACATGTATTCTCTATCCGCTATGTGTTACCAATCCAAACTTCATTTTTGGGATGTTATAAAAAATATCAAAATTTTTGAGAAAATCCAAAGGGGTTAGCCTTCGATATTACCGAAAAGGAGGTTTTCGTCAAATAACTCGTCTAAAATTCATTTTTCTGTCAAATAACTTGTTAAAAATTCATTTTTCTTGCACATAAGGATTGTATTCTGTATCGGCTACGCCTTACCTATCCATACTTATTTTTTATTAAGATTCTAAAAAATATCAAAATTTTTTAGAAAAATCCAAAGGGGTTAGCTTTCGGTATTATTGAAAAGGGAGGTTTCCTGTTAATAACTCGTGAAAAATTCATTTTTCTTGCACATGAGGCTTGTATTCTCAATCGGCTACGTGTTACCAATCCAAACTTAATTTTTTGGAGGTTATGAAAAATATCAAATTTTTTAAGAAAATCCAAAGGGGTTAGCCTTCGATATTACAGAAAAGGGAGGTTTCTGTCAAATAACTCGTCAAAAATTTATTTTTCTCTGAAATAACTAGTCAAAAATTCATTTTTCTTGCACATGAGGCTTGTATTCTGTATCGGCTACGCGTTACCTATCCATACTTATTTTTTGTAAGGTTGTAAAAAATATCAAAATTTTTGAGAAAAATCTAAATGGGTTAGCCTTCGATATTATTGAAAAGGGAGGTTTCCGGTTAATAACTCGTGAAAAATTCATTTTTCTTGCACATGAAGCTTGTATTCTCTATCCGCTACGTGTTACCTATCCATACCTATTTTTCGGGAGGTTCTAAAAAATATCAAAATTTTTGAGAAAAATCCAAAGAGGTTAGCCTTTGATATTACTGAAAAGGGAGCTTTCCGACAAATAACCCGTCAAAAATTCACTTTTTTTGCACATGAGACTTGTATTCTCTATCCGCTATGCGTTGCCAATCCAAACTTTATTTTTGGGATGTTATAAAAAAATATCAAAATTTTTGAGAAAATCCAAAGGGGTTAGCCTTCGATATTACCGAAAAGGAGGTTTCCGTCAAATAACTCGTCTAAAATTCATTTTTTTATCAAATAACTTGTTAAAAATTCATTTTTCTTGCACATAAGGCTTGTATTCTGTATCGGCTACGCCTTACCTATCCGTACTTATTTTTGTTAAGATTCTAAAAAATATCAAAAATTTTTAGAAAAATCCAAAGGGGTTAGCTTTCGGTATTATTGAAAAGGGAGGTTTCCGGTTAATAACTCGTGAAAAATTTATTTCTCTTGCACAAGAGGCTTGTATTCTCAATCGGCTACGTGTTACCAATCCAAACTTAATTTTGGGAGGTTATGAAAAATATCAAATTTTTTGAGAAAATCCAAAGGGGTTAGACTTCGATATTACCTAAAAGGGAGGTTTCTGTCAAATAACTCGTCAAAAATTTATTTTTCTCTGAAATAACTAGTCAAAAATTCATTTTTCTTGCACATGAGGCTTGTATTCTGTATCGGCAACGCGTTACCTATCCATACTTATTTTTGTAAGGTTGTAAAAAATATCAAAATTTTTGAGAAAAATCCAAAGGGGTTAGCCTTCGATATTATTGAAAAGGGAGGTTCCCGGTTAATAACTCGTGAAAAATTCATTTTTCTTGCACATGAAGCTTGTATTCTCTATCCGCTACGTGTTACCTATCCATACCTATTTTTCGGGAGGTTCTAAAAAATATCAAAATGTTTGAGAAAAATCCAAAGAGGTTAGCCTTTGATATTACTGAAAAGGGAGCTTTCAGACAAATAACCCGTCAAAAATTCACTTTTCTTGCACATGAGACATGTATTCTCTATCCGCTATGTGTTACCAATCCAAACTTCATTTTTGGGATGTTATAAAAAATATCAAAATTTTTGAGAAAATCCAAAGGGGTTAGCCTTCGATATTACCGAAAAGGAGGTTTTCGTCAAATAACTCGTCTAAAATTCATTTTTCTGTCAAATAACTTGTTAAAAATTCATTTTTCTTGCACATAAGGATTGTATTCTGTATCGGCTACGCCTTACCTATCCATACTTATTTTTTATTAAGATTCTAAAAAATATCAAAATTTTTAGAAAAATCCAAAGGGGTTAGCTTTCGGTATTATTGAAAAGGGAGGTTTCCTGTTAATAACTCGTGAAAAATTCATTTTTCTTGCACATGAGGCTTGTATTCTCAATCGGCTACGTGTTACCAATCCAAACTTAATTTTTTGGAGGTTATGAAAAATATCAAATTTTTTAAGAAAATCCAAAGGGGTTAGCCTTCGATATTACAGAAAAGGGAGGTTTCTGTCAAATAACTCGTCAAAAATTTATTTTTCTCTGAAATAACTAGTCAAAAATTCATTTTTCTTGCACATGAGGCTTGTATTCCTGTATCGGCTACGCGTTACCTATCCATACTTATTTTTTGTAAGGTTGTAAAAAATATCAAAATTTTTGAGAAAAATCTAAATGGGTTAGCCTTCGATATTATTGAAAAGGGAGGTTTCCGGTTAATAACTCGTGAAAAATTCATTTTTCTTGCACATGAAGCTTGTATTCTCTATCCGCTACGTGTTACCTATCCATACCTATTTTTCGGGAGGTTCTAAAAAATATCAAAATTTTTGAGAAAAATCCAAAGAGGTTAGCCTTTGATATTACTGAAAAGGGAGCTTTCCGACAAATAACCCGTCAAAAATTCACTTTTCTTGCACATGAGACTTGTATTCTCTATCCGCTATGCGTTGCCAATCCAAACTTTATTTTTGGGATGTTATAAAAAAATATCAAAATTTTTGAGAAAATCCAAAGGGGTTAGCCTTCGATATTACCGAAAAGGAGGTTTCCGTCAAATAACTCGTCTAAAATTCATTTTTTTATCAAATAACTTGTTAAAAATTCATTTTTCTTGCACATAAGGCTTGTATTCTGTATCGGCTACGCCTTACCTATCCGTACTTATTTTTGTTAAGATTCTAAAAAATATCAAAAATTTTAGAAAAATCCAAAGGGGTTAGCTTTCGGTATTATTGAAAAGGGAGGTTTCCGGTTAATAACTCGTGAAAAATTTATTTCTCTTGCACAAGAGGCTTGTATTCTCAATCGGCTACGTGTTACCAATCCAAACTTAATTTTGGGAGGTTATGAAAAATATCAAATTTTTGAGAAAATCCAAAGGGGTTAGACTTCGATATTACCTAAAAGGGAGGTTTCTGTCAAATAACTCGTCAAAAATTTATTTTTCTCTGAAATAACTAGTCAAAAATTCATTTTTCTTGCACATGAGGCTTGTATTCTGTATCGGCAACGCGTTACCTATCCATACTTATTTTTGTAAGGTTGTAAAAAATATCAAAATTTTTGAGAAAAATCCAAAGGGGTTAGCCTTCGATATTATTGAAAAGGGAGGTTCCCGGTTAATAACTCGTGAAAAATTCATTTTTCTTGCACATGAAGCTTGTATTCTCTATCCGCTACGTGTTACCTATCCATACCTATTTTTCGGTAGGTTCTAAAAAATATCAAAATGTTTGAGAAAAATCCAAAGAGGTTAGCCTTTGATATTACTGAAAAGGGAGCTTTCAGACAAATAACCCGTCAAAAATTCACTTTTCTTGCACATGAGACATGTATTCTCTATCCGCTATGTGTTACCAATCCAAACTTCATTTTTGGGATGTTATAAAAAATATCAAAATTTTGAGAAAATCCAAAGGGGTTAGCCTTCGATATTACCGAAAAGGAGGTTTTCATCAAATAACTCGTCTAAAATTCATTTTTCTGTCAAATAACTTGTTAAAAATTCATTTTTCTTGCACATAAGGATTGTATTCTGTATCGGCTACGCCTTACCTATCCATACTTATTTTTTATTAAGATTCTAAAAAATATCAAAATTTTTTAGAAAAATCCAAAGGGGTTAGCTTTCGGTATTATTGAAAAGGGAGGTTTCCTGTTAATAACTCGTGAAAAATTCATTTTTCTTGCACATGAGGCTTGTATTCTCAATCGGCTACGTGTTACCAATCCAAACTTAATTTTTTGGAGGTTATGAAAAATATCAAATTTTTTAAGAAAATCCAAAGGGGTTAGCCTTCGATATTACAGAAAAGGGAGGTTTCTGTCAAATAACTCGTCAAAAATTTATTTTTCTCTGAAATAACTAGTCAAAAATTCATTTTTCTTGCACATGAGGCTTGTATTCTGTATCGGCTACGCGTTACCTATCCATACTTATTTTTTGTAAGGTTGTAAAAAATATCAAAATTTTTGAGAAAAATCTAAATGGGTTAGCCTTCGATATTATTGAAAAGGGAGGTTTCCGGTTAATAACTCGTGAAAAATTCATTTTTCTTGCACATGAAGCTTGTATTCTCTATCCGCTACGTGTTACCTATCCATACCTATTTTTCGGGAGGTTCTAAAAAATATCAAAATTTTTGAGAAAAATCCAAAGAGGTTAGCCTTTGATATTACTGAAAAGGGAGCTTTCCGACAAATAACCCGTCAAAAATTCACTTTTCTTGCACATGAGACTTGTATTCTCTATCCGCTATGCGTTGCCAATCCAAACTTTATTTTTGGGATGTTATAAAAAAATATCAAAATTTTTGAGAAAATCCAAAGGGGTTAGCCTTCGATATTACCGAAAAGGAGGTTTCCGTCAAATAACTCGTCTAAAATTCATTTTTTTATCAAATAACTTGTTAAAAATTCATTTTTCTTGCACATAAGGCTTGTATTCTGTATCGGCTACGCCTTACCTATCCGTACTTATTTTTGTTAAGATTCTAAAAAATATCAAAAATTTTTAGAAAAATCCAAAGGGGTTAGCTTTCGGTATTATTGAAAAGGGAGGTTTCCGGTTAATAACTCGTGAAAAATTTATTTCTCTTGCACAAGAGGCTTGTATTCTCAATCGGCTACGTGTTACCAATCCAAACTTAATTTTGGGAGGTTATGAAAAATATCAAATTTTTTGAGAAAATCCAAAGGGGTTAGACTTCGATATTACCTAAAAGGGAGGTTTCTGTCAAATAACTCGTCAAAAATTTATTTTTCTCTGAAATAACTAGTCAAAAATTCATTTTTCTTGCACATGAGGCTTGTATTCTGTATCGGCAACGCGTTACCTATCCATACTTATTTTTGTAAGGTTGTAAAAAATATCAAAATTTTTGAGAAAAATCCAAAGGGGTTAGCCTTCGATATTATTGAAAAGGGAGGTTCCCGGTTAATAACTCGTGAAAAATTCATTTTTCTTGCACATGAAGCTTGTATTCTCTATCCGCTACGTGTTACCTATCCATACCTATTTTTCGGGAGGTTCTAAAAAATATCAAAATGTTTGAGAAAAATCCAAAGAGGTTAGCCTTTGATATTACTGAAAAGGGAGCTTTCAGACAAATAACCCGTCAAAAATTCACTTTTCTTGCACATGAGACATGTATTCTCTATCCGCTATGTGTTACCAATCCAAACTTCATTTTTGGGATGTTATAAAAAATATCAAAATTTTTGAGAAAATCCAAAGGGGTTAGCCTTCGATATTACCGAAAAGGAGGTTTTCGTCAAATAACTCGTCTAAAATTCATTTTTCTGTCAAATAACTTGTTAAAAATTCATTTTTCTTGCACATAAGGATTGTATTCTGTATCGGCTACGCCTTACCTATCCATACTTATTTTTTATTAAGATTCTAAAAAATATCAAAATTTTTTAGAAAAATCCAAAGGGGTTAGCTTTCGGTATTATTGAAAAGGGAGGTTTCCTGTTAATAACTCGTGAAAAATTCATTTTTCTTGCACATGAGGCTTGTATTCTCAATCGGCTACGTGTTACCAATCCAAACTTAATTTTTTGGAGGTTATGAAAAATATCAAATTTTTTAAGAAAATCCAAAGGGGTTAGCCTTCGATATTACAGAAAAGGGAGGTTTCTGTCAAATAACTCGTCAAAAATTTATTTTTCTCTGAAATAACTAGTCAAAAATTCATTTTTCTTGCACATGAGGCTTGTATTCTGTATCGGCTACGCGTTACCTATCCATACTTATTTTTTGTAAGGTTGTAAAAAATATCAAAATTTTTGAGAAAAATCTAAATGGGTTAGCCTTCGATATTATTGAAAAGGGAGGTTTCCGGTTAATAACTCGTGAAAAATTCATTTTTCTTGCACATGAAGCTTGTATTCTCTATCCGCTACGTGTTACCTATCCATACCTATTTTTCGGGAGGTTCTAAAAAATATCAAAATTTTTGAGAAAAATCCAAAGAGGTTAGCCTTTGATATTACTGAAAAGGGAGCTTTCCGACAAATAACCCGTCAAAAATTCACTTTTCTTGCACATGAGACTTGTATTCTCTATCCGCTATGCGTTGCCAATCCAAACTTTATTTTTGGGATGTTATAAAAAATATCAAAATTTTTGAGAAAATCCAAAGGGGTTAGCCTTCGATATTACCGAAAAGGAGGTTTCCGTCAAATAACTCGTCTAAAATTCATTTTTTTATCAAATAACTTGTTAAAAATTCATTTTTCTTGCACATAAGGCTTGTATTCTGTATCGGCTACGCCTTACCTATCCGTACTTATTTTTGTTAAGATTCTAAAAAATATCAAAATTTTTTAGAAAAATCCAAAGGGGTTAGCTTTCGGTATTATTGAAAAGGGAGGTTTCCGGTTAATAACTCGTGAAAAATTTATTTCTCTTGCACAAGAGGCTTGTATTCTCAATCGGCTACGTGTTACCAATCCAAACTTAATTTTTGGGAGGTTATGAAAAATATCAAATTTTTTGAGAAAATCCAAAGGGGTTAGCCTTCGATATTACCTAAAAGGGATATTTCTGTCAAATAACTCGTCAAAAATTTATTTTTCTCTTAAATAACTAGTCAAAAATTCATTTTTCTTGCACATGAGGCTTGTATTCTGTATCGGCAACGCGTTACCTATCCATACTTATTTTTGTAAGGTTGTAAAAAATATCAAAATTTTTGAGAAAAATCCAAAGGGGTTAGCCTTCGATATTATTGAAAAGGGAGGTTCCCGGTTAATAACTCGTGAAAAATTCATTTTTCTTGCACATGAAGCTTGTATTCTCTATCCGCTACGTGTTACCTATCCATACCTATTTTTCGGGAGGTTCTAAAAAATATCAAAATGTTTGAGAAAAATCCAAAGAGGTTAGCCTTTGATATTACTGAAAAGGGAGCTTTCCGACAAATAACCCGTCAAAAATTCACTTTTCTTGCACATGAGACATGTATTCTCTATCCGCTATGTGTTACCAATCCAAACTTCATTTTTGGGATGTTATAAAAAATATCAAAATTTTTGAGAAAATCCAAAGGGGTTAGCCTTCGATATTACCAAAAAGGAGGTTTCCGTCAAATAACTCGTCTAAAATTCATTTTTCTGTCAAATAACTTGTTAAAAATTCATTTTTCTTGCACATAAGGATTGTATTCTGTATCGGCTACGCCTTACCTATCCATACTTATTTTTTATTAAGATTCTAAAAAATATCAAAATTTTTTAGAAAAATCCAAAGGGGTTAGCTTTCGGTATTATTGAAAAGGGAGGTTTCCGGTTAATAACTCGTGAAAAATTCATTTTTCTTGCACATGAGGCTTGTATTCTTAATCGGCTACGTGTTACCAATCCAAACTTAATTTTTGGGAGGTTATGAAAAATATCAAATTTTTTGAGAAAATCCAAAGGGGTTAGCCTTCGATATTACAGAAAAGGGAGATTTCTGTCAAATAACTCGTCAAAAATTTATTTTTCTCTTAAATAACTAGTTAAAAATTCATTTTTCTTGCACATGAGGCTTGTATTCTGTATCGGCTACGCGTTACCTATCCATACTTATTATTTGTAAGGTTGTAAAAAATATAAAAAATTTTGATAAAAAATACAAAGGGGTTAGCCTTCGATATTATTGAAAAGGGAGGTTCCCGGTTAATAACTCGTGAAAAATTCATTTTTCTTGCACATGAAGCTTGTATTCTCTATCCCTACGTGTTACCTATCCATACCTGTTTTTTGGGAGGTTCTAAAAAATATCAAAATGTTTGAGAAAAATCCAAAGAGGTTAGCCTTTGATATTACTCAAAAGGGAGCTTTCCGATAAATAACCCGTCAAAAATTCACTTTTCTTGCACATGAGACTTGTATTCTCTATCCGCTATGCGTTACCAATCCAAACTTCATTTTTGGGATGTTATAAAAAATATCAAAATTTTTGAGAAAATCCAAAGGGGTTAGCCTTCGATATTACCGAAAAGGAGGTTTCCGTCAAATAACTCGTCTAAAATTCATTTTTCTGTCAAATAACTTGTTAAAAATTAATTTTTCTTGCACATAAGGCTTGTATTCTGTATCGGCTACGCCTTACCTATCCATACTTATTTTTTGTTAAGATTCTAACAAATATCAAAAATTTTTAAAAAATCCAAAGGGGTTAGCTTTCGGTATTATTGAAAAGGGAGGTTTCCGGTTAATAACTCGTGAAAAAATCATTTTTCTTGCACATGAGGCTTGTATTCTCAATCGGCTACGTGTTACCAATTCAAACTTAATTTTTGGGAGGTTATGAAAAATATCAAATTTTTTTAGAAAATTCAAAGGGGTTAGCCTTCGATATTACAGAAAAGGGAGATTTCTGTCAAATAACTCGTCAAAAATTTATTTTTCTCTGAAATAACTAGTCAAAAATTCATTTTTCTTGAACATGAGGCTTGTATTCTGTATCGGCTACGCATTACCTATCCATACTTATTTTTTGTAAGGTTGTAAAAAATATAAATTTTTTTGAGAAAAATACAAAGGGGTTAGTCTTCGATATTATTGAAAAGGGAGGTTCCCGGTTAATAACTCGTGAAAAATTCATTTTTCTTGCACATGAAGCTTGTATTCTCTATCCGCTACGTGTTACCTATCCATACCTATTTTTTGGGAGGTTCTAGAAAATATCAAAATGTTTGAGAAAAATCCAAAGAGGTTAGCCTTTGATATTACTGAAAAGGGAGCTTTCCGACAAATAACCCTTTAAAAATTCACTTTTCTTGCACATGAGACTTGTATTCTCTATCCGCTATGCGTTACCAATCCAAACTTCATTTTGGGGATGTTATAAAAAATATCAAAATTTTTGAGAAAATCCAAAGGGGTTAGCCTTCGATATTACCGAAAAGGAGGTTTCCGTCAAATAACTCGTCTAAAATTCATTTTTCTGTCAAATAACTTGTTAAAATATAATTTTTCTTGCACATAAGGCTTGTATTCTGTATCGGCTACGCCTTACCTATCCATACTTATTTTTTGTTAAGATTCTAAGAAATATCAAAATTTTTTAAAAAAATCCAAAGGGGTTAGCTTTCGGTATTATTGAAAAGGGAGGTTTCCGGTTAATAACTGGTGAAAAATTCATTTTTCTTGCACATGAGGCTTGTATTCTCAATCGGCTACGTGTTACCAATCCAAACTTAATTTTTGGGAGGTTATGAAAAATATCAAATTTTTTGAGAAAATCCAAAGGGGTTAGCCTTCGATATTACAGAAAAGGGAGGTTTCTGTCAAATAACTCGTCAAAAATTTATTTTTCTCTGAAATAACTAGTTAAAAATTCATTTTTCTTGCACATGAGACTTGTATTCTGTATCGGCTACGCGTTACCTATCCATACTTATTTTTTGTAAGGTTGTAAAAAATATCAAAATTTTTGAGAAAAATCTAAATGGGTTAGCCTTCGATATTATTGAAAAGGGAGGTTTCCGGTTAATAACTCGTGAAAAATTCATTTTTCTTGCACATGAAGCTTGTATTCTCTATCCGCTACGTGTTACCTATCCATACCTATTTTTCGGGAGGTTCTAAAAAATATCAAAATTTTTGAGAAAAATCCAAAGAGGTTAGCCTTTGATATTACTGAAAAGGGAGCTTTCCGACAAATAACCCGTCAAAAATTCACTTTTCTTGCACATGAGACTTGTATTCTCTATCCGCTATGCGTTGCCAATCCAAACTTTATTTTTGGGATGTTATAAAAAAATATCAAAATTTTTGAGAAAATCCAAAGGGGTTAGCCTTCGATATTACCGAAAAGGAGGTTTCCGTCAAATAACTCGTCTAAAATTCATTTTTTTTATCAAATAACTTGTTAAAAATTCATTTTTCTTGCACATAAGGCTTGTATTCTGTATCGGCTAGGCCTTACCTATCCGTACTTATTTTTGTTAAGATTCTAAAAAATATCAAAAATTTTTAGAAAAATCCAAAGGGGTTAGCTTTCGGTATTATTGAAAAGGGAGGTTTCCGGTTAATAACTCGTGAAAAATTTATTTCTCTTGCACAAGAGGCTTGTATTCTCAATCGGCTACGTGTTACCAATCCAAACTTAATTTTGGGAGGTTATGAAAAATATCAAATTTTTTGAGAAAATCCAAAGGGGTTAGACTTCGATATTACCTAAAAGGGAGGTTTCTGTCAAATAACTCGTCAAAAATTTATTTTTCTCTGAAATAACTAGTCAAAAATTCATTTTTCTTGCACATGAGGCTTGTATTCTGTATCGGCAACGCGTTACCTATCTATACTTATTTTTGTAAGGTTGTAAAAAATATCAAAATTTTTGAGAAAAATCCAAAGGGGTTAGCCTTCGATATTATTGAAAAGGGAGGTTCCCGGTTAATAACTCGTGAAAAATTCATTTTTCTTGCACATGAAGCTTGTATTCTCTATCCGCTACGTGTTACCTATCCATACCTATTTTTCGGGAGGTTCTAAAAAATATCAAAATGTTTGAGAAAAATCCAAAGAGGTTAGCCTTTGATATTACTGAAAAGGGAGCTTTCCGACAAATAACCCGTCAAAAATTCACTTTTCTTGCACATGAGACATGTATTCTCTATCCGCTATGCGTTACCAATCCAAACTTCATTTTTGGGAAGGTATAAAAAAATATCAAAATTTTTGAGAAAATCCAAAGGGGTTAGCCTTCGATATTACCGAAAAGGAGGTTTCCGTCAAATAACTCGTCTAAAATTCATTTTTTTGTCAAATAACTTGTTAAAAATTCATTTTTCTTGCACATAAGGCTTGTATTCTGTATCGGCTACGCCTTACCTATCCATACTTATTTTTTGTTAAGATTCTAAAAAATATCAAATTTTTTTAAAAAATCCAAAGGGGTTAGCTTTCGGTATTATTGAAAAGGGAGGTTTCCGGTTAATAATTCGTGAAAAATTCATTTTTCTTGCACATGAGGCTTGTATTCTCAATCGGCTACGTGTTACCAATCCAAACTTAATTTTTGGGAGGTTATGAAAAATATCAAATTTTTTGAGAAAATCTAAAATGGTTAGCCTTCGATATTACAGAAAAGGGAGATTTCTGTCAAATAACTCGTCAAAAATTTATTTTTCTCTGAAATAACTAGTCCAAAATTCATTTTTCTTACACATGAGGCTTGTATTCTGTATCGGCTACGAGTTACCTATCCATACTTATTTTTTGTAAGGTTGTAAAAAATATAAATTTTTTTGAGAAAAATACAAAGGGGTTAGCCTTCGATATTATTGAAAAGGGAGGTTCCCGGTTAATAACTCGTGAAAAATTCATTTTTCTTGCACATGAAGCTTGTATTCTCTATCCGCTACGTGTTACCTATCCATACCTATTTTTTGGGAGGTTCTAGAAAATATCAAAATGTTTGAGAAAAATCCAAAGAGGTTAGCCTTTGATATTACTGAAAAGGGAGCTTTCCGACAAATAACCCTTTAAAAATTCACTTTTCTTGCACATGAGACTTGTATTCTCTATCCGCTATGCGTTACCAATCCAAACTTCATTTTTGGGATGTTATAAAAAATATCAAAATTTTTGAGAAAATCCAAAGGGGTTAGCCTTCGATATTACCGAAAAGGAGGTTTCCGTCAAATAACTCGTCTAAAATTCATTTTTCTGTCAAATAACTTGTTAAAATATAATTTTTCTTGCACATAAGGCTTGTATTCTGTATCGGCTACGCCTTACCTATCCATACTTATTTTTTGTTAAGATTCTAAAAAATATCAAAAATTTTTAAAAAATTCAAAGGGGTTAGCTTTCGGTATTATTGAAAAGGGAGGTTTCTGGTTAATAACTCGTGAAAAATTCATTTTTCTTGCACATGAGGCTTGTATTCTCAATCGGCTACGTGTTACCAATCCAAACTTAATTTTTGGGAGGTTATGAAAAATATCAAATTTTTTGAGAAAATCCAAAGGGGTTAGCCTTCGATATTACATAAAAGGGAGGTTTCTGTCAAATAACTCGTCAAAAATTTATTTTTCTCTGAAATAACTAGTCAAAAATTCATTTTTCTTGCACATGAGGCTTGTATTCTGTATCGGCTACAAATTACCTATCCATACTTATTTTTCGTAAGGTTGTAAAAAATATCAAAATTATTGAGAAAAATTCAAAGGGGTTAGCCTTCGATATTATTGAAAAGGGAGGTTCCCGGTTAATAACTCGTGAAAAATTCATTTTTCCTACACATGAAGCTTGTATTCTCTATCCGCTACGTGTTACCTATCAATACTTATTTTTCGGGAGGTTCTAAAAAATATCAAAATTTTTGAGAAAAATCCAAAGAGGTTAGCCTTTGATATTACTCAAAAGGGAGCTTTCCGACAAATAACCCGTCAAAAATTCACTTTTCTTGCACATGAGACTTGTATTCTCTATTCGCTATGCGTTACCAATCCAAACTTCATTTTTGGGAAGGTATAAAAAAATATCAAAATTTTTGAGAAAATCCAAAGGGGTTAGCCTTCGATATTACCGAAAAGGAGGTTTCCGTCAAATAACTCGTCTAAAATTCATTTTTCTGTCAAATAACTTGTTAAAAATTCATTTTTCTTACACATAAGGCTTGTATTCTGTATCGGCTACGCCTTACCTATCCATACTTATTTTTTGTTAAGATTCTAAAAAATATCAAATTTTTTTAAAAAATCCAAAGGGGTTAGCTTTCGGTATTATTGAAAAGGGAGGTTTCCGGTTAATAATTCGTGAAAAATTCATTTTTCTTGCACATGAGGCTTGTATTCTCAATCGGCTACGTGTTACCAATCCAAACTTAATTTTTGGGAGGTTATGAAAAATATCAAATTTTTTGAGAAAATCTAAAGGGGTTAGCCTTCGATATTACAGAAAAGGGAGATTTCTGTCAAATAACTCGTCAAAAATTTATTTTTCTCTGAAATAACTAGTCCAAAATTCATTTTTCTTACACATGAGGCTTGTATTCTGTATCGGCTACGAGTTACCTATCCATACTTATTTTTTGTAAGGTTGTAAAAAATATAAATTTTTTTGAGAAAAATACAAAGGGGTTAGCCTTCGATATTATTGAAAATGGAGGTTCCCGGTTAATAACTCGTGAAAAATTCATTTTTCTTGCACATGAAGCTTGTATTCTCTATCCGCTACGTGTTACCTATCCATACCTATTTTTTGGGAGGTTCTAGAAAATATCAAAATGTTTGAGAAAAATCCAAAGAGGTTAGCCTTTGATATTACTGAAAAGGGAGCTTTCCGACAAATAACCCTTTAAAAATTCACTTTTCTTGCACATGAGACTTGTATTCTCTATCCGCTATGCGTTACCAATCCAAACTTCATTTTTGGGATGTTATAAAAAATATCAAAATTTTTGAGAAAATCCAAAGGGGTTAGCCTTCGATATTACCGAAAAGGAGGTTTCCGTCAAATAACTCGTCTAAAATTCATTTTTCTGTCAAATAACTTGTTAAAATATAATTTTTCTTGCACATAAGGCTTGTATTCTGTATCGGCTACGCCTTACCTATCCATACTTATTTTTTGTTAAGATTCTAAAAAATATCAAAAATTTTTAAAAAATTCAAAGGGGTTAGCTTTCGGTATTATTGAAAAGGGAGGTTTCTGGTTAATAACTCGTGAAAAATTCATTTTTCTTGCACATGAGGCTTGTATTCTCAATCGGCTACGTGTTACCAATCCAAACTTAATTTTTGGGAGGTTATGAAAAATATCAAATTGTTTGAGAAAATCCAAAGGGGTTAGCCTTCGATATTACATAAAAGGGAGGTTTCTGTCAAATAACTCGTCAAAAATTTATTTTTCTCTGAAATAACTAGTCAAAAATTCATTTTTCTTGCACATGAGGCTTGTATTCTGTATCGGCTACAAATTACCTATCCATACTTATTTTTCGTAAGGTTGTAAAAAATATCAAAATTATTGAGAAAAATTCAAAGGGGTTAGCCTTTGATATTATTGAAAAGGGAGGTTCCCGGTTAATAACTCGTGAAAAATTCATTTTTCCTACACATGAAGCTTGTATTCTCTATCCGCTACGTGTTACCTATCAATACCTATTTTTCGGGAGGTTCTAAAAAATATCAAAATTTTTGAGAAAAATCCAAAGAGGTTAGCCTTTGATATTACTCAAAAGGGAGCTTTCCGACAAATAACCCGTCAAAAATTCACTTTTCTTGCACATGAGACTTGTATTCTCTATTCGCTATGCGTTACCAATCCAAACTTCATTTTTGGGAAGGTATAAAAAATATCAAAATTTTTGAGAAAATCCAAAGGGGTTAGCCTTCGATATTACCGAAAAGGAGGTTTCCGTCAAATAACTCGTCTAAAATTCATTTTTCTGTCAAATAACTTGTTAAAAATTCATTTTTCTTGCACATAAGGCTTGTATTGTGTATCGGCTATGCCTTACCTATCCATACTTATTTTTTGTTAAGATTCTAAAAAATATCAAATTTTTTTAAAAAATCCAAAGGGGTTAGCTTTCGGTATTATTGAAAAGGGAGGTTTCCGGTTAATAATTCGTGAAAAATTCATTTGTCTTGCACATGAGGCTTGTATTCTCAATCGGCTACGTGTTACCAATCCAAACTTAATTTTTGGGAGGTTATGAAAAATATCAAATTTTTTGAGAAAATCTAAAGGGGTTAGCCTTCGATATTACAGAAAAAGGGAGATTTCTGTCAAATAACTCGTCAAAAATTTATTTTTCTCTGAAATAACTAGTCCAAAATTCATTTTTCTTACACATGAGGCTTGTATTCTGTATCGGCTACGAGTTACCTATCCATACTTATTTTTTGTAAGGTTGTGAAAAATATAAAATTTTTTGAGAAAAATCCAAAGGGGTTAGCCTTCGATATTATTGAAAAGGGAGGTTCCCGGTTAATTACTCGTGAAAAATTCTTTTTTCTTGCACATGAAGCTTGTATTCTCTATCCGCTACGTGTTACCTATCCATATCTATTTTTTGGGAGGTTCTAAAAAATATCAAAATGTTTGAGAAAAATCCAAAGAGGTTAGCCTTTGGTATTACTGAAAAGGGAGCTTTCCGACAAATAACCCGTCAAAAATTCACTTTTCTTGCACATGAGACTTGTATTCTCTATCCGCTATGCGTTACCAATCCAAACTTCATTTTTGGGATGTTATAAAAAATATCAAAATATTTGAGAAAATCCAAAGGGGTTAGCCTTCGATATTACCGAAAAGGAGGTTTCCGTCAAATAACTCGTCTAAAATTCATTTTTCTGTCAAATAACTTGTTAAAAATTCATTTTTCTTGCACATAAGGCTTGTATTCTGTATCGGCTACGCCTTACCTATCCATACTTATTTTTTGTTAAGATTCTAAAAAATATCAAATTTTTTTAAAAAATCCAAAGGGGTTAGCTTTCGGTATTATTGAAAAGGGAGGTTTCCGGTTAATAATTCGTGAAAAATTCATTTTTCTTGCACATGAGGCTTGTATTCTCAATCGGCTACGTGTTACCAATCCAAACTTAATTTTTGGGAGGTTATGAAAAATATCAAATTTTTTGAGAAAATCTAAAGGGGTTAGCCTTCGATATTACAGAAAAGGGAGATTTCTGTCAAATAACTCGTCAAAAATTTATTTTTCTCTGAAATAACTAGTCCAAAATTCATTTTTCTTACACATGAGGCTTGTATTCTGTATCGGCTACGAGTTACCTATCCATACTTATTTTTTGTAAGGTTGTAAAAAATATAAATTTTTTTGAGAAAAATACAAAGGGGTTAGCCTTCGATATTATTGAAAAGGGAGGTTCCCGGTTAATAACTCGTGAAAAATTCATTTTTCTTGCACATGAAGCTTGTATTCTCTATCCGCTACGTGTTACCTATCCATACCTATTTTTTGGGAGGTTCTAGAAAATATCAAAATGTTTGAGAAAAATCCAAAGAGGTTAGCCTTTGATATTACTGAAAAGGGAGCTTTCCGACAAATAACCCTTTAAAAATTCACTTTTCTTGCACATGAGACTTGTATTCTCTATCCGCTATGCGTTACCAATCCAAACTTCATTTTTGGGATGTTATAAAAAATATCAAAATTTTTGAGAAAATCCAAAGGGGTTAGCCTTCGATATTACCGAAAAGGAGGTTTCCGTCAAATAACTCGTCTAAAATTCATTTTTCTGTCAAATAACTTGTTAAAATATAATTTTTCTTGCACATAAGGCTTGTATTCTGTATCGGCTACGCCTTACCTATCCATACTTATTTTTTGTTAAGATTCTAAAAAATATCAAAAATTTTTAAAAAATTCAAAGGGGTTAGCTTTCGGTATTATTGAAAAGGGAGGTTTCTGGTTAATAACTCGTGAAAAATTCATTTTTCTTGCACATGAGGCTTGTATTCTCAATCGGCTACGTGTTACCAATCCAAACTTAATTTTTGGGAGGTTATGAAAAATATCAAATTTTTTGAGAAAATCCAAAGGGGTTAGCCTTCGATATTACATAAAAGGGAGGTTTCTGTCAAATAACTCGTCAAAAATTTATTTTTCTCTGAAATAACTAGTCAAAAATTCATTTTTCTTGCACATGAGGCTTGTATTCTGTATCGGCTACAAATTACCTATCCATACTTATTTTTCGTAAGGTTGTAAAAAATATCAAAATTATTGAGAAAAATTCAAAGGGGTTAGCCTTTGATATTATTGAAAAGGGAGGTTCCCGGTTAATAACTCGTGAAAAATTCATTTTTCCTACACATGAAGCTTGTATTCTCTATCCGCTACGTGTTACCTATCAATACCTATTTTTCGGGAGGTTCTAAAAAATATCAAAATTTTTGAGAAAAATCCAAAGAGGTTAGCCTTTGATATTACTCAAAAGGGAGCTTTCCGACAAATAACCCGTCAAAAATTCACTTTTCTTGCACATGAGACTTGTATTCTCTATTCGCTATGCGTTACCAATCCAAACTTCATTTTTGGGAAGGTATAAAAAATATCAAAATTTTTGAGAAAATCCAAAGGGGTTAGCCTTCGATATTACCGAAAAGGAGGTTTCCGTCAAATAACTCGTCTAAAATTCATTTTTCTGTCAAATAACTTGTTAAAAATTCATTTTTCTTGCACATAAGGCTTGTATTCTGTATCGGCTATGCCTTACCTATCCATACTTATTTTTTGTTAAGATTCTAAAAAATATCAAATTTTTTTAAAAAATCCAAAGGGGTTAGCTTTCGGTATTATTGAAAAGGGAGGTTTCCGGTTAATAATTCGTGAAAAATTCATTTTTCTTGCACATGAGGCTTGTATTCTCAATCGGCTACGTGTTACCAATCCAAACTTAATTTTTGGGAGGTTATGAAAAATATCAAATTTTTTGAGAAAATCTAAAGGGGTTAGCCTTCGATATTACAGAAAAAGGGAGATTTCTGTCAAATAACTCGTCAAAAATTTATTTTTCTCTGAAATAACTAGTCCAAAATTCATTTTTCTTACACATGAGGCTTGTATTCTGTATCGGCTACGAGTTACCTATCCATACTTATTTTTTGTAAGGTTGTGAAAAATATAAAATTTTTTGAGAAAAATCCAAAGGGGTTAGCCTTCGATATTATTGAAAAGGGAGGTTCCCGGTTAATTACTCGTGAAAAATTCTTTTTTCTTGCACATGAAGCTTGTATTCTCTATCCGCTACGTGTTACCTATCCATATCTATTTTTTGGGAGGTTCTAAAAAATATCAAAATGTTTGAGAAAAATCCAAAGAGGTTAGCCTTTGGTATTACTGAAAAGGGAGCTTTCCGACAAATAACCCGTCAAAAATTCACTTTTCTTGCACATGAGACTTGTATTCTCTATCCGCTATGCGTTACCAATCCAAACTTCATTTTTGGGATGTTATAAAAAATATCAAAATATTTGAGAAAATCCAAAGGGGTTAGCCTTCGATATTACCGAAAAGGAGGTTTCCGTCAAATAACTCGTCTAAAATTCATTTTTCTGTCAAATAACTTGTTAAAAATTCATTTTTCTTGCACATAAGGCTTGTATTCTGTATCGGCTACGCCTTACCTATCCATACTTATTTTTTGTTAAGATTCTAAAAAATATCAAATTTTTTTAAAAAATCCAAAGGGGTTAGCTTTCGGTATTATTGAAAAGGGAGGTTTCCGGTTAATAATTCGTGAAAAATTCATTTTTCTTGCACATGAGGCTTGTATTCTCAATCGGCTACGTGTTACCAATCCAAACTTAATTTTTGGGAGGTTATGAAAAATATCAAATTTTTTGAGAAAATCTAAAGGGGTTAGCCTTCGATATTACAGAAAAGGGAGATTTCTGTCAAATAACTCGTCAAAAATTTATTTTTCTCTGAAATAACTAGTCCAAAATTCATTTTTCTTACACATGAGGCTTGTATTCTGTATCGGCTACGAGTTACCTATCCATACTTATTTTTTGTAAGGTTGTAAAAAATATAAAATTTTTTGAGAAAAATCCAAAGGGGTTAGCCTTCGATATTATTGAAAAGGGAGGTTCCCGGTTAATAACTCGTGAAAAATTCTTTTTTCTTGCACATGAAGCTTGTATTCTCTATCCGCTACGTGTTACCTATCCATACCTATTTTTTGGGAGGTTCTAAAAAATATCAAAATGTTTGAGAAAAATCCAAAGAGGTTAGCCTTTGATATTACTGAAAAGGGAGCTTTCCGACAAATAACCCGTCAAAAATTCACTTTTCTTGCACATGAGACTTGTATTCTCTATCCGCTATGCGTTACCAATCCAAACTTCATTTTTGGGATGTTATAAAAAATATCAAAATATTTGAGAAAATCCAAAGGGGTTAGCCTTCGATATTACCGAAAAGGAGGTTTCCGTCAAATAACTCGTCTAAAATTCATTTTTCTGTCAAATAACTTGTTAAAAATTAATTTTTCTTGCACATAAGGCTTGTATTCTGTATCGGCTACGCCTTACCTATCCATACTTATTTTTTGTTAAGATTCTAACAAATATTAAAATTTTTTAAAAAATCCAAAGGGGTTAGCTTTCGGTATTATTGAAAAGGGAGGTTTCCGGTTAATAACTCGTGAAAAAATCATTTTTCTTGCACATGAGGCTTGTATTCTCAATCGGCTACGTGTTACCAATCCAAACTTAATTTTTGGGAGGTTATGAAAAATATCAAATTTTTTGAGAAAATCCAAAGGGGTTAGCCTTCGATATTACAGAAAAGGGAGATTTCTGTCAAATAACTCGTCAAAAATTTATTTTTCTCTGAAATAACTAGTCAAAAATTCATTTTTCTTGCACATGAGGCTTGTATTCTGTATCGGCTACGCGTTACCTATCCATACTTATTTTTTGTAAGGTTGTAAAAAATATAAAAAATTTTGATAAAAATACAAAGGGGTTAGCCTTCGATATTATTGAAAAGGGAGGTTCCCGGTTAATAACTCGTGAAAAATTCATTTTTCTTGCACATGAAGCTTGTATTCTCTATCCCTACGTGTTACCTATCCATACCTGTTTTTGGGAGGTTCTAAAAAATATCAAAATGTTTGAGAAAAATCCAAAGAGGTTAGCCTTTGATATTACTCAAAAGGGAGCTTTCCGATAAATAACCCGTCAAAAATTCACTTTTCTTGCACATGAGACTTGTATTCTCTATCCGCTATGCGTTACCAATCCAAACTTCATTTTTGGGATGTTATAAAAAATATCAAAAATTTTGAGAAAATCCAAAGGGGTTAGCCTTCGATATTACCGAAAAGGAGGTTTCCGTCAAATAACTCGTCTAAAATTCATTTTTCTGTCAAATAACTTGTTAAAAATTAATTTTTCTTGCACATAAGGCTTGTATTCTGTATCGGCTACGCCTTACCTATCCATACTTATTTTTTGTTAAGATTCTAACAAATATCAAAAATTTTTAAAAAATCCAAAGGGGTTAGCTTTCGGTATTATTGAAAAGGGAGGTTTCCGGTTAATAACTCGTGAAAAAATCATTTTTCTTGCACATGAGGCTTGTATTCTCAATCGGCTACGTGTTACCAATCCAAACTTAATTTTTGGGAGGTTATGAAAAATATCAAATTTTTTGAGAAAATCCAAAGGGGTTAGCCTTCGATATTACAGAAAAGGGAGATTTCTGTCAAATAACTCGTCAAAAATTTATTTTTCTCTGAAATAACTAGTCAAAAATTCATTTTTCTTGAACATGAGGCTTGTATTCTGTATCGGCTACGCATTACCTATCCATACTTATTTTTTGTAAGGTTGTAAAAAATATAAATTTTTTTGAGAAAAATACAAAGGGGTTAGCCTTCGATATTATTGAAAAGGGAGGTTCCCGGTTAATAACTCGTGAAAAATTCATTTTTCTTGCACATGAAGCTTGTATTCTCTATCCGCTACGTGTTACCTATCCATACCTATTTTTTGGGAGGTTCTAGAAAATATCAAAATGTTTGAGAAAATCCAAAGAGGTTAGCCTTTGATATTACTGAAAAGGGAGCTTTCCGACAAATAACCCTTTAAAAATTCACTTTTCTTGCACATGAGACTTGTATTCTCTATCCGCTATGCGTTACCAATCTAAACTTCATTTTTGGGATGTTATAAAAAATATCAAAATTTTTGAGAAAATCCAAAGGGGTTAGCCTTCGATATTACCGAAAAGGAGGTTTCCGTCAAATAACTCTTCTAAAATTCATTTTTTTGTCAAATAACTTGTTAAAATATAATTTTTCTTGCACATAAGGCTTGTATTCTGTATCGGCTACGCCTTACCTATCCATACTTATTTTTTGTTAAGATTCTAAAAAATATCAAAAATTTTTAAAAAATTCAAAGGGGTTAGCTTTCGGTATTATTGAAAAGGGAGGTTTCTGGTTAATAACTCGTGAAAAATTCATTTTTCTTGCACATGAGGCTTGTATTCTCAATCGGCTACGTGTTACCAATTCAAACTTAATTTTTGGGAGGTTATGAAAAATATCAAATTTTTTGAGAAAATCCAAAGGGGTTAGCCTTCGATATTACATAAAAGGGAGGTTTCTGTCAAATAACTCGTCAAAATTTATTTTTCTCTGAAATAACTAGTCAAAAATTCATTTTTCTTGCACATGAGGCTTGTATTCTGTATCGGCTACGCATTACCTATCCATACTTATTTTTCGTAAGGTTGTAAAAAATATCAAAATTATTGAGAAAAATTCAAAGGGGTTAGCCTTCGATATTTTTGAAAAGGGAGGTTCACGGTTTATAACTCGTGAAAAATTCATTTTTCCTACACATGAAGCTTGTATTCTCTATCCGCTACGTGTTACCTATCAATACCTATTTTTCGGGAGGTTCTAAAAAATATCAAAATTTTTGAGAAAAATCCAAAGAGGTTAGCCTTTGATATTACTCAAAAGGGAGCTTTCCGACAAATAACCCGTCAAAAATTCACTTTTCTTGCACATGAGACTTGTATTCTCTATTCGCTATGCGTTACCAATCCAAACTTCATTTTTGGGAGGTATAAAAAATATCAAAATTTTTGAGAAAATCCAAAGGGGTTAGCCTTCGATATTACCGAAAAGGAGGTTTCCGTCAAATAACTCGTCTAAAATTCATTTTTCTGTCAAATAACTTGTTAAAAATTCATTTTTCTTGCACATAAGGCTTGTATTCTGTATCGGCTACGCCTTACCTATCCATACTTATTTTTTGTTAAGATTCTAAAAAATATCAAATTTTTTTAAAAAATCCAAAGGGGTTAGCTTTCGGTATTATTGAAAAGGGAGGTTTCCGGTTAATAATTCGTGAAAAATTCATTTTTCTTGCACATGAGGCTTGTATTCTCAATCGGCTACGTGTTACCAATCCAAACTTAATTTTTGGGAGGTTATGAAAAATATCAAATTTTTTGAGAAAATCTAAAGGGGTTAGCCTTCGATATTACAGAAAAGGGAGATTTCTGTCAAATAACTCGTCAAAAATTTATTTTTCTCTGAAATAACTAGTCCAAAATTCATTTTTCTTACACATGAGGCTTGTATTCTGTATCGGCTACGAGTTACCTATCCATACTTATTTTTTGTAAGGTTGTAAAAAATATAAAATTTTTTGAGAAAAATCCAAAGGGGTTAGCCTTCGATATTATTGAAAAGGGAGGTTCCCGGTTAATAACTCGTGAAAAATTCTTTTTTCTTGCACATGAAGCTTGTATTCTCTATCCGCTACGTGTTACCTATCCATACATATTTTTTGGGAGGTTCTAAAAAATATCAAAATGTTTGAGAAAAATCCAAAGAGGTTAGCCTTTGATATTACTGAAAAGGGAGCTTTCCGACAAATAACCCGTCAAAAATTCACTTTTCTTACACATGAGACTTGTATTCTCTATCCGCTATGCGTTACCAATCCAAACTTCATTTTTGGGATGTTATAAAAAATATCAAAATATTTGAGAAAATCCAAAGGGGTTAGCCTTCGATATTACCGAAAAGGAGGTTTCCGTCAAATAACTCGTCTAAAATTCATTTTTCTGTCAAATAACTTGTTAAAAATTAATTTTTCTTGCACATAAGGCTTGTATTCTGTATCGGCTACGCCTTACCTATCCATACTTATTTTTCGTTAAGATTCTAACAAATATTAAAATTTTTTAAAAAAATCCAAAGGGGTTAGCTTTCGGTATTATTGAAAAGGGAGGTTTCCGGTTAATAACTCGTGAAAAATTCATTTTTCTTGCACATGAGGCTTGTATTCTCAATCGGCTACGTGTTACCAATCCAAACTTAATTTTTGGGAGGTTATGAAAAATATCAAATTTTTTGAGAAAATCCAAAGGGGTTAGCCTTCGATATTACATAAAAGGGAGGTTTCTGTCAAATAACTCGTCAAAAATTTATTTTTCTCTGAAATAACTAGTCAAAAATTCATTTTTCTTGCACATGAGGCTTGTATTCTGTATCGGCTACGCGTTACCTATCCATACTTATTTTTTGTTAAGATTCTAAAAAATATCAAAAATTTTTAGAAAAATCCAAAGGGGTTAGCTTTCGGTATTATTGAAAAGGGAGGTTTCCGGTTAATAACTCGTGAAAAATTCATTTTTCTTGCACATGAGGCTTGTATTCTCAATCGGCTACGTGTTACCAATCCAAAATTAATTTTTGGGAGGTTATGAAAAATATCAACTTTTTTGAGAAAATCCAAAGGGGTTAGCCTTCGATATTACAGAAAAGGGAGGTTTCTGTCAAATAACTCATCAAAAATTTATTTTTCTCTGAAATAACTAGTCAAAAATTCATTTTTCTTGCACATGAGGCTTGTATTCTGTATCGGCTACGCCTTACCTATCAATGTTAAGATTCTAAAAAATATCAAAATTTTTAAAAAATCCAAAGGGGTTAGCTTTCGGTATTATTGAAAAGGGAGGTTTCCAGTTAATAACTCGTGAAAAATTCATTTTTCTTGCACATGAGGCTTGTATTCTCAATCGGCTACGTGTTACCAATCCAAACTTAATTTTTGGGAGGTTATGAAAAATATCAAATTTTTTGAGAAAATCCAAAGGGGTTAGCCTTCGATATTACATAAAAGGGAGGTTTCTGTCAAATAACTCGTTAAAAATTTATTTTTCTCTGAAATAACTAGTCAAAAATTCATTTTTCTTGCACATAAGGCTTGTATTCTGTATCGGCTACGCGTTACCTATCCATACTTATTTTTTGTAAGTTTGTAAAAAATATCAAAATTATTGAGAAAAATTCAAAGGGGTTAGCCTTCGATATTATTGAAAAGGGAGGTTCCCGGTTAATAACTCGTGAAAAATTCATTTTTCCTGCACATGAAGCTTGTATTCTCTATCCGCTACGTGTTACCTATCCATACCTATTTTTCAGGAGGTTCTAAAAAATATCAAAATTTTTGAGAAAAATCCAAAGAGGTTAGCCTTTGATATTACTGAAAGGGAGCTTTACGACAAATAACCCGTCAAAAATTCACTTTTCTTGCACATGAGACTTGTATTCTCTATCCGCTATGCGTTACCAATCCAAACTTCATTTTTGGGAAGTTATAAAAAAATATCTAAATTTTTGAGAAAATTCAAAGGGGTTAGCCTTCTATATTACCGAAAAGGAGGTTTTCGTCAAATAACTCGTCTAAAATTCATTTTTCTGTCAAATAACTTGTTAAAAATTCATTTTTCTTGCACATAAGGCTTGTATTCTGTATCGGCTACGCCTTACCTATCCATACTTATTTTTTGTTAAGATTCTAAAAAATATCTAAATTTTTTAAAAAATCCAATGGGGTTAGCTTTCGGTATTATTGAAAAGGGAGGTTTCCGGTTAATAACTCGTGAAAAATTCATTTTTCTTGCACATGAGGCTTGTATTCTCAATCGGCTACGTGTTACCAATCCAAACTTAATTTTTGGGAGGTTATGAAAAATATCAAATTTTTTGAGAAAATCCAAAGGGGTTAGCCTTCGATATTACATAAAAGGGAGGTTTCTGTCAAATAACTCGTCAAAAATTTATTTTTCTCTGAAATAACTAGTCAAAAATTCATTTTTCTTGCACATGAGGCTTGTATTCTGTATCGGCTACGCGTTACCTATCCATACTTATTTTTTGTAAGGTTGTAAAAAATATCAAAATTTTTGAGAAAAATCCAAAGGGGTTAGTCTTCGATATTATTGAAAAGGGAGGTTCCCGGTTAATAACTCGTGAAAAATTCATTTTTCGTTCACATGAAGCTTGTATTCTCTATCCGCTACGTGTTACCTATCCATACCTATTTTTCGGGAGGTTCTAAAAAATATCAAAATGTTTGAGAAAAATCCAAAGAGGTTAGCCTTTGATATTACTGAAAAGGGAGCTTTCCGACAAATAACCCGTCAAAAATTCACTTTTCTTGCACATGAGACTTGTATTCTCTATCCGCTATGTGTTACCAATCCAAACTTCATTTTTGGGATGTTATAAAAAATATCAAAATTTTTGAGAAAATCCAAAGGGGTTAGCCTTCGATATTACCGAAAAGGAGGTTTCCGTCAAATAACTCGTCTAAAATTCATTTTTCTGTCAAATAACTTGTTAAAAATTCATTTTTTTTGCACATAAGGCTTGTATTCTGTATCGGCTACGCCTTACCTATCCATACTTATTTTTTGTTAAGATTCTAAGAAATATCAAAATTTTTTAGAAAAATCCAAAGGGGTTAGCTTTCGGTATTATTGAAAAGGGAGGTTTCCGGTTAATAACTCGTGAAAAATTCATTTTTCTTGCACATGAGGCTTGTATTCTCAATCGGCTACGTGTTACCAATCCAAACTTAATTTTTGGGAGGTTATAAAAAATATCAAATTTTTTGAGAAAATCCAAAGGGGTTAGCCTTCGATATTACAGAAAAGGGAGGTTTCTGTCAAATAACTCGTCAAAAATTTATTTTTCTCTGAAATAACTAGTCAAAAATTCATTTTTCTTGCACATGAGGCTTGTATTCTGTATCGGCTACGCGTTACCTATCCATACTTATTTTTTGTTAAGATTCTAAAAAATATCAAAATTTTTTAGAAAAATCCAAAGGGGTTAGCTTTCGGTATTATTGAAAAGGGAGGTTTCCGGTTAATAACTCGTGAAAAATTCATTTTTCTTGCACATGAGGCTTGTATTCTCAATCGGCTACGTGTTACCAATCCAAACTTAATTTTTGGAAGGTTATGAAAAATATCAACTTTTTTGAGAAAATCCAAAGGGGTTAGTCTTCAATATTACAGAAAAGGGAGGTTTCTGTCAAATAACTCATCAAAAATTTATTTTTCTCTGAAATAACTAGTCAAAAATTCATTTTTCTTGCACATGAGGCTTGTATTCTGTATCGGCTACGCGTTACCTATCCATACTTATTTTTTGTAAGGTTGTGAAAAATATCAAAATTTTTGAGAAA
Organism: Neostapfia colusana; assembly: GCA_030760725.1. Classification (NCBI taxonomy): domain Eukaryota; kingdom Viridiplantae; phylum Streptophyta; class Magnoliopsida; order Poales; family Poaceae; genus Neostapfia; species Neostapfia colusana. The sequence goes on from JASWHV010000017.1 coordinate 131,387, forward strand.
AATCCAAAGGGGTTAGCCTTCGATATTATTGAAAAGGGAGGTTCCCGGTTAATAACTCGTGAAAAATTCATTTTTCTTGCACATGAAGCTTGTATTCTCTATCCGCTACGTGTTACCTATCCATACCTATTTTTCGGGAGGTTCTAAAAAATATCAAAATTTTTGAGAAAAATCCAAAGAGGTTAACCTTTGATATTACTGAAAAGGGAGATTCCCAACAAATAACCCGTCAAAAATTCACTTTTCTTGCACATGAGACTTGTATTCTCTATCCGCTATGCGTTACCAATCCAAACTTCATTTTTGGGATGTTATAAAAAATATCAAAATTTTTGAGAAAATCCAAAGGGGTTAGCCTTCGATATTACCGAAAAGGAGGTTTCCGTCAAATAACTTGTCTAAAATTCATTTTTCTGTCAAATAACTTGTTAAAAATTCATTTTTCTTGCACATAAGGCTTGTATTCTGTATCGGCTACGCCTTACCTATCCATACTTATTTTTTGTTAAGATTCTAAAAAATATCAAAATTTTTTAAAAAATCCAAAGGGGTTAGCTTTCGGTATTATTGAAAAGGGAGGTTTCCTGTTAATAACTCGTGAAAAACTCATTTTTTTGCACATGAGGCTTGTATTCTCAATCGGCTACGTGTTACCAATCCAAACTTAATTTTTGGGAGGTTATGAAAAATATCAAATTTTTTGAGAAAATCCAAAGGGGTTAGCCTTCGATATTACAGAAAAGGGAGATTTCTGTCAAATAACTCGTCAAAAATTTATTTTTCTCTGAAATAACTAGTCAATAATTCATTATTCTTGCACATGAGGCTTGTATTCTGTATCGGCTACGCGTTACCTATCCATACTTATTTTTTGTAAGGTTGTAAAAAATATAAAATTTTTTGAGAAAAATACAAAGGGGTTAGCCTTCGATATTATTGAAAAGGGAGGTTCCCGGTTAATAACTCATGAAAAATTCATTTTTCTTGCACATGAAGCTTGTATTCTCTATCCGCTACGTGTTACCTATCCATACCTATTTTTTCGGAGGTTCAAAAAAATATCAAAATATTTGAGAAAAATCCAAAGAGGTTAGCCTTTGATATTACTGAAAAGGGAGCTTTCCGACAAATAACCCTTCAAAAATTCACTTTTCTTGCACATGAGACTTGTATTCTCTATCCGCTATGCGTTACCAATCCAAACTTCATTTTTGGGATGTTATAAAAAATATCAAAAATTTTGAGAAAATCCAAAGGGGTTAGCCTTCTATATTACCGAAAAGGAGGTTTCCGTCAAATAACTTGTCTAAAATTCATTTTTCTGTCAAATAACTTGTTAAAAATTCATTTTTCTTGCACATAAGGCTTGTATTCTGTATCGGCTACGCCTTACCTATCCATACTTATTTTTTGTTAATATTCTAAAAAATATCAAAAATTTTTAAAAAATCCAAAGGGGTTAGCTTTCGGTATTATTGAAAAGGGAGGTTTCCGGTTAATAACTCGTGAAAAACTCATTTTTCTTGCACATGAGGCTTGTATTCTCAATCGGCTACGTGTTACCAATCCAAACTTAATTTTTGGGAGGTTATGAAAAATATCAAATTTTTTGAGAAAATCCAAAGGGGTTAGCCTTCGATATTACAGAAAAGGGAGATTTCTGTCAAATAACTCGTCAAAAATTTATTTTTCTCTGAAATAACTAGTCAATAATTCATTATTCTTGCACATGAGGCTTGTATTCTGTATCGGCTACGCGTTACCTATCCATACTTATTTTTTGTAAGGTTGTAAAAAATATAAAATTTTTTGAGAAAAATACAAAGGGGTTAGCCTTCGATATTATTGAAAAGGGAGGTTCCCGGTTAATAACTCGTGAAAAATTCATTTTTCTTGCACATGAAGCTTGTATTCTCTATCCGCTACGTGTTACCTATCCATACCTATTTTTTCGGAGGTTCAAAAAAATATCAAAATGTTTGAGAAAAATCCAAAGAGGTTAGCCTTTGATATTACTGAAAAGGGAGCTTTCCGACAAATAACCCTTCAAAAATTCACTTTTCTTGCACATGAGACTTGTATTCTCTATCCGCTATGCGTTACCAATCCAAACTTCATTTTTGGGATGTTATAAAAAATATCAAAAATTTTGAGAAAATCCAAAGGGGTTAGCCTTCTATATTACCGAAAAGGAGGTTTCCGTCAAATAACTCGTCTAAAATTCATTTTTCTGTCAAATAACTTGTTAAAAATTCATTTTTCTTGCACATAAGGCTTGTATTCTGTATCGGCTACGCCTTACCTATCCATACTTATTTTTTGTTAAGATTCTAAAAAATATCAAAATTTTTTTAAAAATCCAAAGGGGTTAGCTTTCGGTATTATTGAAAAGGGAGGTTTCCGGTTAATAACTCGTGAAAAATTTATTTTTCTTGCACATGAGGCTTGTATTCTCAATCGGCTACGTGTTACCAATCCAAACTTAATTTTTGGGAGGTTATGAAAAATATCAAATTTTTTGAGAAAATCCAAAGGGGTTAGCCTTCGATATTACAGAAAAGGGAGGTTTCTGTCAAATAACTCGTCAAAAATTTATTTTTCCCTGAAATAACTAGTCAAAAATTCATTTTTCTTGCACATGAGGCTTGTATTCTGTATCGGCTAAGCGTTACCTATCCATACTTATTTTTTGTAAGGTTGTAAAAAATATCAAAATTTTTGAGAAAAATCCAAAGGGGTTAGCCTTAGATATTATTGAAAAGGGAGGTTCCCGGTTAATAACTCGTGAAAAATTCATTTTTCTTGCACATGAAGCTTGTATTCTCTATCCGCTACGTGTTACCTATCCATACCTATTTTTTCGGAGGTTCAAAAAAATATCAAAATGTTTGAGAAAAATCCAAAGAGGTTAGCCTTTGATATTACTGAAAAGGGAGCTTTCCGAAAAATAACCCTTCAAAAATTCACTTTTCTTGCACATGAGACTTGTATTCTCTATCCGCTATGCGTTACCATTCCAAACTTCATTTTTGGGATGTTATAAAAAATATCAAAAATTTTGAGAAAATCCAAAGGGGTTAGCCTTCTATATTACCGAAAAGGAGGTTTCCGTCAAATAACTTGTCTAAAATTCATTTTTCTGTCAAATAACTTGTTAAAAATTCATTTTTCTTGCACATAAGGCTTGTATTCTGTATCGGCTACGCCTTACCTATCCATACTTATTTTTTGTTAAGATTCTAAAAAATATCAAAAATTTTTAAAAAAATCCAAAGGGGTTAGCTTTCGGTATTATTGAAAAGGGAGATTTCCGGTTAATAACTCGTGAAAAACTCATTTTTCTTGCACATGAGGCTTGTATTCTCAATCGGCTACGTGTTACCAATCCAAACTTAATTTTTGGGAGGTTATGAAAAATATCAAATTTTTTGAGAAAATCCAAAGGGGTTAGCCTTCGATATTACAGAAAAGGGAGATTTCTGTCAAATAACTCGTCAAAAAATTATTTTTCTCTGAAATAACTAGTCAATAATTCATTATTCTTGCACATGAGGCTTGTATTCTGTATCGGCTACGCATTACCTATCCATACTTATTTTTTGTAAGGTTGTAAAAAATATAAAATTTTTTGAGAAAAATACAAAGGGGTTAGCCTTCGATATTATTGAAAAGGGAGGTTCCCGGTTAATAACTCGTGAAAAATTCATTTTTCTTGCACATGAAGCTTGTATTCTCTATCCGCTACGTGTTACCTATCCATACCTATTTTTTCGGAGGTTCAAAAAAATATCAAAATGTTTGAGAAAAATCCAAAGATGTTAGCCTTTGATATTACTGAAAAGGGAGCTTTCCGACAAATAACCCTTCAAAAATTCACTTTTCTTGCACATGAGACTTGTATTCTCTATCCGCTATGCGTTACCAATCCAAACTTCATTTTTGGGATGTTATAAAAAATATCAAAAATTTTGAGAAAATCCAAAGGGGTTAGCCTTCTATATTACCGAAAAGGAGGTTTCCGTCAAATAACTCGTCTAAAATTCATTTTTCTGTCAAATAACTTGTTAAAAATTCATTTTTCTTGCACATAAGGCTTGTATTCTGTATCGGCTACGCCTTACCTATCCATACTTATTTTTTGTTAAGATTCTAAAAAATATCAAAATTTTTTTAAAAATCCAAAGGGGTTAGCTTTCGGTATTATTGAAAAGGGAGGTTTCCGGTTAATAACTCGTGAAAAATTCATTTTTCTTGCACATGAGGCTTGTATTCTCAATCGGCTACGTGTTACCAATCCAAACTTAATTTTTGGGAGGTTATGAAAAATATCAAATTTTTTGAGAAAATCCAAAGGGGTTAGCCTTCGATATTACAGAAAAGGGAGGTTTCTGTCAAATAACTCGTCAAAAATTTATTTTTCTCTGAAATAACTAGTCAAAAATTCATTTTTCTTGCACATGAGGCTTGTATTCTGTATCGGCTAAGCGTTACCTATCCATACTTATTTTTTGTAAGGTTGTAAAAAATATCAAAATTTTTGAGAAAAATCCAAAGGGGTTAGCCTTAGATATTATTGAAAAGGGAGGTTCCCGGTTAATAACTCGTGAAAAATTCATTTTTCTTGCACATGAAGCTTGTATTCTATATCCGCTACGTGTTACCTATCCATACCTATTTTTTGGGAGGTTCTAAAAAATATCAAAATGTTTGAGAAAAATCCAAAGAGGTTAGCATTTGATATTACTGAAAAGGGAGCTTTCCGACAAATAACCCGTCAAAAATTCACTTTTCTTGCACATGAGACTTGTATTCTCTATCCGCTATGTGTTACCAATCCAAACTTCATTTTTGGGATGTTATAAAAAATATCAAAATTTTTGAGAAAATCCAAAGGGGTTAGCCTTCGATATTACCGAAAAGGAGGTTTCCGTCAAATAACTCGTCTAAAATTCATTTTTCTGTCAAATAACTTGTTAAAAATTCATTTTTCTTGCACATAAGGCTTGTATTCTGTATCGGCTACGCCTTACCTATCCATACTTATTTTTTGTTAAGATTCTAAGAAATATCAAAATTTTTTAGAAAAATCCAAAGGGGTTAGCTTTCGGTATCATTGAAAAGGGAGGTTTCCGGTTAATAACTTGTGAAAAATTCATTTTTCTTGCACATGAGGCTTGTATTCTCAATCGGCTACGTGTTACCAATCCAAACTTAATTTTTGGGAGGTTATGAAAAATATCAAATTTTTTGAGAAAATCCAAAGGGGTTAGCCTTCGATATTACAGAAAAGGGAGGTTTCTGTCAAATAACTCGTCAAAAATTTATTTTTCTCTGAAATAACTAGTCAAAAATTCATTTTTCTTGCACATGAGGCTTGTATTCTGTATCGGCTATGCGTTACCTATCCATACTTATTTTTTGTTGAGATTCTAAAAAATATCAAATTTTTTTAGAAAAATCCAAAGGGGTTAGCTTTCGGTATTATTGAAAAGGGAGGTTTCCGGTTAATAACTCGTGAAAAATTCATTTTTCTTGCACATGAGGCTTGTATTCTCAATCGGCTACGTGTTACCAATCCAAACTTAATTTTTGGGAGGTTATGAAAAATATCAACTTTTTTGAGAAAATCCAAAGGGTTAGCCTTCGATATTACAGAAAAGGGAGGTTTCTGTCAAATAACTCATCAAAAATTTATTTTTCTCTGAAATAACTAGTCAAAAATTCATTTTTCTTGCACATGAGGCTTGTATTCTGTATCGGCTACGCGTTACCTATCCATACTTATTTTTTGTAAGGTTGTAAAAAATATCAAAATTTTTGAGAAAAATCCAAAGGGGTTAGCCTTCGATATTATTGAAAAGGGAGGTTCCCGGTTAATAACTCGTGAAAAATTCATTTTTCTTGCACATGAAGCTTGTATTCTCTATCCGCTACGTGTTACCTATCCATACCTATTTTTCAGGAGGTTCTAAAAAATATCAAAATTTTTGAGAAAAATCCAAAGAGGTTAGCCTTTGATATTACTGAAAGGGAGCTTTCCGACAAATAACCCGTCAAAAATTCACTTTTCTTGCACATGAGACTTGTATTCTCTATCCGCTATGCGTTACCAATCCAAACTTCATTTTTGGGAAGTTATAAAAAAATATCAAAATTTTTGAGAAAATCCAAAGGGGTCAGCCTTCTATATTACCGAAAAGGAGGTTTTCGTCAAATAACTCGTCTAAAATTCATTTTTCTGTCAAATAACTTGTTAAAAATTCATTTTTCTTGCACATAAGGCTTGTATTCTGTATCAGCTACGCCTTACCTATCCATACTTATTTTTTGTTAAGATTCTAAGAAATATCAAAATTTTTTAGAAAAATCCAAAGGGGTTAGCTTTCGGTATCATTGAAAAGGGAGGTTTCCGGTTAATAACTTGTGAAAAATTCATTTTTCTTGCACATGAGGCTTGTATTCTCAATCGGCTACGTGTTACCAATCCAAACTTAATTATTGGGAGGTTATGAAAAATATCAAATTTTTTGAGAAAATCCAAAGGGGTTAGCCTTCGATATTACAGAAAAGGGAGGTTTCTGTCAAATAACTCGTCAAAAATTTATTTTTCTCTGAAATAACTAGTCAAAAATTCATTTTTCTTGCACATGAGGCTTGTATTCTGTATCGGCTATGCGTTACCTATCCATACTTATTTTTTGTTGAGATTCTAAAAAATATCAAATTTTTTTAGAAAAATCCAAAGGGGTTAGCTTTCGGTATTATTGAAAAGGGAGGTTTCCGGTTAATAACTCGTGAAAAATTCATTTTTCTTGCACATGAGGCTTGTATTCTCAATCGGCTACGTGTTACCAATCCAAACTTAATTTTTGGGAGGTTATGAAAAATATCAACTTTTTTGAGAAAATCCAAAGGGTTAGCCTTCGATATTACAGAAAAGGGAGGTTTCTGTCAAATAACTCATCAAAAATTTATTTTTCTCTGAAATAACTAGTCAAAAATTCATTTTTCTTGCACATGAGGCTTGTATTCTGTATCGGCTACGCGTTACCTATCCATACTTATTTTTTGTAAGGTTGTAAAAAATATCAAAATTTTTGAGAAAAATCCAAAGGGGTTAGCCTTCGATATTATTGAAAAGGGAGGTTCCCGGTTAATAACTCGTGAAAAATTCATTTTTCTTGCACATGAAGCTTGTATTCTCTATCCGCTACGTGTTACCTATCCATACCTATTTTTCAGGAGGTTCTAAAAAATATCAAAATTTTTGAGAAAAATCCAAAGAGGTTAGCCTTTGATATTACTGAAAGGGAGCTTTCCGACAAATAACCCGTCAAAAATTCACTTTTCTTGCACATGAGACTTGTATTCTCTATCTGCTATGCGTTACCAATCCAAACTTCATTTTTGGGAAGTTATAAAAAAATATCAAAATTTTTGAGAAAATCCAAAGGGGTCAGCCTTCTATATTACCGAAAAGGAGGTTTTCGTCAAATAACTCGTCTAAAATTCATTTTTCTGTCAAATAACTTGTTAAAAATTCATTTTTCTTGCACATAAGGCTTGTATTCTGTATCGGCTACGCCTTACCTATCCATACTTATTTTTTGTTAAGATTCTAAAAAATATCAATTTTTTTTAAAAAATCCAAAGGGGTTAGCTTTCGGTATTATTGAAAAGGGAGGTTTCCGGTTAATAACTCGTGAAAAATTCATTTTTCTTGCACATGAGGCTTGTATTCTCAATCGGCTACGTGTTACCAATCCAAACTTAATTTTTGGGAGGTTATGAAAAATATCAAATTTTTTGAAAAAATCCAAAGGGGTTAGCCTTCGATATTACATAAAAGGGAGGTTTCTGTCAAATAACTCGTCAAAAATTTATTTTTCTCTGAAATAACTAGTCAAAAATTCATTTTTCTTGCACATGAGGCGTGTATTCTGTATCGGCTACGCGTTACCTATCCATACTTATTTTTTGTAAGGTTGTAAAAAATATCAAAATTTTTGAGAAAAAGCCAAAGGGGTTAGCCTTCGATATTATTGAAAAGGGAGGTTCCCGGTTAATAACTCGTGAAAAATTCATTTTTCTTGCACATGAAGCTTGTATTCTCTATCCGCTACGTGTTACCTATCCATACCTATTTTTTGGGAGGTTCTAAAAAATATCAAAATGTTTGAGAAAAATCCAAAGAGGTTAGCCTTTGATATTACTGAAAAGGGAGCTTTCCGACAAATAACCCTTCAAAAATTCACTTTTCTTGCACATGAGACTTGTATTCTCTATCCGCTATGCGTTACCAATCCAAACTTCATTTTTGGGATGTTATAAAAAATATCAAAATTTTTGAGAAAATCCAAAGGGGTTAGCCTTCTATATTACCGAAAAGGAGGTTTCCGTCAAATAACTCGTCTAAAATTCATTTTTCTGTCAAATAACTTGTTAAAAATTCATTTTTCTTGCACATAAGGCTTGTATTCTGTATCGGCTACGCCTTAACTATCCATACTTATTTTTTGTTAAGATTCTAAAAAATATCAAAATTGTTTAAAAAATCCAAAGGGGTTAGCTTTCGGTATTATTGAAAAGGGAGGTTTCTGGTTAATAACTCGTGAAAAATTCATTTTTCTTGCACATGAGGCTTGTATTCTCAATCGGCTACGTGTTACCAATCCAAACTTAATTTTTGGGAGGTTATGAAAAATATCAAATTTTTTGAGAAAATCCAAAGGTGTTAGCCTTCGATATTACAGAAAAGGGAGGTTTCTGTCAAATAACTCGTCAAAAATTTATTTTTCTCTGAAATAACTAGTCAAAATTTCATTTTTCTTGCACATGAGGCTTGTATTCTGTATCGGCTACGCGTTACCTATCCATACCTATTTTTTGTAAGGTTGTAAAAAATATCAAATTTTTTGAGAAAAATCCAAAGGGGTTAGCCTTCGATATTATTGAAAAGGGAGGTTCCCGGTTAATAACTCGTGAAAAATTTATTTTTCTTGCACATGAAGCTTGTATTCTCTATCCGCTACGTGTTACCTATCCATACCTATTTTTTGGGAGGTTCTAAAAAATATCAAAATATTTGAGAAAAATCCAAAGAGGTTAGCCTTTGATATTACTGAAAAGGGAGCTTTCCGACAAATAACCCTTCAAAAATTCACTTTTCTTGCACATGAGACTTGTATTCTCTATCCGCTATGCGTTACCAATCCAAACTTCATTTTTGGGATGTTATAAAAAATATCAAAATTTTTGAGAAAATCCAAAGGGGTTAGCCTTCTATATTACCGAAAAGGAGGTTTCCGTCAAATAACTCGTCTAAAATTCATTTTTCTGTCAAATAACTTGTTAAAAATTTATTCTTCTTGCACATAAGGCTTGTATTCTGTATCGGCTACGCCTTACCTATCCATACTTATTTTTTGTTAAGATTCTAAAAAATATCAAAAATTTTTAAAAAATCCAAAGGGGTTAGCTTTCGGTATTATTGAAAAGGGAGGTTTCCGGTTAATAACTTGTGAAAATTTCATTTTTCTTGCACATGAGGCTTGTATTCTCAATCGGCTACGTGTTACCAATCCAAACTTAATTTTTGGGAGGTTATGAAAAATATCAACTTTTTTGAGAAAATCCAAAGGGGTTAGCCTTCGATATTACAGAAAAGGGAGGTTTCTGTCAAATAACTCGTCAAAAATTTATTTTTCTCTGAAATAACTAGTCAAAAATTCATTTTTCTTGCACATGAGGCTTGTATTCTGTATCGGCTACGCGTTACCTATCCATACTTATTTTTTGTAAGGTTGTAAAAAATATCAAAATTTTTGAGAAAAATCCAAAGTGGTTAGCCTTTGATATTATTGAAAAGGGAGGTTCCCGGTTAATAACTCGTGAAAAATTCATTTTTCTTGCACATGAAGCTTGTATTCTCTATCCGCTACGTGTTACCTATCCATACCTATTTTTCAGGAGGTTCTAAAAAATATCAAAATTTTTGAGAAAAATCCAAAGAGGTTAGCCTTTGATATTACTGAAAGGGAGCTTTCCGACAAATAACTCGTCAAAAATTCACTTTTCTTGCACATGAGACTTGTATTCTCTATCCGCTATGCGTTACCAATCCAAACTTCATTTTTGGGAAGTTATAAAAAAATATCAAATTTTTTGAGAAAATCCAAAGGGGTTAGCCTTCTATATTACCGAAAAGGAGGTTTCCGTCAAATAACTCGTCTAAAATTCATTTTTCTGTCAAATAACTTGTTAAAAATTTATTTTTCTTGCACATAAGGCTTGTATTCTGTATCGGCTACGCCTTACCTATCCATACTTATTTTTTGTTAAGATTCTAAAAAATATCAAAATTTTTTAAAAAATCCAAAGGGGTTAGCTTTCGGTATTATTGAAAAGGGAGGTTTCCGGTTAATAACTTGTGAAAAATTCATTTTTCTTGCACATGAGGCTTGTATTCTCAATCGGCTACGTGTTACCAATCCAAACTTAATTTTTGGGAGGTTATGAAAAATATCAAATTTTTTGAGAAAATCCAAAGGGGTTAGCCTTCGATATTACAGAAAAGGGAGGTTTCTGTCAAATAACTCGTCAAAAATTTATTTTTCTCTGAAATAACTAGTCAAAAATTCATTTTTTTTGCACATGAGGCTTGTATTCTGTATCGGCTATGCGTTACCTATCCATACTTATTTTTTGTTAAGATTCTAAAAAATATCAAATTTTTTTAGAAAAATCCAAAGGGGTTAGCTTTCGGTATTATTGAAAAGGGAGGTTTCCGGTTAATAACTCGTGAAAAATTCATTTTTCTTGCATATGAGGCTTGTATTCTCAATCGGCTACGTGTTACCAATCCAAACTTAATTTTTGGGAGGTTATGAAAAATATCAACTTTTTTGAGAAAATCCCAAGGGTTAGCCTTCGATATTACAGAAAAGGGAGGTTTCTGTCAAATAACTCATCAAAAATTTATTTTTCTCTGAAATAACTAGTCAAAAATTCATTTTTCTTGCACATGAGGCTTGTATTCTGTATCGGCTACGCGTTACGTATCCATACTTATTTTTTGTAAGGTTGTAAAAAATATCAAAATTTTTGAGAAAAATCCAAAGGGGTTAGCCTTCGATATTATTGAAAAGGGAGGTTCCCGGTTAATAACTCGTGAAAAATTCATTTTTCTTGCACATGAAGCTTGTATTCTCTATCCGCTACGTGTTACCTATCCATACCTATTTTTCAGGAGGTTCTAAAAAATATCAAAATTTTTGAGAAAAATCCAAAGAGGTTAGCCTTTGATATTACTGAAAGGGAGCTTTCCGACAAATAACCCGTCAAAAATTCACTTTTCTTGCACATGAGACTTGTATTCTCTATCCGCTATGTGTTACCAATCCAAACTTCATTTTTGGGAAGTTATAAAAAAATATCAAATTTTTTGAGAAAATCCAAAGGGGTTAGCCTTCTATATTACCGAAAAGGAGGTTTTCGTCAAATAACTCGTCTAAAATTCATTTTTCCGTCAAATAACTTGTTAAAAATTTATTTTTCTTGCACATAAGGCTTGTATTCTGTATCGGCTACGCCTTACCTATCCATACTTATTTTTTGTTAAGATTCTAAAAAATATCAAAATTTTTTAAAAAATCCAAAGGGGTTAGCTTTCGGTATTGTTGAAAAGGGAGGTTTCCGGTTAATAACTCGTGAAAAATTCATTTTTCTTGCACATGAGGCTTGTATTCTCAATCGGCTACGTGTTACCAATCCAAACTTAATTTTTGGGAGGTTATGAAAAATATCAAATTTTTTGAGAAAATCCAAAGGGGTTAGCCTTCGATATTACAGAAAAAGGAGATTTTTGTCAAATAACTCGTCAAAAATTTATTTTTCTCTGAAATAACTAGTCAAAAATTCATTTTTCTTGCACATGAGGCTTGTATTCTGTATCGGCTACGCGTTACCTATCCATACTTATTTTTTGTAAGGTTGTAAAAAATATCAAAATTTTTGAGAAAAATCCAAAGGGGTTAGCCTTCGATATTATTGAAAAGGGAGGTTCCCGGTTAATAACTCGTGAAAAATTCATTTTTCTTGCACATGAAGCTTGTATTCTCTATCCGCTACGTGTTACCTATCCATACCTATTTTTCGGGAGGTTCTAAAAAATATCAAAATATTTGAGAAAAATCCAAAGAGGTTAGCCTTTGATATTACTGAAAAGGGAGCTTTCCGACAAATAACCCTTCAAAAATTCACTTTTCTTGCACATGAGACTTGTATTCTCTATCCGCTATGCGTTACCAATCCAAACTTCATTTTTGGGATGTTATAAAAAATATCAAAATTTTTGAGAAAATCCAAAGGGGTTAGCCTTCTATATTACCGAAAAGGAGGTTTCCGTCAAATAACTCGTCTAAAATTAATTTTTCTGTCAAATAACTTGTTAAAAATTTATTCTTCTTGCACATAAGGCTTGTATTCTGTATCGGCTACGCCTTACCTATCCATACTTATTTTTTGTTAAGATTCTAAAAAATATCAAAATTTTTTAAAAAATCCAAAGGGGTTAGCTTTCGGTATTATTGAAAAGGGAGGTTTCCGGTTAATAACTTGTGAAAATTTCATTTTTCTTGCACATGAGGCTTGTATTCTCAATCGGCTATGTGTTACCAATCCAAACTTAATTTTTGGGAGGTTATGAAAAATATCAAATTTTTTGAGAAAATCCAAAGGGGTTAGCCTTCGATATTACAGAAAAGGGAGGTTTCTGTCAAATAACTCGTCAAAAATTTATTTTTCTCTGAAATAACTAGTCAAAAATTCATTTTTCTTGCACATGAGGCTTGTATTCTGTATCGGCTATGCGTTACCTATCCATACTTATTTTTTGTTAAGATTCTAAAAAATATCAAATTTTTTTAGAAAAATCCAAAGGGGTTAGCTTTCGGTATTATTGAAAAGGGAGGTTTCCGGTTAATAACTCGTGAAAAATTCATTTTTCTTGCACATGAGGCTTGTATTCTCAATCGGCTACGTGTTACCAATCCAAACTTAATTTTTGGGAGGTTATGAAAAATATCAAATTTTTTGAAAAAATCCAAAGGGGTTAGCCTTCGATATTACATAAAAGGGAGGTTTCTGTCAAATAACTCGTCAAAAATTTATTTTTCTCTGAAATAACTAGTCAAAAATTCATTTTTCTTGCACATGAGGCTTGTATTCTGTATCGGCTACGCGTTACCTATCCATACTTATTTTTTGTAAGGTTGTAAAATATATCAAAATTTTTGAGAAAAATCCAAAGTGGTTAGCCTTCGATATTATTGAAAAGGGAGGTTCCCGGTTAATAACTCGTGAAAAATTCATTTTTCTTGCACATGAAGCTTGTATTCTCTATCCGCTACGTGTTACCTATGCATACCTATTTTTTGGGAGGTTCTAAAAAATATCAAAATGTTTGAGAAAAATCCAAAGAGGTTAGCCTTTGATATTACTGAAAAGGGAGCTTTCCGACAAATAACCCTTCAAAAATTCACTTTTCTTGCACATGAGACTTGTATTCTCTATCCGCTATGCGTTACCAATCCAAACTTCATTTTTGGGATGTTATAAAAAATATCAAAATTTTTGAGAAAATCCAAAGGGGTTAGGCTTCTATATTACCGAAAAGGAGGTTTCCGTCAAATAACTCGTCTAAAATTCATTTTTCTGTCAAATAACTTGTTAAAAATTTATTTTTCTTGCACATAAGGCTTGTATTCTGTATCGGCTACGCCTTACCTATCCATACTTATTTTTTGTTAAGATTCTAAAAAATATCAAAATTTTTTAAAAAAATCCAAAGGGGTTAGCTTTCGGTATTATTGAAAAGGGAGGTTTCCGGTTAATAACTTGTGAAAAATTCATTTTTCTTGCACATGAGGCTTGTATTCTCAATCGGCTACGTGTTACCAATCCAAACTTAATTTTTGGGAGGTTATGAAAAATATCAAATTTTTTGAGAAAATCCAAAGGGGTTAGCCTTCGATATTACAGAAAAGGGAGGTTTCTGTCAAATAACTCGTCAAAAATTTATTTTTCTCTGAAATAACTAGTCAAAAATTCATTTTTCTTGCACATGAGGCTTGTATTCTGTATCGGCTATGCGTTACCTATCCATACTTATTTTTTGTTAAGATTCTAAAAAATATCAAATTTTTTTAGAAAAATCCAAAGGGGTTAGCTTTCGGTATTATTGAAAAGGGAGGTTTCCGGTTAATAACTCGTGAAAAATTCATTTTTCTTGCACATGAGGCTTGTATTCTCAATCGGCTACGTGTTACCAATCCAAACTTAATTTTTGGGAGGTTATGAAAAATATCAACTTTTTTGAGAAAATCCAAAGGGTTAGCCTTCGATATTACAGAAAAGGGAGGTTTCTGTCAAATAACTCATCAAAAATTTATTTTTCTCTGAAATAACTAGTCAAAAATTCATTTTTCTTGCACATGAGGCTTGTATTCTGTATCGGCTACGCGTTACGTATCCATACTTATTTTTTGTAAGGTTGTAAAAAATATCAAAATTTTTGAGAAAAATCCAAAGGGGTTAGCCTTCGATATTATTGAAAAGGGAGGTTCCCGGTTAATAACTCGTGAAAAATTCATTTTTCTTGCACATGAAGCTTGTATTCTCTATCCGCTACGTGTTACCTATCCATACCTATTTTTCAGGAGGTTCTAAAAAATATCAAAATTTTTGAGAAAAATCCAAAGAGGTTAGCCTTTGATATTACTGAAAGGGAGCTTTCCGACAAATAACCCGTCAAAAATTCACTTTTCTTGCACATGAGACTTGTATTCTCTATCCGCTATGCGTTACCAATCCAAACTTCATTTTTGGGAAGTTATAAAAAAATATCAAATTTTTTGAGAAAATCCAAAGGGGTTAGCCTTCTATATTACCGAAAAGGAGGTTTTCGTCAAATAACTCGTCTAAAATTCATTTTTCCGTCAAATAACTTGTTAAAAATTTATTTTTCTTGCACATAAGGCTTGTATTCTGTATCGGCTACGCCTTACCTATCCATACTTATTTTTTGTTAAGATTCTAAAAAATATCAAAATTTTTTAAAAAATCCAAAGGGGTTAGCTTTCGGTATTGTTGAAAAGGGAGGTTTCCGGTTAATAACTCGTGAAAAATTCATTTTTCTTGCACATGAGGCTTGTATTCTCAATCGGCTACGTGTTACCAATCCAAACTTAATTTTTGGGAGGTTATGAAAAATATCAAATTTTTTGAGAAAATCCAAAGGGGTTAGCCTTCGATATTACAGAAAAAGGAGATTTTTGTCAAATAACTCGTCAAAAATTTATTTTTCTCTGAAATAACTAGTCAAAAATTCATTTTTCTTGCACATGAGGCTTGTATTTTGTATCGGCTACGCGTTACCTATCCATACTTATTTTTTGTAAGGTTGTAAAAAATATCAAAATTTTTGAGAAAAATCCAAAGGGGTTAGCCTTCGATATTATTGAAAAGGGAGGTTCCCGGTTAATAACTCGTGAAAAATTCATTTTTCTTGCACATGAAGCTTGTATTCTCTATCCGCTACGTGTTACCTATCCATACCTATTTTTCGGGAGGTTCTAAAAAATATCAAAATATTTGAGAAAAATCCAAAGAGGTTAGCCTTTGATATTACTGAAAAGGGAGCTTTCCGACAAATAACCCTTCAAAAATTCAATTTTCTTGCACATGAGACTTGTATTCTCTATCCGCTATGCGTTACCAATCCAAACTTCATTTTTGGGATGTTATAAAAAATATCAAAATTTTTGAGAAAATCCAAAGGGGTTAGCCTTCTATATTACCGAAAAGGAGGTTTCCGTCAAATAACTCGTCTAAAATTAATTTTTCTGTCAAATAACTTGTTAAAAATTTATTCTTCTTGCACATAAGGCTTGTATTCTGTATCGGCTACGCCTTACCTATCCATACTTATTTTTTGTTAAGATTCTAAAAAATATCAAAATTTTTTAAAAAATCCAAAGGGGTTAGCTTTCGGTATTATTGAAAAGGGAGGTTTCCGGTTAATAACTTGTGAAAATTTCATTTTTCTTGCACATGAGGCTTGTATTCTCAATCGGCTATGTGTTACCAATCCAAACTTAATTTTTGGGAGGTTATGAAAAATATCAAATTTTTTGAGAAAATCCAAAGGGGTTAGCCTTCGATATTACAGAAAAGGGAGGTTTCTGTCAAATAACTCGTCAAAAATTTATTTTTCTCTGAAATAACTAGTCAAAAATTCATTTTTCTTGCACATGAGGCTTGTATTCTGTATCGGCTATGCGTTACCTATCCATACTTATTTTTTGTTAAGATTCTAAAAAATATCAAATTTTTTTAGAAAAATCCAAAGGGGTTAGCTTTCGGTATTATTGAAAAGGGAGGTTTCCGGTTAATAACTCGTGAAAAATTCATTTTTCTTGCACATGAGGCTTGTATTCTCAATCGGCTACGTGTTACCAATCCAAACTTAATTTTTGGGAGGTTATGAAAAATATCAAATTTTTTGAAAAAATCCAAAGGGGTTAGCCTTCGATATTACATAAAAGGGAGGTTTCTGTCAAATAACTCGTCAAAAATTTATTTTTCTCTGAAATAACTAGTCAAAAATTCATTTTTCTTGCACATGAGGCTTGTATTCTGTATCAGCTACGCGTTACCTATCCATACTTATTTTTTGTAAGGTTGTAAAATATATCAAAATTTTTGAGAAAAATCCAAAGTGGTTAGCCTTCGATATTATTGAAAAGGGAGGTTCCCGGTTAATAACTCGTGAAAAATTCATTTTTCTTGCACATGAAGCTTGTATTCTCTATCCGCTACGTGTTACCTATCCATACCTATTTTTCAGGAGGTTCTAAAAAATATCAAAATTTTTGAGAAAAATCCAAAGAGGTTAGCCTTTGATATTACTGAAAGGGAGCTTTCCGACAAATAACTCGTCAAAAATTCACTTTTCTTGCACATGAGACTTGTATTCTCTATCCGCTATGCGTTACCAATCCAAACTTCATTTTTGGGAAGTTATAAAAAAATATCAAATTTTTTGAGAAAATCCAAAGGGGTTAGCCTTCTATATTACCGAAAAGGAGGTTTCCGTCAAATAACTCGTCTAAAATTCATTTTTCTGTCAAATAACTTGTTAAAAATTTATTTTTCTTGCACATAAGGCTTGTATTCTGTATCGGCTACGCCTTACCTATCCATACTTATTTTTTGTTAAGATTCTAAAAAATATCAAAATTTTTTAAAAAATCCAAAGGGGTTAGCTTTCGGTATTATTGAAAAGGGAGGTTTCCGGTTAATAACTTGTGAAAAATTCATTTTTCTTGCACATGAGGCTTGTATTCTCAATCGGCTACGTGTTACCAATCCAAACTTAATTTTTGGGAGGTTATGAAAAATATCAAATTTTTTGAGAAAATCCAAAGGGGTTAGCCTTCGATATTACAGAAAAGGGAGGTTTCTGTCAAATAACTCGTCAAAAATTTATTTTTCTCTGAAATAACTAGTCAAAAATTCATTTTTCTTGCACATGAGGCTTGTATTCTGTATCGGCTATGCGTTACCTATCCATACTTATTTTTTGTTAAGATTCTAAAAAATATCAAATTTTTTTAGAAAAATCCAAAGGGGTTAGCTTTCGGTATTATTGAAAAGGGAGGTTTCCGGTTAATAACTCGTGAAAAATTCATTTTTCTTGCACATGAGGCTTGTATTCTCAATCGGCTACGTGTTACCAATCCAAACTTAATTTTTGGGAGGTTATGAAAAATATCAACTTTTTTGAGAAAATCCAAAGGGTTAGCCTTCGATATTACAGAAAAGGGAGGTTTCTGTCAAATAACTCATCAAAAATTTATTTTTCTCTGAAATAACTAGTCAAAAATTCATTTTTCTTGCACATGAGGCTTGTATTCTGTATCGGCTACGCGTTACCTATCCATACTTATTTTTTGTAAGGTTGTAAAAAATATCAAAATTTTTGAGAAAAATCCAAAGGGGTTAGCCTTCGATATTATTGAAAAGGGAGGTTCCCGGTTAATAACTCGTGAAAAATTCATTTTTCTTGCACATGAAGCTTGTATTCTCTATCCGCTACGTGTTACCTATCCATACCTATTTTTCAGGAGGTTCTAAAAAATATCAAAATTTTTGAGAAAAATCCAAAGAGGTTAGCCTTTGATATTACTGAAAGGGAGCTTTCCGACAAATAACCCGTCAAAAATTCACTTTTCTTGCAAATGAGACTTGTATTCTCTATCCGCTATGCGTTACCAATCCAAACTTCATTTTTGGGAAGTTATAAAAAAATATCAAAATTTTTGAGAAAATCCAAAGGGGTTAGCCTTCTATATTACCGAAAAGGAGGTTTTCGTCAAATAACTCGTCTAAAATTCATTTTTCTGTCAAATAACTTGTTAAAAATTCATTTTTCTTGCACATAAGGCTTGTATTCTGTATCGGCTACGCCTTACCTATCCATACTTATTTTTTGTTAAGATTCTAAAAAATATCAAATTTTTTTAAAAAATCCAAAGGGGTTAGCTTTCGGTATTATTGAAAAGGGAGGTTTCCGGTTAATAACTCGTGAAAAATTCATTTTTCTTGCACATGAGGCTTGTATTCTCAATCGGCTACGTGTTACCAATCCAAACTTAATTTTTGGGAGGTTATGAAAAATATCAAATTTTTTGAAAAAATCCAAAGGGGTTAGCCTTCAATATTACATAAAAGGGAGGTTTCTGTCAAATAACTCGTCAAAAATTTATTTTTCTCTGAAATAACTAGTCAAAAATTCATTTTTCTTGCACATGAGGCTTGTATTCTGTATCGGCTACGCGTTACCTATCCATACTTATTTTTTGTAAGGTTGTAAAATATATCAAAATTTTTGAGAAAAATCCAAAGTGGTTAGCCTTCGATATTATTGAAAAGGGAGGTTCCCGGTTAATAACTCGTGAAAAATTCATTTTTCTTGCACATGAAGCTTGTATTCTCTATCCGCTACGTGTTACCTATCCATACCTATTTTTCGGGAGGTTGTAAAAAATATCAAAATGTTTGAGAAAAATCCAAAGAGGTTAGCCTTTGATATTACTGAAAAGGTAGCTTTCCGACAAATAACCCTTCAAAAATTCACTTTTCTTGCACATGAGACTTGTATTCTCTATCCGCTATGCGTTACCAATCCAAACTTCATTTTTGGGATGTTATAAAAAATATCAAAATTTTTGAGAAAATCCAAAGGGGTTAGCCTTCTATATTACCGAAAAGGAGGTTTCTGTCAAATAACTCGTCTAAAATTCATTTTTCTGTCAAATAACTTGTTAAAAATTTATTTTTCTTGCACATAAGGCTTGTATTCTGTATCGGCTACGCCTTACCTATCCATACTTATTTTTTGTTAAGATTCTAAAAAATATCAAAAATTTTTAAAAAATCCAAAGGGGTTAGCTTTCGGTATTATTGAAAAGGGAGGTTTCCGGTTAATAACTCGTGAAAAATTCATTTTTCTTGCACATGAGGCTTGTATTCTCAATCGGCTACGTGTTACCAATCCAAACCTAATTTTTGGGAGGTTATAAAAAATATCAAATTTTTTGAGAAAATCCAAAGGGGTTAGCCTTCGATATTACAGAAAGGGAGGTTTCTGTCAAATAACTCGTCAAAAATTTATTTTTCTCTGAAATAACTAGTCAAAATTTTATTTTTGTTGCACATGAGGCTTGTATTCTGTATCGGCTACGCGTTACCTATCCATACCTATTTTTTGTAAGGTTGTAAAAAATATCAAAATTTTTGAGAAAAATCCAAAGGGGTTAGCCTTCGATATTATTGAAAAGGGAGGTTCCCGGTTAATAACTCGTGAAAAATTCATTTTTCTTGCACATGAAGCTTGTATTCTCTATCTGCTACGTGTTACCTATCCATACCTATTTTTTGGGAGGTTCTAAAAATATCAAAATGTTTGAGAAAAATCCAAAGAGGTTAGCCTTTGATATTACTGAAAAGGGAGCTTTCCGACAAATAACCCTTCAAAAATTCACTTTTCTTGCACATGAGACTTGTATTCTCTATCCGCTATGCGTTACCAATCCAAACTTCATTTTTGGGATGTTATAAAAAATATCAAAATTTTTGAGAAAATCCAAAGGGGTTAGCCTTCTATATTACCGAAAAGGAGGTTTCCGTCAAATAACTCGTCTAAAATTAATTTTTCTGTCAAATAACTTGTTAAAAATTTATTCTTCTTGCACATAAGGCTTGTATTCTGTATCGGCTACGCCTTACCCATCCATACTTATTTTTTGTTAAGATTCTAAAAAATATCAAAATTTTTTAAAAAATCCAAAGGGGTTAGCTTTCGGTATTATTGAAAAGGGAGGTTTCCGGTTAATAACTTGTGAAAATTTCATTTTTCTTGCACATGAGGCTTGTATTCTCAATCGGCTATGTGTTACCAATCCAAACTTAATTTTTGGGAGGTTATGAAAAATATCAAATTTTTTGAGAAAATCCAAAGGGGTTAGCCTTCGATATTACAGAAAAGGGAGGTTTCTGTCAAATAACTCGTCAAAAATTTATTTTTCTCTGAAATAACTAGTCAAAAATTCATTTTTCTTGCACATGAGGCTTGTATTCTGTATCGGCTACGCGTTACCTATCCATACTTATTTTTTGTAAGATTGTAAAAAATATAAAAGTTTTTGAGAAAAATCCAAAGGGGTTAGCCTTCGATATTATTGAAAAGGAAGGTTCCCGGTTAATAACTCGTGAAAAATTCATTTTTCTTGCACATGAAGCTTGTATTATCTATCCGCTACGTGTTACCTATCTATACCTATTTTTCGGGAGGTTCTAAAAAATATCAAAATTTTTGAGAAAAATCCAAAGAGGTTAGCCTTTGATATTACTGAAAAGGGAGCTTTCCGACAAATAACCCGTCAAAAATTCACTTTTCTTGCACATGAGACTTGTATTCTCTATCCGCTATGCGTTACCAATCCAAACTTCATTTTTGGGAAGTTTAAAAAAAATATCAAAATTTTTGAGAAAATCCAAAGGGGTTAGCCTTCTATATTACCGAAAAGGAGGTTTTCGTCAAATAACTCGTCTAAAATTCATTTTTCTGTCAAATAACTTGTTAAAAATTCATTTTTCTTGCACATAAGGCTTGTATTCTGTATCGGCTACGCCTTACCTATCCATACTTATTTTTTGTTAAGATTCTAAAAAATATCAAAATTTTTTAAAAAATCCAAAGGGGTTAGCTTTCGGTATTATTGAAAAGTGAGGTTTCCGGTTAATAACTCGTGAAAAATTCATTTTTCTTGCACATGAGGCTTGTATTCTCAATCGGCTACGTGTTACCAATCCAAACTTAATTTTTGGGAGGTTATGAAAAATATTAAATTTTTTGAGAAAATCCAAAGGGGTTAGCCTTCGATATTACAGAAAAAGAAGATTTCTGTCAAATAACTCGTCAAAAATTTATTTTTCTCTGAAATAACTAGTCAAAAATTCATTTTTCTTGCACATGAGGCTTGTATTCTGTATCGGCTACGCGTTACCTATCCATACTTATTTTTTGTAAGGTTGTAAAAAATATCAAAATTTTTGAGAAAAATCCAAAGGGGTTAGCCTTCGATATTATTGAAAAGGGAGGTTCCCGGTTAATAACTCGTGAAAAATT
Source organism: Neostapfia colusana (assembly GCA_030760725.1). Taxonomy (NCBI): domain Eukaryota; kingdom Viridiplantae; phylum Streptophyta; class Magnoliopsida; order Poales; family Poaceae; genus Neostapfia; species Neostapfia colusana. The sequence continues at coordinate 153,138 of JASWHV010000017.1, forward strand.
CATTTTTCTTGCACATGAAGCTTGTATTCTCTATCCGCTACGTGTTACCTATCCATACCTATTTTTCGGGAGGTTCTAAAAAATATCAAAATGTTTGAGAAAAATCCAAAGAGGTTAGCCTTTGATATTACTGAAAAGGGAGCTTTCCGACAAATAACCCGTCAAAAATTCACTTTTCTTGCACATGAGACTTGTATTCTCTATCCGCTATGTGTTACCAATCCAAACTTCATTTTTGGGATGTTATAAAAAATATCAAAATTTTTGAGAAAATCCAAAGGGGTTAGCCTTCGATATTACCGAAAAGGAGGTTTCCGTCAAATAACTCGTTTAAAATTCATTTTTCTGTCAAATAACTTGTTAAAAATTCATTTTTCTTGCACATAAGGCTTGTATTCTGTATCGGCTATGCCTTACCTATACATACTTATTTTTTGTTAAGATTCTAAGAAATATCAAAATTTTTTATAAAAATCCAAAGGGGTTAGCTTTCGGTATTATTGAAAAGGGAGGTTTCCGGTTAATAACTTGTGAAAAATTCATTTTTCTTGCACATGAGGCTTGTATTCTCAATCGGCTACGTGTTACAAATCCAAACTTAATTTTTGGGAGGTTATGAAAAATATCAAATTTTTTGAGAAAATCCAAAGGGGTTAGCCTTCGATATTACAGAAAAGGGAGGTTTCTGTCAAATAACTCGTCAAAAATTTATTTTTCTCTGAAATAACTAGTCAAAAATTCATTTTTCTTGCACATGAGGCTTGTATTCTGTATCGGCTACGCGTTACCTATCCATACTTATTTTTTGTTAAGATTCTAAAAAATATCAAAATTTTTTAGAAAAATCCAAAGGGGTTAGATTTCGGTATTATTGAAAAGGGAGGTTTCCGGTTAATAACTCGTGAAAAATTCATTTTTCTTGCACATGAGGCTTGTATTCTCAATCGGCTACGTGTTACCAATCCAAACTTAATTTTTTGCAGGTTATGAAAAATATCAACTTTTTTGAAAAAATCCAAAGGGGTTAGCCTTCGATATTACAGAAAAGGGAGGTTTCTGTCAAATAATTCATCAAAAATTTATTTTTCTCTGAAATAACTAGTCAAAAATTCATTTTTCTTGCACATGAGGCTTGTATTCTGTATCGGCTACGCGTTACCTATCCATACTTATTTTTTGTAAGGTTGTAAAAAATATCAAAATTTTTGAGAAAAATCCAAAGGGGTTAGCCTTCGATATTATTGAAAAGGGAGGTTCCCGGTTAATAACTCGTGAAAAATTCATTTTTCTTGCACATGAAGCTTGTATTCTCTATCCGCTACGTGTTACCTATCCATACCTATTTTTCAGGAGGTTCTAAAAAATATCAAAATTTTTGAGAAAAATCTAAAGAGGTTAGCCTTTGATATTACTGAAAGGGAGCTTTCCAACAAATAACCCGTCAAAAATTCACTTTTCTTGCACATGAGACTTGTATTCTCTATCCGCTATGCGTTACCAATCCAAACTTCATTTTTGGGAAGTTTAAAAAAAATATCAAAATTTTTGAGAAAATCCAAAGGGGTTAGCCTTCTATATTACCGAAAAGGAGGTTTTCGTCAAATAACTCGTCTAAAATTCATTTTTCTGTCAAATAACTTGTTAAAAATTCATTTTTCTTGCACATAAGGCTTGTATTCTGTATCGGCTACGCCTTACCTATCCATGTTAAGATTCTAAAAAATATCAAAATTTTTAAAAAAATCCAAAGGGGTTAGCTTTCGGTATTATTGTGAAGGGAGGTTTCCAGTTAATAACTCGTGAAAAATTCATTTTTCTTGCACATGAGGCTTGTATTCTCAATCGGCTACGTGTTACCAATCCAAACTTAATTTTTGGAAGGTTATGAAAAATATCAAATTTTTTGAGAAAATCCAAAGGGGTTAGCCTTCGATATTACATAAAAGGGAGGTTTCTGTCAAATAACTCGTCAAAAATTTATTTTTCTCTGAAATAACTAGTCAAAAATTCATTTTTCTTGCACATGAGGCTTGTATTCTGTATCGGCTACGCGTTACCTATCCATACTAATTTTTTGTAAGGTTGTAAAAAATATCAAAATTTTTGAGAAAAATCCAAAGGGGTTAGCCTTCGATATTATTGAAAAGGGAGGTTCCCGGTTAATAACTCGTGAAAAATTCATTTTTCTTGCACATGAAGCTTGTATTCTCTATCCGCTACGTGTTACCTATCCATACCTATTTTTCGGGAGGTTCTAAAAAATATCAAAATGTTTGAGAAAAATCCAAAGAGGTTAGCCTTTGATATTACTGAAAAGGGAGCTTTCCGACAAATAACCCGTCAAAAATTCACTTTTCTTGCACATGAGACTTGTATTCTCTATCCGCTATGCGTTACCAATCCAAACTTCATTTTTGGGATGTTATAAAAAAATATCAAAATTTTTGAGAAAATCCAAAGGGGTTAGCCTTCTATATTACCGAAAAGAAGGTTTTCGTCAAATAACTCGTCTAAAATTCATTTTTGTGTCAAATAACTTGTTAAAAATTCATTTTTCTTGCACATAAGGCTTGTATTCTGTATCGGCTACGCCTTACCTATCCATGTTAAGATTCTAAAAAATATCAAAATTTTTAAAAAAATCCAAAGGGGTTAGCTTTCGGTATTATTGAAAAGGGAGGTTTCCAGTTAATAACTCGTGAAAAATTCATTTTTCTTGCACATGAGGCTTGTATTCTCAATCGGCTAGGTGTTACCAATCCAAACTTAATTTTTGGGAGGTTATGAAAAATATCAAATTTTTTGAGAAAATCCAAAGGGGTTAGCCTTCGATATTACATAAAAGGGAGGTTTCTGTCAAATAACTCGTTAAAATTTTTTTTTCTCTGAAATAACTAGTCAAAAATTCATTTTTCTTGCACATGAGGCTTGTATTCTGTATCGGCTACGCGTTACCTATCCATACTTATTTTTTGTAAGGTTGTAAAAAATATCAAAATTTTTGAGAAAAATCCAAAGGGGTTAGCCTTCGATATTATTGAAAAGGGAGGTTCCCGGTTAATAACTCGTGAAAAATTCATTTTTCTTGCACATGAAGCTTGTATTCTCTATCCGCTACGTGTTACCTATCCATACCTATTTTTCGGGAGGTTCTAAAAAATATCAAAATATTTGAGAAAAATCCAAAGAGGTTAGCCTTTGATATTACTGAAAAGGGAGCTTTCCGACAAATAACCCTTCAAAAATTCACTTTTCTTGCACATGAGACTTGTATTCTCTATCCGCTATGCGTTACCAATCCAAACTTCATTTTTGGGATGTTATAAAAAATATCAAAATTTTTGAGAAAATCCAAAGGGGTTAGCCTTCTATATTACCGAAAAGGAGGTTTCCGTCAAATAACTCGTCTAAAATTCATTTTTCTGTCAAATAACTTGTTAAAAATTCATTTTTCTTGCACATAAGGCTTGTATTCTGTATCGGCTACGCCTTACCTATCCATGTTAAGATTCTAAAAAATATAAAAATTTTTAAAAAAATCCAAAGGGGTTAGCTTTCGGTATTATTGAAAAGGGAGGTTTCCAGTTAATAACTCGTGAAAAATTCATTTTTCTTGCACATGAGGCTTGTATTCTCAATCGGCTACGTGTTACCAATCCAAACTTAATTTTTGGGAGGTTATGAAAAATATCAAATTTTTTGAGAAAATCCAAAGGGGTTAGCCTTCGATATTACATAAAAGGGAGGTTTCTGTCAAATAACTCGTTAAAAATTTTTTTTCTCTGAAATAACTAGTCAAAAATTCATTTTTCTTGCACATGAGGCTTGTATTCTGTATGGGCTACGCGTTACCTATCCATACTTATTTTTTGTAAGGTTGTAAAAAATATCAAAATTTTTGAGAAAAATCCAAAGGGGTTAGCCTTCGATATTATTGAAAAGGGAGGTTCTCGGTTAATAACTCGTGAAAAATTCATTTTTCTTGCACATGAAGCTTGTATTCTCTATCCGCTACGTGTTACCTATCCATACCTATTTTTCGGGAGGTTCTAAAAAATATCAAAATATTTGAGAAAAATCCAAAGAGGTTAGCCTTTGATATTACTGAAAAGGGAGCTTTCCGACAAATAACCCTTCAAAAATTCACTTTTCTTGCACATGAGACTTGTATTCTCTATCCGCTATGCGTTACCAATCCAAACTTCATTTTTGGGATGTTATAAAAAATATCAAAATTTTTGAGAAAATCCAAAGGGGTTAGCCTTCTATATTACCGAAAAGGAGGTTTCCGTCAAATAACTCGTCTAAAATTCATTTTTCTGTCAAATAACTTGTTAAAAATTCATTTTTCTTGCACATAAGGCTTGTATTCTGTATCGGCTACGCCTTACCTATCCATACTTATTTTTGTTAAGATTCTAAAAAATATCAAAATTTTTTAGAAAAATCCAAAGGTGTTAGCTTTCGGTATTATTGAAAAGGGAGGTTTTCGGTTAATAACTCGTGAAAAATTCATTTTTCTTGCACAAGAGGCTTGTATTCTCAATCGGCTACGTGTTACCAATCCAAACTTAATTTTTGGGAGGTTATGAAAAATATCAAATGTTTTGAGAAAATCCAAAGGGGTTAGCCTTCGATATTACAGAAAAGGGAGGTTTCTGTCAAATAACTCATCAAAAATTTATTTTTCTCTGAAATAACTAGTCAAAAATTCATTTTTCTTGCACATGAGGCTTGTATTCTGTATCGGCTACGCATTACCTATCCATACTTATTTTTTGTAAGGTTGTAAAAAATATCAAAATTATTGAGAAAAATTCAAAGGGGCTAGCCTTCGATATTATTGAAAAGGGAGGTTCCCGGTTAATAACTCGTGAAAAATTCATTTTTCCTGCACATGAAGCTTGTATTCTCTATCCGCTACGTGTTACCTATCCGTACCATTTTTCAGGAGGTTCTAAAAAATATCAAAATTTTTGAGAAAAAATCCAAAGAGGTTAGCCTTTGATATTACTGAAAGGGAGCTTTCCGACAAATAACCCGTCAAAAATTCACTTTTCTTGCACATGAGACTTGTATTCTCTATCCGCTATGCGTTACCAATCCAAACTTCATTTTTGGGAACTTATAAAAAAATATCAAAATTTTTTAGAAAATCCAAAGGGGTTAGCCTTCTATATTACCGAAAAGGAGGTTTCCGTCAAATAACTCGTCTAAAATTCATTTTTCTGTCAAATAACTTGTTAAAAATTCATTTTTCTTGCACATAAGGCTTGTATTCTGTATCGGCTACGCCTTACCTATCCATACTTATTTTTGTTAAGATTCTAAAAAATATCAAAATTTTTTAGAAAAATCCAAAGGGGTTAGCTTTCGGTATTATTGAAAAGGGAGGTTTTCGGTTAATAACTCGTGAAAAATTCATTTTTCTTGCACAAGAGGCTTGTATTCTCAACCGGCTACGTGTTACCAATCCAAACTTAATTTTTGGGAGGTTATGAAAAATATCAAATGTTTTGAGAAAATCCAAAGGGGTTAGCCTTCGATATTCCAGAAAAGGGAGATTTCTGTCAAATAATTCGTCAAAAAATTATTTTTCTCTGAAATAACTAGTCAAAAATTCATTTTTCTTGCACATGAGGCTTGTATTCTGTATCGGCTACGCGTTACCTATCCATACTTATTTTTTGTAAGGTTGTAAAAAATATAAAAGTTTTTGAGAAAAATCCAAAGGGGTTAGCCTTCGATATTATTGAAAAGGAAGGTTCCCGGTTAATAACTCGTGAAAAATTCATTTTTCTTGCACATGAAGCTTGTATTATTTATCCGCTACGTGTTACCTATCTATACCTATTTTTCGGGAGGTTCTAAAAAATATCAAAATTTTTGAGAAAAATCCAAAGAGGTTAGTCTTTGATATTACTGAAAAGGGAGCTTTCCGACAAATAACCCGTCAAAAATTCACTTTTCTTGCACATGAGACTTATATTCTCTATCCGCTATGCGTTACCAATCCAAACTTCATTTTTGGGAAGTTATAAAAAATATCAAAATTTTTGAGAAAATCCAAAGGGGTTAGCCTTCGATATTACCGAAAAGGAGGTTTCCGTCAAATAACTCGTCTAAAATTCATTTTTCTGTCAAATAACTTGTTAAAAATTCATTTTTCTTGCACATAAGGCTTGTATTCTGTATCGGCTACGCCTTACCTATCCATACTTATTTTTTGTTAAGATTCTAAAAAATATCAGGTTTTTTTAAAAAATCCAAAGGGGTTAGCTTTCGGTATTATTGAAAAGGGAGATTTCCGGTTAATAACTCGTGAAAAATTCATTTTTCTTGCACATGAGGCTTGTATTCTCAATCGGCTACGTGTTACCAATCCAAATTTAATTTTGGGGAGGTTATGAAAAATATCAAATTTTTTGAGAAAATCCAAAGGGGTTAGCTTTCGATATTACAAAAAAGGGAGATTTCTGTCAAATAATTCGTCAAAAATTTATTTTTCTCTGAAATAACTAGTCAAAAATTCATTTTTCTTGCACATGAGACTTGTATTCTGTATCGGCTACGCGTTACCTATCCATACTTATTTTTTGTAAGGTTGTAAAAAATATAAAAATTTTTGAGAAAAATCCAAAGGGGTTAGCCTTCGATATTATTGAAAAGGGAGGTTCCCGGTTAATAACTCGTGAAAAATTCATTTTTCTTGCACATGAAGCTTGTATTCTCTATCCGCTACGTGTTACCTATCCATACCTATTTTTCGGGAGGTTCTAAAAAATATCAAAATTTTTGAGAAAAATCCAAAGAGGTTAGCCTTTGATATTATTGAAAAGGGAGCTTTCCGACAAATAACCCGTCAAAAATTCAGTTTTCTTGCACATGAGACTTGTATTCTCTATCCGCTATGCGTTACCAATCCAAACTTCATTTTTGGGAAGTTATAAAAAAATATCAAAATTTTTGAGAAAATCCAAAGGGGTTAGCCTTCTATATTACCGAAAAGGAGGTTTTCGTCAAATAACTCGTCTAAAATTCATTTTTCTGTCAAATAACTTGTAAAAAATTCATTTTTCTTGCACATAAGGCTTGTATTCTGTATCGGCTACGCCTTACCTATCCATACTTATTTTTTGTTAAGATTCTAAAAACTATCAAATTTTTTTAAAAAATCCAAAGGGGTTAGCTTTCGGTATTATTGAAAAGGGAGGTTTCCGGTTAATAACTCGTGAAAAATTCATTTTTCTTGCACATGATGCTTGTATTCTCAATCGGCTACGTGTTACCAATCCAAACTTAATTTTTGGGAGGTTATGAAAAATATCAAATTTTTTGAGAAAATCCAAAGGGGTTAGCCTTTGATATTACAGAAAAGGGAGGTTTCTGTCAAATAACTCGTCAAAAATTTATTTTTCTCTGAAATAACTAGTCAAAAATTCATTTTTCTTGCACATGAGGCTTGTATTCTGTATCGGCTATGCGTTACCTATCCATACTTATTTTTGTTAAGATTCTAAAAAATATCAAATTTTTTAGAAAAATCCAAAGGGGTTAAATTTCGGTATTATTGAAAAGGGAGGTTTCCGGTTAATAACTCGTGAAAAATTCATTTTTCTTGCACATGAGGCTTGTATTCTCAATCGGCTACGTGTTACCAATCCAAACTTAATTTTTGGGAGGTTATGAAAAATATCAACTTTTTTGAGAAAATCCAAAGGGGTTAGCCTTCGATATTACAGAAAAGGGAGGTTTCTGTCAAATAACTCATCAAAAATTTATTTTTCTCTGAAATAACTCGTCAAAAATTCATTTTTCTTGCACATGAGGCTTGTATTCTGTATCGGCTACACGTTACCTATCCATACTTATTTTTTGTAAGGTTGTAAAAAATATCAAAATTTTTGAGAAAAATCCAAAGGGGTTAGCCTTCGATATTATTGAAAAGGGAGGTTCCCGGGTAATAACTCGTGAAAAATTCATTTTTCTTGCACATGAAGCTTGTATTCTCTATCCGCTACGTGTTACCTATCCATACCTATTTTTCAGGAGGTTCTAAAAAATATCAAAATTTTTGAGAAAAATCCAAGGAGTTTAGCCTTTGATATTACTGAAAGGGAGCTTTCCGACAAATAACCCGTCAAAAATTCACTTTTCTTGCACATGAGACTTGTATTCTCTATCCGCTATGCGTTACCAATCCAAACTTCATTTTTGGGAAATTATAAAAAAATATCAAAATTTTTGAGAAAATCCAAAGGGGTTAGCCTTCTATATTACCGAAAAGGAGGTTTTCGTCAAATAACTCGTCTAAAATTCATTTTTGTGTCAAATAACTTGTTAAAAATTCATTTTTGTTGCACATAAGGCTTGTATTCTGTATCGGCTACGCCTTACCTATCCATGTTAAGATTCTAAAAAATATCAAAATTTTAAAAAAATCCAAAGGGGTTAGCTTTCGGTATTATTGAAAAGGGAGGTTTCCAGTTAATAACTCGTGAAAAATTCATTTTTCTTGCACATGAGTCTTGTATTCTCAATCGGCTACGTGTTACCAATCCAAACTTAATTTTTGGGAGGTTATGAAAAATATCAAATTTTTTGAGAAAATCCAAAGGGGTTAGCCTTCGATATTACATAAAAGGGAGGTTTCTGTCAAATAACTCGTCAAAAATTTATTTTTCTCTGAAATAACTAGTCAAAAATTCATTTTTCTTGCGCATGAGGCTTGTATTCTGTATCGGCTACGCGTTACCTATCCATACTTATTTTTTGTAAGGTTGTAAAAAATATCAAAATTTTTGAGAAAAATCCAAAGGGGTTAGCCTTCGATATTATTGAAAAGGGAGGTTCCCGGTTAATAACTCGTGAAAAATTCATTTTTCTTGAACATGAAGCTTGTATTCTCTATCCGCTACGTGTTACCTATCCATACCTATTTTTCGGGAGGTTCTAAAAAATATCAAAATGTTTGAGAAAAATCCAAAGAGGTTAGCCTTTGATATTACTGAAAAGGGAGCTTTCCGACAAATAACCCATCAAAAATTCACTTTTCTTGCACATGAGACTTGTATTCTCTATCCGCTATGTGTTACCAATCCAAACTTTATTTTTGGGATGTTATAAAAAATATTAAAATTTTTGAGAAAATCCAAAGGGGTTAGCCTTCGATATTACCGAAAAGGAGGTTTCCGTCAAATAACTCGTCTAAAATTCATTTTTATGTCAAATAACTTGTTAAAAATTCATTTTTCTTGCACATAAGGCTTGTATTCTGTATCGGCTACGCCTTACCTATCCATACTTATTTTTTGTTAAGAATCTAAGAAATATCAAAAAATTTTAGAAAAATCCAAAGGGGTTAGCTTTCGGTATTATTGAAAAGGGAGATTTCCGGTTAATAACTTGTGAAAAATTCATTTTTCTTGCACATAAGGCTTGTATTCTCAATCGGCTACGTGTTACCAATCCAAACTTAATTTTTGGGAGGTTATGAAAAATATCAAATTTTTTGAGAAAATCCAAAGGGGTTAGCCTTCGATATTACAGAAAAGGGAGGTTTCTGTCAAATAACTCGTCAAAAATTTATTTTTGTCTGAAATAACTAGTCAAAAATTCATTTTTCTTGCACATGAGGCTTGTATTCTGTATCGGCTATGCGTTACCTATCCATACTTATTTTTTGTTAAGATTCTAAAAAATATCAAATTTTTTTAGAAAAATCCAAAGGGGTTAAATTTCGGTATTATTGAAAAGGGAGGTTTCCGGTTAATAACTCGTGAAAAATTCATTTTTCTTGCACATGAGGCTTGTATTCTCAATCGGCTACATGTTACCAATCCAAACTTAATTTTTGGGAGGTTATGAAAAATATCAACTTTTTTGAGAAAATCCAAAGGGGTTAGCCTTCGATATTACAGAAAAGGGAGGTTTCTGTCAAATAACTCATCAAAAATTTATTTTTCTCTGAAATAACTAGTCAAAAATTCATTTTTCTTGTACATGAGGCTTGTATTCTGTATCGGCTACGCGTTACCTATCCATACTTATTTTTTGTAAGGTTGTAAAAAATATCAAAATTTTTGAGAAAAATCCAAAGGGGTTAGCCTTCGATATTATTGAAAAGGGAGGTTCCCGGTTAATAACTCGTGAAAAATTCATTTTTCTTGCACATGAAGCTTGTATTCTCTATCCGCTACGTGTTACCTATCCATACCTATTTTTCAGGAGGTTCTAAAAAATATCAAAATTTTTGAGAAAAATCCAAAGAGGTTAGCCTTTGATATTACTGAAAGGGAGCTTTCCGACAAATAACCCGTCAAAAATTCACTTTTCTTGCACATGAGACTTGTATTCTCTATCCGCTATGTGTTACCAATCCAAACTTCATTTTTGGGAAGTTATAAAAAATATCAAAATTATTGAGAAAATCCAAAGGGGTTAGCCTTCTATATTACCGAAAAGGAGGTTTTCGTCAAATAACTCGTCTAAAATTCATTTTTGTGTCAAATAACTTGTTAAAAATTCATTTTTCTTGCACATAAGGTTTGTATTCTGTATCGGCTACGCCTTACCTATCCATGTTAAGATTCTATAAAATATCAAAATTTTTAAAAAAATCCAAAGGGGTTAGCTTTCGGTATTATTGAAAAGAGAGGTTTCCAGTTAATAACTCGTGAAAAATTCATTTTTCTTGCACATGAGGCTTGTATTCTCAATCGGCTACGTGTTACCAATCCAAACTTAATTTTTGGGAGGTTATGAAAAATATCAAATTTTTTGAGAAAATCCAAAGGGGTTAGCCTTCGATATTACATAAAAGGGAGGTTTCTGTCAAATAACTCGTCAAAAATTTATTTTTCTCTGAAATAACTAGTCAAAAATTCATTTTTCTTGCGCATGAGGCTTGTATTCTGTATCGGCTACGCATTACCTATCCATACTTATTTTTTGTAAGGTTGTAAAAAATATCAAAATTTTTGAGAAAAATCCAAAGGGGTTAGCCTTCGATATTATTGAAAAGGGAGGTTCCCGGTTAATAACTCGTGAAAAATTCATTTTTCTTGCACATGAAGCTTGTATTCTCTATCCGCTACGTGTTACCTATCCATACCTATTTTTCGGGAGGTTCTAAAAAATATCAAATGTTTGAGAAAAATCCAAAGAGGTTAGCCTTTGATATTACTGAAAAGGGAGCTTTCCGACAAATAACCCGTCAAAAATTCACTTTTCTTGCACATGAGACTTGTATTCTCTATCCGCTATGTGTTACCAATCCAAACTTCATTTTTGGGATGTTATAAAAAATATCAAATTTTTTGAGAAAATCCAAAGGGGTTAGCCTTCAATATTACCGAAAAGGAGGTTTCCGTCAAATAACTCGTGTAAAATTCATTTTTCTGTCAAATAACTTGTTAAAAATTCATTTTTCTTGCACATAAGGCTTGTATTCTGTATCGGCTACGCCTTACCTATCCATACTTATTTTTTGTTAAGATTCTAAGAAATATCAAAATTTTTTAGAAAAATCCAAAGGGGTTAGCTTTCGGTATTATTGAAAAGGGAGGTTTTCGGTTAATAACTCGTGAAAAATTCATTTTTCTTGCACATGAGGCTTGTATTCTCAATTGGCTACGTGTTACCAATCCAAACTTAATTTTTGGGAGGTTATGAAAAATATCAAATTTTTTGAGAAAATCCAAAGGGGTTAACCTTCGATATTACAGAAAAGGGAGGTTTCTGTCAAATAACTCGTCAAAAATTTATTTTTCTCTGAAATAACTAGTCAAAAATTCATTTTTCTTGCACATGAGGCTTGTATTCTGTATCGGCTACGCGTTACCTATCCATACTTATTTTTTGTTAAGATTCTAAAAAATGTCAAAATTTTTTAGAAAAATCCAAAGGGGTTAGCTTTCGGTATTATTGAAAAGGGAGGTTTCCGGTTAATAACTCGTGAAAAATTCATTTTTCTTGCACATGAGGCTTGTATTCTCAATCGGCTACGTGTTACCAATCCAAAATTAATTTTTGGGAGGTTATGAAAAATATCAACTTTTTTGAGAAAATCCAAAGGGGTTAGCCTTCGATATTACAGAAAAGGGAGGTTTCTGTCAAATAACTCATCAAAAATTTATTTTTCTCTGAAATAACTAGTCAAAAATTCATTTTTCTTGCACATGAGGCTTGTATTCTGTATCGGCTACGCGTTACCTATCCATACTTATTTTTTGTATGGTTGTAAAAAATATCAAAATTTTTGAGAAAAATCCAAAGGGGTTAGCCTTCGATATTATTGAAAAGGGAGGTTCCCGGTTAATAACTCGTGAAAAATTCATTTTTCTTGCACATGAAGCTTGTATTCTCTATCCGCTACGTGTTACCTATCCATACCTATTTTTCAGGAGGTTCTAAAAAATATCAAAATTTTTGAGAAAAATCCAAAGAGGTTAGCCTTTGATATTACTGAAAAGGGAGCTTTCCGACAAATAACCCGTCAAAAATTCACTTTTCTTGCACATGAGACTTGTATTCTCTATCCGCTATGCGTTACCAATCCAAACTTCATTTTTGGGATGTTATAAAAAATATCAAAATTTTTGAGAAAAATCCAAAGGGGTTAGCCTTCTATATTACCGAAAAGGAGGTTTCCGTCAAATAACTCGTCTAAAATTCATTTTTCTGTCAAATAACTTGTTAAAAATTCATTTTTCTTGCACATAAGGCTTGTATTCTGTATCGGCTACGCCTTACCTATCCATACTTATTTTTTGTTAAGATTCTAAGAAATATCAAATTTTTTTAGAAAAATCCAAAGGGGTTAGCTTTCGGTATTATTGAAAAGGGAGGTTTCCGGTTAATAACTCGTGAAAAATTCATTTTTCTTGCACATGAGGCTTGTATTCTCAATCGGCTACGTGTTACCAATCCAAACTTTATTTTTGGGAGGTTATGAAAAATATCAAATTTTTTGAGAAAATCCAAAGGGGTTAGCCTTCGATATTACAGAAAAGGGAGGTTTCTGTCAAATAACTCGTCAAAAATTTATTTTTCTCTGAAATAACTAGTCAAAAATTCATTTTTCTTGCACATGAGGCTTGTATTCTGTATCGGCTACGCGTTACCTATCCATACTTTTTTTTGTTAAGATTCTAAAAAATATCAAAAAATTTTAGAAAAATCAAAAGGGGTTAGCTTTCGGTATTATTGAAAAGGGAGGTTTCAGGTTAATAACTCGTGAAAAATTCATTTTTCTTGCACATGAGGCTTGTATTCTCAATCGGCTACGTGTTACCAATCCAAACTTAATTTTTGGGAGGTTATGAAAAATATCAATTTTTTTGAGAAAATCCAAAGGGGTTAGCCTTCGATATTACAGAAAAGGGAGGTTTCTGTCAAATAACTCATCAAAAATTTATTTTTCTCTGAAATAACTAGTCAAAAATTCATTTTTTTTGCACATGAGGCTTGTATTCTCTATCCGCTATGCGTTACCAATCCAAACTTCATTTTTGGGATGTTATAAAAAATATCAAAATTTTTGAGAAAATCCAAAGGGGTTAGCCTTCGATATTACCGAAAAGGAAGTTTCCATCAAATAACTTGTCTAAAATTCATTTTTCTGTCAAATAACTTGTTAAAAATTCATTTTTCTTGCACATAAGGCTTGTACTCTGTATCGGCTACGCCTTACCTATCCATACTTATTTTTTGTTAAGATTCTAAAAAATATCAAAAATTTTTAAAAATCCAAAGGGGTTAGCTTTCGGTATTATTGAAAAGGGAGGTTTCCGGTTAATAACTTGTGAAAAATTCATTTTTCTTGCACATGAGGCTTGTATTCTCAATCGGCTACGTGTTACCAATCCAAACTTAATTTTTGGGAGGTTATGAAAAATATTAAATTTTTTGAGAAAATCCAAAGGGGTCAGACTTTGATATTACAGAAAAGGGAGGTTTCTGTCAAATAACTCGTCAAAAATTTATTTTTCTCTAAAATAACTAGTCAAAAATTCATTTTTCTTGCACATGAGGCTTGTATTCTGTATCGGCTACACGTTACCTATCCATACTTATTTTTTGTAAGGTTGTAAAAAATATCAAAATTATTGAGAAAAATTCAAAGGGGCTAGCCTTCGATATTATTGAAAAGGGAGGTTCCCGGTTAATAACTCGTGAAAAATTCATTTTTCCTGCACATGAAGCTTGTATTCTCTATCCGCTACGTGTTACCTATCCGTACCTATTTTTCAGGAGGTTCTAAAAAATATCAAAATTTTTGATAAAAAATCCAAAGAGGTTAGCCTTTGATATTACTGAAAGGGAGCTTTCGACAAATAACCCGTCAAAAATTCACTTTTCTTGCACATGAGACTTGTATTCTCTATCCGCTATGCGTTACCCCAATCCAAACTTCATTTTTGGGAAGTTATAAAAAAATATCAAAATTTTTTAGAAAATCCAAAGGGGTTAGCCTTCTATATTACAAGGAGGTTTCCGTCAAATAACTCGTCTAAAATTCATTTTTCTGTCAAATAACTTGTTAAAAATTCATTTTTCTTGCACATAAGGCTTGTATTCTGTATCGGCTACGCCTTACCTATCCATACTTATTTTTGTTAAGATTCTAAAAAATATCAAAATTTTTTAGAAAAATCCAAAGGGGTTGCTTTCGGTATTATTGAAAAGGGAGGTTTTCGGTTAATAACTCGTGAAAAATTCATTTTTCTTGCACAAGAGGCTTGTATTCTCAACCGGCTACGTGTTACCAATCCAAACTTAATTTTTGGGAGGTTATGAAAAATATCAAATGTTTTGAGAAAATCCAAAGGGGTTAGCCTTCGATATTACAGAAAAGGGAGGTTTCTGTCAAATAACTCATCAAAAATTTATTTTTCTCTGAAATAACTAGTCAAAAATTCATTTTTCTTGCACATGAGGCTTGTATTCTGTATCGTCTACGCGTTACCTATCCATACTTATTTTTTGTAAGGTTGTAAAAAATATCAAAATTATTGAGAAAAATTCAAAGGTGTTAGCCTTCGATATCATTGAAAAGGGAGGTTCCCGGTTAATAACTCGTGAAAAATTCATTTTTCTTGCACATGAAGCTTGTATTCTCTATCCGCTACGTGTTACCTATCCATACCTATTTTTCGGGAGGTTCTAAAAAATATCAAATGTTTGAGAAAAATCCAAAGAGGTTAGCCTTTGATATTACTGAAAAGGGAGCTTTCCGACAAATAACCCGTCAAAAATTCACTTTTCTTGCACATGAGACTTATATTCTCTATCCGCTATGCGTTACCAATCCAAACTTCATTTTTGGGAAGTTATAAAAAATATCAAAATTTTTAAGAAAATCCAAAGGGGTTAGCCTTCGATATTACCGAAAAGGAGGTTTTCGTCAAATAACTCGTCTAAAATTCATTTTTCTGTCAAATAACTTGTTAAAAATTCATTTTTCTTGCACATAAGGCTTGTATTCTGTATTGGCTACGCCTTACCTATCCATACTTATTTTTTGTTAAGATTCTAAAAAATATCAAGTTTTTTTAAAAAATCCAAATGGGTTAGCTTTCGGTATTATTGAAAAGGGAGATTTCCGGTTAATAACTCGTGAAAAATTCATTTTTCTTGCATATGAGGCTTGTATTCTCAATCGGCTACGTGTTACCAATCCAAACTTAATTTTGGAGAGGTTATGAAAAATATCAAATTTTTTGAGAAAATCCAAAGGGGTTAGCCTTCGATATTACAGAAAAGGGAGATTTCTGTCAAATAATTCGTCAAAAATTTATTTTTCTCTGAAATAACTAGTCAAAAATTCATTTTTCTTGCACATGAGACTTGTATTCTGTATCGGCTACGCGTTACCTATCCATACTTATTTTTTGTAAGGTTGTAAAAAATATAAAAATTTTTGAGAAAAATCCAAAGGGGTTAGCCTTCGATATTATTGAAAAGGGAGGTTCCCGGTTAATAACTCGTGAAAAATTCATTTTTCTTGCACATGAAGCTTGTATTCTCTATCCGCTACGTGTTACCTATCCATACCTATTTTTCGGGAGGTTCTAAAAAATATCAAAATTTTTGAGAAAAATCCAAAGAGGTTAGCCTTTGATATTATTGAAAAGGGAGCTTTCCGACAAATAACCCGTCAAAAATTCACTTTTCTTGCACATGAGACTTGTATTCTCTATCCGCTATGCGTTACCAATCCAAACTTCATTTTTGGGAAGTTATAAAAAATATCAAAATTTTTGAGAAAATCCAAAGGGGTTAGCCTTCTATATTACCGAAAAGGAGGTTTCCGTCAAATAACTCGTCTAAAATTCATTTTTCTGTCAAATAACTTGTAAAAAATTCATTTTTCTTGCACATAAGGCTTGTATTCTGTATCGGCTACGCCTTACCTATCCATACTTATTTTTTGTTAAGATTCTAAAAAATATCAAAAATTTTTAAAAAATCCAAAGGGGTTAGCTTTCGATATTATTGAAAAGGGAGGTTTCCGGTTAATAACTCGTGAAAAATTCATTTTTCTTGCACATGATGCTTGTATTCTCAATCGGCTACGTGTTACCAATCCAAAATTAATTTTTGTGAGGTTATGAAAAATATCAAATTTTTTGAGAAAATCCAAAGGGGTTAGCCTTCGATATTAGAGAAAAGGGAGATTTTTGTCAAATAACTCGTCAAAAAATTATTTTTCTCTGAAATAACTAGTCAAAAATTCATTTTTCTTGCACATGAGGCTTGTATTCTGTATCGGCTACGCGTTACCTATCCATACTTATTTTTTGTAAGGTTGTAAAAAATATCAAAATTTTTGAGAAAAATCCAAAGGGGTTAGCCTTCGATATCATTGAAAAGGGAGGTTCCCGGTTAATAACTCGTGAAAAATTCATTTTTCCTGCACATGAAGCTTGTATTCTCTATCCGCTACGTGTTACCTATCCGTACCTATTTTTCAGGAGGTTCTAAAAAATATCAAAATTTTTGATAAAAAATCCAAAGAGGTTAGCCTTTGATATTACTGAAAGGGAGCTTTCGACAAATAACCCGTCAAAAATTCACTTTTCTTGCACATGAGACTTGTATTCTCTATCCGCTATGCGTTACCCCAATCCAAACTTCATTTTTGGGAAGTTATAAAAAAATATCAAAATTTTTTAGAAAATCCAAAGGGGTTAGCCTTCTATATTACAAGGAGGTTTCCGTCAAATAACTCGTCTAAAATTCATTTTTCTGTCAAATAACTTGTTAAAAATTCATTTTTCTTGCACATAAGGCTTGTATTCTGTATCGGCTACGCCTTACCTATCCATACTTATTTTTGTTAAGATTCTAAAAAATATCAAAATTTTTTAGAAAAATCCAAAGGGGTTGCTTTCGGTATTATTGAAAAGGGAGGTTTTCGGTTAATAACTCGTGAAAAATTCATTTTTCTTGCACAAGAGGCTTGTATTCTCAACCGGCTACGTGTTACCAATCCAAACTTAATTTTTGGGAGGTTATGAAAAATATCAAATGTTTTGAGAAAATCCAAAGGGGTTAGCCTTCGATATTACAGAAAAGGGAGGTTTCTGTCAAATAACTCATCAAAAATTTATTTTTCTCTGAAATAACTAGTCAAAAATTCATTTTTCTTGCACATGAGGCTTGTATTCTGTATCGTCTACGCGTTACCTATCCATACTTATTTTTTGTAAGGTTGTAAAAAATATCAAAATTATTGAGAAAAATTCAAAGGTGTTAGCCTTCGATATCATTGAAAAGGGAGGTTCCCGGTTAATAACTCGTGAAAAATTCATTTTTCTTGCACATGAAGCTTGTATTCTCTATCCGCTACGTGTTACCTATCCATACCTATTTTTCGGGAGGTTCTAAAAAATATCAAATGTTTGAGAAAAATCCAAAGAGGTTAGCCTTTGATATTACTGAAAAGGGAGCTTTCCGACAAATAACCCGTCAAAAATTCACTTTTCTTGCACATGAGACTTATATTCTCTATCCGCTATGCGTTACCAATCCAAACTTCATTTTTGGGAAGTTATAAAAAATATCAAAATTTTTAAGAAAATCCAAAGGGGTTAGCCTTCGATATTACCGAAAAGGAGGTTTTCGTCAAATAACTCGTCTAAAATTCATTTTTCTGTCAAATAACTTGTTAAAAATTCATTTTTCTTGCACATAAGGCTTGTATTCTGTATTGGCTACGCCTTACCTATCCATACTTATTTTTTGTTAAGATTCTAAAAAATATCAAGTTTTTTTAAAAAATCCAAATGGGTTAGCTTTCGGTATTATTGAAAAGGGAGATTTCCGGTTAATAACTCGTGAAAAATTCATTTTTCTTGCATATGAGGCTTGTATTCTCAATCGGCTACGTGTTACCAATCCAAACTTAATTTTGGAGAGGTTATGAAAAATATCAAATTTTTTGAGAAAATCCAAAGGGGTTAGCCTTCGATATTACAGAAAAGGGAGATTTCTGTCAAATAATTCGTCAAAAATTTATTTTTCTCTGAAATAACTAGTCAAAAATTCATTTTTCTTGCACATGAGACTTGTATTCTGTATCGGCTACGCGTTACCTATCCATACTTATTTTTTGTAAGGTTGTAAAAAATATAAAAAATTTTGAGAAAAATCCAAAGGGGTTAGCCTTCGATATTATTGAAAAGGGAGGTTCCCGGTTAATAACTCGTGAAAAATTCATTTTTCTTGCACATGAAGCTTGTATTCTCTATCCGCTACGTGTTACCTATCCATACCTATTTTTCGGGAGGTTCTAAAAAATATCAAAATTTTTGAGAAAAATCCAAAGAGGTTAGCCTTTGATATTATTGAAAAGGGAGCTTTCCGACAAATAACCCGTCAAAAATTCACTTTTCTTGCACATGAGACTTGTATTCTCTATCCGCTATGCGTTACCAATCCAAACTTCATTTTTGGGAAGTTATAAAAAATATCAAAATTTTTGAGAAAATCCAAAGGGGTTAGCCTTCTATATTACCGAAAAGGAGGTTTCCGTCAAATAACTCGTCTAAAATTCATTTTTCTGTCAAATAACTTGTAAAAAATTCATTTTTCTTGCACATAAGGCTTGTATTCTGTATCGGCTACGCCTTACCTATCCATACTTATTTTTTGTTAAGATTCTAAAAAATATCAAAAATTTTTAAAAAATCCAAAGGGGTTAGCTTTCGATATTATTGAAAAGGGAGGTTTCCGGTTAATAACTCGTGAAAAATTCATTTTTCTTGCACATGATGCTTGTATTCTCAATCGGCTACGTGTTACCAATCCAAAATTAATTTTTGTGAGGTTATGAAAAATATCAAATTTTTTGAGAAAATCCAAAGGGGTTAGCCTTCGATATTAGAGAAAAGGGAGATTTTTGTCAAATAACTCGTCAAAAAATTATTTTTCTCTGAAATAACTAGTCAAAAATTCATTTTTCTTGCACATGAGGCTTGTATTCTGTATCGGCTACGCGTTACCTATCCATACTTATTTTTTGTAAGGTTGTAAAAAATATCAAAATTTTTGAGAAAAATCCAAAGGGGTTAGCCTTCGATATCATTGAAAAGGGAGGTTCCCGGTTAATAACTCGTGAAAAATTCATTTTTCTTGCACATGAAGCTTGTATTCTCTATCCGCTACGTGTTACCTATCCATAACTATTTTTCGGGAGGTTCTAAAAAATATCAAAATGTTTGAGAAAAATCCAAAGAGGTTAGCCTTTGATATTACTGAAAAGGGAGCTTTCCGACAAATAACCCGTCAAAAATTCACTTTTCTTGCACATGAGACTTTTATTCTCTATCCGCTATGTGTTACCAATCCAAACTTCATTTTTGGGATGTTATAAAAAATATCAAAATTTTTGAGAAAATCCAAAGGGGTTAGCCTTCGATATTACCGAAAAGGAGGTTTCCGTCAAATAACTCGTCTAAAATTCATTTTGCTGTCAAATAACTTGTTAAAAATTCATTTTTCTTGCACATAAGGCTTGTATTCTGTATCGGCTACACCTTACCTATCCATACTTATTTTTTGTTAAGATTCTAAGAAATATCAAAATTTTTTAGAAAAATCCAAAGGGGTTAGCTTTCGGTATTATTGAAAAGGGAGGTTTCCGGGTAATAACTCGTGAAAAATTCATTTTTCTTGCACATGAGGCTTGTATTCTCAATCGGCTATGTGTTATCAATCCAAACTTAATTTTTGGGAGGTTATGAAAAATATCAAATTTTTTGAGAAAATCCAAAGGGGTTAGCCTTCGATATTACAGAAAAGGGAGGTTTCTGTCAAATAACTCGTCAAAAATTTTTTTTCTCTTAAATAACTAGTTAAAAATTCATTTTTCTTGCACATGAGGCTTGTATTCTGTATCGGCTACGCGTTACCTATCCATACTTATTTTTTGTTAAGATTCTAAAAAATATCAAAAATTTTTAGAAAAATCCAAAGGGGTTAGCTTTCGGTATTATTGAAAAGGGAGGTTTCCGGTTAATAACTCGTGAAAAATTCATTTTTCTTGCACATGAGGCTTGTATTCTCAATCGGCTACGTGTTACCAATCCAAACTTAATTTTTGGGAGGTTATGAAAAATATCAACTTTTTTGAGAAAATCCAAAGGGGTTAGCCTTCGATATTACAGAAAAGGGAGATTTCTGTCAAATAACTCGTCAAAAATTTATTTTTCTCTGAAATAACTAGTCAAAAATTCATTTTTCTTGCACATGAGGCTTGTATTCTCAATCGGCTACGTGTTACCAATCCAAACTTAATTTTTGGGAGGTTATGAAAAATATCAAATTTTTTGAGAAAATCCAAAGGGGTTAGCCTTTGATATTACACAAAAGGGAGGTTTCTGTCAAATAACTCGTCAAAAATTTATTTTTCTCCGAAATAACTAGTCAAAAATTCATTTTTCTTGCACATGAGGCTTGTATTCTGCATCGGCTACGCGTTACCTATCCATACTTATTTTTTGTAAGGTTGTAAAAAATATCAAAATTATTGATAAAAATTCAAAGGGGCTAGCCTTCGATATTATTGAAAAGGGAGGTTCCCGGTTAATAACTCGTGAAAAATTCATTTTTCCTGCACATGAAGCTTGTATTCTCTATCCGCTACGTGTTACCTATCCGTACCTATTTTTCAGGAGGTTCTAAAAAATATCAAAATTTTTGAGAAAAAATCCAAAGAGGTTAGCCTTTGATATTACTGAAAGGGGGCTTTCCGACAAATAACCCGTCAAACTCTATCCGCTATGCGTTACCAATCCAAACTTCATTTTTGGGAAGTTATAAAAAAATATCAAATTTTTTTAGAAAATCCAAAGGGGTTAGCCTTCTATATTACCGAAAAAGAGGTTTCCGTCAAATAACTCGTCTAAAATTCATTTTTCTGTCAAATAACTTGTTAAAAATTCATTTTTCTTGCACATAAGGCTTGTATTCTGTATCGGCTACGCCTTACCTATCCATACTTATTTTTGTTAAGATTCTAAAAAATATCAAAATTTTTTAGAAAAATCCAAAGGGGTTAGCTTTCGGTATTATTGAAAAGGGAGGTTTTCGGTTAATAACTCGTGAAAAATTCATTTTTCTTGCACAAGAGGCTTGTATTCTCAACCGGCTACGTGTTACCAATCCAAACTTAATTTCTGGGAGGTTATGAAAAATATCAAATGTTTTGAGAAAATCCAAAGGGGTTAGCCTTTGATATTACAGAAAAGGGAGGTTTCTGTCAAATAACTCATCAAAAATTTATTTTTCTCTGAAATAACTAGTCAAAAATTCATTTTTCTTGCACATGAGGCTTGTATTCTGTATCGGCTACGCGTTACCTATCCATACTTATTTTTTGTAAGGTTGTAAAAAATATCAAAATTATTGAGAAAAATTCAAAGGTGTTAGCCTTCGATATTATTGAAAAGGGAGGTTCCCGGTTAATAACTCGTGAAAAAATTATTTTTGCTGCACATGAAGCTTGTATTCTCTATCCGCTACGTGTTACCTATCCATACCTATTTTTCGGGAGGTTCTAAAAAATATCAAATTTTTTGAGAAAAATCCAAAGAGGTTAGCCTTCGATATTACTGAAAAGGGAGCTTTCCGACAAATAACCCGTCAAAAATTCACTTTTCTTGCACATGAGACTTATATTCTTTATCCGCTATGCGTTACCAATCCAAACTTCATTTTTGGGAAGTTATAAAAAATATCAAAATTTTTGAGAAAATCCAAAGGGGTTAGCCTTCGATATTACCGAAAAGGAGGTTTTCGTCAAATAACTCGTCTAAAATTCATTTTTCTGTCAAATAACTTGTTAAAAATTCATTTTTCTTGCACATAAGGCTTGTATTCTGTATCGGCTACGCCTTACCTATCCATACTTATTTTTTGTTAAGATTCTAAAAAATATCAAGTTTTTTTAAAAAATCCAAAGGGGTTAGCTTTCGGTATTATTGAAAAGGGAGATTTCCGGTTAATAACTCGTGAAAAATTCATTTTTCTTGCACATGAGGCTTGTATTCTCAATCGGCTACGTGTTACCAATCCAAACTTAATTTTGGGGAGGTTATGAAAAATATCAAATTTTTTTAGAAAATCCAAAGGGGTTAGCCTTCGATATTACAGAAAAGGGAGATTTCTGTCAAATAATTCGTTAAAAATTTATTTTTCTCTGAAATAACTAGTCAAAAATTCATTTTTCTTGCACATGAGACTTGTATTCTGTATCGGCTACGCGTTACCTATCCATACTTATTTTTTGTAAGGTTGTAAAAAATATAAAAATTTTTGAGAAAAATCCAAAGGGGTTAGCCTTCGATATTATTGAAAAGGGAGGTTCCCGGTTAATAACTCGTGAAAAATTCATTTTTCTTGCACATGAAGCTTGTATTCTCTATCCGCTACGTGTTACCTATCCATACCTATTTTTCGGGAGGTTCTAAAAAATATCAAAATTTTGAGAAAAATCCAAAGAGGTTAGCCTTTGATATTATTGAAAAGGGAGCTTTCCGACAAATAACCCGTCAAAAATTCACTTTTCTTGCACATGAGACTTGTATTCTCTATCCGCTATGTGTTACCAATCCAAACTTCATTTTTGGGAAGTTATAAAAAAATATCAAAATTTTTGAGAAAATCCAAAGGGGTTAGCCTTCTATATTACCGAAAAGGAGGTTTCCGTCAAATAACTCGTCTAAAATTCATTTTTCTGTCAAATAACTTGTAAAAAATTCATTTTTCTTGCACATAAGGCTTGTATTCTGTATCGGCTACGCCTTACCTATCCATACTTATTTTTTGTTAAGATTCTAAAAAATATCAAAATTTTTTAAAAAATCCAAAGGGGTTAGCTTTCGATATTATTGAAAAGGGAGGTTTCCGGTTAATAACTCGTGAAAAATTCATTTTTCTTGCACATGATGCTTGTATTCTCAATCGGCTACGTGTTACCAATCCAAACTTAATTTTTGGGAGGTTATGAAAAATATCAAATTTTTTGAGAAAATCCAAAGGGGTTAGCCTTCGATATTACAGGAAAGGGAGATTTTTGTCAAATAACTCGTCAAAAATTTATTTTTCTCTGAAATAACTAGTCAAAAATTCATTTTTCTTGCACATGAGGCTTGTATTCTGTATCGGCTACGCGTTACCTATCCATACTTATTTTTTGTAAGGTTGTAAAAAATATCAAAATTTTTGAGAAAAATCCAAAGGGGTTAGCCTTCGATATCATTGAAAAGGGAGGTTCTCGGTTAATAACTCGTGAAAAATTCATTTTTCTTGCACATGAAGCTTGTATTCTCTATCCGCTACGTGTTACCTATCCATAACTATTTTTCGGGAGGTTCTAAAAAATATCAAAATGTTTGAGAAAAATCCAAAGAGGTTAGCCTTTGATATTACTGAAAAGGGAGCTTTCCGACAAATAACCCGTCAAAAATTCACTTTTCTTGCACATGAGACTTGTATTCTCTATCCGCTATGTGTTACCAATCCAAACTTCATTTTTGGGATGTTATAAAAAATATCAAAATTTTTGAGAAAATCCAAAGGGGTTAGCCTTCGATATTACCGAAAAGGAGGTTTCCGTCAAATAACTCGTCTAAAATTCATTTTTCTGTCAAATAACTTGTTAAAAATTCATTTTTCTTGCACATAAGGCTTGTATTCTGTATCGGCTACGCCTTACCTATCCATACTTATTTTTTGTTAAGATTCTAAGAAATATCAAAAATTTTTAGAAAAATCCAAAGGGGTTAGCTTTCGGTATTATTGAAAAGGGAGGTTTCCGGTTAATAACTCGTGAAAAATTCATTTTTCTTGCACATGAGGCTTGTATTCTCAATCGGCTATGTGTTATCAATCCAAACTTAATTTTTGGGAGGTTATGAAAAATATTAAATTTTTTGAGAAAATCCAAAGGGGTTAGCCTTCGATATTACAGAAAAGGGAGGTTTCTGTCAAATAACTCGTCAAAAATTTATTTTTCTCTTAAATAACTAGTCAAAAATTCATTTTTCTTGCACATGAGGCTTGTATTCTGTATCGGCTACGCGTTACCTATCCATACTTATTTTTTGTTAAGATTCTAAAGAATATCAAAAATTTTTAGAAAAATCCAAAGGGGTTAGCTTTCGGTATTATTGAAAAGGGAGGTTTCCGGTTAATAACTCGTGAAAAATTCATTTTTCTTGCACATGAGGCTTGTATTCTCAATCGGCTACGTGTTACCAATCCAAACTTAATTTTTGGGAGGTTATGAAAAATATCAACTTTTTTGAGAAAATCCAAAGGGGTTAGCCTTCGATATTACAGAAAAGGGAGATTTCTGTCAAATAACTCGTCAAAAATTTATTTTTCTCTGAAATAACTAGTCAAAAATTCATTTTTCTTGCACATGAGGCTTGTATTCTGTATCGGCTATGCGTTACCTATCCATACTTATTTTTTGTAAGGTTGTAAAAAATATCAAAATTTTTGAGAAAAATCCAAAGGGGTTAGCCTTCGATATTATTGAAAAGGGAGGTTCCCGGTTAATAACTCGTGAAAAATTCATTTTTCTTGCACATGAAGCTTGTATTCTCTATCCGCTACGTGTTACCTATCCATACCTATTTTTCGGGAGGTTCTAAAAAATATCAAAATGTTTGAGAAAAATCCAAAGAGGTTAGCCTTTGATATTACTGAAAAGGGAGCTTTCCGACAAATAACCCGTCAAAAATTTACTTTTCTTGCACATGAGACTTATATTCTCTATCCGTTATGCGTTACCAATCCAAACTTCATTTTTGGGAAGTTATAAAAAATATCAAAATTTTTGAGAAAATCCAAAGGGGTTAGCCTTCAATATTACAGAAAAGGGAGATTTCTGTCAAATAACTCGTCAAAAATTCATTTTTCTATCAAATAACTTGCTAAAATTCATTTTTCTTGCACATAAGGCTTGTATTCTGTATCGGCTACGCCTTACCTATCCATACTTATTTTTTGTTAATATTCTAAAAAATATCAAGTTTTTTTAAAAAATCCAAAGGGGTTAGCTTTCGGTATTATTGAAAAGGGAGATTTCCGGTTAATAACTCGTGAAAAATTCATTTTTCTTGCACATGAGGCTTGTATTCTCAATCGGCTACGTGTTACCAATCCAAACTTAATTTTTGGGAGGTTATGAAAAATATCAAATTTTTTGAGAAAATCCAAAGGGGTTAGCCTTCGATATTACAGAAAAGGGAGATTTCTATCAAATAATTCGTCAAAAATTTATTTTTCTCTGAAATAACTAGTCAAAAATTCATTTTTCTTGTACATGAGGCTTGTATTCTGTATCGGCTACGCGTTACCTATCCATACTTATTTTTTGTAAGGTTGTAAAAAATATAAAAATTTTTGAGAAAAATCCAAAGGGGTTAGCCTTCGATATTATTGAAAAGGGAGGTTCCCGGTTAGTAACTCGTGAAAAATTCATTTTTCTTGCACATGAAGCTTGTATTCTTTATCCGCTACGTGTTGCCTATCCATACCTATTTTTTGGGAGGTTCTAAAAAATATCAAAATTTTTGAGAAAAATCCAAAGAGGTTAGCCTTTGATATTATTGAAAAGGGAGCTTTCCGACAAATAACCCGTCAAAAATTCACTTTTCTTGCACATGAGACTTGTATTCTCTATCCGCTATGCGTTACCAATCCAAACTTCATTTTTGGGAAGTTATAAAAAAATATTAAATTTTTTGAGAAAATCCAAAGGGGTTAGCCTTCTATATTACCGAAAAGGAGGTTTCCGTCAAATAACTCGTCTAAAATTCATTTTTCTGTCAAATAACTTGTTAAAAATTCATTTTTCTTGCACATAAGGCTTGTATTCTGTATCGGCTACGTCTAACCTATCCATACTTATTTTTTGTTAAGATTCTAAGAAATATTAATTTTTTTAAAAAAAATCCAAAGGGGTTAGCTTTCGGTATTATTGAAAAGGGAGGTTTCCGGTTAATAACTCGTGAAAAATTCATTTTTCTTGCACATGAGGCTTGTATTCTCAATCGGCTACGTGTTACCAATCCAAACATAATTTTTTGGAGGTTATGAAAAATATCAATTTTTTTGAGAAAATCCAAAGGGGTTAGCCTTCGATATTACAGAAAAGGGAGATTTCTGTCAAATAACTCGTCAAAAATTTATTTTTCTCTGAAATAACTAGTAAAAATTCATTTTTCTTGCACATGAGGCTTGTATTCTGTATCGGCTACGCGTTACCTATCCATACTTATTTTTTGTAAGGTTGTAAAAAATATAAAAATTTTTTAGAAAAATCCAAAGGGGTTAGCCTTCGATATTATTGAAAAGGGAGCTTCCCGGTTAATAACTCGTGAAAAATTCATTTTTCTTGCACATGAAGCTTGTATTCTCTATCCGCTACGTGTTACCTATCCATACCTATTTTTTGGGAGGTTCTAAAAAATATCAAAATGTTTCAGAAAAATCCAAAGAGGTTAGCCTTTGATATTACTGAAAAGGGAGCTTTCCGACAAATAACCCGTCAAAAATTCACTTTCCTTGCACATGAGACTTGTACTCTCTATCCGCTATGCGTTACCAATCCAAACATCATTTTTGGGATGTTATAAAAAATATCAAAATTTTTGAGAAAATCCAAAGGGGTTAGCCTTCGATATTACCGAAAAGGAGGTTTCCGTCAAATAACTCGTCTAAAATTCATTTTTCTGTCAAATAACTTGTTAAAAATTAATTTTTCTTGCACATAAGGCTTGTATTCTGTATCGGCTACGCCTTACCTATCCATAGTTATTTTTTGTTAAGATTCTAAAAAATATCAAAATTTTTTAAAAAAATCCAAAGGGGTTAGCTTTCGGTATTATTGAAAAGGGAGGTTTCCGGTTAATAACTCGTGAAAAATTCATTTTTCTTGCACATGAGGCTTGTATTCTCAATCGGCTACGTGTTACCAATCCAAACTTAATTTTTGGGAGGTTATGAAAAATATCAAATTTTTTGAGAAAATCCAAAGGGGTTAGCCTTCGATATTACAGAAAAGGGAGATTTCTGTCAAATAACTCGTCAAAAATTTATTTTTCTCTGAAATAACTAGTCAAAAATTCATTTTTCTTGCACATGAGGCTTGTATTCTGTATCATCTACGCGTTACCTATCCATACTTTTTTTTGTAAGGTTGTAAAAAATATCAAAATTTTTGAGAAAAATCCAAAGGGGTTAGCCTTCGATATTATTGAAAAGGGAGGTTCCTGGTTAATAACTCGTGAAAAATTCATTTTTCTTGCACAAAGCTTGTATTCTCTATCCGCTATGTGTTACCTATCCATACCTATTTTTCGGGAGGTTCTAAAAAATATCAAAATGTTTGAGAAAAATCCAAAGAGGTTAGCCTTTGATATTACTGAAAAGGGAGCTTTCCGACAAATAACCCGTCAAAAATTCACTTTTCTTGCACATGAGACTTGTATTCTCTATCCGCTATGTGTTACAAATCCAAACTTCATTTTTGGGAATTTATAAAAAATATCAAAAATTTTGAGAAAATCCAAAGGGGTTAGCCTTCGATATTACCGAAAAGGAGGTTTCCGTCAAATAACTCGTCTAAAATTCATTTTTCTGTCAAATAACTTGTTAAAAATTCATTTTTCTTGCACATAAGGCTTGTATTCTGTATCGGCTACGCCTTACCTATCCATACTTATTTTTTGTTAAGATTCTAAGAAATATCAAAAAATTTTAGAAAAATCCAAAGGGGTTAGCTTTCGGTATTATTGAAAAGGGAGGTTTCCGGTTAATAACTCGTGAAAAATTCATTTTTCTTGCACATGAGGCTTGTATTCTCAATCGGCTACGTGTTACCAATCCAAACTTAATTTTTGGGAGGTTATGAAAAATATCAAATTTTTTGAGAAAATCCAAAGGGGTTAGCCTTCAATATTACAGAAAAGGGAGATTTCTGTCAAATAACTCGTCAAAAATTTATTTTTCTCTTAAATAACTAGTCAAAAATTCATTTTTCTTGCACATGAGGCTTGTATTCTGTATCGGCTACGCGTTACCTATCCATACTTATTTTTTGTTAAGATTCTAAAAAATATCAAAATTTTTTAGAAAAATCCAAAGGGGTTAGCTTTCGGTATTATTGAAAAGGGAGGTTTCCGGTTAATAACTAGTCAAAAATTCATTTTTCTTGCACATGAGGCTTGTATTCTCAATCGGCTACGTGTTACCAATCCAAACTTAATTTTTGGGAGGTTATGAAAAATATCAAATTTTTTGAGAAAATCCAAAGGGGTTAGCCTTCGATATTACAGAAAAGGGAGATTTCTATCAAATAATTCGTCAAAAATTTATTTTTCTCTGAAATAACTAGTCAAAAATTCATTTTTCTTGTACATGAGGCTTGTATTCTGTATCGGCTACGCGTTACCTATCCATACTTATTTTTTGTAAGGTTGTAAAAAATATAAAAATTTTTGAGAAAAATCCAAAGGGGTTAGCCTTCGATATTATTGAAAAGGGAGGTTCCCGGTTAGTAACTCGTGAAAAATTCATTTTTCTTGCACATGAAGCTTGTATTCTTTATCCGCTACGTGTTGCCTATCCATACCTATTTTTTGGGAGGTTCTAAAAAATATCAAAATTTTTGAGAAAAATCCAAAGAGGTTAGCCTTTGATATTATTGAAAAGGGAGCTTTCCGACAAATAACCCGTCAAAAATTCACTTTTCTTGCACATGAGACTTGTATTCTCTATCCGCTATGCGTTACCAATCCAAACTTCATTTTTGGGAAGTTATAAAAAAATATTAAATTTTTTGAGAAAATCCAAAGGGGTTAGCCTTCTATATTACCGAAAAGGAGGTTTCCGTCAAATAACTCGTCTAAAATTCATTTTTCTGTCAAATAACTTGTTAAAAATTCATTTTTCTTGCACATAAGGCTTGTATTCTGTATCGGCTACGTCTAACCTATCCATACTTATTTTTTGTTAAGATTCTAAGAAATATTAATTTTTTTAAAAAAAATCCAAAGGGGTTAGCTTTCGGTATTATTGAAAAGGGACGTTTCCGGTTAATAACTCGTGAAAAATTCATTTTTCTTGCACATGAGGCTTGTATTCTCAATCGGCTACGTGTTACCAATCCAAACATAATTTTTTGGAGGTTATGAAAAATATCAATTTTTTTGAGAAAATCCAAAGGGGTTAGCCTTCGATATTACAGAAAAGGGAGATTTCTGTCAAATAACTCGTCAAAAATTTATTTTTCTCTGAAATAACTAGTAAAAATTCATTTTTCTTGCACATGAGGCTTGTATTCTGTATCGGCTACGCGTTACCTATCCATACTTATTTTTTGTAAGGTTGTAAAAAATATAAAAATTTTTTAGAAAAATCCAAAGGGGTTAGCCTTCGATATTATTGAAAAGGGAGCTTCCCGGTTAATAACTCGTGAAAAATTCATTTTTCTTGCACATGAAGCTTGTATTCTCTATCCGCTACGTGTTACCTATCCATACCTATTTTTTGGGAGGTTCTAAAAAATATCAAAATGTTTCAGAAAAATCCAAAGAGGTTAGCCTTTGATATTACTGAAAAGGGAGCTTTCCGACAAATAACCCGTCAAAAATTCACTTTCCTTGCACATGAGACTTGTACTCTCTATCCGCTATGCGTTACCAATCCAAACATCATTTTTGGGATGTTATAAAAAATATCAAAATTTTTGAGAAAATCCAAAGGGGTTAGCCTTCGATATTACCGAAAAGGAGGTTTCCGTCAAATAACTCGTCTAAAATTCATTTTTCTGTCAAATAACTTGTTAAAAATTAATTTTTCTTGCACATAAGGCTTGTATTCTGTATCGGCTACGCCTTACCTATCCATAGTTATTTTTTGTTAAGATTCTAAAAAATATCAAAATTTTTTAAAAAAATCCAAAGGGGTTAGCTTTCGGTATTATTGAAAAGGGAGGTTTCCGGTTAATAACTCGTGAAAAATTCATTTTTCTTGCACATGAGGCTTGTATTCTCAATCGGCTACGTGTTACCAATCCAAACTTAATTTTTGGGAGGTTATGAAAAATATCAAATTTTTTGAGAAAATCCAAAGGGGTTAGCCTTCGATATTACAGAAAAGGGAGATTTCTGTCAAATAACTCGTCAAAAATTTATTTTTCTCTGAAATAACTAGTCAAAAATTCATTTTTCTTGCACATGAGGCTTGTATTCTGTATCATCTACGCGTTACCTATCCATACTTTTTTTTGTAAGGTTGTAAAAAATATCAAAATTTTTGAGAAAAATCCAAAGGGGTTAGCCTTCGATATTATTGAAAAGGGAGGTTCCTGGTTAATAACTCGTGAAAAATTCATTTTTCTTGCACAAAGCTTGTATTCTCTATCCGCTATGTGTTACCTATCCATACCTATTTTTCGGGAGGTTCTAAAAAATATCAAAATGTTTGAGAAAAATCCAAAGAGGTTAGCCTTTGATATTACTGAAAAGGGAGCTTTCCGACAAATAACCCGTCAAAAATTCACTTTTCTTGCACATGAGACTTGTATTCTCTATCCGCTATGTGTTACAAATCCAAACTTCATTTTTGGGAATTTATAAAAAATATCAAAAATTTTGAGAAAATCCAAAGGGGTTAGCCTTCGATATTACCGAAAAGGAGGTTTCCGTCAAATAACTCGTCTAAAATTCATTTTTCTGTCAAATAACTTGTTAAAAATTCATTTTTCTTGCACATAAGGCTTGTATTCTGTATCGGCTACGCCTTACCTATCCATACTTATTTTTTGTTAAGATTCTAAGAAATATCAAAAAATTTTAGAAAAATCCAAAGGGGTTAGCTTTCGGTATTATTGAAAAGGGAGGTTTCCGGTTAATAACTCGTGAAAAATTCATTTTTCTTGCACATGAGGCTTGTATTCTCAATCGGCTACGTGTTACCAATCCAAACTTAATTTTTGGGAGGTTATGAAAAATATCAAATTTTTTGAGAAAATCCAAAGGGGTTAGCCTTCAATATTACAGAAAAGGGAGATTTCTGTCAAATAACTCGTCAAAAATTTATTTTTCTCTTAAATAACTAGTCAAAAATTCATTTTTCTTGCACATGAGGCTTGTATTCTGTATCGGCTACGCGTTACCTATCCATACTTATTTTTTGTTAAGATTCTAAAAAATATCAAAATTTTTTAGAAAAATCCAAAGGGGTTAGCTTTCGGTATTATTGAAAAGGGAGGTTTCCGGTTAATAACTAGTCAAAAATTCATTTTTCTTGCACATGAGGCTTGTATTCTCAATCGGCTACGTGTTACCAATCCAAACTTAATTTTTGGGAGGTTATGAAAAATATCAAATTTTTTGAGAAAATCCAAAGGGGTTAGCCTTTGATATTACACAAAAGGTTGGTTTCTGTCAAATAACTCGTCAAAAATTTATTTTCTCTGAAATAACTAGTCAAAAATTCATTTTTCTTGCACATGAGGCTTGTATTCTGTATCGGCTACGCGTTACCTATCCATACTTATTTTTTGTAAGGTTGTAAAAAATATAAAATGTTTTGAGAAAAATCCAAAGGGGTTAGCCTTCGATATTATTGAAAAGGGAGGTTCCCGGTTAGTAACTCGTGAAAAATTCATTTTTCTTGCACATGAAGCTTGTATTCTTTATCCGCTACGTGTTACCTATCCATACTTATTTTTCGGGAGGTTCTAAAAAATATCAAAATTTTGAGAAAAATCCAAAGAGGTTAGCCTTTGATATTATTGAAAAGGGAGCTTTCCGACAAATAACCCGTCCAAAATTCACTTTTCTTGCACATGAGACTTGTATTCTCTATCCGCTATGCGTTACCAATCCAAACTTCATTTTTGGGAAGTTATAAAAAAATATCAAAAATTTTTAAAAAATCCAAAGGGGTTAGCCTTCTATATTACCGAAAAGGAGGTTTCCGTCAAATAACTCGTCTAAAATTCATTTTTCTGTCAAATAACTTGTTAAAAATTCATTTTTCTTGCACATAAGGCTTGTATTCTGTATCGGCTACGCCTTACCTATCCATACTTATTTTTGTTAAGATTCTAAAAAATATCAAAAATTTTTAAAAAAATCCAAAGGGGTTAGCTTTCGGTATTATTGAAAAGGGAGGTTTCCGGTTAATAACTCGTGAAAATTCATTTTTCTTGCACAAGAGGCTTGTATTCTCAATCGGCTGCGTGTTACCAATCCAAACTTAATTTTTGGGAGGTTATGAAAAATATCAAATTTTTTGAGAAAATCCAAAGGGGTTAGCCTTCGATATTACAGAAAAGGGAGATTTCTGTCAAATAACTCGTCAAAAATTTATTTTTCTCTGAAATAACTAGTCAAAAATTCATTTTTCTTGCACATGAGGCTTGTATTCTGTATCATCTACGCGTTACCTATCCATACTTATTTTTTGTAAGGTTGTAAAAAATATCAAAATTTTTGAGAAAAATCCAAAGGGGTTAGCCTTCGATATTATTGAAAAGGGAGGTTCCCGGTTAATAACTCGTGAAAAATTTATTTTTCTTGCACATGAAGCTTGTATTCTCTATCCGCTACGTGTTACCTATCCATACCTATTTTTCGGGAGGTTCTAAAAATATCAAAATGTTTGAGAAAAATCCAAAGAGGTTAGTCTTTGATATTACTGAAAAGGGAGCTTTCCGACAAATAACCCGTCAAAAATTCACTTTTCTTGCACATGAGACTTGTATTCTCTATCCGCTATGTGTTACCAATCAAAACTTCATTTTTGGGATGTTATAAAAAATATCAAAATTTTTGAGAAAATCCAAAGGTGTTAGCCTTCGATATTACCGAAAAGGAGGTTTCCGTCAAATAACTCGTCTAAAATTCATTTTTCTGTCAAATAACTTGTTAAAAATTCATTTTTCTTGCACATAAGGCTTGTATTCTGTATCGGCTACGCCTTACCTATCCATACTTATTTTTTGTTAATATTCTTAGAAATATCAAAAATTTTTAGAAAAATCCAAAGGGATTAGCTTTCGGTATTATTGAAAAGGGAGGTTTCCGGTTAATAACTCGTGAAAAATTCATTTTTCTTGCACATGAGGCTTGTATTCTCAATCGGCTACGTGTTACCAATCCAAACTTAATTTTTGGGAGGTTATGAAAAATATCAAATTTTTTGAGAAAATCCAAAGGGGTTAGCCTTCGATATTACAGAAAAGGGAGGTTTCTGTCAAATAACTCGTCAAAAATTTATTTTTCTCTTAAATAACTAGTCAAAAATTCATTTTTCTTGCACATGAGGCTTGTATTCTGTATCGGCTACGCGTTACCTATCCATACTTATTTTTTGTAAGGTTGTAAAAAATATCAAAAATTTTTAGAAAAATCCAAAGGGGTTAGCTTTCGGTATTATTGAAAATGGAGGTTTCCGGTTAATAACTCGTGAAAATTCATTTTTCTTGCACAAGAGGCTTGTATTCTCAATCGGCTGCGTGTTACCAATCCAAACTTAATTTTTGGGAGGTTATGAAAAATATCAAATTTTTTGAGAAAATCCAAAGGGGTTAGCCTTCGATATTACAGAAAAGGGAGATTTCTGTCAAATAACTCGTCAAAAATTTATTTTTCTCTGAAATAACTATTCAAAAATTCATTTTTCTTGCACATGAGGCTTGTATTCTGTATCATCTACGCGTTACCTATCCATACTTATTTTTTGTAAGGTTGTAAAAAATATCAAAATTTTTGAGAAAAATCCAAAGGGGTTAGCCTTCGATATTATTGAAAAGGGAGGTTCCCGGTTAATAACTCGTGAAAAATTCATTTTTCTTGCACATGAAGCTTGTATTCTCTATCCGCTACGTGTTACCTATCCATACCTATTTTTCGGGAGGTTCTAAAAAATATCAAAATGTTTGAGAAAAATCCAAAGAGGTTAGCCTTTGATATTACTGAAAAGGGAGCTTTCCGACAAATAACCCGTCAAAAATTCACTTTTCTTGCACATGAGACTTGTATTCTCTATCCGCTATGTGTTACCAATCCAAACTTCATTTTTGGGATGTTATAAAAAATATCAAAATTTTTGAGAAAATCCAAAGGGGTTAGCCTTCGATATTACCGAAAAGGAGGTTTCCGTCAAATAACTCGTCTAAAATTCATTTTTCTGTCAAATAACTTGTTAAAAATTCATTTTTCTTGCACATAAGGCTTGTATTCTGTATCGGCTACGCCTTACCTATCCATACTTATTTTTTGTTAAGATTCTAAGAAATATCAAAAATTTTTAGAAAAATCCAAAGGGGTTAGCTTTCGGTATTATTGAAAAGGGAGGTTTCCGGTTAATAACTCGTGAAAAATTCATTTTTCTTGCACATGAGGCTTGTATTCTCAATCGGCTACGTGTTACCAATCCAAACTTAATTTTTGGGAGGTTATGAAAAATATCAAATTTTTTGAGAAAATCCAAAGGGGTTAGCCTTCGATATTACAGAAAAGGGAGGTTTCTGTCAAATAACTCGTCAAAAATTTATTTTTCTCTTAAATAACTAGTCAAAAATTCATTTTTCTTGCACATGAGGCTTGTATTCTGTATCGGCTACGCGTTACCTATCCATACTTATTTTTTGTTAAGATTCTAAAAAATATCAAAAAATTTTAGAAAAATCCAAAGGGGTTAGCTTTCGGTATTATTGAAAAGGGAGGTTTCCGGTTAATAACTCGTGAAAAATTCATTTTTCTTGCACATGAGGCTTGTATTCTCAATCGGCTACGTGTTACCAATCCAAACTTAATTTTTGGGAGGTTATGAAAAATATCAACTTTTTTGAGAAAATCCAAAGGGGTTAGCCTTCGATATTACAGAAAAGGGAGATTTCTGTCAAATAATTCGTCAAAAATTTATTTTTCTCTGAAATAACTAGTCAAAAATTCATTTTTCTTGCACATGAGGCATGTATTCTGTATCGGCTACGCGTTACCTATCCATACTTATTTTTATAAGGTTTTAAAAAATATAAAAATTTTTGAGAAAAATCCAAAGGGGTTAGCCTTCGATATTATTGAAAAGGGAGGTTCCCGGTTAGTAACTCGTGAAAAATTCATTTTTCTTGCACATGAAGCTTGTATTTTTTATCCGCTACGTGTTACCTATCCATACCTATTTTTCGGGAGGTTCTAAAAAATATCAAAATTTTTGAGAAAAATCCAAAGAGGTTAGCCTTTGATATTATTGAAAAGGGAGCTTTCCGACAAATAACCCGTCCAAAATTCACTTTTCTTGCACATGAGACTTGTATTCTCTATCCGCTATGCGTTACCAATCCAAACTTCATTTTTGGGAAGTTATAAAAAAATATCAAAATTTTTTAGAAAATCCAAAGGGGTTAGCCTTCTATATTACCGAAAAGGAGGTTTCCGTCAAATAACTCGTCTAAAATTCATTTTTCTGTCAAATAACTTGTTAAAAATTCATTTTTCTTGCACATAAGGCTTGTATTCTGTATCGGCTACGCCTTACCTATCCATAGTTATTTTTGTTAAGATTCTAAAAAATATCAAAATTTTTTAGAAAAATCCAAAGGGGTTAGCTTTCGGTTTTATTGAAAAGGGAGGTTTCCGGTTAATAACTCGTGAAAATTCATTTTTCTTGCACAAGAGGCTTGTATTCTCAATCGGCTGCGTGTTACCAATCCAAACTTAATTTTTGGGAGGTTATGAAAAATATCAAATTTTTTGAGAAAATCCAAAGGGGTTAGCCTTTGATATTACAGAAAAGGGAGGTTTCTGTCAAATAACTCGTCAAAAATTTATTTTTCTCTGAAATAACTAGTCAAAAATTCATTTTTCTTGCACATGAGGCTTGTATTCTGTATCGGCTACGCGTTACCTATCCATACTTATTTTTTGTAAGGTTGTAAAAATATCAAAATTATTGAGAAAAATTCAAAGGGGCTAGCCTTCGATATTATTGAAAAGGGAGGTTCCCGGTTAATAACTCGTGAAAAATTCATTTTTCCTGCACATGAAGCTTGTATTCTCTATCCGCTACGTGTTACCTATCCGTACCTATTTTTCAGGAGGTTCTAAAAAATATCAAAATTTTTGAGAAAAAATCCAAAGAGGTTAGCCTTTGATATTACTGAAAGGGAGCTTTCCGACAAATAACCCGTCAAAAATTCACTTTTCTTGCACATGAGACTTGTATTCTCTATCCGCTATGCGTTACCAATCTAAACTTCATTTTTGGGAAGTTATAAAAAATATCAAAATTTTTTAGAAAATCCAAAGGGGTTAGCCTTCTATATTACCGAAAAGGAGGTTTCCGGCAAATAACTCGTCTAAAATTCATTTTTCTGTCAAATAACTTGTTAAAAATTCATTTTTCTTGCACATAAGGCTTGTATTCTGTATCGGCTACGCCTTACCTATCCATACTTATTTTTGTTAAGATTCTAAAAAATATCAAAATTTTTTAGAAAAATCCAAAGGGGTTAGCTTTCGGTATTATTGAAAAGGGAGGTTTTCGGTTAATAACTCGTGAAAAATTCATTTTTCTTGCACAAGAGGCTTGTATTCTCAATCGGCTACGTGTTACCAATCCAAACTTAATTTTTGGGAGGTTATGAAAAATATCAAATGTTTTGAGAAAATCCAAAGGGGTTAGCCTTCGATATTACAGAAAAGGGAGGTTTCTGTCAAATAACTCATCAAAAATTTATTTTTCTCTGAAATAACTAGTCAAAAATTCATTTTCTTGCACATGAGGCTTGTATTCTGTATCGGCTACGCGTTACCTATCCATACTTATTTTTTGTAAGGTTGTAAAAAATATCAAAATTATTGAGAAAAATTGAAAGGGGTTAGCCTTCGATATTATTGAAAAGGGAGGTTCCCGGTTAATAACTCGTGAAAAATTCATTTTTCCTGCATATGAAGCTTGTATTCTCTATCCGCTACGTGTTACCTATCCATACCTATTTTTCGGGAGGTTCTAAAAAATATCAAAAATTTTGAGAAAAATCCAAAGAGGTTAGCCTTTGATATTACTGAAAAGGGAGCTTTCCGACAAATAACCCGTCAAAAATTCACTTTTCTTGCACATGAGACTTATATTCTCTATCCGCTATGCGTTACCAATCCAAACTTCATTTTTGGAAGTTATAAAAAAAATATCAAAATTTTTGAGAAAATCCAAAGGGGTTAGCCTTCTATATTACCGAAAAGGAGGTTTCCGTCAAATAACTCGTCTAAAATTCATTTTTCTGTCAAATAACTTGTAAAAAATTCATTTTTCTTGCACATAAGGCTTGTATTCTGTATCGGCTACGCCTTTCCTATCCATACTTATTTTTTTGTTAAGATTCTAAAAAATATCAAAAATTTTTAAAAAATCCAAAGGGGTTAGCTTTCGGTATTATTGAAAAGGGAGGTTTCCGGTTAATAACTCGTGAAAAATTCATTTTTCTTGCACATGATGCTTGTATTCTCAATCGGCTACGTGTTACCAATCCAAACTTAATTTTTGGGAGGTTATAAAAAATATCAAATTTTTTGAGAAAATCCAAAGGGGTTAGCCTTCGATATTACAGAAAAGGGAGATTTTTGTCAAATAACTCGTCAAATTTTTTTTTCTCTGAAATAACTAGTCAAAAATTCATTTTTCTTGCACATGAGGCTTGTATTCTATATCGGCTACGCGTTACCTATCTATACTTATTTTTTGTAAGGTTGTAAAAAATATCAAAATTTTTGAGAAAAATCCAAAGGGGTTAGCCTTCGATATCATTGAAAAGGGAGGTTCCCGGTTAATAACTCGTGAAAAATTCATTTTTCTTGCACATGAAGCTTGTATTCTCTATCCGCTACGTGTTACCTATCCATTACTATTTTTCGGGAGGTTCTAAAAAATATCAAAATGTTTGAGAAAAATCCAAAGAGGTTAGCCTTTGATATTACTGAAAAGGGAGCTTTCCGACAAATAACCCATCAAAAATTCACTTTTCTTGCACATGAGACTTGTATTCTCTATCCGCTATGTGTTACCAATCCAAACTTCATTTTTGGGATGTTATAAAAAATATCAAAATTTTTGAGAAAATCCAAAGGGGTTAGCCTTCGATATTACCGAAAAGGAGGTTTCCGTCAAATAACTCGTCTAAAATTCATTTTTCTGTCAAATAACTTGTTAAAAATTCATTTTTCTTGCACATAAGGCTTGTATTCTATATCGGCTACGCCTTACCTATCCATACTTATTTTTTGTTAAGATTCTAAGAAATATCAAAATTTTTTATAAAAATCCAAAGGGGTTAGCTTTCGGTATTATTGAAAAGGGAGGTTTCCGGTTAATAACTCGTGAAAAATTCATTTTTCTTGCACATGAGGCTTGTATTCTCAATCGGCTACGTGTTACCAATCCAAACTTAATTTTTGGGAGGTTATGAAAAATATCAAATTTTTTGAGAAAATCCAAAGGGGTTAGCCTTCGATATTACAGAAAAGGGAGGTTTCTGTCAAATAACTCGTCAAAAAATTATTTTTCTCTTAAATAACTAGTCAAAAATTCATTTTTCTTACACATGAGGCTTGTATTCTGTATCGGCTACGCGTTACCTATCCATACTTATTTTTTGTTAAGATTCTAAAAAATATCAAAATTTTTTAGAAAAATCCAAAGGGGTTAGCTTTCGGTATTATTGAAAAGGGAGGTTTCCGGTTAATAACTCGTGAAAAATTCATTTTTCTTGCACATGAGGCTTGTATTCTCAATCGGCTACGTGTTACCAATCCAAACTTAATTTTTGGGAGGTTATGAAAAATATCAACTTTTTTGAGAAAATCCAAAGGGGTTAGACTTCGATATTACAGAAAAGGGAGATTTCTGTCAAATAACTCGTCAAAAATTTATTTTTCTCTGAAATAACTAGTCAAAAATTCATTTTTCTTGCACATTAGGCTTTTATTCTGTATCGGCTACGCGTTACCTATCCATACTTATTTTTTGTAAGGTTGTAAAAAATATCAAAATTTTTGAGAAAAATCCAAAGGGGTTAGCCTTCGATATTATTGAAAAGGGAGGTTCCCGGTTAATAACTCGTGAAAAATTCATTTTTCTTGCACATGAAGCTTGTATTCTCTATCCGCTACGTGTTACCTATCCATACCTATTTTTCGGTAGGTTCTAAAAAATATCAAAATGTTTGAGAAAAATCCAAAGAGGTTAGCCTTTGATATTACTGAAAAGGGAGCTTTCCGACAAATAACCCGTCAAAAATTCACTTTTCTTGCACATGAGACTTATATTCTCTATCCGCTATGCGTTACCAATCCAAACTTCATTTTTGGGAAGTTATAAAAAAATATCAAAATTTTTGAGAAAATCCAAAGGGGTTAGCCTTCGATATTACCGAAAAGGAGGTTTCCGTCAAATAACTCGTCTAAAATTCATTTTTCTGTCAAATAACTTGTTAAAAATTCATTTTTCTTGCACATAAGGCTTGTATTCTGTATCGGCTACGCCTTACCTATCCATACTTATTTTTTGTTAATATTCTAAAAAATATTAAGTTTTTTTAAAAAATCCAATGGGGTTAGCTTTCGGTATTATTGAAAAGGGAGGTTTCCGGTTAATAACTCGTGAAAAATTCATTTTTCTTGCACATGAGGCTTGTATTCTCAATCGGCTACGTGTTACCAATCCAAACTTAATTTTTTGGAGGTTATGAAAAATATCAATTTTTTTGAGAAAATCCAAAGGGGTTAGCCTTCGATATTACAGAAAAGGGAGATTTCTGTCAAATAACTCGTCAAAAATTTATTTTTCTCTGAAATAACTAGTAAAAATTCATTTTTCTTGCACATGAGGCTTGTATTCTGTATCGGCTACGCGTTACCTATCCATACTTATTTTTTGTAAGGTTGTAAAAAACATAAAAATTTTTTAGAAAAATCCAAAGGGGTTAGCCTTCAATATTATTGAAAAGGGAGCTTCCCGGTTAATAACTCGTGAAAAATTCATTTTTCTTGCACATGAAGCTTGTATTCTCTATCCGCTACGTGTTACCTATCCATACCTATTTTTTGGGAGGTTCTAAAAAATATCAAAATGTTTCAGAAAAATCCAAAGAGGTTACCCTTTGATATTACTGAAAAGGGAGCTTTCCGACAAATAACCCGTCAAAAATTCACTTTTCTTGCACATGAGACTTGTATTCTCTATCCGCTATGCGTTACCAATCCAAACTTCATTTTTGGGAAGTTATAATAAAATATCAAAATTTTTGAGAAAATCCAAAGGGTTAGCCTTCGATATTACCGAAAAGGAGGTTTCCGTCAAATAACTCGTCTAAAATTCATTTTTCTATCAAATAACTTGTTAAAAATTCATTTTTCTTGCACATAAGGCTTGTATTCTGTAGCGGCTACGCCTTACCTATCCATACTTATTTTTTTGTTAAGATTCTAAAAAATATCAAAATTTTTTAAAAAATCCAAAGGGGTTAGCTTTCGGTATTATTGAAAAGGGAGGTTTCCGGTTAATAACTCGTGAAAAATTCATTTTTCTTGCACATGATGCTTGTATTCTCAATCGGCTACGTGTTACCAATCCAAACATAATTTTTGGGAGGTTATGAAAAATATCAAATTTTTTGAGAAAATCCAAAGGGGTTAGCCTTCGATATTACAGAAAAGGGAGAATTCTGTCAAATAACTCGTCAAAAATTTATTTTTCTCTGAAATAACTAGTCAAAAATTCATTTTTCTTGCACATTAGGCTTGTATTCTGTATCGGCTACGCGTTACCTATCCATACTTATTTTTTGTAAGGTTGTAAAAAATATCAAAATTTTTGAGAAAAATCCAAAGGGGTTAGCCTTCGATATTATTGAAAAGGGAGGTTCCCGGTTAATAACTCGTGAAAAATTCATTTTTCTTGCACATGAAGCTTGTATTCTCTATCCGCTACGTGTTACCTATCCATACCTATTTTTCGGGAGGTTCTAAAAAATATCAAAATGTTTGAGAAAAATCCAAAGAGGTTAGCCTTTGATATTACTGAAAAGGGAGCTTTCCGACAAATAACCCGTCAAAAATTCACTTTTCTTGCACATGAGACTTATATTCTCTATCCGCTATGCGTTACCAATCCAAACTTCATTTTTGGGAAGTTATAAAAAATATCAAAATTTTTGAGAAAATCCAAAGGGGTTAGCCTTCGATATTACCGAAAAGGAGGTTTCCGTCAAATAACTCATCTAAAATTCATTTTTCTGTCAAATAACTTGTTAAAAATTCATTTTTCTTGCACATAAGGCTTGTATTCTGTATCGGCTACGCCTTACCTATCCATACTTATTTTTTGTTAATATTCTAAAAAATATCAAGTTTTTTTAAAAAATCCAAAGGGGTTAGCTTTCGGTATTATTGAAAAGGGAGGTTTCCGGTTAATAACTCATGAAAAATTCATTTTTCTTGCACATGAGGCTTGTATTCTCAATCGGCTACGTGTTACCAATCCAAACTTAATTTTTTGGAGGTTATGAAAAATATCAATTTTTTTGAGAAAATCCAAAGGGGTTAGCCTTCGATATTACAGAAAAGGGAGATTTCTGTCAAATAACTCGTCAAAAATTTATTTTTCTCTGAAATAACTAGTAAAAATTCATTTTTCTTGCACATGAGGCTTGTATTCTGTATCGGCTACGCGTTACCTATCCATACTTATTTTTTGTAAGGTTGTAAAAAATATAAAAATTTTTTAGAAAAATCCAAAGGGGTTAACCTTCGATATTATTGAAAAGGGAGCTTCCCGGTTAATAACTCGTGAAAAATTCATTTTTCTTGCACATGAAGCTTGTATTCTCTATCCGCTACGTGTTACCTATCCATACCTATTTTTTGGGAGGTTCTAAAAAATATCAAAATGTTTCAGAAAAATCCAAAGAGGTTAGCCTTTGATATTACTAAAAAGGGAGCTTTCCGACAAATAACCCGTCAAAAATTCACTTTTCTTGCACATGAGACCTTTATTCTCTATCCGCTATGCGTTACCAATCCAAACTTCATTTTTGGGAAGTTATAAAAAAATATCAAAATTTTTGAGAAAATCCAAAGGGGTTAGCCTTCGATATTACCGAAAAGGAGGTTTCCGTCAAATAACTCGTCTAAAATTCATTTTTCTATCAAATAACTTGTTAAAAATTCATTTTTCTTGCACATAAGGCTTGTATTCTGTATCGGCTACGCCTTACCTATCCATACTTATTTTTTGTTAATATTCTAAAAAATATTAAGTTTTTTTAAAAAATCCAAAGGGGTTAGCTTTCGGTATTATTGAAAAGGGAGGTTTCCGGTTAATAACTCGTGACAAATTCATTTTTCTTGCACATGAGGCTTGTATTCTCAATCGGCTACGTGTTACCAATCCAAACTTAATTTTTTGGAGGTTATGAAAAATATCAATTTTTTTGAGAAAATCCAAAGGGGTTAGCCTTCGATATTACAGAAAAGGGAGATTTCTGTCAAATAACTCGTCAAAAATTTATTTTTCTCTGAAATAACTAGTAAAAATTCATTTTTCTTGCACATGAGGCTTGTATTCTGTATCGGCTACGCGTTACCTATCCATACTTATTTTTTGTAAGGTTGTAAAAAATATAAAAATTTTTTAGAAAAATCCAAAGGGGTTAGCCTTCAATATTATTGAAAAGGGAGCTTCCCGGTTAATAACTCGTGAAAAATTCATTTTTCTTGCACATGAAGCTTGTATTCTCTATCCGCTACGTGTTACCTATCCATACCTATTTTTTGGGAGGTTCTAAAAAATATCAAAATGTTTCAGAAAAATCCAAAGAGGTTACCCTTTGATATTACTGAAAAGGGAGCTTTCCGACAAATAACCCGTCAAAAATTCACTTTTCTTGCACATGAGACTTGTATTCTCTATCCGCTATGCGTTACCAATCCAAACTTCATTTTTGGGAAGTTATAATAAAATATCAAAATTTTTGAGAAAATCCAAAGGGTTAGCCTTCGATATTACCGAAAAGGAGGTTTCCGTCAAATAACTCGTCTAAAATTCATTTTTCTATCAAATAACTTGTTAAAAATTCATTTTTCTTGCACATAAGGCTTGTATTCTGTAGCGGCTACGCCTTACCTATCCATACTTATTTTTTTGTTAAGATTCTAAAAAATATCAAAATTTTTTAAAAAATCCAAAGGGGTTAGCTTTCGGTATTATTGAAAAGGGAGGTTTCCGGTTAATAACTCGTGAAAAATTCATTTTTCTTGCACATGATGCTTGTATTCTCAATCGGCTACGTGTTACCAATCCAAACATAATTTTTGGGAGGTTATGAAAAATATCAAATTTTTTGAGAAAATCCAAAGGGGTTAGCCTTCGATATTACAGAAAAGGGAGAATTCTGTCAAATAACTCGTCAAAAATTTATTTTTCTCTGAAATAACTAGTCAAAAATTCATTTTTCTTGCACATTAGGCTTGTATTCTGTATCGGCTACGCGTTACCTATCCATACTTATTTTTTGTAAGGTTGTAAAAAATATCAAAATTTTTGAGAAAAATCCAAAGGGGTTAGCCTTCGATATTATTGAAAAGGGAGGTTCCC
This sequence comes from Neostapfia colusana, assembly GCA_030760725.1. Classification (NCBI taxonomy): domain Eukaryota; kingdom Viridiplantae; phylum Streptophyta; class Magnoliopsida; order Poales; family Poaceae; genus Neostapfia; species Neostapfia colusana. The sequence goes on from JASWHV010000017.1 coordinate 197,325, forward strand.
GGTTAATAACTCGTGAAAAATTCATTTTTCTTGCACATGAAGCTTGTATTCTCTATCCGCTACGTGTTACCTATCCATACCTATTTTTCGGGAGGTTCTAAAAAATATCAAAATGTTTGAGAAAAATCCAAAGAGGTTAGCCTTTGATATTACTGAAAAGGGAGCTTTCCGACAAATAACCCGTCAAAAATTCACTTTTCTTGCACATGAGACTTATATTCTCTATCCGCTATGCGTTACCAATCCAAACTTCATTTTTGGGAAGTTATAAAAAATATCAAAATTTTTGAGAAAATCCAAAGGGGTTAGCCTTCGATATTACCGAAAAGGAGGTTTCCGTCAAATAACTCATCTAAAATTCATTTTTCTGTCAAATAACTTGTTAAAAATTCATTTTTCTTGCACATAAGGCTTGTATTCTGTATCGGCTACGCCTTACCTATCCATACTTATTTTTTGTTAATATTCTAAAAAATATCAAGTTTTTTTAAAAAATCCAAAGGGGTTAGCTTTCGGTATTATTGAAAAGGGAGGTTTCCGGTTAATAACTCGTGAAAAATTCATTTTTCTTGCACATGAGGCTTGTATTCTCAATCGGCTACGTGTTACCAATCCAAACTTAATTTTTTGGAGGTTATGAAAAATATCAATTTTTTTGAGAAAATCCAAAGGGGTTAGCCTTCGATATTACAGAAAAGGGAGATTTCTGTCAAATAACTCGTCAAAAATTTATTTTTCTCTGAAATAACTAGTAAAAATTCATTTTTCTTGCACATGAGGCTTGTATTCTGTATCGGCTACGCGTTACCTATCCATACTTATTTTTTGTAAGGTTGTAAAAAATATAAAAAATTTTTAGAAAAATCCAAAGGGGTTAACCTTCAATATTATTGAAAAGGGAGCTTCCCGGTTAATAACTCGTGAAAAATTCATTTTTCTTGCACATGAAGCTTGTATTCTCTATCCGCTACGTGTTACCTATCCATACCTATTTTTTGGGAGGTTCTAAAAAATATCAAAATGTTTCAGAAAAATCCAAAGAGGTTAGCCTTTGATATTACTAAAAAGGGAGCTTTCCGACAAATAACCCGTCAAAAATTCACTTTTCTTGCACATGAGACCTTTATTCTCTATCCGCTATGCGTTACCAATCCAAACTTCATTTTTGGGAAGTTATAAAAAAATATCAAAATTTTTGAGAAAATCCAAAGGGGTTAGCCTTCGATATTACCGAAAAGGAGGTTTCCGTCAAATAACTCGTCTAAAATTCATTTTTCTATCAAATAACTTGTTAAAAATTCATTTTTCTTGCACATAAGGCTTGTATTCTGTATCGGCTACGCCTTACCTATCCATACTTATTTTTTTGTTAAGATTCTAAAAAATATCAAAATTTTTTAAAAAAATCCAAAGGGGTTAGCTTTCGGTATTATTGAAAAGGGAGGTTTCCGGTTAATAACTCGTGAAAAATTCATTTTTCTTGCACATGATGCTTGTATTCTCAATCGGCTACGTGTTACCAATCCAAACATAATTTTTGGGAGGTTATGAAAAATATCAAATTTTTTGAGAAAATCCAAAGGGGTTAGCCTTCGATATTACAGAAAAGGGAGAATTTTGTCAAATAACTCGTCAAAAATTTATTTTTCTCTGAAATAACTAGTCAAAAATTCATTTTTCTTGCACATGAGGCTTGTATTCTATATCGGCTACGCGTTACCTATCCATACTTATTTTTTGTAAGGTTGTAAAGAATATCAAAATTTTTGAGAAAAATCCAAAGGGGTTAGCCTTCGATATCATTGAAAAGGGAGGTTCCCGGTTAATAACTCGTGAAAAATTCATTTTTCTTGCACATGAAGCTTGTATTCTCTATCCGCTACGTGTTACCTATCCATAACTATTTTTCGGGAGGTTCTAAAAAATATCAAAATGTTTGAGAAAAATCCAAAGAGGTTAGCCTTTGATATTACTGAAAAGGGAGCTTTCCGACAAATAACCCGTCAAAAAATCACTTTTCTTGCACATGAGACTTGTATTCTCTATCCGCTATGTGTTACCAATCCAAACTTCATTTTTGGGATGTTATAAAAAATATCAAAATTTTTGAGAAAATCCAAAGGGGTTAGCCTTCGATATTACCGAAAAGGAGGTTTCCGTCAAATAACTCGTCTAAAATTCATTTTTCTGTCAAATAACTTGTTAAAAATTCATTTTTCTTGCACATAAGGCTTGTATTCTGTATCGGCTACGCCTTACCTATCCATACTTATTTTTTGTTAAGATTCTAAGAAATATCAAAATTTTTTAGAAAAATCCAAAGGGGTTAGCTTTCGGTATTATTGAAAAGGGAGGTTTCCGGTTAATAACTCGTGAAAAATTCATTTTTCTTGCACATGAGGCTTGTATTCTCAATCGGCTACGTGTTACCAATCCAAACTTAATTTTTGGGAGGTTATGAAAAATATCAAATTTTTTGAGAAAATCCAAAGGGGTTAGCCTTCGATATTACAGAAAAGGGAGGTTTCTGTCAAATAACTTGTCAAAAATTTATTTTTCTCTTAAATAACTAGTCAAAAATTCATTTTTCTTGCACATGAGTCTTGTATTCTGTATCGGCTACGCGTTACCTATCCATACTTATTTTTTGTTAAGATTCTAAAAAATATCAAAATTTTTTAGAAAAATCCATAGGGGTTAGCTTTCGGTATTATTGAAAAGGGAGGTTTCCGGTTAATAACTCGTGAAAAATTCATTTTTCTTGCACATGAGGCTTGTATTCTCAATCGGCTACGTGTTACCAATCCAAACTTAATTTTTGGGAGGTTATGAAAAATATCAACTTTTTTGAGAAAATCCAAAGGGGTTAGCCTTCGATATTACAGAAAAGGGAGATTTCTGTCAAATAACTCGTCAAAAATTTATTTTTCTCTGAAATAACTAGTCAAAAATTCATTTTTCTTGCACATGAGGCTTGTATTCTGTATCGGCTACGCGTTACCTATCCATACTTATTTTTTGTAAGGTTGTAAAAAATATCAAAATTTTTGAGAAAAATCGAAAGGGGTTAGCCTTCGATATTATTGAAAAGGGAGGTTCCCTGTTAATAACTCGTGAAAAATTCATTTTTCTTGCACATGAAGCTTGTATTCTCTATCCGCTACGTGTTACCTATCCATACCTATTTTTCGGGAGGTTCTAAAAAATATCAAAATGTTTGAGAAAAATCCAATGAGGTTAGTCTTTGATATTACTGAAAAGGGAGCTTTCCGACAAATAACCTGTCAAAAATTCACTTTTCTTGCACATGAGACTTATATTCTCTATCCGCTATGCGTTACCAATCCAAACTTCATTTTTGGGAAGTTATAAAAAATATCAAAATTTTTGAGAAAATCCAAAGGGGTTAGCCTTCGATATTACCGAAAAGGAGGTTTCCGTCAAATAACTCGTCTAAAATTCATTTTTCTGTCAAATAACTTGTTAAAAATTCATTTTTCTTGCACATAAGGCTTGTATTCTGTATCGGCTACGCCTTACCTATCCATACTTATTTTTTGTTAATATTCTAAAAAATATCAAGTTTTTTTAAAAAATCCAAAGGGGTTAGCCTTCGGTATTATTGAAAAGGGAGGTTTCCGGTTAATAACTCGTGAAAAATTCATTTTTCTTGCACATGAGACTTGTATTCTCAATCGGCTACGTGTTACCAATCCAAACTTAATTTATTGGAGGTTATGAAAAATATCAATTTTTTTGAGAAAATCCAAAGGGGTTAGCCTTCGATATTACAGAAAAGGGAGATTTCTGTCAAATAACTCGTCAAAAATTTATTTTTCTCTGAAATAACTAGTAAAAATTCATTTTTCTTGCACATGAGGCTTGTATTCTGTATCGGCTACGCGTTACCTATCCATACTTATTTTTTGTAAGGTTGTAAAAAATATAAAAATTTTTTAGAAAAATCCAAAGGGGTTAGCCTTCGATATTATTGAAAAGGGAGCTTCCCGGTTAATAACTCGTGAAAAATTCATTTTTCTTGCACATGAAGCTTGTATTCTCTATCCGCTACGTGTTACCTATCCATACCTATTTTTTGGGAGGTTCTAAAAAATATCAAAATGTTTCAGAAAAATCCAAAGAGGTTAGCCTTTGATATTACTGAAAAGGGAGCTTTCCGACAAATAACCCGTCAAAAATTCACTTTTCTTGCACATGAGACTTGTATTCTCTATCCGCTATGCGTTACCAATCCAAACTTCATTTTTGGGATGTTATAAAAAATATCAAAATTTTTGAGAAAATCCAAAGGGGTTAGCCTTCGATATTACCGAAAAGGAGGTTTCCGTCAAATAACTCGTCTAAAATTCATTTTTCTGTCAAATAACTTGTTAAAAATTCATTTTTCTTGCACATGAGGCTTGTATTCTATATCGGCTACGCGTTACCTATCCATACTTATTTTTTGTAAGGTTGTAAAAAATATCAAAAATTTTGAGAAAAATCCAAAGGGGTTAGCCTTCGATATCATTGAAAAGGGAGGTTCCCGGTTAATAACTCGTGAAAAATTCATTTTTCTTGCACATGAAGCTTGTATTCTCTATCCGCTACGTGTTACCTATCCATAACTATTTTTCGGGAGATTCTAAAAAATATCAAAATGTTTGAGAAAAATCCAAAGAGGTTAGCCTTTGATATTACTGAAAAGGGAGCTTTCCGACAAATAACCCGTCAAAAATTCACTTTTCTTGCACATGAGACTTGTATTCTCTATCCGCTATGTGTTACCAATCCAAACTTCATTTTTGGGATGTTATAAAAAATATCAAAATTTTTGAGAAAATCCAAAGGGGTTAGCCTTCGATATTACCGAAAAGGAGGTTTCCGTCAAATAACTCGTCTAAAATTCATTTTTCTGTCAAATAACTTGTTAAAAATTCATTTTTCTTGCACATAAGGCTTGTATTCTGTATCGGCTACGCCTTACCTATCCATACTTATTTTTTGTTAAGATTCTAAGAAATATCAAAAAATTTTAGAAAAATCCAAAGGGGTTAGCTTTCGGTATTATTGAAAAGGAAGGTTTCCGGTTAATAACTCGTGAAAAATTCATTTTTCTTGCACATGAGGCTTGTATTCTCAATCGGCTACTTGTTACCAATCCAAACTTAATTTTTGGGAGGTTATGAAAAATATCAAATTTTTTGAGAAAATCCAAAGGGGTTAGCCTTCGATATTATTGAAAAGGGAGCTTCCCGGTTAATAACTCGTGAAAAATTCATTTTTCTTGCACATGAAGCTTGTATTCTCTATCCGCTACGTGTTACCTATCCATACCTATTTTTTGGGAGGTTCTAAAAAATATCAAAATGTTTCAGAAAAATCCAAAGAGGTTAGCCTTTGATATTACTGAAAAGGGAGCTTTCCGACAAATAACCCGTCAAAAATTCACTTTTCTTGCACATGAGACTTGTATTCTCTATCCGCTATGCGTTACCAATCCAAACTTCATTTTTGGGATGTTATAAAAAATATCAAAATTTTTGAGAAAATCCAAAGGGGTTAGCCTTCGATATTACCGAAAAGGAGGTTTCCGTCAAATAACTCGTCTAAAATTCATTTTTCTGTCAAATAACTTGTTAAAAATTCATTTTTCTTGCACATGAGGCTTGTATTCTATATCGGCTACGCGTTACCTATCCATACTTATTTTTTGTAAGGTTGTAAAAAATATCAAAATTTTTGAGAAAAATCCAAAGGGGTTAGCCTTCGATATCATTGAAAAGGGAGGTTCCCGGTTAATAACTCGTGAAAAATTCATTTTTCTTGCACATGAAGCTTGTATTCTCTATCCGCTACGTGTTACCTATCCATAACTATTTTTCGGGAGGTTCTAAAAAATATCAAAATGTTTGAGAAAAATCCAAAGAGGTTAGCCTTTGATATTACTGAAAAGGGAGCTTTCCGACAAATAACCCGTCAAAAATTCACTTTTCTTGCACATGAGACTTGTATTCTCTATCCGCTATGTGTTACCAATCCAAACTTCATTTTTGGGATGTTATAAAAAATATCAAAATTTTTGAGAAAATCCAAAGGGGTTAGCCTTCGATATTACCGAAAAGGAGGTTTCCGTCAAATAACTCGTCTAAAATTCATTTTTCTGTCAAATAACTTGTTAAAATTTCATTTTTCTTGCACATAAGGCTTGTATTCTGTATCGGCTATGCCTTACCTATCCATACTTATTTTTTGTTAAGATTCTAAGAAATATCAAAAATTTTTAGAAAAATCCAAAGGGGTTAGCTTTCGGTATTATTGAAAAGGGAGGTTTCCGGTTAATAACTCGTGAAAAATTCATTTTTCTTGCACATGAGGCTTGTATTCTCAATCGGCTACGTGTTACCAATCCAAACTTAATTTTTGGGAGGTTATGAAAAATATCAAATTTTTTGAGAAAATCCAAAGGGGTTAGCCTTCGATATTACAGAAAAGGGAGGTTTCTGTCAAATAACTCGTCAAAAATTTATTTTTCTCTTAAATAACTAGTCAAAAATTCATTTTTCTTGCACATGAGTCTTGTATTCTGTATCGGCTACGCGTTACTATCCATACTTATTTTTTGTTAAGATTCTAAAAAATATCAAAATTTTTTAGAAAAATCCAAAGGGGTTAGCTTTCGGTATTATTGAAAAGGGAGGTTTCCGGTTAATAACTCGTGAAAAATTCATTTTTCTTGCACATGAGGCTTGTATTCTCAATCGGCTACGTGTTACCAATCCAAACTTAATTTTTGGGAGGTTATGAAAAATATCAACTTTTTTGAGAAAATCGAAAGGGGTTAGCCTTCGATATTACAGAAAAGGGAGATTTCTGTCAAATAACTCGTCAAAAATTTATTTTTCTCTGAAATAACTCGTCAAAAATTCATTTTTCTTGCACATGAGGCTTGTATTCTGTATCGGCTACGCGTTACCTATCCATACTTATTTTTTGTAAGGTTGTAAAAAATATCAAAATTTTTGAGAAAAATCCAAAGGGGTTAGCCTTCGATATTATTGAAAAGGGAGGTTCCCGGTTAATAACTCGTGAAAAATTCATTTTTCTTGCACATGAAGCTTGTATTCTCTATCCGCTACGTGTTACCTATCCATACCTATTTTTCGGGAGGTTCTAAAAAATATCAAAATATTTGAGAAAAATCCAAAGAGGTTAGTCTTTGATATTACTGAAAAGGGAGCTTTCCGACAAATAACCCGTCAAAAATTCACTTTTCTTGCACATGAGACTTATATTCTCTATCCGCTATGCGTTACCAATCCAAACTTCATTTTTGGGAAGTTATAAAAAAATATCAAAATTTTTGAGAAAATCCAAAGGGGTTAGCCTTCGATATTACCGAAAAGGAGGTTTCCGTCAAATAACTCGTCTAAAATTCATTTTTCTGTCAAATAACTTGTTAAAAATTCATTTTTCTTGCACATAAGGCTTGTATTCTGTATCGACTACGCCTTACCTATCCATACTTATTTTTTGTTAATATTCTAAAAAATATCAAGTTTTTTTAAAAAATCCAAAGGGGTTAGCTTTCGGTATTATTGAAAAGGGAGGTTTCCGGTTAATAACTCGTGAAAAATTCATTTTTCTTGCACATGAGGCTTCTATTCTCAATCGGCTACGTGTTACCAATCCAAACTTAATTTTTTGGAGGTTATGAAAAATATCAATTTTTTTGAGACAATCCAAAGGGGTTAGCCTTCGATATTACACAAAAGGGAGATTTCTGTCAAATAACTCGTCAAAAATTTATTTTTCTCTGAAATAACTAGTAAAAATTCATTTTTCTTGCGCATGAGGCTTGTATTCTGTATCGGCTACGCGTTACCTATCCATACTTATTTTTTGTAAGGTTGTAAAAAATATAAAATTTTTTTAGAAAAATACAAAGGGGTTAGCCTTCGATATTATTGAAAAGGGAGCTTCCCGGTTAATAACTCGTGAAAAATTCATTTTTCTTGCACATGAAGCTTGTATTCTCTATCCGCTACGTGTTACCTATCCATACCTATTTTTTGGGAGGTTCTAAAAAATATCAAAATATTTCAGAAAAATCCAAAGAGGTTAGCCTTTGATATTACTGAAAAGGGAGCTTTCCGACAAATAACCCGTCAAAAATTCACTTTTCTTGCACATGAGACTTGTATTCTCTATCCGCTATGCGTTACCAATCCAAACTTCATTTTTGGGATGTTATAAAAAATATCAAAATTTTTGAGAAAATCCAAAGGGGTTAGCCTTCGATATTACCGAAAAGGAGGTTTCCGTCAAATAACTCGTCTAAAATTCATTTTTCTGTCAAATAACTTGTTAAAAATTCATTTTTCTTGCACATGAGGCTTGTATTCTATATCGGCTACGCGTTACCTATCCATACTTATTTTTTGTAAGGTTGTAAAAAATATCAAAATTTTTGAGAAAAATCCAAAGGGGTTAGCCTTCGATATCATTGAAAAGGGAGGTTCCCGGTTAATAACTCGTGAAAAATTCATTTTTCTTGCACATGAAGCTTGTATTCTCTATCCGCTACGTGTTACCTATCCATAACTATTTTTCGGGAGGTTCTAAAAAATATCAAAATGTTTGAGAAAAATCCAAAGAGGTTAGCCTTTGATATTACTGAAAAGGGAGCTTTCCGACAAATAACCCGTCAAAAATTCACTTTTCTTGCACATGAGACTTGTATTCTCTATCCGCTATGTGTTACCAATCCAAACTTCATTTTTGGGATGTTATAAAAAATATCAAAATTTTTGAGAAAATCCAAAGGGGTTAGCCTTCGATATTACCGAAAAGGAGGTTTCCGTCAAATAACTCGTCTAAAATTCATTTTTCTGTCAAATAACTTGTTAAAAATTCATTTTTCTTGCACATAAGGCTTGTATTCTGTATCGGCTACGCCTTACCTATCCATACTTATTTTTTGTTAATATTCTAAGAAATATCAAAATTTTTTAGAAAAATCCAAAGGGGTTAGCTTTCGGTATTATTGAAAAGGGAGGTTTCCGGTTAATAACTCGTGAAAAATTCATTTTTCTTGCACATGAGGCTTGTATTCTCAATCGGCTACTTGTTACCAATCCAAACTTAATTTTTGGGAGGTTATGAAAAATATCAAATTTTTTAAGAAAATCCAAAGGGGTTAGCCTTCGATATTATTGAAAAGGGAGCTTCCCGGTTAATAACTCGTGAAAAATTCATTTTTCTAGCACATGAAGCTTGTATTCTCTATCCGCTACGTGTTACCTATCCATAACTATTTTTAAGGAGGTTCTAAAAAATATCAAAATGTTTGAGAAAAATCCAAAGAGGTTAGCCTTTGATATTACTGAAAAGGGAGCTTTCCGACAAATAACCCGTCAAAAATTCACTTTTCTTGCACATGAGACTTGTATTCTCTATCCGCTATGTGTTACCAATCCAAACTTCATTTTTGGGATGTTATAAAAAATATCAAAATTTTTAAGAAAATCCAAAGGGGTTAGCCTTCGATATTACCGAAAAGGAGGTTTCCGTCAAATAACTCGTCTAAAATTCATTTTTCTGTCAAATAACTTGTTAAAAATTCATTTTTCTTGCACATAAGGCTTGTATTCTGTATCGGCTACGCCTTACCTATCCATACTTATTTTTTGTTAAGATTCTAAGAAATATCAAAAATTTTTAGAAAAATCCAAAGGGGTTAGCTTTCGGTATTATTGAAAAGGGAGGTTTCCGGTTAATAACTCGTGAAAAATTCATTTTTCTTGCACATGAGGCTTGTATTCTCAATCGGCTACGTGTTACCAATCCAAACTTAATTTTTGGGAGGTTATGAAAAATATCAAATTTTTTGAGAAAATCCAAAGGGGTTAGCCTTCGATATTACAGAAAAGGGAGGTTTCTGTCAAATAACTCGTCAAAAATTTATTTTTCTCTTAAATAACTAGTCAAAAATTCATTTTTCTTGCACATGAGTCTTGTATTCTGTATCGGCTACGCGTTACCTATCCATACTTATTTTTTGTTAAGATTCTAAAAAATATCAAATTTTTTTAGAAAAATCCAAAGGGGTTAGCTTTCGGTATTATTGAAAAGGGAGGTTTCCGGTTAATAACTCGTGAAAAATTCATTTTTCTTGCACATGAGGCTTGTATTCTCAATCGGCTACGTGTTACCAATCCAAACTTAATTTTTGGGAGGTTATGAAAAATATCAACTTTTTTGAGAAAATCCAAAGGGGTTAGCCTTCGATATTACAGAAAAGGGAGATTTCTGTCAAATAACTCGTCAAAAATTTATTTTTCTCTGAAATAACTCGTCAAAAATTCATTTTTCTTGCACATGAGGCTTGTATTCTGTATCGGCTACGCGTTACCTATCCATACTTATTTTTTGTAAGGTTGTAAAAAATATCAAAATTTTTGAGAAAAATCCAAAGGGGTTAGCCTTCGATATTATTGAAAAGGGAGGTTCCCGGTTAATAACTCGTGAAAAATTCATTTTTCTTGCACATGAAGCTTGTATTCTCTATCCGCTACGTGTTACCTATCCATACCTATTTTTCGGGAGGTTCTAAAAAATATCAAAATGTTTGAGAAAAATCCAAAGAGGTTAGTCTTTGATATTACTGAAAAGGGAGCTTTCCGACAAATAACCCGTCAAAAATTCACTTTTCTTGCACATGAGACTTATATTCTCTATCCGCTATGCGTTACCAATCCAAACTTCATTTTTGGGAAGTTATAAAAAATATCAAAATTTTTGAGAAAATCCAAAGGGGTTAGCCTTCGATATTACCGAAAAGGAGGTTTCCGTCAAATAACTCGTCTAAAATTCATTTTTCTGTCAAATAACTTGTTAAAAATTCATTTTTCTTGCACATAAGGCTTGTATTCTGTATCGGCTACGCCTTACCTATCCATACTTATTTTTTGTTAATATTCTAAAAAATATCAAGTTTTGTTAAAAAATCCAAAGGGGTTAGCTTTCGGTATTATTGAAAAGGGAGGTTTCCGGTTAATAACTCGTGAAAAATTCATTTTTCTTGCACATGAGGCTTGTATTCTCAATCGGCTACGTGTTACCAATCCAAACTTAATTTTTTGGAGGTTATGAAAAATATCAATTTTTTTGAGAAAATCCAAAGGGGTTAGCCTTCGATATTACAGAAAAGGGAGATTTCTGTCAAATAACTCGTCAAAAATTTATTTTTCTCTGAAATAACTAGTAAAAATTCATTTTTCTTGCACATGAGGCTTGTATTCTGTATCGGCTACACGTTACCTATCCATACTTATTTTTTGTAAGGTTGTAAAAAATATAAAATTTTTTTAGAAAAATCCAAAGGGGTTAGCCTTCGATATTATTGAAAAGGGAGCTTCCCGGTTAATAACTCGTGAAAAATTCATTTTTCTTGCACATGAAGCTTGTATTCTCTATCCGCTACGTGTTACCTATCCATACCTATTTTTTGGGAGGTTCTAAAAAATATCAAAATATTTCAGAAAAATCCAAAGAGGTTAGCCTTTGATATTACTGAAAAGGGAGCTTTCCGACAAATAACCCGTCAAAAATTCACTTTTCTTGCACATGAGACTTGTATTCTCTATCCGCTATGCGTTACCAATCCAAACTTCATTTTTGGGATGTTATAAAAAATATCAAAATTTTTGAGAAAATCCAAAGGGGTTAGCCTTCGATATTACCGAAAAGGAGGTTTCCGTCAAATAACTCGTCTAAAATTCATTTTTCTGTCAAATAACTTGTTAAAAATTATTTTTTCTTGCACATAAGGCTTGTATTCTGTATAGGCTACGCCTTACCTATCCATAGTTATTTTTTGTTAAGATTCTAAAAAATATCAAAATTTTTTAAAAAATCCAAAGGGGTTAGCTTTCGGTATTATTGAAAAGGGAGGTTTCCGGTTAATAACTCGTGAAAAATTCATTTTTCTTGCACATGAGGCTTGTATTCTCAATCGGCTACGTGTTACCAATCCAAACTTAATTTTTGTAAGGTTGTAAAAAATATAAAAATTTTTTAGAAAAATCCAAAGGGGTTAGCCTTCGATATTACAGGAAAGGGAGAATTCTGTCAAATAACTCGTCAAAAATTTATTTTTCTCTGAAATAACTAGTCAAAAATTCATTTTTCTTGCACATGAGGCTTGTATTCTGTATCATCTACGCGTTACCTATCTATACTTATTTTTTGTAAGGTTGTAAAAAATATAAAATTTTTTGAGAAAAATCCCAAGGGGTTAGCCTTCGATATTATTGAAAAGGGAGGTTCACGGTTAATAACTCGTGAAAAATTCATTTTTCTTGCACATGAAGCTTGTATTCTCTATCCGCTACGTGTTACCTATCCATACCTAATTTTCAGGAGGTTCTAAAAAATATCAAAATGTTTGAGAAAAATCCAAAGAGGTTAGCCTTTGATATTACTGAAAAGGGAGCTTTCCGACAAATAACCCGTCAAAAATTCACTTTTCTTGCACATGAGACTTGTATTCTCTATCCGCTATGTGTTACAAATCCAAACTTCATTTTTGGGATTTTATAAAAAATATCAAAATTTTTGAGAAAATGCAAAGGGGTTAGCCTTCGATATTACCGAAAAGGAGGTTTCCGTCAAATAACTCGTCTAAAATTCATTTTTCTGTCAAATAACTTGTTAAAAATTCATTTTTCTTGCACATAAGGCTTGTATTCTGTATCGGCTACGCCTTACCTATCCGTACTTATTTTTTGTTAAGATTCTAAGAAATATAAAAATTTTTTAGAAAAATCCAAAGGGGTTAGCTTTCGGTATTATTGAAAAGGGAGGTTTCCGGTTAATAACTCGTGAAAAATTCATTTTTCTTGCACAGGAGGCTTGTATTCTCAATCGGCTACGTGTTACCAATCCAAACTTAATTTTTGGGAGGTTATGAAAAATATCAAATTTTTTGAGAAAATCCAAAGGGGTTAGCCTTCGATATTACAAAAAAGGGAGGTTTCTGTCAAATAACTCGTCAAAAATTTATTTTTCTCTTAAATAACTAGTCAAAAATTCATTTTTCTTGCACATGAGGCTTGTATTCTGTATCGGCCACGCGTTACCTATCCATACTTATTTTTTGTTAAGATTCTAAAAAATATCAAAATTTTTTAGAAAAATCCAAAGGGGTTAGCTTTCGGTATTATTGAAAAGGGAGGTTTCCGGTTAATAACTCGTGAAAAATTCATTTTTCTTGCACATGAGGCTTGTATTCTCAATCGGCTACGTGTTACCAATCCAAACTTAATTTTTGGGAGGTTATGAAAAATATCGACTTTTTTGAGAAAATCCAAAGGGGTTAGCCTTCGATATTACAGAAAAGGGAGATTTATGTCAAATAATTCGTCAAAAATTTATTTTTCTCTGAAATAACTAGTCAAAAATTCATTTTTCTTGCACATGAGGCTTGTATTCTGTATCGGCTACGCGTTACCTATCCATACTTATTTTTTGTAAGGTTGTAAAAAATATAAAATTTTTTGAGAAAAATCAAAAGGGGTTAGCCTTCGATATTATTGAAAAGGGAGGTTCCCGGTTAGCCTTCTATATTACCGAAAAGGAGGTTTCCGTCAAATAACTCGTCTAAAATTCATTTTTCTGTCAAATAACTTGTTAAAAATTCATTTTTCTTGCACATAAGGCTTGTATTCTGTATCGGCTACGCCTAACCTATCCATACTTATTTCAGAAAATATCAAATTTTTTATAAAAATCCAAAGGTGTTAGCCTTTGGTTTTTTTACCAAAAACAACGATTTCCATCAAAACTCGACATAAATTCGGTTTTCTTGCCCATGAAGCTTCTTATATTTGTCATATATGTGTTATCTTTTCGTACTTAAAATTTTGAAGCATTTCGGAAAATATCAAATATTTTATAAAAATCCAACGGGGTTAGCCTTTGGTTTTTTTACCAAAAACAGCGGTTTCCATCAAAACTCGTGATAAATTCGGTTTTCTTGCCCATGAAGCTTCTTATCTTTGTCATATACGTATTTTCTTGTCATACTTAAATTTTGAAGCATTTCGGAAAATATCAATTTTTTTATAAAAATCCAAAGGGGTTAGCCTTTAGTTTTTTTACCAAAAACAGCGATTTCTATCAAAACTCGCGATAAATTCGGTTCTCTTACCCATGAAGCTTCATACTTAAATTTTGAAGCATTTCGGAAAATGTCAAATTTTTTATAAAAATCCAAAGGGGTTAGCCTTTGGTTTTTTTACCAAAAATAGCGATTTTCATCAAAACTCGTGATAAATTCGGTTTTCTTGCCCATAAAGCTTCTTATCTTTGTCATATACGTGTTATCTTGTCATACTTAAATTTTTAAGTATTTCGGAAAATATCAATTTTTTTATAAAAACACAAAGGGGTTAGTCTTTGGTTTTTTTACCAAAAACAGCGATTTCGATCAAAACTCGTAAGAAATTTAATTTTCTTGCCCATGAAGCTTTCTATCTTTGTCATATACGTGTTATATTGTCATACTCAAATTTTGAAGCATTTTGGAAAATATCAATTTTTTATAAAAATCCAAAGGGGTTAGCCTTTGGTTTTTTTTACCAAAAACAGCGATTTCCATCAAAACTCGCCATAAATTTGGTTTTCTTGCCCATGAAGCTTCTTGTTTTTGTCATATACGTGTTATCTTGTCATACTTAAATTTTGAAGCATTTCGGAAAATATCAAATTTTCAATGAAAATCCAAGGGGGTAGCCTTTGATTTTTTTACCAAAAACAATGATTTGCATCAAAACTCGCCATAAATTCATTTTTCTTGCCCATGAAGCTTCTTATCATTGTCAGTTTTGTTATCCTGCCATACATAAATTTTGAAGCATTTTGGAAAACAACAAAATTTTTATAAAAAAATCCAAAGAGGATAGCCTTTGTGTTTTTACCAAAAACAGCGATTTCCATCAAAAGTCGCCATAAAAATTCGGTTTTCTTACCCATGAAGGTTCTTATCTTTGTCATATACGTGTTATCTTGTCATACTTAAATTTTGAAGCATTTCGAAAAATATCAAAATTTAAAAAAATCCAAAGGGGTTAGCCTTTGATTTTTTACCAAAAATAACAATTTGCATCAAAACTCGCCATAAATTCATTTTTCTTGCCCATGAAGCTTCTTATCAATGTCAGTTACTTGATATCCTGCCATACTTCAATTTTGAAGCATTTCAGAAAATATCAAATTTTTTATAAAAAATCCAAAGGGGATAGCCTTTGGTGTTTTTACCAAAAACAGCGATTTCCATCAAAACTCGCCATAAATTCGGTTTTCTTACCCATGAAGTTTCTTATCTTTGTCATATTCGTGTTATCTTATCATACGTAAATTTTGGAGCATTTCAAAAAATATCAAATTTTTATAAAGATCCAAAGGGGTTAGCCTTTGATTTTTTGCCAAAAACAGTGATTTCCATCAAAACTCGCGATAAATTCAGTTTTCTTGCCCATGAAGCTTCTTGTATTTGTCATATACGTGTTATCTTGTCATACTTAAATTTTGAAGAATTTCAGAAAATATCAACTTTTTATAAAAATCCAACTGGGTTAGCCTTTGGTTTTTTACCAAAAACAGCGATTTCCATCAAAACTCGCGATAAATTCGGTTTTCTTGCCCATGAACCTTCTTATCTTTGTCATATATGTGTTTTCTTGTCATAATTAAATTTTTAAGCATTTCAGAAAATATCAAATTTTTTATAAAAATCCAAAGGGGTTAGCCTTTAGTTTTTTTACCAAAAACAGCGATTTCTATCAAAACTCGCGATAAATTCGGTTCTCTTGCCCATGAAGCTTCTTATCTTTGTCATATACGTGTTATCTTGTCATACTTAAATTTTGAAGCATTTCGGAAAATGTCAAATTTTTTATAAAAATCCAAAGGGGTTAGCCTTTGGTTTTTTTATGAAAAACAGCGATTTCCATCAAAACTCGTGATAAATTCGGTTTTCTTGCCCATGAAGCTTCTTATCTTTGTCATATACGTGTTATCTTGTCATACTTAAATTTTGAAGCATTTCGAAAAAATATCAAAATTTAAAAAAAATCTAAAGGGGTTAGCCTTTGATTTTTTACCAAAAACAACAATTTGCATCAAAACTCGCCATAAATTCATTTTTCTTCCCCATGAAGCTTCTTATCATTGTCAGTTACTTGATATCCTGCCATACTTCAATTTTGAAGCATTTCAGAAAATATCAAATTTTTTATAAAAAATCCAAAGGGGCTTTGGTGTTTTTACCAAAAACAGCGATTTCCATCAAAACTCGCCATAAATTCAGTTTTCTTGCCCATGAAGGTTCTTATCTTTGTCATATACGTGTTATCTTGTCATACTTAAAATTTGAAACATTTCGAAAAATATCAAATTTTTATAAAGATCCAAAGGGGTTAGCCTTTGGTTTTTTTTACCAAAAACAGTGATTTCCATCAAAACTCGCGATAAATTCGGTTTTCTTGCCCATGAATCTTCTTGTATTTGTCATATACGTGTTATCTTGTCATACTTAAATTTTGAAGAATTTCGGAAAATATCAACTTTTTTATAAAAATCCAACGGGGTTAGCCTTTGGTTTTTTTACCAAAAACAGCGATTTCCATCAAAACTCGCGATAAATTCGGTTTTCTTGCCCATGAAGCTTCTTATCTTTGTCATATATGTGTTTTCTTGTCATACTTAAATTTTGAAGCATTACGGAAAATATCAAATTTTTTATAAAAATCCAAAGTGGTTAGCATTTAGTTTTTTACCGAAAACTGCGATTTCTGTCAAAACTCGCGATAAATTAGGTTCTCTTGCCATGAAGCTTCTTATCTTTGTCATATACGTGTTATCTTGTCATACTTAAAATTTTGAAGCATTTCAGAAAATTTCAAATTTTTTATAAAAATCCAAAGGGGTTAGCCTTTGGTTTTTTACCAAAAACAGCGATTTCCATCAAAACTCGTGATAAATTCGGTTTTCTTGCCCATGAAGCTTCTTATCTTTGTCATATACGTGTTACATTGTCATTCTTAAATTTTTAAGTATTTCGGGAAATATCAATTTTTTATAAATATCCAAAGGGGTTTGCCTTTGGATTTTTTACTAAAAACAGCGATTTCCATTAAAACTCGCCATAAATTTGATTTTCTTGCCCATGAATTTTATTATCTTTGTCATATATGTGTTATCTTGTCATACTTAAATTTTGAAGCATTTCGAAAAATGTCAATTTCTTATAAAAATCCAAAGGGGTTAGCCTTTGGTTTTCTTTACCAAAAACAGTGATTTTCAGCAAAACTCGTGATAAATTCGGTTTTCTTGCCTATGAAGCTTCTTATCTTTGTCATATACGTGTTATCATGTCATACTTAAATTTTTAAGTATTTCAGAAAATATCAAATTTTTTATAAAAACCCAAAGGGGTTAGCCTTTGGTTTTTTTTACCAAAAACAACGATTTTGATCAAAACTCGTGATAAATTCAATTTTCTTGCCCATTAAGATTCCTACCTTTGTCATATACGTGTTATCTTGTCATACTCAAATTTTGAAACATTTTGGAAAATATCAAATTTTTTATAAAAATCCAAAGGGGTTAGCCTTTGGTTTTTTACCCAAAACAGCGATTTTCATCAAAACACGCTATAAATTCGGTTTTCTTGCCCATGAAACTTCTTATCTTTATCAGATACTTTTTATCCTGCCATACTTAAATTTTGAAGCATTTCGAAAGGATCAAATTTTCCAAAAAAGTGCAAAGGTGTTAGCCATTGGTTTTTTCCCAAAAACATCGATTTCCACCAAAAACTCGTCGTAAATTCGGTTTTCTTGACAATGAAGCTTCTTATATTTGTCATATATGTTTTATCTTGTCGTACTTAAATTTTGAAACATTTCGAAAAATATCAAATTTTCCAAAAAAGTCCAAAGGTGTTAGCCTTTGGTTTTTTTCCCAAAAACGTCGATTTCCATCAAAACTCGTCATAAATTTGGTTTTCATTCCCATGAAGCTTCTTATCTTTGTCATATACGTGTTGTCTTATCATACTTAAATTTTTAAGCATTTTGAAAAATATCTAATTTTTATAAAAATCCAAAGGGGTTAGCCTTTGGTTTTTTTGTCAAAAACAGTGATTTCCATCAAAACTCGCGATAAATTCGGTTTTCTTGCCCATGAAGCTTCTTGTATTTGTCATATACGTGTTATCTTGTCATACTTAAATTTTGAAAAATATCAAGTTTTTTATAAAAATCCAACGGGGTTAGCCTTTGGTTTTTTTACCAAAATCAGCGATTCCATCAAAACTCGCGATAAATTCGGTTTTCTTGCCCATGAAGCTTCTTATCTTTGTCATATATGTGTTATCTTGTCATACTTAAATTTTGAAGCATTTTGAAAAATATCAAATTTTTTATAAAAATCCAAAGGGGTTAGTCTTTGTGTTTTTACCAAAAACAGCGATTTCGATCAAAACTCGTGATAAATTCGATTTTCTTGCCCATGAAGCTTCTTATCTTTGTCATATACGTGTTATCCTTTGGTTTTTTTCCCAAAAAAAGTCGGTTTGTCATATCAAATTTTCCAAAAAATAGTCCAAAGGTGTTAGCCTTTGGTTTTTTTTCCCAAAAACATCGATTTCCACCAAAACTCGTTGTAAATTCGGTTTTCTTGCCCATGAAGCTTCTTATTTTTTGTCATATATGTGTTACCTTGTCATATTTAAATTTTGAAGCATTTTGTAAAATATCTAATTTTTTATAAAAATCCAAAGGGTTAGCCTTTGGTGTTTTTTACCAAAAATAGCGATTTCCATCAAAACTCGCGATAAATTTGGTTTTCTTGCCCAAGAAGCTTCGTATATTTTTCATACCTAAAGTTTGTAAAATTTTGATTTTTTTCGCAATACTTAAAACTTTAGGTATGACAATATGACACGTATGTGACAAAGATAAGAAGCTTCATGGGCGAGAAAAATTAATTTACGACGAGTTTTGATGAAAATTGCCGTTTTTGGTAAAAACCAAAGGCTAATCCCTTTGGTATTTTTGTGAAATTTTGATTTTTTCTGAAATGCTTTAAAATTTTGGTATGCCAATATAACAAATAACTGACAAAGATAAGAAGCATCATAGGCGAGAAAAATGAATTTACGTAGAGTTTTGATAGAACTTGCCGTTTTTGGTAAAAAGTAAAGGCTAACCCTTTGAATTTTTTTTGTAATTTTGATTTTTTCCGAAATGATTCAAAATTTAGATATGACAATATAACACGTTTCTGACAAAGATAAGAAGCTTAACGTGCAAGAAAAATAAATTTACGACGAGTTTTCATGAAAATTGCCGTTTTTGGTAAAAATCAGAGGCTAACCCCTTTGGTGTTTTGTGAAATTTATATTTTTCCGAATTGCTTAAAATTTAGGTACAATATAACGCGTATCTGACAAATATAAGGAGCTTCACGGGCGAGAAAGTGAATTTACGGCGAGTTTTGATTCACGGACGAGGAAAATGAATTTACGATGAATTTTGATGAAAATTGCCGTTTTGGTAAAAAGCAAATGGTAACGCCTTTGGATTTTTTGTCAAATTTTTTCTGAAATGTATCAAAATTTAGGTATGACAATATAACAAGTAACTGACAAAGATAAGAAACTTCACGGGCAATAAAAATTAATTTACGACGAATTTTGTTAAAAATTGCCATTTTTGGTAAAAAGCAAAGGCTAACCACTTTAGGTTTTTTGTGAAATTTTAATTTTCTCCGAAATGCTTTAAAATTTAGGTATTGACATAACGTATAACTGACAAAGATAATAAGCTTCACGGGCAAGAAAAATGAATTTACGATGAGTTTTGATGAAAATTATCGTTTTTGATAAAAAGCAAAAGCTAACCCTTTTATATTTTTTGTGAAATTTTGTCTTTTTGTTCAAATACTTCAAGATTTAGGTATGACAATATAACGCGTATCTAATAAAGATAGGAAGCTTCACTCGCGAGAAAAATGAATTTACGACAAGTTTTGATTAACGGGCGAGAAAAATGAATTTACGGCAAGTTTTGATGAAAATTGTTGTTTTTGGTACAAAAGCAAAGGCTAATCCCTTTGGATTTTTTATGAAATTTTGATGTGTCCTAAAATGGTTCAAAATTTAGGTATGCCATTATAACGCGTAACCGACAAAGATAAGAAGCTTCACGGATGAGAAAAATGAATTTATCGAGTTTTGATGAAAATTGCCGTTTTGGTAAAAAGCCAAGGCTAACCCCTTTGGATTTTTTGTGAAACTTTGTTTTTCTCTAAAATATTTTAAAATTTAGATATGACAATATAACACGTAATTGATAAAGATAAGAAGCTTCACGGGCAAGAAAAGTCAATTTACGACGAATTTTGATAAAAAAATACCGTTTTTGGTAAAAAGCAACGGCTAACCCTTTTGAATTTTTTGTGAAATTTTGATTTTCTCTAAAATGCTTTAATTTTTGGGTATGACAATATAACGCGTAAGAGACAAAAATAAAAAGCTTTATGGGCGAGAAAAAAAATTACAACGATTTTTGACGAAAATTGCCGTTTTTCGTAAAAAGCAAAGGCTAACCCCTTCGAATTTTTTGTAAAATTTTGATTTTTTCCAAAATACTTTAAAATTTAGGTATGACAATATAAGGCGTATTTGACAAAGCTAAGAAGCTTCACGGATGAGAAAAATGAATTTATGATGAGTTTTGATTCATGGGCGAGAAAAATAAAATTTACGATGAGTTTTGATGAAAATTATCGTTTTTGGTAGAAAAGCTTAGGCTAACCTCTTTGGATTTTTTGTGAAGTTTTAATTTTTTCTGAAATGCTTCAAAATTTAGGTATGCAAATATAACACGTAACTGACAAAGATAAGAAGTATCACCAGCGAGAAAAATGAATTTACGACGAGTTTTGATGGAACTTGTCGTTTTTGGTAAAAGGTAAAGGCTAACCCGTTTGGATTTTTCATGAAATTTAGATTTTTCTGAAATGCTTCAAATTTATGTATGATAATATAACACGTATCTGACAAAGATAAGAAGCTTCACGGGTGACAAAAATAAATTTATGACGAGTTTTGATGAAAATTGCCGTTTTTGATAAAAAAACAAAAGCTAACCCATTGGATTTTTTGTGAAATTTTAATTTTTTCTAAAATGCTTTAAAATTTAGTTATGACAGTATAACGTGTATCTAACAAAGATAAGAAGCTTCACGGGCGAGAAAAAAGAATTTACGGTGAGTTTTGATTCCAAAACAAGATAAATAAATTTACGGTGAGTTTTGATGAAAATTGTCGTTTTCTGTAGAAAAGCAAAGGCAAACCTCTTTGGATTTTTTATGAAATTTTAATTTTTCAGAAATGCTTCAAAATTTAGGTACGTCAGTATAACACCTAACTGACAAAAATAAGATGCATCACACGCGAGAAAAATGAATTTACGACGAGTTGTGATAAACTTGCCATTTTTGGTAAAAAATAAAGGCTAACCCCTTTGTATTTTTTATAAAATTTTAAATTCTTCCAAAATGCTTCAAAATTTAGGTATGATAATATAGCACGTATCTGACAAAGATAAGAAGCTTCACGGTGAGAAAAAATAAATTTACGACGAGTTTTGATAAAAATTGCCGTTTTTGGTAAAAAGCAAAGGCTAACCCCTTTGAATTTTTTGTGAAATTTTGATTCTGAAATGCTTCAAAATTTAGGTATGACAATATAACGCGTATCTCATAAAGATAAGAAGCTTCGCGGGCGAGAAAAGTGAATTTGCGGTGAGTTTTGATACACGGGCAAGAAAAATTAATTTACGTTGAATTTTGATGAAAATTGCCGTTTTTGGTAAAAAGCAAAGGCTAACCCCTTTGGATTTTTTTATGAAATTTTGATTTTTTTTCTGAAATGCTTCAAAATTTAGCTATGACAATATAACGCGTATCTGACAAAAATAAGAAGCTTCACGGGCGAGAAAAGTGAATTTACGGTGAGTTTTGATACACGGGCGAGAGAAATTAATTTACGACGAATTTTGATGAAAATTGTCGTTTTTTGTAAAAAGCAAAGGCCCTTTGGATTTTTTGTCAAATTTTTGATTATTTCTGAAATGCTTCAAAATTTAGGTATGACGATATAACACATAACTGATAAAGATAAGAAGCTTCACGGGCGAGAAAAATGAATTATGACAAATTTTGATGAAAATTGCCGTTTTTGGTAAAAAAAAACAAAGGCTAACCCCTTTGGATTTTTTGTAAAATTTTGTTTTTTTAAAATGCTTCAAAGTTTAGGTATGACAATATAACACGTAACTGACAAAGATAAGAAGCTTCATGGGCGATAAAAATTAATTTACGACAAATTTTGATGAAAATTACCATTTTTGTAAAAAGTAAAGGCTAACCCCTTTGGATTTTTTATGAATTTTTGATTTTTTAGAAATGCTTCCAAATTTAGTTATGACAATATAACACATAACTAACAAAGATAAGAAGCATCACGGGTGAAAAAAATAGATTTACGACGAGTTTTGATGGAACTTGCCGTTTTTGGTAAAAGGCAAAGGCTGACCCCTTTAGATTTTTTGTGAAATTTTGATTTTTTTTAATGCTTCAAAATTTAGGTATGACAATATAACGTGTAACCGACAAAGATAAGAAGCTTGATAGGTGAGAAAAATGAATTTACTTCGAGTTTTGATGAAAATTGCCGTTTTGGTAAAAAGCAAAAGCTATCCCCTTTGGATTTTTTGTGAAATTTTGATTTTTTTCTGAAATGCTTCAAAATTTAGGTATGATAATATAACGCGTATCTGACAAAGATAAGAAGCTTCACGGACGAGAAAAGTGAATTTACGGCGAGTTTTGATACATGGACGAGAAAAATGAATTTACGGCGAATTTTGATAAAAAATTGTCGTTTTGGTAAAAAAACAAAGGTTAACCTATTTGGATTTTTTGTCAAATTTTGATTTTTTTTTTCTGAATAGCTTCAAAATTTAGGTATGACAATATAACATGTAACTGACAAAGATAAGAATCTTGACGGACGAGAAAGATGAATTTTGATGAAAATTACCGTTTTTAGTAAAACAGAAATCGTGGCTTTGTTGGCTGCCCACGTTTGGATCCCGATTGCCGCTCTGCGTTTGGCCGCCTTGTTGGCTGCGCTTCAATAGCGAGGAGGCCGCCTTGTTGGCTGCGCTTCAATAGCGAGGAGATCGAGGAAGGATCTCCCGCCTCGCCTCTCGCCTCCTCAATCAATCCCCATGTGCTTTAATTGGTTGGAGTTAACTTTCTTTCATTGGCTCTAATTCAGTAATCTAATTATTATGCGTAAATATCGTTATGTATGGTATATATGTTCATGTATGCAAATTGGTAATTAATACAATATCGCATGTCACAAGATGGCCGTGCATGTATTTAGCCGCACGGCAGTCAGTAGTATTCTACGTTGATGCGTGCTGAGTTCATAGGCATAACACGACGCGTAGTTAACCAGCAAAATACCAGATACTCCATGCATATGCATGTGTCGACGGCGATGATAACTTAAGCTTATGCTGGGATCTCTATAATTAGTTGCGTATGCTATTCTAAGCAACTTAATTAACCCTTGATCGATCTCTGCTTTCTAATCCGTCTGTATATGTGTGTGTTTTCTTAAAGTTTTCACCGGGCCGGGGGCACTAGCAGCTAGCACATCATTTGATCCCTGGACCGTTTGGCAACCCATTCTGGGCAAGCAATTCTTAAATAATGAACCATGAACCAATTCTGATAATCCACAGCGTAATCGGATGGAAAAATATAATGGACTCGATTTCTGTTATTTTTTCAAGTGGTTCTAATACTCTTTTTTCTAGCAACCTCAACTTTGTTCCTAAACTCGTGATGGCCATTCTTCAAGACTGCACTCAAGCTAAAGAGTGATCGTGTGTCTAAAACAATTTGAGTAAATTCCTACTCTCTCCGTTCTGAATTAATTGATGTTTAGGACAGGATTTTTAGTTTAAATTAAACTAAATTTATTGTCCTAAACGTCAATTAATTCAGAACGGATCGATCAGGCCTGTCTCCAGCAAATGAAAACCAACGCCTAATAATACTCACCCTTGCCCCGGCTAGTAGCAGTTCATGCATCCTAGCTAGCTTTATTCATGGCACTCTGGTCGTCCACCGCCAACCTACTTTGAATATTATACTCTTCAGAAAGCATCACTCTCCTTGCATGTCTGCAAACACCCATCTGTTACCCCCGCTTTTTTATAGCATGAACACATTCATAAGCTAGCAGAATTTTATCTATAATCAATGCACTGATACAAAGAATTTTGATGGTCAGTTATAATATCAGGTAGAATGACTTTAAGCCTATTCTAGAGCTTTTATAGCATGAACACATTCTATAATCTAGAGAGTTTTGATGATCATTTATAATATCAGGTAGAATGACTTTAAGCCTATTCTATAGGTTTTTTAAAATTACCTTGTAGACCACGTTGAATAGACTAATAGGACGAAATTGTGCTGCTTTATGCAAAACTAGCTGACTCCAGTTTTATAATCTACTCATGTACGTACGTACGCATACATTTCCCCTCTTCTCCAGTTTTCTTTTTTTTTCCCACTAACCATCAACAGTAGTGATAGACAGGCTCAGAAAAAAAACAGAAGCTCCTGTTCTCGAGATTTATTATTATTATTATTATTGTTATTATTGAGCTACACAAAGTTGAGGACAATGTAATGGTGAAAAAAACATCACATAATCTTTATTATACGGTTAGTATATTTTTATTTAAGTCTATCCATATAGCAACATATATTGAAAAAACAAAATATGGTCACGAAAATACTTAAATAAAAAACAGTAATCACATTGGAAAGTAAACCAGAGACAGCAGAGGACCATGAGATCCATGATGGACGGCTAGAGTGCCTTCTTGACTACCAGTACCAGTCAGTCGTGCACTCCCTCCCTCCCTCCCTCCCCGGTTCTAGATCTCTCCTCCTCCACCGGTCTCGGTCGCCGGCGAGGTAAGGGCGGGCCGACCACCGCGACGCGATGCCGCCGTCCGGCGCATCCCTAGCCACCTCCGTCCTCCTCCTCTTCTTCCTCCTCTCATCCGTCTCCTCATCTTCCTTACCGCTGGACAACGGCATCCGGGTCGTCTCAGCCGAGAAAAAGGTACGGCTCTCATGAACTTTTGTCTGCGAATTCCTGCTACTTCTTCTCCTCCCCTTCCTCGAATCTGGTTGGAGGTTTGCTTGCTCGTCAAGTGAACTACTGTCTACTGGAACCTCTTTTATATTTATAGCTTTCGGGTACCTGCCGTGATTGCTCAAATCTGGATCCTTTCAGTCGAAAAATATGGTCACCAGATTTCGGTTTCGAGTTCACGTATATCATCCGATATCCTGTGATTGAGAATCATCTGATCCATTAGATTGGTCACACACACTAATTTTGGCTCGAGATCTAATCCCAGCTACTTCATGTGTAGCCAAGCTACCGTTGCATGCACGTCTCCCTCACGAGCGATACTAACATTGGACTATGTCAATTGCCTGCAGATCGACCTCACTGGCTTCATCGTCAAAGTATTGCTAAAATTAAAGGTGTACTTTCTTACTCTTCCATCTGCTCAAATGCTGGTCTGCAACCATTCCTGCTCACAATTTTCGAATACCTGCCTGCCAGATTGAGAATACTGCTTCTGCTTCTGATGCATCTCAAGTTTTTGTCGCCTTCACGCCCACAGAGGCCGAACATCTTGCAATTGTCAAGGCCACGAGAGCGGAGGGGAAGCACAAGAAGAAGGCATACACACCACTCGCTGTCCAAGCGTCCGATCTCACCAACACCCCAAATGGTGCTCGCCTCTACTCTGTTCAGCTGAGCACTCCGTTGAAACCCGGCAAGATAACAACTCTTGAAGTGTTATACGTGCTGACACACTCTTTGGAGCCCTTTCCAGCTGAGATCAGCCAGTCAGAGTCCCAGCTAGTTTATTACCGTGACAGTGCAGTGCTTCTCTCCCCCTACAACGTTCTGGAGCAGGTTACCTACATCAAAACGCCAAGCAACAGGATTGAGTCATTCACAAGGGTCGATCCTACCAGTCGGGCTGGTACTGAACTGAAATACGGCACCTATTATAACCAGATACCAAACACATATCTGCCAATCCTTGTGCATTTTGAGAACAACCGCCCGTTTGCCATTGTTGAGGAACTTGAACGCAAGGTGGAGGTTTCTCACTGGGGAAACGTCCAAATCACTGAGCAGTATAAACTGAAACATGGTGGTGCTCGACACAAAGGAAGCTTTTCAAGGTAATCTGCAAAAATATTATACATTCATCTTTTCAGGGTATCTTGTACCAAATATAGCCTTCACACCAAATAAATTTTGATGTAGCTGCGCAGTTGAGTAAAAAATGCTATGTTCCTAATGTCAGTCATATGTTATGGCCTTTTTGAGAATGGGGAACTTTATCTTTATCAGTTTGGAGTGCTTTACCTTTCATTATCTATTCAATTATCTCTTGATTTTTTGTCAATTTCTTCAAATAATGTAGGCCTTACTTTGTCAAAATGAAAACATGTGGTTGTGATAACTTCCAGAAATTGCTTTTCTTCTGGATATGTAAAACATGTCCGTTCAATCCAAATAGGTCCAAGTAGTGAATCAAAGGGTGTGCCATGGACTAGGAGATTAGAATTACTTATTAGTGAAGTATTAGCAGGCTATCAGTTCAAGATAGTTGAATGTGTCATGGTTACTGATTCAAAACTTCTTTTCTAGGCTTGAGTATCAGTCTAGGCCATCTATTAGTGGAACGTCATCATTTAAGAATCTTCTTGCAAGGCTGCCTCCTCGGGTTCATTCAGTTTACTATCGTGATGAGATTGGTAACATATCCACATCCCATCTGCGAACCGATTCCCACAAGGTATAACATATTCCTCTACAAGCATTATATTTAGTGAGTTGCCATTCCAGTTAGTGAAAATAAAGATATGCTTATGATTTCTTCACTGTAAAACTTTGAGCTAATGTGGAGACTTGATGTTTTTTAATCCAGTCGGAACTGGAAATTGAGCCAAGGTATCCATTATTTGGTGGTTGGCACTGCACATTCACCATTGGGTATGGTTTGCCGTTGCAAGATTATCTCTTTGAGTCTGACGATGGCCTACGCTACATCAACCTTACTTTTGGATGCCCTCTTTTTGATACTGTGGTTGATGATCTTACTATTAAAGTAAGTATGACCAAGACTTACTTCCTTAAAAAGAATATGGCCAAGATGTACATATTCGGATGAAGCATCTTTCACACTAGCACGGAATGTATTCTAATTAAGTGATACATGTTAGGATGATGTAGTAGCTGCTCATTTCATGTTTCCATAGATACAATCTCTAGTATCATCCTATTTATTTCCTCAGTGTTGACCGTCATTTTCCTCTTTTGTTCAACCCTTTGACCTGAGAGTAGTTGAGCAAAAACTTATTTCTTAAGAAAGATATCAGATTGCTGATTGCTGGAAGGAGTTATGATAATGCATCTGGAGGTGTTTTTCTCGTATTGACATCTAGCAGAATTATCTCTGACCTGTTAATGACATGTTACAGGTTGTGCTTCCTGAAGGATCAAAAAATCCACAACCTATAGTTCCTTTTCTGGCGGAGCAACATCTTGAGGTAATCCCATCTTTCCTTCCTAACACTGATCAGTGATTATGTCACTTCCGCATATATCCCAACTTTTAGACTTCTGGCCACTAAACCATATGCATACACATATAATTTCAGAATTACTTTGATCAATAGATGAGCTATAATCTCAGGTGAATCGCTGCAAGTTTATGTTTTTATTGCTTAATGGATTCATCTAAGATCTGCTAGCACATTTGTAACATTTCCTTTCATGGTTTAGTTTCTACCATGAGTCGTGCATATTTCTCTGTCCCCTTGAACTGTGTGTTCTAATGTAAGTTGTGCCTCTGTCCTTTGAACTGTGTATAAGTTATTTTCGACTATAATGTTTGCTACTGATGCAGACTAGCTATTCATACCTTGATGTCGCTGGAAGGACGACAGTAGTTTTGAAGAAGAAAAATGTAGTAGGAGAGCACAATGTTCCTTTCCAGGTACATGATCACAGACAAAGCTTTCTTACTACACCCTTCATCATCTATTGGTTCTGGTTTTTGAACATTCTGCCAATTGTGCAGGTGCACTATGAGTTTAATCCAATCTTCATGCTGGCCGAACCGTTGATGCTGATATTTGCAGTGTTCCTCTTTTTTGTTGCTTGCATTGCTTATCTTCAAATGGATCTTTCCATCGGAAAAGCATTGTAGGCTTGTTGCCCTCCACAAATATGTTTTAGGCGTTTTCCATTTGTGCTGCAAATTATAATGAACTAACTCGCACAGCTTTCTGGCACATTATACTTAATGTACTCTTCTAATTGAAGGATGAAGTTTTGTGAACTTGTTGATGTTGCTGACGAACGAGGCGATGAGTACCATATATCATATACTCCCTCTGGTGCACAAAAAACTGTCATTTTGGACATGTTCTTGCATACTAAGGAAGTATTAAATAGATTTTTTTTAAACACTATTGTACTCTCTTTAATGGATTGACTGGTCTCCTTTACGGGTTCTCAGGCCTCCCATGCAGGTTTGATTCTTAGCCACGCACTGTACGATGCGTTTATTACGTTTTTTCTTGAGATAAACTCTTCGATTCTGCTTCGACGTCAATTTTTTGTGTACTCATGACTTCTGTGTAGAATAACAATTTTTTGTGCACCGGAGGGAGTACTCATATATTCCTTTTTACTTGACTGGACTAATAAAAAGGAACGGAGTACTTATAACAATTCAATTCTCTTTCTCGCTTCTCCAGGAGTACGGCATATCATATACTCCCTCCGTTCTAAAATAAATGACGTTTAGGATAGTTAATTTAGTTCAAATTGAACTAGATTTTGTGTCCTAAACACCATTTATTTCAGAACGGGAGGAGTACTGAAGAATATGAAAAAAAAAGAACTCAGTTTTTTTTGAAGATGATAAAAAATAAGGGCCGAGGGGACAGTTACTAAAAGAAACAAGATACAGTAAATAGTGAGCAAGAGACCAAGAAATGGGTATATATCCAGAAAAAGTAACTCTTATCCACAAAAAAGTAACTCCTGTTGAGAGTGGGATTTGAACCCGCGCCCTTTGGGACTAAAAGTCTTAATCTGACGTCTTACGCTCTGTTTGGTTCAGCTATACCAACTAGATTCTCTATAAAAAATTGAAAATCTAAACAAAAAAGATTCACATGAGAATCATATTCTTCAGAATTTATAGATTTTTCTAGTGCAAATGAAATTATGCGAGAACTAGGGATGGCAACGGGTAAAATACATGCGGATATTGCCCTCATTTACCCGTATCCGTTGGATAAAATCAGTATCCGAATCCGTAGTCGTTACCTGCAGCGGGTAAAAAACGTTACCCATATCCATTATCCACGGATATTTTTTATCCACGAAAATATCCGTTACCTGAAATCCTTTGACAAAACAGTAAAATTTCTGCAACACTTCAAGTCTTTAACACATAACCTTGCTAGATCTAATTAACCAATGTTTATGATTAAATAGTGACGAAAAATACAAAAGCTTGCTAGATCTAAATAATTTAAAATCAATGACTACAAAAATAGTTTTTTTCTATGATAATGGAAATTTAGTTTATTATTAATCTACATGTGACATGAAACCCACATGTTAATATTCTAGTACGGGTAAGCGAATATGGATATGACATTTTCTTACTCGATAAAAAATATCCATTGGATTTTATCCGTTACCCGAACCCGTACCCACGGGTACAAATTCCTATCCAAATCCGTAACCATCGGGTTGGATATCCGCGGGTATGTGGATAATGGATATCCATTGCCATCTCCAGCCAGAACCTAGATTTTATAAATTATTGTTCTAACTTTTCACGGAAAAATTACCCACCATGTCACTACTTATACAACCAAACGTTATTTTCTTTATAACACACATTTATTAAAGAATCCACAATTGATAGTTGTTTGCAACCAAATAGATTTCAGCTTCACCGCAGCTCTCAGCTCGCAACAGCTTTCTCACAGCTCACAACTAGAATCAGATTTTCAATAATCCACAGCTGAACCAACACACCCTTAGACTGGTTGCACTCGGCTACGGGATGGGGTGCAGGCCTAGTTGGGTGACATTACGGCTCACTTTTTTCTTCCGCACTGGCGAGATGCGCTATCTACTTGCATGCTACAGATATACGCTCGTGCCCTGACATGAAAATCCGTGTCGGAGCTCGTCGGCTCATGCTAGGCATTCGGTTTAACTAAAACAGATCGGTTCGGTTTTTTTTCAAAAGTTTGGTTATTAGAAAATGAAAACCGAAATAGTGGATATAAAAGACAAAAACCAGTCCATCGGTTAACCAGGAACTTTGGTTCGGTTTCCGGTTAAACCGAAAAAACCAAACAATAAACTGTTGCTAGGCACGGGACGGTCATACCGCGTCGAGGCGCGTCGCGCAGTCGGGGCATGGGTCAACGGTGACCGGCGTGAAGCGGTGGCCGGTGCAGGCGACGATAGGGAGCAGGGCGGCGGCGGGGCGCGAGATGGTGGCGGGCGCGGGGCGACGGCGGTGCACGAGGCGGCGGTGTGCTGGGGGCAACGGGACGAGGCTTCGGTGGGCGGTGGGGCGAGGCTGTGGTGGGCGGCGGGGGCGAGGTTGTCAGGCTGCGGGGCGGCGGGGCAAGGTTGGCAGGCGGAGGGGGTTTGGGCGGTGAGACAGTAGGGTTTGGGGTTGAGGGCCTGCGAGGCGTGCTCAAGGGCGGCGGATGAAGAGGCAAGATACGAATGGGCCGAGGATGATTTATTTTGTTGTTGGGGCAGATTTGTTAGGGGGTTGGGCTAAATTTCAGTTAGTCCAGTTAACCGGGAATAAAAACCAAAATTGAAAAAAATTCAATTTTCACATATTACTAACTGAAATATGTCTCGGTTTCATTGGTTACGGTTAGTTCGTTTTCAGTTCCGATTAATTCGGTTTCGTTTCTTTTTGCCCACCCTGATCGTTGGCCTACCCCTCGGCAGCGGAGGTGTCGGGTCATGGTCCCCCTCCTCGGCCTCCTCCCCACAACTATCAACGGTGGAGAAGTGACAATGGCGGTACAAAAGCGGCAGCTTTGCAGCATGAGGTCGGGTCGAGCAGCCAACAGGCTCTAGGTCGGCATCTCCATGGCCACATGAGTCCGAGTGATGAGGTGGGCAGCGGCGAGGATGTGGCGGGTTGTAGTGAGAAGGCGACAGGCTGCGGCGAGGAGAGCACGCGTCGTAATAGGGATTTGGGCGAGGAGGCGGGCTGCAACAAAGTATGGAGAAAGATAAAGAGAAATAAGAAGTTTCGAGAGAGAAAGGGTAATGGGGAGAGATAAAGGAAACATAAGAATGTAAATAAAAGAGAGAGAAAAGGAAAGAAAAGAAAAAAAAAAGAAAAGAAAGGAAAAAAAGAAAATGATGAAAAATATATTAAATAATGGACGATAGGTAATATTAAGTACGTTTAGAGAGTATGATAATGCGAGAGGATATTGATACAAAACAGAGAATATTTTTTCTAAAGTAGGTTTTTAGAGTTCATGAGTACACATAGACTTAGAACTTGCCATAAGATCTGTATAATTTTTATATATATTAAAAGTGCTAAATTGGACTAGCCGCCTTCTCCCCTTCCTGCCGATGTGCGCCTCCAAACTGCACAGTTAGGTTCATTCTCCTTTCCCCTCAACCCAAGGCGTGGCGCATCCCAAACCCTAGCAATGTGATGCCCTGGTCAGCTCTTCTCCGCCCTTCCTTCCTCGCCTGAGTGACCGAGCGAATAGCCGGATCGGTATAGGGATAGAGAGGATGGGTTCCCGGTCCGGCAAGGAGCGGGCACGCCGCGCCCTTGATGCCATGAAGGATCTGGGTTTTTCAAAGAAGGAGGCCACCCCCGTCCTCAAGAGCCTCCTCAATCTCTTCGACAACAGTTGGGAGCCCATAGAGGACGAGTCCTACCGCGCCCTCGCCGACGCCATCCTCGACGCCCGCGATCGCTCCCAGGTATCCACCTCCCTATCTGTCACCGGAACGACTAGAATGCAAATGGGCAATTTTTTCTACTTCTCACCCAACAGAGGAAGGAAAAAAACAC
Organism: Neostapfia colusana; assembly: GCA_030760725.1. Lineage (NCBI taxonomy): Eukaryota > Viridiplantae > Streptophyta > Magnoliopsida > Poales > Poaceae > Neostapfia > Neostapfia colusana. The sequence goes on from JASWHV010000017.1 coordinate 229,697, forward strand.
TGCTCTGTGACAGGGTAGGGGCAATGATATACAGAAAAGAACGATTTCTTTAATTTCCTAGACCGACCCTGCTAGATTCATTAAGATTTGCCTGCTGATCCATCTCGTGTCGCTGGGCTTCAGAACAATGGGGCACAGGAGCAGGAGCATTGCGGGCACAGTACAGCAGTGGTTCCACACGACTCTTTATCTACTCCTCTTGCCATCATTGGCAGTTCATGTGATCTGGATTGTGAAACTGATGAACCTCGCATCAAGAGGCCCACAGCCACTACTAATTTTACAGCAGGTTGCTTTATTGATCCCCGGTCGCCCCCATCCACAATGGAAGCGCGTGATGATACTATGTCCATCTCACCTCAAGGTGCTTCACCCAAGTCAAACTGTCTGCAGACCAGGACCTTGACTCGATCACGTCAATCCATAGAAGATGGTATGCCTTCTTCTGTTCCAGCCCATAAGAAGGCAAGACAGATGATGGATGAAGATTTCCAACATGCTGCCTTTTTGAAAGAGCCTAAACCTGAACCTGATACGGATGCCTCCCAATATAATGCTGCTGTATCGAGCTGCCAGAATGACCAAGGTGGCATTATTTCACATCCGCACAACATCAGCTCCTCCTCCTCAGGTGTACCACGTCCTCTAGCATTGCTTCCACCCGATCAGTGTACATTGAAGATTTCAGGTTTGCATACATCATTCTCATACGTTGTTCATTTAGTCTTTGTGCCATGGAGATTCTCATATTTCACTATGCATCTGAACATTTCACTGTCTGTTTTATCAAGTACTCAGTGCATCACAACATTGATTAGTTTATTGCTTTTAGCAACCACTCCGATTGTGAAATGATTACATATTCTTGCTGTTGGTTGTTATGGATAGTATCTTTATTCTGATGGGTTGCACTGAACACTATATAGGTTCTAAAGGCAGGGAAGTTCAGCATTGTAGAACAAGGGCAGCTTCTACTTCCTTTGTGGAGCCTATGAACACCAGGATGAAGCAACCTCAAGAACAGGAAAATGCTTTAGGTCACATAGCTGTGATGCAAAATCCTGGCACAGGATCTGCAGTTAAAAATACACTGGAAGCACCTTCCTTGCACACTGTTGTAGCATCATCCATTACGGGTGAGGTTAAGTTGTCACTAAAATGCAGCATAGACCCATCAAATTTCCACATGCCAGATTTGGAAGCAGTTTTCAAGATGATTGAGGATAAATACCATCGCTTATACAAGGTTATCCCGCCTAATTTTTCCATTGGCAGTCTCATGAATGAGATATGCCAGTGTGTCTCACAGATGGGCAATTATTCTACTGGAGAAGATAATACAAAGGCAGATGCTGTTGACATTGGCAAAAACCGGCAGAATGAGTCAATGACGCGTAATGCCCTATTCATGGAACCAATTGCCTGCATGAATAGTGGAAGTGAGAAAGATCAATCCGTTGAAGAATCATTAGTTATGGAAGCGTCACAGAGTGGTGCACTAAACGCAACTGTTGCTCAGCAGCCCCATCTGGCACTTTCTCACCTAAGGCCTATCCATGATGTATCTGATATATCAAAGGGAGAAGAAAAAGTAAGGATATCAGTTGTAAACGAATTTGGAAGAGAGAAATATCCATCTTTCTTTTATTATACACCAAGAAACCTTGTTTTCCAGAAGGCCCATGTCAATATCTCTGTTGCAAAAATTGATGATGAGGACTGCTGTGCTGACTGCTTTGGCAACTGCTTGTCTGCCCCTGTACCATGCTCCTGTGCAAGCGAAACTGGAGGTGATTTTGCATATACTTCAGATGGATTGATCAGGACAGCGTTCCTTGATGAATGTGTCTCTATGACCCGATTCCCAGAAAAATATCATAAGTTCTTCTGTAAATCTTGCATCCTTGAGAGGTCCAGGAATGAGGCTTCACCAGAGCCTTGCAGGGGCCATCTTGTCAGAAAATTTATTAAGGAATGCTGGACTAAATGTGGTTGTAACATGCAATGTGGTAACCGTGTTGTTCAACGTGGTATGACATGCAATTTGCAGGTAAGATCTTCTGTGAACTTATATTGGTGAAATGGTATTGATGCTGCACTTTCCTTTTGTATTCTTTTTTCTGGCCGCTTGTGTTTAGTACCATGTTTGATGTACTTTAAATTGTATTTTTCACATGCAGTGCCCAGGTTTTACTGTGCCGACTCATTGAATTGCTGTTACTTTCTTATCCTTTTTACCCAGGTGTTTTTCACACAAGAAGGAAAGGGTTGGGGCCTGCGCACGCTTGATGAACTTCCGAAAGGGGCTTTTGTGTGTGAATATGTTGGGGAGTTGCTAACAAATACTGAGCTACATGAAAGGACATCACAAAACATGCACAATGGTAGGTATATGCACCCCGTGCTCTTGGATGCTAACTGGGGTTCTGAGAGGGTCCTTAAGGACAATGAAGCTTTATGCCTGGATGCCACCTTTTATGGGAATGTTGGGAGATTCATCAACCACAGGTCTGCTCTGATTTTCCCCTACCCACTCATAGTTGTATTATTTGATAGCTGACATAAGCCACAAAATTATCTCCTCATTTTCTTTCTGGTTGTAATACTCTGTTACATAGGTGCTATGATGCAAATTTAGTCGAGATCCCTGTTGAAGTGGAGACCTCTGATCATCACTATTATCATGTAAGATTTCTGAAATTGCTGTGTAAGTGTTCTAGATCATTAAAGCAGAATAGCAGACAACCTAGTTGATGTTTCTTTCTGCCTTTTCTTTTGTAACTACAGCTTGCATTTTTCACGACAAAGAAAGTGGAAGCATTTGAGGAACTCACATGGGTAAGCTATTTGTAGTTTCTTAATATCAAATATTAATGCATTATATACTTTCTGTTCGCGTATTCAAATATATGTGTTTTTTAGAGGAATATGACCTCCGGAATCAATAACTGCAGATACTTTAATGGTTTTTTGTTCATGTTTTAAATTGTTGCTCTTGAGAAAGGTTCAGGTGCCACTCCTGCAATCTCTGCTTGCTGTGATTTATTTTGATGTTTCTATAATTTTTATTGGACGATGTCTTTGTAGTATGTAGCACTCATTTGCAGTTATAAACCTAATTTCCTGAAACAAATTCTCAGTTCCTTATTGCAGTGCTGTGCCAGCACCATATTGATTCTAGTCGGCCATATTCTCTTTTGTCATGGCTGAATTTTGCTTAGTTAAATGATGGCTCTACTCAGAAGCAACCTTTTATTCTGCACTAGAGCTTTCAAAGTTTTGCATGCATCATGTAAATCTTCAATAAATTTGTATTGGCGTTATAAAGTTTTCTTTATTTTGTTTAACTGAACCTGCTAGTGTCTACAGTAGTTATGTCCCAGCATTGTACAGTCTCTCTCTCCTAGAGATTAATCATAGTGTCACAAGCTTCCTTGCCATGTACTGCTCTGCCTTTTATTGAATCAGCTTCTATTATGATCTTAGTCTGTTCCGTGCATGCTCCGTACTGAATATTCCTGGTTTCAGGATTATGGTATTGACTTTGATGATGCTAATCATCCCGTCAAAGCATTTGAATGCCTGTGTGGAAGCAGATATTGCCGCGGTAGAAAGCATCTGAGTATGCTATTCTTTCTTGGTTCCAAAGTATTCTTTAACTGAGAGATGATGCTTGTAGGATTATTATGCAAGCTTTTGATCAGAGGTTTTCTTTGAATGTGTCTTGCAGGGAAGCGAGGCAAAGCTGGTGCGGAATAAACCGCAGACTGGAACGATGCCCGATGGTTGCATGGTCGTTTACTAATCACTGTAGTTTAGCAAAGGTGGAACCCATGTGCTCTGTATGCATTTCTACTTGGCGTTGGGATATTTTGGGCTTGTGCATGCGGATGAGGCTACTCTGTCAGCTGTAGGCGTATTACCTAGCTAGGGCAGTAGGGCTGTTCATATGCTGGATGTTGGATGTAGCATGATAGGAGAACTGAACTCATGCTTTTGATGCAGCTCTGGTCCAGTGTCGAACGCTTACTTGCTGCAGATCAAAACGTTACTTAGCTGACCGATTGGAGTAGTGGTGCTATTAATGAGGGTGACTATTTGGTGCAATCGTTTTAAAAAACTTTCTTAAGCTATACAATCTTTATCCTACAGTTATTAGTTTTTTTTTCACTTAACCCTTCTCAACTAGCAACGGTGTTTATATTTTACTGTAGGATAGATATTGTGGGGCTTAGGTGAAAAGAGTTATTTGCATTCTAGTTTCGGTATTAATTGAGCATCTATAAATCTATGTGTAGCAGTCTTGCAGTATTACTTTTTTTAAGCCATGTATGAATGCAACGTATACATAGCATAGCAGGGATGACTTAATGCAAACAATTCTTTAATGTATTTTTTTCATAAATGATGTTTAGAACAAGAAATCTATCTAGTTCAATGTAAACTAAATTAGCTGTTCAAAACGTCATCTATTGCAGGACAAAGAGAGAGAGAGAGAGAGTAATTATGCAGACAACTTTTCTGTGTCGCAAGGGTTGTTGTCTTTTTTTTCATTAAGCTCTTTTATATCTTACACTAGGTGGAAGAGTGTAAGTTGTTTGTATCTTAGTCAGCACCCATTCTGCTGTACGCGTATGCACAGCACGGTGACTTCCTCCCCTCTGCAGGCTTTAGTCAACTCGCTCCGGTGGCCTCTCAACTGCGATGAGTCTAGATCTTCACTGCTTACCGCTCCTCTCAAACGGGAGCGGGTAAGGTCAGCTGATAGATCATGGAGCAGAGCATTTTTCTAGAAAGAAGAGGGGATTGGATTACAATGGTATGGGTTGATGATAATTGTGTTATGCAAACCAACAGTATCATGAATACAACATAATTTGGTTGAAGTAAAAAATATGAACTACTTTTAAACTATTGTCTGGCCTTAAGATTAACTTAAAAAAACATAATCATTTGCTATGGTAAAACGAAGGAATTATATAAGAAATACATAAAACTCTTTGGATGCAAGTGAATACCAGTTTAGATATTTGGTCATCATAAAAAATTCTTTAATATTGATGGAAGGAAAGAGCGTTTAGAGAAAAATTTAACTTGTTGAAAAGCTAAGTACCTATCCTATGAAGGCAGATTAGTCTTTTTGAACTCAGTGTTTAGCTCTTTATTTATGTTTGTGATATTCTTTTTGCACTCGGTGGTCTTATTCTTAAAAAAAACTAAATTATTGCAGATCTAGATTCTTTTGCCACGTCGTTAAAGATAAAAAGAAATATCATCATGTTATATCATGAGAAATCTTATGCCATCCTAGGGGTCAGAGCATCCACCATTCGTTCCAACACACTTGGAGCTAGTCTTTATCAAAGGTAGCTAGATACTCTTGTGCCGATTCATGGCTCAGAGTATGTAGAGAAAGCTCATGCCAAAAGAAAAGGAGAAATATAAGCCTTTGTCACTCTCAAATAAATCAGTCCTGAAAGTTGATACTCTGAAGCAGCTTTTAAGTAACTGTCCTAAAATCCATGCCTCTCTCTTGATTCCATTTAGCTTCAGTTTCATCCTCTCTCAGCTTCTCTCGTCCATAGTCCAAAAAGAGCCTCGTTCCAGCTTCGTGATAGTTTGAAACCATCACAGCCACGAAATCCTACGTCCAACAAACCTGACTGTTTTCTGTAGCTCTAATACTCCCTCCTTGCCTATTTATTTGACGCTTCAGACATGTTTGATAAAATTAAGCATTATGTGAAATACTCCCTCCGTTCTAAAATAAATGACATTTAGGACAATTAATTTAGTTCAATTGAACTAAATTAATTGTCCTAAACATCATTTATTTCAGAACGGAGGGAGTAACAAAACTGCCCTTAGTATAAAGGATAACCAGGAGCGTAAAATGAAGTGCTGCTGCCGCTTATATAAAGGACAAGTTGAAGGGTAAAACAGAAACACAGAAGAATATTTAAGTTGTAACATCAAATATTAAAACACCTTTTCATTTAATCTAGAGAAGGAGTGAGTACCTGACAATTGTTTGCTCAAATCTCAGAGTTCAACACTGCTGCCACCTAGTATCATTCTATGGATAGTGAAAATAATCTAAAGGCAAGCTTATGTCAAACAAAAGGCAAGCTTAGAAACTGGTACTTCCAGATTGGTATAGTACATTCAGACGATATTTGTGTCTGCACATCAGCAGAGCAAAGAATGAGCAATCTTCCAAATGCTTTTATATATAAACAAATGCTCACTCTATAGCAGGCTGACAGCTCTTAAGAGTCATCAAAGTAGAAGAGCCACTAGAGCGTTGAAGATTGTCTCTGGGCCCCACTTCCTTCGCCTTTTGGTGATTGCGTTTTGCAACTCGTTCAGTCGACCATCAAGTAAATTCCTCTTCAGAACAAAGATTCCCATCAGGACGGAATGCAATGTTTACAGGTTTTCTTCTCGTCAATAAATAAATAATTGAGGTGGGCACCTTTGCGGCCTCCTTGAGGGGACCCCAACATTCTATCCGATTGTATTTCCTTGAGCTGGAGTGGAAGTGCACCCACACCTTGGCTTCCATCAGCTCCGGCCGCTCTGCAAACAATGCCGCGTCGCCGTAAACCACCGCCTTGAGAACCTTATCATTTCTCAATCAAGGTCAGATTATAGGCATCATGCGGATTTCGGTTTGGGCATAATAACTAATTAAAAGAGAGAAGGGATGCTACCAGCGGCAGCTCTTTGGAGAAGACGTAGTATCTGAAGCCGGCAGCGAGCTCCTGCAGCAGGTTGGCGCCACTGACGTAGCAATGGACGTGGAGCGTCATCTCCCCGGCGGCCATCTCCTTCCACTCGGCGACGACGTCGTCCCTCTGCAGCGTGGACTGCCAGCTACGAAGCTGCTCGCTGGTGATGGAGCCGGTGACAGCGAGCGTGAGGTTGGCGGTGAAGTCGCAGTGGGTGAGGGTGTAGGCCCTCGGGAAGGGCTGCTTGTTCTTGATCCTCGGCATCATCTCTTCACCGGCGAACTCGACCTTGAGTTTCGCGGCGTTGAAGGCCGTGGGAGGGCCTAGTATCTTTGCCGCCTGACCAGATCCGATCCACCGGTGGTCAGTGGCCGCTGTTCTTGATTCTTACGGTGTCAGAGGCTATTAAGATGATGATATCAGGAGATTACCAGGGACGAATAGACGTCTGCCGTCCTGGTGTCGCAGCTGATAACCAAGAAACGCGGCGGTTCCGGCCGGCAGCCAGTCATCTTCCTGCTCCTGCTGCTGGTCACGGAGGAGGAGGAGGAGAAGCAGAGCGCGGCGCTGCGCGACGCCATTGACGGAGCCGCGTGCTTCGAATGAAATCTGGAACGCATGAACAAGCCTGCTCAATCGAGGATGCAGATCTGGTGGCATAGGCCCCCAGGCTCCCCCATCCAATCCAGCAGGGCTGATTTCCACTCTGTATTTCAGGTGGCGGCGCCGGTCGAACGAAGCAGAGAGAGAGAGAGAGACGTGGCTGCTCTTGCTCTTGTGCCTGTGGCTCGAGGCCTCCTCATCCACGGAAGCACGGCCGACAGCTGGCCTGCCTCGATTGGCTGTCCTGCCCAAACAAGGATAATGTCACTGACGACATCAAAAGCATCAACATCTTGTTAGAAACCATAGTTACGTTAGTTCATCTAATTTAAGTTCAGACCAATGCTGCAAAAGTAAAGTCATGCACTCTGGACTGTGCTTCATTATTCTACCATAGTTTTTTGGAATGTAAAACAATCATTCCTCACCAAACCTTACTGTGTCATGCTCATCCCGATTCCAACCTTACAGAGGCCACAACGTTCTATCCGAGACCCAACTTGTACAACACAGATAGTTCATGCAAATAAACAACCGCCTTTACATATTGACGATTGTCATTGTCCACGTCACAACAAAGAATCATGGGCAATGCCCCAAACCTAATAAGCGTGTGGTATATCCACCTTCACTGTAGCGGATATTGGGTCCAAATTTCAACTTGCATCCTGAACCTCAGACGCTCCAAATTTCAGCATGCTGCCGCCTCTGGTACACAAATGGTGAGTAATGGAATCCCATCCACCAAAGCCTACTTGCAAGTTTTTCTAGTAGCACAGATCCACTCCCGTGGCTTTTCAATATCATCCCCCGTTGTTGTTGGCACGTGCCAGGTTCCATTTTCAGATTCCTACATCAAACACCAATGAATCAATGACTCCACTATTCAGTTTACTTTAACACGTTATTGACAGTTGGTGTTATATATTTGATTCGGATGTACATTCATTACCTGAATAACTATTGAATAAGGAGGTGGCATGTGAAGTGTAGGCCCACGCCCCGAGAAAGTTAGCCTCACCTGTATAAAGTTTACAAGGATTATTTACATCAAAATGTTAACAAAAGAAAAGGGGTCCATAAAAACATCAAAGGGCTACTCATGACTCTGAAATGTTTTATTCCCTATGGCCTCAACAAAACAATGTACAATGCCTGAATGTATGAACAGCAACACATTCGAAAAAGTACAGATTTCAAACAGACCTGATGTTTCTCTTTCCACCTGGGGAAAAAACCAGTGCCAAGAAGTTGAAACAAGTGGTCACGCATCTCATCATTTGTAACAAGCAATGACCGACAGCTGACAGCAGCATACAGCCAATACCTGCCGTAGAATAGGAAATAATTGATTTAGAAATTATAGAAAAAAGGTATGCGTTGATATATGAATCCACTAAGAAAGCAAACACTGTCATAACCTAAGACACACCCTCACCAGTATGCCCATATTTGCTTGTGGTAAATCCAGCTAGACAACTTTTTTACTTCAGATGATTTACAGTTGTTCAGTTAAACAGAAAGGGGGCTGACCAATCATCATTGGAACCAGGTGGAGTAGCATATAATGCTCCGGCATTTCGCCAAATCTCTAGAATCTTCTGGTTGTATGGAGATTTTGCAGGACCATTATTTACACGGTTCCTATGCAGAATAATTAACGGCAGCTTCTTTGATCTTGTTATTCTCTGTATGGCATCAACAACAGAGTTCACCTAAGAGGATAGCACAATAAAAACAGGCAGCGTTAGCTGTGTATTTTTGCCCTTGTGTGGAGAACGATCACATTGTAGCTTTACTACTTTGCAGAAGAAAAGCCTCTTACCTGAGAAAAACTGAAAGCTTTACTATTGTAAAGACCAACATTAGCAGCATCTATAACAGCATCAAATGGTCCATGGCGAAGTAGCCAGTGCTGCAGACATCAGGTGCTCAGTTACAAGCTTACAAACTTGCACAAAAAAGGGCGTACCCAGTGCTGAAGGCTCCCACACATTGTCGGGTCTGGGGAAGGGTTATTTCTAGACAGCCTTACTCCTGTTTTTGAAGAGGGACTGGTTTGAACCCAGGACCTCAGGACACAAGTAGAGACACACTACCATTATGTAAGCTTACAAACTTACATAATGAAGAATAAATATGTGTGCATGCTGAAACAAAGGGATAACAAGAAGACCATAGGTAAAACATGACAGTGGCTGGATCGCGGCAGGGGGCAAAGACCTGAGGGCGATTGTGCATATACAGGGATAGCCCCCCCCCCCCCTGATCTTCTGACTATTTTGTATCCCAGGCAGGGTTGCGAATCCACGCCTGGACGCCCGCCGGGACGCCTAGGCGAGGAGGGCGGGCGGCGGCGGCAGATGCGGGCGGGCGGGTGGGCGACGCCGGCGGTGTCAGAGGCGGCGGGCGGGCGAGCGACGCTGGCGGTGGCAGAGGCGGCGGGCGGCGGCTGGTGGGCGCGGGTGGAGGAACTGAAGACTCTGGGCCTCACGCTGTTTTGGCCCAAAATAATGTGGACCGTCGGATGATTTTAGACTGGGTTATAAAAAACCTACTCACTCTAACCCTAACCACTTCTCCCTCAACCCTCTCTTCTCCACTGGTGTGAGCAGCGGCGGCAGCGAGCAGCAAAACCGGCGAGGCGGCGGCGACAGCGAGCGTCAGGTGTCAGAAACGGCGAGGCGGCGGCAGCGCTAGGAGGCAGGCGGCGGCGGCAGCGGCGACTGCGGCGGCGGCGGCCAGTCGCCGGCCAGGCGAGTCGCCCGGCCATGGCGTCCGGACCAGAGCACCTGGACGCCTAGTCACCGACTAGGCGTCGCCAAAAAGGCTGATCCCAGGTGGTGGCGGCGGTGAGAGATGTCGATGTTATAATTCACAAACTCACTAATTCCTCTTAATACATACACTGGGCCTAGTGCCTGGAGCTTTCGAAAAAAAAGGTAAAATGTGACAGTAGAGTGCCGACTATTTCCACATTTGGGTTTGAGACATAATTAACTGTTATGTAAACCTCTCGCTAATGATAGTAGTAGGGAGTGAAATACAGACCTGAAAGCTCAGGAAATCCTCCTTGACCTCGCGCTTGCTCGCCAGTTCACTGAGCGAATCTGCAAATTTCTGTGTCTCGGATGGATCGATGTCTATGCAGACAAGCCTCTCCCTGCACCGCTGGCACGTGCCATCCTTGTCCATCTGGCTCCGGCCAACACTCCATTGCCCCTTGCCAAGCCAACCTTGCCCATGCCAGCCACCACCACCCTTCACTACACCCTCCTTGACCCTGCTGGGATCCCACTCGTCCACCCCCGCCTCCGCCGCAGCATCTGACTGAAACCAGGCCTCGATGACCTGGGCGGTGGTGTCGCAGACCTGCCTGACGAGGGCCCGCGTCCTGTGCAGTAGCCTGTACACTTCATCGGCCCTGGCATTGTCCACATTGACGCGGAGCAGGGCGGCGAGCTCAGGCTCCTCGGGCACGACGGCGGAGGCGTCCATGTGGGCCTCAACCTGCCTGGCCCCGTGGGCGTCCTTGGCGTCGCAGTAGGCGAGGAGGGCGGGGCCATAGGAGCGGAGGCGCGGCGGGATGCCCGCTTGGGCCATGCGGCGGACGACGGAGAAGGCCATGGCAGGGTCGCGTGTGGCGGCGGCGAGGCGGGCAACGCTAGTGAGTGTGGCCTCGTTGGGCTGGACGCCGTCGGCCTCCATCCTGGCGAAGATGTCGAAGCCGCGGCGGGCGGCGTCGGGGTCTGAGGCGGTGGCGGCGGCGTTGGAGCAGAGGTAGAGGAGGCAGTTGTAATGGTGGAGGGAGAGCGGGACGGGGGAGGCCGGGGAGACGGCGGCGTCGTAGAGGCGGAGCGCGGTGGTTAGGTCGGCGTGGCGGGAGCACATGTCAAGCTGGTGGCGCAGGAGTCCCTCGGGAGATTCACGGGCGCGGCGGCGGCGGGCGGCCTTGCTTTCGTCCGGCGCCGGAGCCGCCTTGTTCCCGCTTCCGTCCCCCAGCGTCGGGTCAGCGACCGTGGCGGTGGAGGAGTGGCGGCGTCGGCGGGCGAAAGGGGCGGGGCAGCGGAGGGACTGGAGGAGGAGGCGGTGGTGCGGGTGCGGTTGCGCCGGAGAGAAGAAGAGGGTGGCGGCCGTGGGGCGGAGGGCCCCCGCCGCCGCTGCGACCCGCATCGGCTTCTCGCCTTCTGCTCTTTCTCGTCTTGTTGTTTGGTTTGGATTGGGCTGGGTTGGGCTGGGCTTTTAACAGCACGGGTTTATCTGACAAAAAAAACATCCACCAGGGTTGGTTTTGCTTCAGTCACAGCGCCGACCACAGAATCAGAGTGCAAATCACAGCGCCATGAAATCAGAAATTACAAAGCACCAGCTGCCATGGAAAATCCTACACACTGATGAATATACTGAATTGATCGCCAAATCATATTACTCTCTCTGATTTATTAGTTCTCCCAGGAACAGAAATAAATCAGAACAGGGAGAGTATGATATAGTACTACTAGTTCCACAAAAATCTATACAAGGGTGATGAAAATGGAACAACAACCCGAATACTCCCTTCATTCAGTTGCTTAGTTCAATTTGGAACTAAATGATCTGCCCTAACGGAGTAACTAATGTACAATCCCTTCCAATATAAAATTTGCTCCCTTTATAAAACAATCTCTCCTTTTTCCATTTTCTTTTGTTTGTTTGTTTCTTGCTTCCCTTTTTTCTTCTTCCAAAGTTGTCAGGGTGAGGGTGATGAGAATGGTTCTGGTACATCAGAGCTTAGCGTCAGCTTCGCTTGGTCGCCATGCCGTCTTCTGCACAAACAGCAAGACTTCCTTGTCCTGGGTGTAAGACATCCGAACCTCCCAGTGGAGTGATTTCACAATAGCCTCCACCTCACTTATCGTTTCAGTGTTGTCTCTTACGATTAGCCTGCCTTCTGGCCTAAGAATCCGATCCACCTCCACGATCACAGGCAATAATTCACACCTGTAAGACAGGACAGAACAGGACAAAAAGTCATACGAATCAGTATATGCGTCTGTGCAAGTGTTTTTGAAAGTTTGGCAAATGCAGAAACCAAATCATTCACAATAGCCCGCATGGCAATTTGGTCAAGAAGGGGAGAAAACTTGGCCTCATATATTCACAACGGATCAGAACTTTGGTCATTCGCAACACCACTTAGGTCGTGGCATGTAATAAGGCTCTCAAACATATAAGATTGTGTGCAGTCGCATTCTGTGGAAATACCCTTACCTCTTCTTGACCTTGGAGAACAGATGGTTGGCATGCATAAGATCATATGTTCTTGGATAGGTGCTAAATGACTCACACCAGTCATGGTAGAGTCCAAACAGCCCGCGCTCATATATAATTGGAAGTGTGTTAGGTGAATCAATTGGAATCACATTCATGACCCACACCTTGAGATCACGCAAAGCTGCCGCAAACCTATAATAGAAAGTGGATCAAGTGTCAATGTGATGTACCTTTTTCTTTTTCTGCTCAGAAATTGCATGAAGTGGTCATAAAATGGAATAAGTCCAACACAGATTACAGTGAACTAGAACTAGAAATCCGAGGGCAGAAAAAAATCCATGTTCAAAAGGACAGAGAAAAAAAAAGAAATGGCAGCCCGGTGCATGTAGCTCCCGCTTGCACAGGGTCCGGGGAAGGGTCCGACCCATTTGGGTCTTCAAAAGGACAGAGATAAGCAAGAAAATGAGTGCTACTTTCTTACCCTCCATATACAGCTTTCATGTCCATAACATTTCTAACAACAGACCAGTCAATGCCTAGTCTGTCCATGTATGAATTGCTTACTGCTCGCTTCCAGTGTTCATAGTCCTCTTTAAAATCCTCTGAAGCTGGTTTCCCGTAGACTCCAACCTCAGAACTTTTCAGCCAATAAGGTGGCTTCTCCAACCTCAAAGGCCAGTCCTCCGGCCATTGTGAACCACGAATGGCAGGGTTCACAGACAATTTATGCATGCAAGTCTGCAACGATACATTCCTGAATGGCAACAAGAGATGAACCTAAAATTTAGGATCATGGTTAGGAGATTACAGATCTAACACTGTTAAGAACACTTACCAGGCTGCATCGGGATCATCATACTCTCCACAGAATGGAGGGTTTGCTTCAGATCTTGCTTCATAACAGCTGTTGTCTGTTGGTTTTCTGAATATTGCTATACCTACTCCATTTACCCTATCCTTTACTTTGTTAACCATTTTCCAGCACATCGACCTTGTTAGAGCAGACATGGCTAGAATAATGCAAGACAAAAAAATAAATTTCAGCTATGGAGTTTATACATTCGTGAAAATAGTCCAGTCACCATTGAGTCAAGAGCAAATCAGAATAGTAAATGGAAAATGGAAAAGTTTGAATGTCTGAGTCCTCGATGAATTTACCTTCCCAAATCTCAACATCTTCAGACAGCTTATGGTATATAGGAGTAGCAGACCACACAAAGTAACCACCAGGACGCAACAGTCTGTCCAGTTCTAACAAGAGTTTGCCACCTGCCAAACGACATAAATAACATCACATAATAACAGCAACAGAAAAGGTATGGTATTTTGCCCGAAGATGTCTCTTGTAAATTTTAACCAAAAATCACCTTCGATATGCCATGGTACCCTACAGCGTGCACAATGAACAACATCAAAGACTCTACTGGGAAATGGGAGCCTTTTGGTGCCCATAACAGCTGATATAGCAGGGATTCCTCTTTCAAGAGCAAACTGCACCTGAGCTTCATGCTCATCTTTAGGCGCAAATGACATAGTAAGCACATCTCTGTCAAACATATATCCACCAAAGCTAGCAACTCCACAACCGACATCTAAAACTACACGGCTTCGTTTTCCCCATGCTATGTCCTTCTTTGCCTGCGTAAAGAATTCAAGATGTCAGTAGAACTTACGATAAAATAATGTTTCAAACAAAAAATGAGCCAAGTTATGTATTTAAGTCAGGACTCTCCGGCAACTTGTACACGATATAGTTGCAATATATGCATAGTCTCATTTCCAAAATTTTGTGCATGACACCTACTCAACAAATCATTAGTACTCCGTGTGCCACAACAGGTTAGTTATAATGAATGAAGCAAGTACCTTTTTAACAATGCTAAAAGGTTTTCTTTATCCACTTATGAGAAATTTCCAATGGACTGGCAATGGGATGACATGCATGGAGACTATATGGATGTTACCTCCTGAATGAAATCAATATAGTGCAATGCACCATGTTTGAACTGTGTCCCACCTCCTGGAAAGGTGAGGTACTCCCCAGAGACCTTAACCCAGTTTTGATGTCCCTTGTATTCTACCAGTTTAGTGTGAGGAACATTGTTGTACCATATCTGTAGAAAGAAGACCACGAATAAGTATCACCAACATAGTCAATAACTTGGTACAACTATTAAGGCACATGAATCACCAAGTCGAACCTGATCTCTGCTCTTAGGCCACCTTATTGGATATCTGTAGCCCTGTGGTAGAGGAACAAGACAGGTTGGAGGCTTCTCAGGGCAATGCCTTTCTCGATGCTCATAATGCTTTGTGGTGCGAAGCTTCTTGATGGCTTCCATATTGTCAAGGCATGGAATATAATCTGCTCCAGCGTCAACATTGCAGAGCCTCCAAGTATAAGTTTGCGGGTTACTGGGCATGA
The DNA here is from genome assembly GCA_030760725.1 of Neostapfia colusana. Taxonomy (NCBI): domain Eukaryota; kingdom Viridiplantae; phylum Streptophyta; class Magnoliopsida; order Poales; family Poaceae; genus Neostapfia; species Neostapfia colusana. The sequence continues at coordinate 244,709 of JASWHV010000017.1, forward strand.
GAGTTTGCTCCTTAGTGTCCTTGTTGGACTGGGCAGCCTGAGTAGGCCATGGCCCCCGCTTTGTAGTGGTCTCGTTCAGAAGCTCCGCTTGACTCCCGTCAGGGAACACCTCAGCTGGTTTATCTTCCTTTGGTACCTGATCCGATTTCCGCTTCAGCTCTGAGCCATTCTCTCCATCAGGCTGCTTGGATTGTTCCCTGAAATCCTGTTGCTCATTTGCACTATCAGCTGTCACAGTGTCCTGTTGCACAGGAGACACTTCTTCTTTTACTGGTGGCTCATCTGTGTTTCCCTCCATCGGAACGGGATCAACAGGCAACGTTTCGTCACTCTTACCAGCATTGGTGGAGTCTCCAGTGATGAGAGGAGGGCCGCGGCGTACCAAAGGCCGGACTTTGAGCTGGAAAGGAGAGAATTCGGCGGGGGTGACGAGCATGGAGGAGGCCGTCCACACAGCGACCAGGCCGAGCGCGACGAAGACGACGACCGTAGTGGTGGAGCGGGAGCAGTAGGAAGAGGGCTGCGGCGGCCGCCGGAGATCCAGCCGCGTGTGGCCGAACGCCATGACATCCAACTGCCCGGGGTCCTGAGCGGATCGATGAGCTAGGCCAAGAACAAGTGCATATCACACATTCCTGAAATCGGGCAGCAATCTCTGTCGAAGGATTTCTCTCGACCAGAAATCTGATACGTACCTTTGCTGGGAAAGATGGACGCAAAGGGTTTAGGACTGGATCTAGATTCCTTCCGTTTTGTCGGCGGCCAAGAACAGCCACCGGAATGCCTGCCCAGCTGTCGGCTCTAATCTAATCGAGGAAAAAAAAACAAGTTTTTATCTCTGTCTCTTGCTCGGGGAAGAGGAACCAATCCCTTTGTTCTCTTGGACGGGGAGGGATTGTTGTCCAGGAGGAGGATTTGAAGGAAGCTATAACTTATTTAAGTATTTCTAAGAATAACTTGTCACATATTTTATAACCCGTGTCAGAAATTGTACCACTTTTGGGATGTACTATTTAAGTGTGTAGGTCAGTCATGTATGCGGATGCCTAGTGGTGCAGCATTAGTCAAGTTCAGTAGGAGGAGGACCCGCGACCGTCCAGGATAATAAAAATCAGGGATAGATAGTCAATTTCAGAAATTGAGGAGAAGGTCAAATTCAGAGATCGTGGAGAATTCCTTCCTGATCGAGCGAGCGAGAGAGAGAGAGGGGGGTAGAGTTCGGGAAAGAGAAGAAAACGACGACGGTGTCCTGAGTCGCTGGATGGTGGGTCCTGGACCATCATCATCTCCAGCTCGAGGCCAGCCCAGATTCCATTCCCGTGGTGGGCCCAGCGGACAGCGAGAGGACAGTTTCCTCGGCTTGGATCAGTCGAGTCGAGAGCTCTAGCTCTTGCTTGTTCCTTGAGCAGAGCAGGGGGCGCTTTCCTTCTTCGAATCCAGTTCCTTCCTTCACCAAATCCCGAAGCCCCAAGGCGCTGGAGGAGAAGCTGTTATCTGCTGCCCGCTCCCACGAAGGCCCGACAAGGTTCGCTCCCCTACCCCCTGCCCCATGGATTCGATGGATCCAGTCAGTCTTTGCTTTCATCTTCCTCGGAAGGGGATTCCGCGTCCTGTTAGGGCTCGTTTGGATAATGATAAAATGAGTGGAACGGAGTGAAATAGAGTGGAAAATGAACTATTTTTTACTTCAATCCCCTCCAATCCAAACAGAGCTAAGTGTTTACCAACCAATCGGATCGGATTTCTTTCTCTGGTCCTCTCCTTCGATCCCCTGTGCTGCAACTGCAAGGTGACGAGTCAGTTAATCCAAGTTGTTATGGTTCTCGGGGGCCAATGCACACACACCACCAGTACACTGATTGTCACCCTCCCTACCCTAATCGCTGCCAGTGCCAGCCATCACATACAACACTCTTTGGGACCGCCGCCCAACCTTCACGTCACTCTCTCCCTCTCTCTCTACGGTACCTGTACATGACCTGGAGCTTCATCCACTATTCTTCCCTTTCGTTTCTCGACACACCTAGCACTGATGATGACTGACCTCTTCGTTTCCCATTCCAGTATTGCAGGATGATCAGTATGGGTCCGCATAAAATGCAGGTGGATGAAGACGATGCCATCAAATCACCTACCTCAGATGACCATCAGAAACTGAGCATCCCCCGTGTATCAAACTGCAGCACCGATAAGGATTCCGGCCTTTCACTATGCCGAGTCTGCCATTGCGTCGAACCTGATTTGAGAGGCGAGTCCGCCCTTGGTTTCCTGGGCATTGTGCCACCTTATCGAGAGCCGAGGACTAATGCTACCAGCAAGGATGTCACCAATGGGTCAAAGGATGCCACCAACGCACCCGGGTTTGTTGAGTTTATTAGCCCTGAGGGGGAGATATTTGTGTGCGCTACTGATATTGAATCAGGCCCTTTGCACCAACAAGATCATCTTGTGGATCTTGGGTGTTCGTGCAAGAATGAGCTTGCCCTTGCACATTATGCCTGTGCACTCAAGTGGTTCATCAGCCATGGCTCCACTGTCTGCGAGATATGCGGAAATGTTGCTGTGAATGTAAGGCCTGATGATTTCAATAAGATTCTCGCGTCCTTGAAGGACTATGAAGCTCTGAGGGAAAGGACATACACAGGGGAACTTCCACACTTGCAGTATGGGGCCGATACAAGTGTTGATCCAGATGCTGTGGCAGCAATACGAAGACAGCGGCTTAGCGAGATATCATCCTGGTTTAATCCTCATAACTCTCATGTGGGTGTTTCTCAAGGGCACCTTGAACAACCAGCACTAAGTCCAGGTAATAATTCTTTTGTGGAGCAAAATGTTGTGGCAGCAACGGCGGTCCATGCAGCTTGTAGTTTGGAGAGGAGTGGAGTGTTTGTTGCTATGGGCCTAGCTGTTATTGTTCTTGCATGGCTCGTTGCTCCACATGTTGGTAAGGTATGTATCTGAAAAGTTCTCTTCTTATTTGTGTACCTGCTATTGTGGCATTTGAAAATTAAATTCTGGGATTCAACTGCACGCCTGTTCTCATAATCATCGAGGTTTCTCCTATTTCCCACTTCTTTTTCTGATCCATGCATAATTACATGAAATAATTTGATCCAATCAGGTAATCACCCAGTCACACAATTATTGGTGGGTCCACTGTAGAAACTATATCGATGCATAAAGCATGTGTTTCCATACTCTGAAGGTGTTACACATCTTAAATATTATTGATTGGGGGGCACCGTTATGTGCTGGAACATACTTGTACATGCCCAGCTTAGTATTCCTGTGGATCAAGCATTGATGGTTGAATCTCCTGCAGAAAGCTGCTATTATTGGTCTGCATATGCTGCTCGGAGGGTTATGTGCGTTGACTGTAATGATATCCCTGAGATTTGTAAGTAGTTTCTGTTTTCTCGTGATATACAGCAATTCCTTATCACAGTTTAAATTTTGACCATTAATAGAAGCAAAGAAACTATTGGTGCGTGTGCTGTAGATACTATGCAAATTGGGCAATGCACATAGCTTAACTTTTTCCTGGTAGTGACACATAGTTTAACTTTCATCATCCATTATGCATGCAGGTTTTCCCAAGAATCCAGTATGGTTCTATTCAATATTGGGCAATCATGTTTGTATCCTGGTTCCTTGTTTTGGGGGTTTGGGCTTCACGAACTCGCAGCATACGCTCCTCGTGAGCATAGAGTCTATGTTCAGTACTTTGGTTGTGATGAACTAGGGTTGCTTCGCCTCTGCAGTGTTAGTAACTGCATCCTTGTGTATATTCAGTCATATATGCCTTTTCTCTGATTTTTTTATTCAATATGTATATGCTTGACTCATAAAAGATGGAAATTATGTTACTGGGTGTAATGGTCAATTTTACCCAGCAACAACAAAGTCTTTGTACTAAGCATGTTGGGGTAGGCTAGATATGAGAAAAAAAACAAGGTTAATAGTCAGCACTGAAACAAATAAACAGTAGGAAAAATAGCATTATCAGTTATCTAGGACGGCATATTTGTGGATTTTCATCAAAGAACTAAAAACTGGCCTGGCTTGAGTCGCAATAATAATAGCCCTATTCCTTTCTAGTATGCCCTGTTGTTTGGCCTCCTATCACTGCCCCTGTTCACAGACCTTGGAGTGTGGGTCACCTTGATCTCATGCCCGCCATTTGAACGATGAAATTGTGGCGTCAAAAACCTGTCCAAATAAATCTTCATCTCCTGACCACCTTGAGAATGTTCTTTTAGACTCGGCAGATTTTGAAATGTACCTGCGATGAGTGCTATCTGCTGATTCAACAACACTTGAGGTTGAGAAGAACCAACCTTCAACGTCATGCTGAGTGTCTGTTGTTGTTTCGTTTTACATACGATGGAAACACCCCTTGCCACAGACTGAAAAGGAAGAGGTCATGAAGGACCAAATCAGTTTGCACATTTCTGTACATGTACAACCGCCGGTTCGCAATAAGGTAGAACAACACGAGGAGGCTGCGTATGTTGAAGCAGCAACTGAACCAAGTGAGAAACATGGATGGATCAACATAAGGTTTTCTGCTGGGATGTTTGTCACTGTCGAGTTTCCTAGCAGCCTGGAATGTCTGTGTCTGTTGCATCCTCTCGTGTGTGTGTGTGTGTGTTCCTGTTGGCAATGATAATGGAGAAGAAGCTAGCAATAGATGCATGAATCGCTTTGACGATTTCATATCATTTTAATCGCGGCATCAGCAGAGGAACTCATCAGAGATCATCATTTCAGGTCATTCTATTGCCCAGGCATGAGATGCCAAGTTAACCGACTATCTTAGCTAACTCAAACATCTAACATTACTATGGCTGCACATCACACATCTTTGATACATACTGGCACGTCTAACATTACAATGGCTGCACATCACGCAGAGGTAGATGACAACTGACAAGGGGAGGACAAGAGGAGAAAAAAATAGAAATCTTCGCTTGTTTTTTTCTTAAAAAAAAGAAAGAGAGGGGAAGGAGTAGAAATGGAATGACGAGTCTACATGGGCCGGGCCATTATGGCCCATTAAACCAGAGCCTTCTCATTTTCTCAAAAAAATAAAGTAGCAGCCCAACCCCTTCTCGTTTTCTCAAAAAAAATAGAGGAAAAGAAATAGCAGCCCAACCGACACAAGCAAGAGCAGAGCAGCTCGTCGTCGTGCGATTCCACTCCACCGGCGGCGAGGAGGGAAGTAAGTCCCCCACAGGCCGCCGCCGCCGCCGGACAAGGATGTCCAAGCTCCAGCTCCCGGCCGACGATAGCCTCCTCCTGCTCGTCACGCACTCCAACCTCTCCACCTTCGCTGCAGACATCCGAATCTCCCAACAGACCACCGTCGAGGCTCTCAAGGACAAGCTCTGGCGCAAGACGGGCACAGCCGCCTCCGCCATGCGCATCGAGCTCTGCGACGACACCGGCGCAAAGGTCGCCGACCTCGATAACGACGCGGCTCCTCTCGCGGCCTACGCCCCCTACAGCGGCTGCCGGATCCATGTCGTCGATCTGGATCCTTCCTCCGTCACCTCTGGTGGTTGGTTGGAAGACACCTCCCTTGTTGACAAGTACAAAATGTCGGATGAAGCGTATGATAAACTCGACAGTAAGATCTCTTCTCCCTGCTTATACATCTACCAGTCCTACTGATCGCTGCAAGTTAAGCTCTCCATTTGGCAATTGCCACAAGTCCTATGCAACAAGAGTCCTGTCGTTTGTGCCTCCATACCGTACTCCCGTGCATAAATGCGGTGACAACTACAAATAGCCAGCAAGTCGGATCCTTTTTTTTCCCTCGTTACTCCTGTTAAATGCACAATACGGTGACCTCCCCTTGATAAAATTCATTTACCACTTGCAATGCAATAGGCTCAGTGCTGATGTTGTTATACCTTTGGTGTCAGCGAACTTTCGAAATTCAAACAAAAGATGGTGTCCAAAAACCCTACGTCGGATGATAAAGAAGTAAGCTGCTCGAATTTCAGACCCCTTTGTTCCATTTTTCAGCTTATTACTAACTCTTGTTTTATCAGCAGTCGGAAAAGCATATGGAGGAATTATGCTCCAAAATCAAGGTCGGTTATTTGACTTATTTCTATTCTCTCATATACATTCATTTAGTTCTTCGTTTTTGAGTCTCCAGTCATCAAAGTTGCTATGATGATTTTTCTGATCTTTGATGTCTTGTGCTTGTGCCATCCTTTCTGAATGTGCAATGTGCGATCCTTGTTGTGATTTGTGCTAGTACAAAGAACCTGATTTGACCTTATAATATATAATCAAATAATCTTCCATTGCCGCAAAAGAGAAAAGAACCATCTTCCATTAGCCTGAACTGCCATTCTCTAATTCTGATACAATCCATTCTTAGAGGAATATGTGGACATCCTTAGTATGGATTCAACGTTGGCCATCTTCTTCCTTATTATCATCAGCTGTTGCTATGATGTAAGAATATTGTTACAGGTGGGGGATAGATGCGAAGTTGAGCCAGGTGCCAAGCGGGGCACTGTAAAATGTGTTGGCCAGGCTGAAACACTTGGACGTGGATTTTGGGTCGGTGTTCAATATGATGAGCCACTTGGAAAGCACGATGGCATGTATGTTCATTCCCAAACTATCACGTTGAGAATTAATCGACCTTATATTTCATATATGGCATTCCAGTTGTAAATTATGCTACAACCAAGTATTTAAAGACGTTGGGGCTGACAGTATGCGTAAGATATCTGTTGAGAAAGGAATAGCTGTTTGTAACGTTCTGCTTCGCTTCTTGGATACTGCAGGGTGAAAGGCATTCGCTTCTTCGAGTGCCCTCAAGGACATGGGGCAATTGTGAGACCAGAAAAAGTAAAGGTAGTTTCCATTGCTAGTAGGTGGAACTGACTGTTTAACCTGTTTGGAATTTTGACTCATGCGGACGTGGCATCCCACATCTGCTCTGACTATTTTGCTGCTGATTTCTGAACTTTGGTTGTGGCTGTTTAATGGCTCCTCACTCCACCCTCGCCTCCTCACTCCACCTCCGCCTTTGTGCCGTCGCCTCCCCTGCCCCCGCCACAGCGCCGCCGCCTGGCCGGGTGCCTGGGTGTCCAGGCGCCTGCCGGGCGCCTAGGCGTCCGGGCGTTGATTAACAAGCCTGATGAGGGCATGGAATTCTAACCCAGTAGCATATAGGGGATAAGCACTTTTGTGATGGCAAATAAGGGATTCGGGCAAATTGCAATGACATTAAAGGAATTATTTCTTGATTGTATAAGGCTATAAGCATGCACAAATGCAAGTATCTCCTGCATGGTTGGAAACTGTTAACCATTACCATCTGTGTATGTATAGTTAAGCTTCCGCTTATTAGTGAAGCAATCCCCCTGGGAATGTTTTGCAGGTTGGCGACTTCCCAGAGAGAGACCCTTTTGAAGAAGAGGAGATATAATGGCCAACGAAGGCAGTGTATCTGCCGGCGGTCTCCTTCCCATGCTTGGGACCTGTGGTCATTTGTAATGCAATTTCAATTCTGTGTACACTTCATTTTCAGGAGCTCTAGATTTTCATCAGGCAAGGAAGTGGCAGCAACCATTTCGTTCTCACTTGTCCTCACTCTACTGTTCAGTCACTTGCGTGCGTCGTTGTTTCGTGTGGCCCCACTCTGTTAGCAGATAAACAGTAGTTTCTGGGGGATTACTATGGGACTTGAGAAGTTATTACTGTTTCTATTACAAGTTGTTGAACGTAGATGAGTGGGTGAAATGGAAGCAAGTTAGCGAGGACCTGGTGGAGTCTCTAAGTCAACCAGAACCAGGCAGCTTCCACGATGTTTGCTCCCTTTTTTGACCACGAAGGCAACACTGACCGCAACGATTTTTTGTATTTTTTTCAAAAAAATAAATAAAGATTTTGCTGAGCCTGCCGATTTCCTTGTAAGAAATCTTCGTCTTTACCACTCCATCGGGCGAAGTCCTATCAGAAAAAAAAAAGAAATCGAATGGTCAAGATTGATTGGATCATGCGTGGACTTTAGCTTTGGAATCCAGAACTGCAACGTGCAAGACCGGATCTTTCTTTCCTTTTCTTACGGGATGGACAACTGTTACTAATGGCAACCTACAAAAAGTTTGTTCTTGGGGGTAGATCTCTTCGCTCTTCCCGTCCCATGTTCCATGTGATGAAGAGAAGCAGGGACAAAGGGATTTGCATTGCTTTGCTGTTAACCGGAGGGAGGATCTGTTGACATGTCACATACATACATACAGTTCCCTTCTCTATTACTTACTTGCAATCCAATATTCCGAGCAGCCTCCCTCCCGTGTTGGCAGCTGCCTTGCTAGTGCTTCTCCCTCCCCCCACCCCCTCCTGCTCTTCTCTTTCCATCCATCTGTGGAACACCACAACGATGAGGTAGGCCTCCTCTCTCTCCCTCAAGACAAACACGAGACAAGGATAGCTCGAGAGATGGAGGACGGCGGCAAAGCGGGCGGCCTGGGCACGCTCCGCGCGGTGCTCGCCATCTTCCAGTGGTGGGGCTTCAACGTCACCGTCATCATCATGAACAAGTGGATCTTCCAGGTCCGAATCACTTCTTCACTCATCCTCTCGTTCTTCTAATTCATTCGGTCCCTGCATCCTGTTTTCATTTGGGGGTCGGATCTAGTGTTTTAGGATGCCAAAGGTGTCTCCTTTCCTAGCGATAGCGAATGATTCGGTATAATCTTGGGGATGTGATTTGGCAGTGCCGACAGAGAGAGGAAGGCTAGTGCTGCTGCCAGTTGGGAAAAAGAACCAGCTTTCGATTGTGCTCCATATTATTCTTTATCTATTAGATTGGGATTGGGTGGGAGAAGACGCTCTTCATTTGTTTCTCTGAATAATTATAGGCCTGGGGCTTGGGTCGTCTAGATGCCATATAGCCAGAAATTTGGTTATGGGTGTCCAAGCTCCCGTACTCTCTATGTACGTTTCTTCCCCTCATCGAAAGATAAATATCTCTGCGCACCTGCTTCAAATCATGGTTTCTACTCCATTAACGAGTGTTTAATTTAACCATTCCATGAGGGGCTGATATCCATGTTACTATATGGGAAATAACGGTGTTTCAAGCGGTTGTGATATATGACAGGTTCATACTTCTACCAAGAAGCACCTAGTAGATTTCTCTCTCCAGTTCTTAATTCATGACGTTAGGATAACTTTTTAGCTCAAAGTTGAACTGCAAGTGTTGTCCTAGTGTCATCCGTTAAAGCGGAAGTAATAATAGCTTTTAGTCCTTGAGAACTTAGGTCAGTGGTTTTGCTGCTGCTCCACATCCAGCAACCCTTGGTGTTTTTGGATGGTAGGGGGTTTCTGGGAGTCACGTTAATGACTTCTAGATTTGCAATAGCTTGTGGCACCACTGCTTTATACTCCCATACATAATGTGACAATCAAGAGTTTTTCGTTGCTTATCACTCATGGGAAGTATCTTTCACATAAACTGGAGTACATTATTCTAGAATTGAAGCAATACAGGAAGATAATATATTAGACCTTTGTCTTAATTAGGAATTAGCCTACATATTAATCTTATTCATACCCTTTGCAAGAGGAACTATGTAGCAATTTGTGTCAGGCAGTAACCTACTTTATTAAAAGCCTTGTTTTTGATGATATAAGACGGTCTTTTATGCAGAAACTGGATTTCAAGTTTCCTCTGACAGTGTCATGTGTCCACTTCATATGCTCTTCGGTTGGAGCTTATATTGCAATCCATGTGCTTAAGGCAAAACCACTGATTGAAGTTCAACCGGAGGATCGTTGGAAAAGGATATTTCCAATGTCATTTGTCTTCTGCATAAATATTGTGCTGGGGAATGTGAGCCTGCGTTACATTCCAGTCTCCTTCATGCAGACAATCAAATCTTTCACTCCTGCGACCACAGGTACTTGATCATGCTCCTTTTCTATCCCCATCATTCGTTTAACTTTCCACTTGCCATTATGCTGTGGTGACACTATATCCGTTTTCTGACTGGCTCGTACGTGTGATGCAGTTATTCTACAGTGGTTAGTTTGGAGTAAGCAATTTGAATGGCGCATATGGGCTTCGCTGGTCCCTATAGTTGGGGGAATACTGCTAACTTCGGTAACTGAGCTTAGCTTCAATGTCTTTGGTTTCTGTGCTGCCATGGTTGGTTGCCTGGCTACATCTACAAAAACCATCTTGGCAGAATCCCTGCTCCATGGATACAAATTTGACAGGTAGGAGAAAGCCTATTCTAGCTGTGATGACTGTCACTTTAGTAGTTGGTGTGGTAAAAGCTGTATTGTGTCCTCCCTAATCTGAAGTATTATGAAGATCAGCTTTCCCACTGAATGGAAATTAGAACTGCTTGTTAGTTGTGACAGTGTTGTCCACTTAGTAAGATGGTTTATTCTGTTTTCTGCAGCATTAATACAGTGTACTATATGGCACCCTTTGCCACCATGATACTGGCTCTACCAGCGATGTTACTTGAAGGAGGGGGTGTAATCAACTGGTTCTACACACATGATTCGATCATGTTGGCATTGATTATTATCCTAGGTTCAGGGGTGCTTGCGTTTTGTCTTAACTTCTCTATTTTCTATGTCATCCACTCAACTACAGCAGTGACATTCAATGTTGCGGGCAACCTTAAGGTAAGACTGGTTTGGCCTATGCTGTTCTCCCCTGCTCCATCTGCTTTGCATGCACCTCTGAATATGATTTTGTAGGTTGCTGTTGCGGTATTAGTCTCCTGGTCGATCTTCCGGAACCCAATTTCTGCCATGAACGCGATAGGATGCGGAATCACTCTGGTCGGCTGTACTTTCTATGGCTATGTGAGGCATCTTATATCCCAACGGCAGGCTGTAGCCCTAAGAGCAGCCTGTGTAAGCTCGCCAGGAACTCAGGCGGAGATGCTTCCCCTTGTTGACGACAAACAAGAAAAAGTGTAGCATGTGAATGCGCTCGCATCCAACAGCAGCTTCTTCAGTGGAAGGTATTAGTTGGCAATATAGACAGATCACAGATGCTATGTAAGAGAAGGCCGTGGTGATAGAGCTACAGTCTACCAGGCTCAGAGTTGCAAAAATAGGGGACACTACTTTCTTGAAGAACATATGTAATGCTTAGAGATTAGTAATTCATGTAGCTCCTTTCATTTATGCTATTAGTCCCAGGCCTTGGAATTCGTTATTAGGAGGATTTTTCTTTAGGCCTATCTGTTGTGATATGTATTTGGACCCCTGAGGACTTAGAATTTCTCATCTGCTCCGCTTGATTGCTTCGCATCATCTTCATACTGTATGCTCTCTGGAGTGCACTGTGAAATCTTTGAAAGGGAAAAAATAGGCATGGATCTGTGTGGCGTGGCTACCCTACATTCTTTGGGCCAGCCAATGCTAGATATTCGGTCTGCTCTCACCAGACCTCTTGTTCTAGGGGTGAGGGTCCAGGCTCCAGGGACGGAGGTCAGGTTAACAAAATATTTTGCCAAAGTTTGTTCAAAACATAATAGTCTCTAGGTTCGCACAGGTCGTGACACTGATAACGAAATGCCAAAACAAAGTAAAAAATGTTGCATCGAATATCATGAATGGAAAACATACATTATGCAATTTTCACTATAGTTGTGAAATTGTTACCGAAACAATTCTATTAGATCTTGGACGTGTTGTTGGACCTCTCAAACAATTTGCCTAAAATCTGTAGATTTATGGGGAACTTGACAAGTGAGGCACTCATTCAAAGGTTTAAGGACCATCAGTAGGCCAAAGAGGAACTATTCATTTTTTGACAAAATACCGGGAGGACCACAGTTTAAGCGTGTCGCTCTGCAGACCAGGTACCCCGCGTAGTGGGTAAAAGACAACCTGGGCCCCGCCTCCCTGCTGAGGCGGGCCCCAACATAAGCCACGTGCCCCTGGGCCCCATGGTCAGTCCTAGGGCTACCGCGTGCGCTTGAGCTCCGGAGCTTACACGTGCCCTGGGCTCCGACCTGAGCCTCCCCACTAAGGAGGGGTCCGGAGCTGACACGTGTCCTCTGGCTCCGAGCCGCCTCCCCGCTGAGGACAACTCCGGTGTTGACACATGCCCCGGGCTCCGGTTCGAGCCTCCCCGCTGAGGAGAGGTCCGAAGCTGACACGTGTCCTCCGGCTCCGAGCCGCCTCCCCGCTAAGGACAGCTCCGGTGCTAACACGTGCCCTGGCTTCCGGTCCGAGTCTCCCCGCTGAGTTGAGGTCCGGAGCCGTCACGTGTCCCCGGATACCTAGCCCATCGGTAAGGGCTCCAGAGCCGCCACATACCCCACGATCCTTCATGGGTCGTGGGTTGATGAAGTCAAGAAGAAAGTGTGCTGTCAGACTTCGCATTCAAGGCTCGCGCCTTCCCCAAAAGCTTGGCGCACTGTGCACGCCTTCGTCCCTTGCCCGTTCGCCATTACGGTGACAAGACGGGACGGATAGATATCTGATTTAGAGGTGAACGAGTGCGGACAAATAAACTGTAAAAGTAGGGATCCTTTAGAGTCAACTGTAAAAGGCTAAGGATATTCATTTAGAGATCCGATATAGAGGTCCACAAGTGCGAGCAGCCTTATAAAAACATATAGAGCAAAACTTGGCTCCATATATGATGTGAAACATGATAGTGGCGGGAGGATTCGCTAGCGGCCAGAGGCAGAAGACGACGCAATCGAATACGACACGCCGCCAAGATCTAGTCGGAGGCGAGCTATGAAAGGATGTTGCCGGTGGACAACAACGACAAAAATGGCCGCAGAGAGGCCACCCTGCAACTGCAAGCGATGGTGGTGGCAGTATCCAACAACGACATGGTCGGCTGGCGGCAACCGCCGGTGGAAGAAGACGAAGGCGGGTTGATTTGACGACTCGTCGGTAGATCCGATTGGTGCTGGTTGGGGCAGACTCGAGGCCCATGCCGAACGGGTGGAGGCCGGTTGGATCTGAATCGGATCTGAGGTCGACGGTGAAGGGAAGTTGTCCGGTTCAGAGGCGGCTAGTGATGGACGGGTGTGGGCGACTTCTGAGGCATGCTATATGGTCCGTGAAGTTCCAAGAGCACAACGCCATCGAGAGCTGTTGCGCCCATGTCACCGAGATCATAGAGATTCGCCTGGCGTGGCAGGCACGAGAAAGACGGCACAGATCGTCATGGGAGGCAGAGGTTGCATGGTGCGCTCAAAGAGACAAGGTCGCGAGATGGTCGACCACAACGGTGATGCAGGTCGCAACATGGATGACCAGGTGGTGGTCGTGTGATGTTGGACGTGAATGCGACTCAGTTTCATGATACAAGATATAAAAATAAAAGTCTAAGGCCCTGTTTGGTACAACTTAAATTTGTTAAAAAAACAACTTGTTAGAAAAGCTAGTGAACTCATATGCTGCTCAAGAAGTTGGCTATCCGACACACCCTCGGCTTATTTTTGTGAAAAACCTGGTACTTGAAACTGTGTCAATCAGAATATAATAAGAATCTGACAGTTGAGATACCTTTATAAAAAAGTAAAACTACTTTATACTACTCGCATGGGAACTCGCAAAAAGCCCAACTCAGCTGTCTTTGGCCCAAAAATTTGAATTCATTGAGCGGTTTGGTTTGGGTGGGGAGCCAAATTTTCAAACTTGCCCTTTCAGGCAAAACAGAAAAAAAAAAACTGAAACGCTCGTACTCGACAGAGTAGAGAGTCACTGACAGAGGGGGCAGGCAGGCATCTCCCGGAACCTGCTGCTGCCGACTTGACGGAGGCGCCGAGGAGCGGCGCCGTGGTGTTTGCTTGTCGGCACGGCAGCTGCTGCCTGGCTTCAGGAGACTGAAGCTTCTCCACCGCCAGCCACCCCGCAGCACAACGCTCCCCTACTCAAAACCCTATAGGAGATTCGTCGGTAATAAGGCTCTGTCTCACAGGTTCAGCTCGGATCTCGCCTCCATTTTCCTCTGCCGCTTTCAACAACCGGATCTGCTGCCGCTGCCCTTCTAATTCTTTTCTTGCTTACCGGCTTCCCGCAATTCAGTTTCGCAGGCGGACCGACATGGCAGGGGGAGGTAACGCTGCCGACGAGTTGTTGCTGGGCTTCAAAGAGGACGACGCCATGAGGTTCATCTTCGGCGACCAAGTCATGTCCATGGAGGATCACGCCGCCTTCGACAGATCCCTCATGGAGCTCCAAGTTTTCAAGGAGGTCTTCTACGGGAATCACACCTCCAATGCCACCGCCGCCCAAATGGAGCTCAAACTGCCAGACTCGTCCCTGTTATCTAGATTCGAGGCACCAAACCGGCCTCCTCCTCCTCCTCCTGCTGCTGCTACCACACCCGCCTCTCAAGCTGAAGCGCAACTCATCGACATGGATGGGATGAACCTCCAGGTCCAGGACCATGCACGTTCTCACGCTCAGCAAAACGTCGACTTGGATTCTGCATTGCAGGGCTTCCTAGGTTACTTCCAGGCTGGAGCTAAGCATTCACCTCATCTGGAAGGCCAACAGCAGTTTTTTGGTGCAGGACTTGTTGACAATGTTTTAGATGTGCACACACATGAAACACCTCAATACGTCACAGCTGGGTTGGGTGGAAGCAGCAGCACTAGCGTGGTTGATGATCCCATGCCTTCCTACGCAGAAGCACTAGCAGAGATTTCAGAATTCCAAACTGCCAGTACTCTTCTTTCCGATCCCTTTTTGCATCCATGGTTCCATGATCAGCCGCAGTTCCCCACTGATACATGCTTAGCTTTTGATCAAGGGCAGATAGTTGAAACCACACATCTCCTATGTACAACAGATATATCTGATAGAGGAGCAGAACAATACCCGTTGTATAGCAAACCAGGTACTGACACAACAATGCAATCCCAATTCTGGTCCAGCCCTGGTCAGTTTGCTGAACTCGATGCCATTTGCCAGAACAGTATGCCCGAGGCAAATATCAGTCCGCTGGATGATGTTGATCTTCATGGATGTAGCAGCCTATACTCTGGCTCGGCAGCTGTCTCCTCGAAGAAGACGTTAGGCAGGGATCTTCCAGACCAGCTGGAAGCCCATGCGCATCGTCTCTTCAAGGATGCTGGATGGACTATTAAGCCACGGAAAAGGAATGACAGGGCCAAGATGGCGTCCTATTTCACAGCACCAAACAGAGAAGCAGTTCATACCTCACTAACTCAGGCCTGGAAATTTTGTGGCAAGAAATTATATGAAGCATCAACAGATTCAAAAAGGGGAGGCTATCCAAAGGAATGGTCAGATGTTAATTCGTTTTGGAAGGACCTCACAGATACAATGACCATTGTTGATAAGATGCTTGTGAACCAGCAGAATGCACTCACGCTTCTTCAGCGCTGGCAGATTTTGGACCCTTTCGTGGCTGTTGTGTTCATCAGCAGGAAAGTCACTGCACTGCAGCAGCGTATAACTCTTAGAGCTGTTGACAGTTCAACTGTTGTTCTTGACGACAGCACGACTATGCCATCAGAAAGCAAGATGATGCACAGATCCAGTGATTTATTGGCTAGCCAAATGGTTCATTCTACACCTGTCATCACGGACTCTGATTGCAGCACACTAGCGACTGAGAGCTACAATGGTCAACAGGCTTTACAGAGTTGTCTTGATATTGAAGACAGCAACAATAAGGCCAAGGCTCCAAACTGTGATGCAAGTGACCAAACAGAAACTCTCATTTATGAAGGTAGTAATGCGAGGCAAATTTATTCTCAAACAAAGATTGCTAATAATTCTGTGAAAAAACCAAGGAAGAAGTCCAAAAAGATATCTGATATTGATGCAAGTGGACTAGATGGGTTATTTTCTCGAAGCTTTGAGACCACTATGGAAAATGTGTTTGGCCGTGACAGTGATGTAGGTTTAGCAATCATGGACATGCTTAACTCAGGAAACATTAATGCCTCTGAAGAGCATGATATGTGTTCAAGCGTTGGTGTGCAGAAAAATTACTTGAAAGCTGAATCAGAATCAGAAAAGGAAGATGAAAATGATCAAAGCAACAAGTGTGATATGTTGCTGCCTTCAGAGAGCAAGCGACTTACCCACCATATCGCAACTGTGTCACATGACACATTGACCCCTGATGAGAAGGTCCAGAAAAACTTGTCCCTATCCCATGGACAATCTTCATTAGTTTCACGAAATGTTCCATTAAGCAATGCTGTTCCAGCTGAATTATCCCATGAATGTAATGTTGTTGTTCTGAAAACTGATCAAACTCATGAATCACAAACCTGCAAGGTAGCCACTGCTAAATGGATACCTAAAGGTCAGGAGAAGTATTTGAAGAAAAGATCTCGTGAGCTGCGAATTAATGATGACGACCTTTTGATCACAGCCATAGTGAAAAACAATGACCTTGGCTCCCACCATAAATTTTCTGCAGGCTTTTCAGGTTCAAGGAAGTCAAAGAAGCATATGAACCAAAAGAGAGGTAACAAACTACTTTTTAAAACGATTGGAAAAACGGGCGCAAACCTATTGGGTGGGAAGAGGATAAGTTTGGCTCGGAAAACTGTCATCTGCTGGTTAATTGCCACTGGCTTTCTGAGTGTAAAAGATGTTATACAGTTCTGGGATTCAAAGAGAAGTAAGGTTGTAAAGGATGGAAGAGTTACCTGGGAAGGCATTGTTTGCAATTGTTGCACAAAAACACTATCTGTATCTGACTTCAAGGCTCATGCTGGTTGCAGCCAGCCAAAGTCAATGTCCAGCCTCTTTCTACAGTCCGGCAAGTCATACACTTTATGCCAGGTTGAGGCTTGGTCTGCTGAATTTATGAGCAGGAGAAACAATACATTTTCTAGAGAAGTTGAGACAATAGATGAAAATGATGACACATGCGGTTTCTGTGGAGATGGCGGTGAATTACTTTGCTGTGACAATTGTCCATCAACATATCATCAAGCTTGCTTGTCTACGAAGGTATCTAGCTTGCCATTATGTGCACAATACTTTGAGATTTGTTTCCATTCACAGATATGTGAAGCTGTCTCCTAATTTACTATTTATGGCTTTCCTTTCAACAAACAGGAGCTTGCAGAAGGTAATTGGTACTGCCACAACTGCACTTGTCAGATTTGCGGAAGATCAGTTTGTGGAAAGGAGGTTTCAACATTCTCTGCCACCTTCAAATGTTTACAGTGCGGAGATGCATGTAAAGTTTTATCAACCCTTCTCTCTTATATAGTTATATTATCATTTGCATATTTTTTTTGTACTGGCACTCTCTATCCTTTTCCAGTGCTTACTGGTGCAGTAACTGGGAGCGGGATGGGTAGCTTGCAAGCTTCTTTTTTTTTAAAAAAAAAACTTTGCTGCCTGTTAGAGAGTTGCCAAACTTGATTAACCATTACTTCGGTGGAAATAGAGTTCCTTTGCAAAATTTGTTCTCAGCTCCCACGCTAGCTGTTTAGGGGCTTCAGCTTCTTAGATAAAAGGGCCTTGCACTTCCAATAGTAGCCCCTCTAGCTGCACTTTGTTGGCTAGTGATTAAACTTCAAACAGCTTTGAGCTGAAGCCCTCACAAGGCCTAAGAAGAAAAGGCACATGATGGTTTCAGATATTGTTTAACTTAGTGAATGTTGAATTCTTCATTATGCATTGCAGATGAAATATTTCTACGTTCATCCTTGACTTCAATTTGATCTACTTTTTTTTTCACTGGCAGACCATGACACTTGCCTTGAGAAAGGTAAGCTACCATTTGAGAGTAAAAGATCTGACTCATGGTTTTGTGGGAGACACTGTAAAGAGGTAATTGTTATTTACTTTTGAAGGGTGAAAGATGCCTCAGTATAGCGTACCAGTAAAACTGTAGTTTCTTTGTGGTTCTTATTCTTTGTCGTAGACAAAACAAATTTATATGGAACACTTAAGCTGGTTATTTGTACCTAGGAGGTGAGAACTGACCAGCAACAGCACATCTATATTGTATGGTTGACAAGAATCAAACCTACCCAAACATTGGAATTTGATCAACCACTTGGATTTCTTGTATTCCCAATCATCAAAGATAAAGATCACATGTCAATTTTTATAGCAATCTAGGATAAAAGCAACCAGCAGTTCAGCACCTCAGGGAAGGGAACACAAGAAATATCCATATTATTTATCACATCTTTTGCACACCTAACATACAGCAGGTCAACAATTTCAACTACTCTTTCCTACTCTTCATTTTTTCATATGAATTTGTTTTCTGGTCTTGTTGCTAACAGATATTCATCGGACTAAATAGCCACGTTGGTGTTGGTAATATTCTCGATAATGAGCTTTCATGGTCCATATTGAGGTGCAACAATGATGGACAGAAGCTGCATTCTGTTCGGAGGATTGCCCGCTTGATAGAGTGTAATACGAAACTAGCAGTGGCTCTTACTCTATTGGAGGAATGCTTCATTCGTATGGTGGATCCTCGAACTGGTGTGGACATGATACCGCATGTTCTGTACAACAAGGGGTATGATTCCTTATCCTTCCCTTGTAATTTTCATTTTCCCGCTTCATTATATTTTTTGTTAATAAATTTTCTTGCACGATATGGGGAAGTAGGAGGCTAAATAGTCACATTGTAATGTCGGGGGTATATATGTTAGCACAGGCATTTAAACTACCATGATTGATTTATTCATGCTGTACTGGAAAATTGAACTACAAATTGCTGCCATGTAAAGTGCAATGCTGTAGTCAGTTTTATCATATTTATTCATATCAAATGTACTTCAATTTTCCACGGCTTTGTTGTTGTTGTTGTTGTTGTAAATGTACTTCAATTGAGATAGGGTCGATAAGGCGCTCATGGCCGGGTGGTTAAGGCCATCGGCTAGGAGGGTGACTGCCTGGGTTCGACCCCAGGTGCCCCACCATTTCACCGTAGGGGCCTCCCTTGCGGCATCCCTCGAAAAGAAAAAAGATAGGGTCAATTATCATTTTACTGAGAAAACTGAGAAAATAAATTTGGATCTGTATTGATATCTCACGGAGAAATTTTGAAACATACTAACATGGAGCACTTCTCAACAGATCAAAATTTGCTCGCTTAGATTATCGGGGTTTCTATACTATAATCCTGGAGAAAGGTGATGAGATTTTATGTGTAGCTTCTATCAGGTACTCCTTTTGCTGATCAGTCTTTCACAGATTGGGCTATAATATGAAGTGTTCTTTAACTGAATGATTCATGTTATCGCTACCAACCAGCTTGTCGTTTGTGGCTTCAACGTCGTCTATTGGTTTCAGACTTATTTTCTGCAATAAACAGTTTGCAAATCTTCAGCCAGTGAAATTTAGCTATTTGGAAAGCTCCACGAGTAAAAGAAATGTCGTGAAATAATATTTATCAGTAAATTGCAAAGCATTATAATGGTTCTTTTTTTCAATTTTTGTTGGGTATATAAATCAAAGAGTACCCCAATGTGCTGTGGGCAAAGGCTTTATTGTCATTGTTATTATGTTGTACAAATCAAATTAACCTATTTATTTGTCATGTAGAATTCATGGAACTAAAGCAGCCGAACTGCCTTTTATTGCTACTTCTATAGACTACCGACGTCAAGGGATGTGCCGGAGACTAATGGACATTATTGAAAAGGTACATTCAAACAGGAAAATGAACAAAACTTTACAACTATATACAGGTTATGGACTTCTCATGATCATGTACCATGATAACTTGTTTCCATGGGAGTTCAGTTGCTTATAGATGATAAGATACGATTTTCCTCCATCTAAACTTGTTGATTGCACCCTTTGCTCATTTTTAAACTGATTTTTTCCTATGACCCTTTTTTAATGTTCTTGGTGTAAAATATCTGGATTTGACCATTTGATTTTCTTCCTCTAAACAGATGCTGAGATCATTTCATGTTAAGATGTTGGTCCTTTCTGCCATCCCAGAGCTGGTTACTACATGGATGTCAGGATTTGGCTTCAAACCTATTGAACATAATGAAAGGAATCTACTCTGTAATGTTAACTTGATGTTGTTTCCTGGAACATCCTTATTAACAAAGAGATTAGATGGAATTATTGCCACAAAACCAGGTAAATTATCTGCCTACTTACCAGTGACCACATTTATGCTTTCTGGTTTATTAATCTGGACTTATTGGCATTGTGTGTTCCTTCTAAATCTCAAATCCTTGAAACTATCCAGATGAGGAAAAGGATGCAAATGATGTTTCTGGATTACCTAATGGGAAAACAAGCGAGCATCTTGAACACCATGACCTTGATTTATCTGGGACAGAGTTTAAAGCTGATATTTCAGTGAGTGATCCATTCAGAACACTGAAACATGAATGTGGTCCAGCAGCATGGTTTCAGTCTACTAAGGTTTGGTCCATCGACACTGGACTAATGTTTTCCTATCAAATGTTGTGGTCAGATGGTTGCACATGCATATCCATTTCAGCATCTCCATTTTACTAATTTCCTTGTACACCTGTGTGAGCTCTGCACATTGTAATCCATTTATTCTGATTTACTGGTGAACTGTGAGGTTTGCATGAGCTTAGCAATTTACTCATCAACAGAATATTTGCTAAATACGTACATAATACCAATGGCTGATTTATGTATTATATTTTTCTGCAGCTAGCTGTTGGAGAAGTGTGATATTTCTGCATATTAGTGTTCGAGAAAAAATATTCTTGCATATTAAATTTCTGGTCCCTTGGTCTCCATTGTTACGGGTTCCTCTGTGTTGGTTTTCAAATTATTGCTTGGTTCAATTAGTAGCAGAACTTTACAGAAGCAAGCTGTGCAGGCAACTCTTCCAGGTATTTGCAAATTTTGGAAAAATTTGAATATTCCATTGCATCAATTTTAATTGTTGGATCTTGCCAACAGTATTTTTTTCTTAGAAGTTTTGGCAGTGTATCCGGTTGCAATATTACCGGTTCTTTATTTCCTTCCTGTTGATTTTTTTTTTTTTTTTTTTAAGCTTGAAGGGGGGCCTTGGCGCAGCGGTAAAGCTGTTGCCTTGTGACCATGAGGTCACGGGTTCGAGTCCTGGAAACAGCCTCTTGCAGAAATGCAGGGAAAGGCTGCGTACAAAAGACCCAAATGGGTCGGACCCTTCCCCGGACCCTGCGCAAGCGGGAGCTACATGCACCGGGCTGCCCTTTCTTTTTTTTTTTTTTGATTTTTTTAAGCTTGAATTGAGTTTTGGTTTGAGCCTTATTGGTTAGATCACAGCAAGGACTACCAGCACATTATTCCCATTCATCTTTTGAGATGATTTGATACCAAACGTCAAAACGGTTAGTAAGTACTGGGATAAAAGCTTGATGAGTGGATTACACTAGATATATACCCTCCAAATAAAATATAAACTTTCATATGTGTGATGTACCTGACTCCATATGTGTAAGTGATAATGGGAGCAGTAGGTGCCGTTTCATTTTGGCATGCATTTGCTTTACTCTCTACTTCTCTAGGTTGTCAATGCAACATTCAACCACGTCAGCGTAGCAAATCTGTCTTTCCTTTCTTCTTAGACCTTTTATTCAGTACTTGACTATACTATGTTCAACCAAGATTGGTGAAATTTTCCTGCAAATGTATAAAATTTGATGCGTTTGGTGTTCAACCTAGCTCATTAACCGAGGAACAAACTAAACATTATTCAAATAGGTACTGTGTCATCTAAGATAACACCATTAGTTCAAACCAATTGATACAGTAGCTCGTCAAAGAGCCAGTGACAGGCTGACAGCATGATGATAGTAAATCACCAGCTCTAAAAAAGAGCCAGAGTGACAGCATGATGATAGTAAATCACCAGCTCTAACTTTGGTATTTCCTTTTAACTTTATTGTGTGTTCACATTCTTTATACTCTTATACTGTCTAAGGTAACTCTTTTGTTATAACAAAGTTCTTCAAGTGTCGAAGCTCATACCAATTGACATGACTAGCCTGTCAGACATCCAAAACTGCTAGCATGATAACTCACCCTCTCCGATTTTGTTGTGGCCTTGACCTCTTCAGTAAACTGCAGCAAGTTTTTTTTCCTTTACAGAAAGGTATCATGTTAGACAACAAACTAATTGTGTCCTCCTTTCTCATTAAGTTCTTATCAGGCAGTTGGTAATGGATCAAATGGGGCCAGGCATGGAATTTGTTTGATTGGATTGGCGAAGCCAAAAGCACAACAAGCTGATGAAAGTTACAGATGATATGCAGAACTCTTGTGTCTCTTCTGGGTGACAGCGCTCACCTGAGTTAGGGTGATTGTGTCTAGCCAGTCTGCTTCTAAGACATGCTATATCTGAGTTGGTATTACTTGATCACATATGAGTAGAGGAAATAATTGTACACCATTGAGGAGCTATGTCATTCAACCATCCTGTTCTTGATGATCGGATTTGACCCTTGATAGCATCTTGCAAAGCAGCCCAAGGTATTATTGAGGCATAGAAAAAGAGTACCGATGGGATGATCATGATGTGGAGTCCCTGGACATTAAAGTTGGAAGTGCGTATCGTATTTTGCTTGGCCTGGCTTCAAGTTTCCCTTGTTTAGCATTGAGACAAGTGTCTACATTCTGTAAAGCAAGTTCGTCTTGCTCGCCAGTAACTGAGAGTTACAAACTGTACTGTACATGAATTTTGAACTGATCTGTAACGAAGGTGATGATAGATAACAATCCCCTTGTACTTGTCATTCTTCTAAAGCTGATGGGGGGTTGGATTGGGGTGGGTGGTCAAATCCTCTATCAACAGATACAGAAAGTGACGAGTGGAATGAATGAGAGACACCATCTCATCTATTTTGACTTGCACTGCAGCAGTAGAACAAACAAGCGGCGCTGGACTGGAGCACGTGAAGAAAAATCGAAGCTCAAGAATAGAAACCGAAACAGTCTCAAAAAAAAAAGGAAAAAGATACTGAAATGGGAGTGAATTATTATATCATAGAAAATCTCTCCAGGATTAGGAAGGCATTTGTAGAGAAGAGAAGTGACATCACGAGCATTTGAACAGAAGAACAAGAATCGGCATCCATCCAAGCAGTAGGGGAGGGGAAGGAAGGTCACTCGGCGGCGTCCTTGTCGTCGGCCTGAGACTGCGACTGGAGCGGCGGGAGGAGCTGGGACTTGCGGCGGGTGTCGCGGGGCGGCAGCGGGACGGCGAGGAAGTGCTTGGTCTTGGAGATGGGGCGGGAGCGGCGGAGCTCGACCATGTCGCCGACCTTGAACTGGTTGTCGGGGTCGTGGGCCTGGTACTTCTTCTTGATGCGCTCGCGGCGCTTGTACTTGGGGTGAGGCGCCAGGCGCACCACCTCCACCCCCACCGTCTTGTCCGCCTTGGTAGTCACCACCCGCCCCGTCATCTGCTTCGCCGCCTCGATGCGAAGCGCCGCCGCCGCGCCTCCATTGCCGGCGATGATGGGCTGGACCTGGACCCTCAGTGGGGAGACGAAGGGGGAGCTGAGCAGCAGCATCCTCTCTCTCTCTCTCTCTCTCTCAGTTACTGCCGTCCGTTGGAGCGAGCGAGCAGCGAGCTGGCTGGCTAAACTATAGGGGATAAGGTTAGCAAGAGAAGGCTCTCATCCCTTCTAGGGTTTTTCCTTGCTCTGTTTTGAAATATATATATATATATTCTCTTTTATAAGAAAATAATCTATTCATACCATTTATGGCTCAAATTATTTGACGCTGGTTAGTTCAATTTTAAACTAGACAGCGTCAAATAATTCGAAACAGAGGAAGTAACATTCTATAGACATATACAGTGCTAGAACTCTCGTGAAGTCTAAGAAATTCAATTCACTGCGGGAGAAGAGAAGGAAAAAAAGTAACTCAGGTGCATAAGCCCAGCAATGGTAGATGGAGAAGAGAACCTTTTATTACGTGGAATGAATTGATAATACAATCACCTGCTGTCAACAGAAAAAAGAAAGAGACCTAATCACAAAATTTGGTGGAATGAAAGAAACAAAATCAAGTCCACCGACCAAGAATTACAACTTTGGTGGCACACGTGTACTTTCTTCTGTGCACCAAGTACTCCCTCCGTTCTGAAATAAATGATGTTTAGGACATAAAATCTAGTTCATTTTAAACTAAATTAGCTATACTAAACGTCATTTATTTTAGAACGGAGGGAGTTATACGAAATACCGACCTGACGGAATATTTCAGCTTCTTCTTCGCATCCCTCCTATTACACTCCGTATCTACCTAATCTCTGCACAACTGCTGGCTCTAGGGCCGACATGCACTGTTCCCAGCCACCACTTCCAAGCATCTAAGGCAAAAAAACAGTAACAGCTGTAACAGATCCAAAATAGCAACCGCAGACTAGACGCAATGAAACCAACTTTACCTGCTTGTACCCATTCAGAATCTGGCACACTTCACTGTGAAGACCTTCACTCTTTATCTCCTGGATACAAATAAAAAGAGCTCACATGGAATTGGGTACTGGGCTCAGAAACAGACTGGCTAAATGAAAACTGCATGCAACTCACGTTCCAACTTGCACAGGCCTGGCAGATGTAAGCTAGCGAACCCACTGCCCCCGGAGGGTTAGCTGCAACCTGAAATAAACCCCCCAAAAAATATTTCAAAGGTAAATCATGGGTATGAATAATGCACTCAATCGTAAAGGGCTCATCAGGACGCGTGGATGTATGTACCATTGCACACAGGCCATGGAATGCATCCTCCTTCTCGAAATCATCTCTTATCCTGCATGAACCAAAGAAAACATGTTTCGCTACATCATGCAAGAAAGCAGGCACGAGCTTATGGATCATGGGTTGTCATGACAGCTTGAAGACTATCAACCCAGCCTTGGATGTACACAATCCAGAGAAGGAATGCTTGTTTCAAAAAGAAAAAAAAACAAAGAAAAAGGTATACTTACATGCACAAGGCGTTGCACCAAGCTTGCATGAAATGGTCCATATGAGGGGCCACGATATCTGGACAGACCCAGCTCAGCCTCCCAAGAGTGATTGCACTGTTTTCAAGAAGTGACTTGTTTAAACCCTGCCAACATGTAAGAAAAAGGCGGGATTTAGCTGAAATATAACTTCAGAACATGATATAAACTATGAAAATCATTTACCTCTGGGGATTTTAGAATAGGAACCAAGCATGAGACAACAGTGATCACCACCGGTGAAATTTCTTTGCCAATCTGGAGAGGAAAAAATTAGTGACACTGACATGTATGCAGGAAATATCACAAATACCCAAATGCCAAAAAACAAACTATGAGCACACGAAAACAAGTTTATGATTGCCAGTGCACAACTAAGTGCCGTCCGGCAAGAGCAATTTGAGTTCTACAACTGTTAAACCGAAAGTTAGGTCTTGGCAATTTCTTTTTTAATACGCTGCCAGGGTTGCCAGTAGCAGCATCAAACCAGAAGGTATAAAACTAGGCGCTAACCTTGATTGCTAATTCTCCAATAGCCCAACAGGCATTGTTAGCTACTGATACAGCATCCTTCACAGATTGAGGGCTCTGCAGCGTTAAAACTTGTGAGAACAATACCAAGATAATAGTAAGAAGAATAAATTATATCACTGTGTTTACCAATTGCTTTGCTGCAACAGTAACGAATTCTTGAAGGCGTGAATGCAAATGTATTGGGCAAACCTAGTACATCGAGAGTGTTACATTTTGTATGATGGAAAAAGAACAAATTATGGACTTTGGTGGTTAGCAGCCAACCCTAGAAAGGTCTCCAAGAAGGGCAAGTGCACTTTGGCGAACATCAGCTGCTTCATCCATACAGCATTGCAAAAGTAGATCTCTCAAATTGCTCTTTCCAACCTACACCGCAACGAAGATGACATGAATATATCAAAGTGTAGCTGATATGGTACTAGTTTACAATGCCCAGAATAATCATCTCTTAAAAACCCACTTAGCCAGTTAATGCATACTTAATGACGAAATAAAAATTCTTTATTCCATATGGTCTTACTTCTTATATACCAACCAATGTATATTCAATAACGATCATAAGTTTCACAGTTGTACACTATTTTTTATTAAATATTACTTGCCTCTTAGTATGAAGCACTACGGACCAACGTCAATGTTGGAAATCCGGGCGAAAGATTAAACTGGAGGGGGCTATTTATTCATAGCCCAGCTTACAACCAAATTTTATCTCTAAAAGATTATCTAATACTTATCTAAATCTACAGTAAATAATTTTATCTCCACATGGTCGCCTCACTTGCTGCGAAACAGACCACCACCAAACAGGTCTTGTCTTTAACTCACCCTCTACAAGCCACTCCTCTCAATCCCGCATGCAAACAGCATCGCATGCAACTCGTCCAGGTCCGCCACCGCGTGGCAAACCAGCGGAAGGCTGCTTGCTCACGCGAGATTCCGCCTCCTACCCGCGCGCATCTCGCATTCCGCGTGTCAAGCTCGATCGTCGAGATCCGCATGCCTCTTCTCCGTCAGGATCCACGCAAGCCATGCCCGATCCATAGCGCCTACGCGAGACGTCCCGTGCGCGTTGAGCTTCTCCCCATAGCCGCCCTGCCCTTGGGTTGACCCCAAGTCTGACCGCCTCAATGTTGAGCGACCCTGCTGCCCACGCCTCCATAGAGCTCGCAAGCCTGCACCGCCACAGTTGCTATCGAGCTGACCGAAACCGTGACATCGTCCTACACCCACGGACCCACCATGCACGGAACCTCTACACCAGCTGCGCATGAAATTGTGGTGCCTAAAGCCTTTGATCGCCACGGCCCTACCGGGATTGGCCGCCCCGGGGAGCACGTCCTCTCGGGGGCAGCAGGGTTGGATCTTAACTCTAAGACTCTGATTCAAATGTTAGAAATCTGGTCGAGATATTAAATTAGAAAGAGGCTATTGATTCTAGGGGGTTGCTGACTATTCATAGCCTAACTTACAACCAAATGTTATCTCTAAAGGATTCACTTATACTTATCTAAATCTGCAGTAGATAACTTTATCTCTATCTCTAGAACTCTTCCTATTATCTAATCTGCAGCAGATAACCCTCACTATTTATAATATTTCAAAAACAAGGTTACTTCTAACAATTTTGCTCTATGCCATTAGTCAATACTAATAACACAACAAGTGGAGAAGTGGAACGCTCTTTCCATAAAGGATCTTGTTTACAAACTCCTGGCTCAGCTACCCTGCTATGACTGTTTTTTCTACCCAACACGTGGTACAAACCCCTTGAAGAAAGAGGTAACTAATGTACAGAACAAAGAATCCACACACACCTACCAATAGCAGAAGATCACGACAGAAGAGAAGAATTTACCAGGCTTTCCATACTGGAGCCAAGGCCTTCTGCAAGTCCTGACAATAGGTCCAACGAGCAGACAATAAATTCCCTATCATACAATGCACCAGCTGAAGTAGGATCAGCCTGTATGTTGAAACGAGAATCAGCAAGACAGAAAAAATAATCGTGTCACATCTTACGTCACTTATTTAGTAGCACATTATATATTTTCTTTCAGATGACCTTGGTCCAGAAGACTTATAATATGCTAAAATTGTGGAAAGCATTTCTGTGCTTATGGGACAGAAATCTGGACTATTCACAGGACATGGAACCAACAAGTTGAAACTTTAATTTCTTCAATGGACCATAAAAATGGCTAAGAAGGCAAATTATATATCTAGTTTTCATTAATTTATGAAACAACAACAACAAAGCCTTTGTCCCAAGCACGTTGGGGTCGGCTATTAATGTATGAAACAGCTAAAGAAAACATGGGTCTTGCATGATTGGAAGGGCAGGCCTGGCGCAGTGGTAGTCTCTCCACTTGTGCCCTAGAGGTCCTGAGTTCGAATCAGTCCCCTTACAAATAAGCAAGAGGAAGGCTGCCTAGAAATTCCCTTCCTCAGACCCCATAATGCCTGGAGCTTTCAGCACTGGGTATGCCTCCCTTTTTGATATTAACCAGTTTGCTAGAGAACAGCTTCATGGTCGAAGTTGATTGGGCTAGTATATGGTAAAGCTGCAGTTTTATTTTCCCCCCAAAAAAATCAGGTCTCACTAGAAAGTAGAAACAACTTAAAGACTTTATGATGATTGAGATTAACAGCTCACGTGATACTTTAAATGGAATCACCCAGAGGGATAGATATACTGGCAACAGCTATGCCTTACAGAAGGAAATGATTGCAGATACCTTCGCCAACTGTTGGGATTGAATAAGATTAATGCACCTCTGAAACACAGGCTCAGCAAACTGAGCAAATCCTGGTCCTAATGCCTGAAAAGATTGAATTTAAGACACTTAAAGTCTATAGTAGGGTCTTCAGAAACAGCTGAGAAAAGGATAATAAAGGACAATGTAATGTCCTAAATCATTCATGCAATCACAGTTCTAATTTAGTATCCAAAAAAAGCAACTCAAAACAGTTCCTTTTCCAAATTGTTACAATTACGTGAAATATCAGTACTAGATAAACTACGTCAAAATTTAATCAAGCCTTGTATCCAGATACAGTGAAGTGGACTCACGACCAAGATAATCATAAAAAATATAAAAGTACATGAATACCATGCATCTGAAGATAAGGCATGTTTAGAACTACATAGATGGTTTGCACGCATTAAAATAACAGTACCTGTGCGATAGATGTAAAACATTCAAGAAGTGGAAACAGATCTTTATCAGAGTTCGAAAGCTGCTGCCATTTTGTGATTAAAGGAGGCATAAATATATCCAGATATTTCGCCTGCATAGCATCTTCAAAGAGTTATAAATAAAAAAAAACTTGTAAGACTAGAACATGCCGACAAGAATAGAAGAACTGAATTGCTTGCTCGATGGCACAAGAGAACGGGACAGGAGGATTCATGATGATGTTGACATATGACACCTGGTTTAGTTCTGCTCCGACAGCATCAGCAAGAGTACCAAGAGCATCATAGAGTATCCGGAGATTTCGTCTCTGCTCAGAAGGAAAAATGAAGCTAGAGTTAAGAAAATTGAAACCAGAAGTAGCAGTGATGGGATCATAAAGTCCAGCATGTTTGCAAAATTGCAATATTTTGAATTCTGAATAACCTGATATTTTCCATATGCACACATGAGGTGCTGCAAAATTATTTCCAAGCACGGTACCAACTCTTCTGCAGCTTCCTGAAAATTGAAAACAATACATACTATCAGACACAAATTTTCAGGGCAGAAAAGCATTCTAATTTCTCTCTAACACAAGCATATGCAGCTCTCTGGCATGTTCAAGAAAAAGAAAAGTATTCTAAGGCATGTAAATTAACCTCTTCAAGAGTTGCAAATGCTGAGCAGGCAGCCTCCTGCACTTTTTTGTTAGTATCCAAGATCCTTCTGAGCAGTCCCATCAGTATCTTATCAAACTGTTCACGACCATTTGGATGACCAAGGCTCTGTGACGATAAATAATAGTCCAATAAGAACCATAAAGGTAAGAGCTGACAATGCATAAACCGACAATCTCAAATCCCCAAAACATCACATGAACAATGGAGCCTTCAAAGAAGCGTAGAACGACAGTAACAAGGGTAATATCATAAATAAGAATTCCTTATTACCTGCACAATAAATTTGCTGTATCGGGAGAGGGTCCAACATGTAATACTTCGTATAAGAGGAAATTTATCGTCAAGAAGTGGGATTAGAAAGGCAACAATCTGCACTTGAGTAAAGACATGTTGTAAAATGCACAAGACATAATAGAAAGCAAGGCACATATACAGTATTACAGTGGAAGAAAAGAAAGTCGAAACTAATACAAGAACTGAAAATCGTAATATAACATAAAATAATATATGCAAAATCGCCTCAGTAGCACTCATGGCAAGTGACGGGGTGAGTGTGAGTTTGCTAACATACCACTCTGCCACTAGATCGCTAGTTTAGGATTACCTAGTTCCCCAATTAGCACCCTATCACAACCATTCTCTTCAATCTCTATGACCGCCTCAATGCACAACAACTGACTGGCATGCATCTCTTCCTCCCCTCAACCGCTCCACCAGATTTGTGCCAGACCTAGCATGGAGCCCTGGATTTACAGCCTTATCAGCCAATAACAGCTGGAGGCTCAGGTATAGAGGCCGGGCATTGGCTGCGAGGCACTGTGTGTTCCTACTCCTACGCTCCACCCACCTTGGTGATGCGCCCCCGAATGGGTTGCCCTCCTGACAGTCTCCTGTGCAGGCTGCCAGTCACCAACTCCAATCCCCTCTATTTTTGTTTTAAAAAAATATATATCCAATCACCTCTATGCTCCATCCCCTTTCTCCAGTGCATGTTCTGCAGTTTCATGGTAGCTGTGTGGGTCAAGGTGAGCTCCTAGCGCATATCTGATCCAAATCGTGCATTTTGGCTGGTCCTCCCTGCTGATTGAGTATTGAGCAATCGACACTAGTTTTTGCAGAGTGCTGGGAAGCAGCACCTGTGAGGAACTGAGAGGGAGGAGCCTACTCATGAAAGAAGAGAGGAAGCTCCGCTGGTGAAGAAGAGGACTACAGCTGCATTTGAGAGAGAATGAGGAGCGAATAAGAGATAACGGCATTAGGATCCTGATGGGGTCCAAGCCATTGGTTTTTAACAATCATATATGGTGCAGTAGTATACACAGCAAAGTTGCAAACTATGTAAAGCTACATAGCAATCTAACCAAAAAGAATGGTATGCCAGCAAACTGGTTTGTGAAGAGTGTAAATGAGGCAACATTCCGAATAATATACTCCCTCTGTTTTTATTTCATTGTCACTAGGACAAGAAAGCTAGTACACATTTGAACTCGTTCCTTATCCTAACAACGTCAAAATAAAAACAGAGGGGGTACTATTTACGCTAAGTTTATCCTGTATATACTAAATGTCGCAAAGTATGCTTCTCCAAATCAGCATTTTGAATTCCAAATAATGCGAAACAATTTTATAGCTATGTCATAAAAGACTCATGACAGAATCTGGTCTGTATAATTTGTTTTCAAATGAGTGTTATAAAAGTAAGTTAAATGACAACTTCAACATGCTTGAGACAAAGGCTTAGTTGTTGTTTTCTTGCCGGTTCTTGATTGTACTCTGTGCGTTTCATCTCTGGCCTACCCCAACTTATTTCAGACAAAGGCTTTGTTGTTGTATATCTCTATACCAAAGCAGAGGATATAGTTGACTATCTAGCAACATATGCGGGCATAGCAACGATTATAAGCTCCTCAATTTACCTGAGGAAGGAGGGGGTATAATCCATGAATGCACCCTTCTGCTATAGCACCAAGTGATAGAACAGCAACTTCCCTCTCCTTCCAAGAATCATCATCTGTCCGAGCCAAATTTTGCTGCAAAATGCAGAAAATGTTGTACAGCTTTTAACTAAAAGATGCAAGGCTAGACACAGCATACAATACCAATAAAATATAATCACAGTATATAGTAAACATGGATAATCATCCAATAATATCAGGACAAGCATTCAGAAAAGTGAAAACAGTCAATACTCAATATTAAGTAGCTTACAGATGTTTTCAGACTCCTGACAAACAGGACAACTTTCAGGAAAGGTTTCAGGGCTTTCTGCCATGCTAGTTGACTAGTGCAATAATAACAACTTCCAGAGATTTATAGAGGAGTTTCACATTACTTTTTCAAGTACATTCAAAGCCTCAACAATATTTAGAAGAAACACAAACCATGTGTTTTAAAAAGCAATCATAAACCCACATATTAGCAAAAGCCATTAAGAAGGCTAAATTCGATGAGTTGACTAATAGTTTCATCAAAAATAAAGTCATAGATCACACTACCAGGAGTACAATTACCTCGATCAATGGCATCAAAGTCGGAAGGATGTCATCACCAAACACATTAGACAGGACATCCAGCCCTGCAGCACTACACTTCCGCAAATTCCAGACATTCACAGCATCAAAGTCATCCTGTTTAAATCAGCGGTTTCTTTCTCAGGTGGTCTAGGTCGGCAAGAGACATACGACTTCTTAAAAAGAGCGGAAAAAAATTATGAACTCACATCATCTTCTCCAGTTTCAGATCCATGTAATCGAGAGGCGTGGAAGCGGGGCTTCAGATCCTGTTGCACATTATTTACCTCATTCACAGAAAGAAAACAAACAGGACATAGACTTGAAAACTTTTGGCTGTTAGCTTAAAGGAATGAACTCTGTCAACCCAGCCATACAGCACCATCATGTCATCAGAGACTCACTTTGTACTTTATAGTGGTTTTGTGATAATTTACTTCCAAGTATAAATAAGCAACAACTGAAAGTTCTCCAGAATGCTATACTGCCTTTTACGGTTGATGGGTACACAACTGCAAGGTTAATTTATAGTTTTATACTTTTAGTAAAATATGCTTTTTGCAGTTGACGGGTACACAACTGCAAAAGAATAATCCCAACTAGACATAGCTGACAAAAGTACATTATCTCACTGCCTCTTGTGAAATAAGTTAAATCTATATTCTATAATCAGAATGCTCCACTCTGATGGGCAAGTAGAGACCTTATGATGGATGGCCGTAGATAGAGGCATTCATAAATTAAACCATTATCACTGAGGAATATTGTTCCAAGAAATTCATAGCCCACCTGGTCCCTATCGGGGAAGGATTCGTCCTCCTGAAAAGCATATAAAATTTATCAGCAACTGCCGCCAATGACCTGCTTGTCAACCATGCAAGAAAAGAATTTACCGGACCTCAGCATCAGCAAGCGATTCATCATCATCAGCATATACCATGTTGGATAACAAAGTCTAGAAAAAAAATGTAAAATCAATAACCATCTCCAAGGTACATCTGTGCTCATTTGAAGATGAAGACAAAGACACACCGGAATTAAGCGTGGCAAGAACTCACGTAAACCTTCAGGAGGCATGTTGACATCACAATATGCAGACCTAAAACATATAACATCAGTTAGAAACTTAGAAAACTGCATAGCATTTTTGAAAAGATAAAAGACTTATAATTCTAATCATATCATTATTCAGGTTAGGCTTGGTTTTCAATCTTTAAGCTCAATTAATAAAATGTGCTCACAAAAGAAAATAATAAAATCCAATAATTCGAATAAACAGTTGATTAAAAAACGTGGAGCATGGCAGATAGGACATATCCATTTAGTGCCACCAAGATACAAATACAATCAGAATCAGATAGTCAATGGTGGTTCCTAGATACACCATTTTTCTTTTCTTTTTAGGATGATTCCTAGGTGCAGTGTTTGTGCAATCAATCATACACTCATTTCTGAATTCTGATGACATGTTGGATTATCGTGTTCATAGAAAACATACCAGAATTCACAAGCCTCAAGAGCAACTTCATCATCTGAATCTTTATTAGCTTGAAGGATCATTTCCATAACATTTTTTAGATGTGGCTGTGTTTTCAGTATACAGACAATGTCAGATCCAGCATGAACAAATTAGTAATAGCCAATAGGAAGCAACAGTGATGTATTAATATTACCTCCAAAATTGACGGGCGCACTTCAATGAGCTGGACCC
This sequence comes from Neostapfia colusana, assembly GCA_030760725.1. NCBI lineage: Eukaryota > Viridiplantae > Streptophyta > Magnoliopsida > Poales > Poaceae > Neostapfia > Neostapfia colusana. The sequence continues at coordinate 278,263 of JASWHV010000017.1, forward strand.
ACGCCGAACAAACCTAACAAAGAAACATGACAGATTATCAATGACGGAACATTCAATTGAGGAATCATCTTGGATTATACACTTGGAGACCAAGCTAAGAATAAAATCAACTTCAATCATAAAATAGTTCATTCGTATGCATTTGAATCCTGTGTAATTCTGGTTATCTTGCAAACAAGAAGGGAACGGTATGAGATTCTCTTATAAAAATGCTAGCACCATGATGTGGTGAATACCAGTTTCCGAACATCTGCTGAAGAGTCCTTTGCAAGGTTAAATAATCCCTGAAGGTAATGATCCATGGACATATAGAGTGTCTGCACATACATCCAAAAAATTAGTCATGCGTATCGAGAAAGATAAGGTGGAGTTAGAGGGGACGAGACCCTTACCGATGGCATCACCACAATGTATTGATTGATGCAGCCCAGTGCTAGTTTTCTAAGACTTGCATGTGAAGACTGAAAAAACTGAATGGCAAAGAAAGAAACTACATGTGTTAACAAAAAGACAGAAAGCATGATACACCAGACTGCAGAAACATGCTTAGCTGCAGTACACTCAGTTGGTGTTCGAACACATTTTGACGAAGCGACAATTGTTAATGCTAGTAATTGGTTATTTATGGATGGATAGTTGAATACAAACCTGCAGCATCCTAGGCATGAACACATTGATTGGTCGTTCAGACAAACCAGGGACATCAACATCAAGCTCTTCAGGGACATCCTCACATATCTGTCATCAATAAGAAAGCTTCAGAGTATGCAAACTGTAGCCACTACTGCATGATGTTTTGCTGTGTATAACAACTAGTAGGATTTGCCTCATGTTATCTACAGATAGAAATTCAGAGCTAAAGCCCAAGTTTGACAGCAATGCACATTACCTTGTATATAGCATCCATAGCACCTTCCATATGATCCAGATCATTGCTGTCCAGACACTTGTGTAGGGCCTGACACAACTCAATCCATCCAGCCACTCGAACAATTTGAAAAAGTACACTTATTACAGTTCCAACTGTGGACCTAATTCCCTTATTGGTCGCCCCTATACATGACAACAGCTCAGATTTAACATATTGCTGAGATGGAGGAGGCATGGAACTGAAAGCTGTCCGCAGATTGTTTTTCAACAGAAGACCAGCAGCTTGTCTAACTTCAATAGACTTCCCCTGGTAAAAATATGAAATTTAACCAGATGTCAGTTATACCACAAAAACACTAGCTGGATTGACCGGCACAGCCATATCAAAAGGAAATTTTGCTCCATTCACAATTTACAAACCACTTGCTTGGCTACATCAACATGATACGATACGTGACACCATATATTCCTTGAAACAGTTCCAAAGTAAAACGAATTTAGAAAGTGAATCTCTTCGAGAAAAGAAAAAAAAAGCAAAAAAGGCAGGCAACCCACGATATGCATCCTATACTGAGGCCCTGGTTTAAGTGGATACATTGGTCCTGTTGACTCAATTCACTGTTTGCTACCAGTAACAACAACAACAAAGTCTTTGTCCCAAGCATGTTAGGGTAGGCTAGACATGAAACCCAATAATTTTTTATTCAATGTTTGCTACCCTTTCTCATAATTTCCATGAAATCTGAAATCAAATTCGGAAACAGCGAAATGCAAATCAGTGGCATAAGGGAAAGTACCCCAAAAAGATCATCTTGAATGTGCTATGCTTTTTTCGTGAACCTTTGGTCCATCAAATGCCTCAAACCATAAAACTAGAGCATGTCCTATAATCGGTAGCGCCGATTAGACAAAGAGAAATACTCTACGAACAGTTAAGCAGTGTTTAAAAAGCGGTAGAAAAAAGCGAGTGGAGGAGCTCCGCCTAGCGCCTAGGCTACCTAGGTGGCGCCTAGGCGTTTGTAGGCGTTTTGCAAAAAACAGAGTTAAATCCATATAATATATTATATATATGTATATTTTTAAATTTAAAAATATTCAACCAATCAATAAAATGAGATGAGATAGAGTGAGACACTATCTTGTGTAGGCAGCCAGACACTAAGATAGGGCACTACCACCTTGCTAACAGCAACCACCACCGATAGGGATGAAAAAAAAAATTAGAGTTAGTTGTTCTTTTTATATGGACATACAAAGCGGTAGAAAGTGGAATTAAGCGGAAGAAGCAGAAAAAGCGGACCGAAGCGGGAAAAAAAGCGGTCTGACCGCTTAATGCTGCCGACTAGGGAAAAGCGAAGTGGTCCGGTGCCGCTCAGCGCCTAGGCGGCGCTTATGTTAGATATAATCCCGTTTTTCTAGAATAATTAGTGTTAGAGATAGAAGTCAAATAAGACTAGGAGTCTAGGTAGTATTAGATTAGGATTTTGTAATTTGAGACTATATATACAGCCCCCCCCATTGAGAACATATCAAGAGAAGATTAGAGAGGAAATTAACCCCGAATTTCCAACAATTGGCATCAGAGCTAGGGTTTTAGATATGCCCCCGGGAGGACGTGCTCTTGGGGGTGGCCAACGGCACGAGCAGAGGCCGCGAGGCAGGCGTGGGAGGCGTACTCGGTGGCGGTTGTGTGGCTGGCGACGATACAGAGAAGGAGGAAGTTGTCCTCAGCTTGGTGCGGCGCGGTAGCACGGTCGGGCGCAACCGCATGCGGGAGGCGGCGGTGGCCGTGGTCGCCGGTGCGGTGCCGAAGGGCAGACAACTCAGGAAGGGGACGAGCGTACCTCAAGGAGGTCGATTCCGGGGAGCAAAGCTTCGGATCGAGCGCTCGCAGGGCGGATCTCATCGGGGTCGGAGTGGATCCCGGCGTAGATTCGGCGACAGGCGAAGAGGTCGTGCTCCAAGGGCGAGGAGCCCCAAGGGCCGCGTCGGCAGGAGCACGCAGCAGGCCAGCAGGCGGGCGCGAGGAGTGCAGCCAGGGCGCGTGCGGCAAAGGCGGCGCGAGCGCGGCCAGGATCGAGCCCGCACGGCAAGGGCGGCGCAAGCACGGCCAGCGCGGGCGCTAGCGGGGTGCGCGGCAATGGGCGACGGTCAAAGGAGGTGGCGGCGGCTGCTGTTCTGTGAGAGTGAAGGCTGCTAGGGTTTCTGAAGAGGAGAAGCACCGTGGGCTAGCTGGGCCTGGTGGGCTGGGACTGATTCTTGTGAAGTAGAGAATTGTTTTGGGCTGGGCTGAGCCGGCTAGGCCTAGGTTGGACTTGGTGCTATAGTCTAAAGAGAGAACATGGCGAGTGATTCGACGATCAAGCCAACGGAGGATGAGTTGGTGCTCCACTTTCTTTGGCCGCAGTTGCGCGGTTTTTCACCACGTATGCTAGACGTTGTGATAGAAGCAGACTTCTATAATGTGACACCGTGGGACCTCTTGGCGAACTACGGTCTGCGCGACTTGGGATACTTCTTCACGTTACGTAGGCGGATCAAGCCTCGAGTACAGCGGTCCGGCGGCGGCACATCTGGAAGCATAGCGCTACCAAGTGTGCACAGTCGATTTCCAACATGGGAGTCGTGGTGCAGTGGCGTTTGGTCAAGTTTTGTTTCTACATGCGTGGAGAACTCAGAAAGCATCGTAGCACGGGATGGATCTTGGAAGAGTACGAGATCACTGACCCAAGATGCTATCGCCACGACGATGAAGGTGAAGAATATTGGGTGCTCTGTCGCGTGAGAAAGAGCAGGCCAATGCGAGGTGTGCTCGAGATGAAGATGTGACCATCTCGATTATGTGGTCGGAATGAAGATGCGTCCATTCCGAGATCAAGTGCAGGATGAAGATGAGTCCATCCTAGGGTTGAAGATGTGACCAACTCGAATTTGTGTGCAGGATGAAGATGCGACCATCCTTGGGATGGAGACGTGCCCATCCCAAAATTGAGTGTTCGAGGTGTAGTACCCACTCCAAGGATGTAGTGCCCAACCCAAATTCATGTCTGGAATGTAGTGCCCATCTCAGGGGATGTAATGCCCATCCTCTAGTGCGTGCAGGGTGAAGTGATCATCCTGGGGGTGTAGTGTGCACCCCGCGTGTGTAGGGTGGAAGTGTGTTTCCATCCTAATTAGTGTGAGTGTGATCTAGAAAAACGAGATTAGGGGGTGATTGTTAGATATAATCCCGTTTTTCTAGAATAATTAGTGTTAGAGATAGAGTCCAAGTCAAATAAGAGTAGGAGTCTAGGTAGTATTAGATTAGGACTCTGTAATTTGGGGCTATATATACAGCCCCCCCATTGAGAACAGATCAAGAGAAGATTAGAGAGAAAATTAACCCCGGATTTCCAACAGCTTAAGCGGCCTAGGTGACCGCTTTTTTAAACAGAGCATTTAAGTGATTATGCAGAGCTCCATGGGACCGTCAGAAGTCGAAACTAACAAACACTAGAACTAGGTATTAAACAACCAGAGTTGATAACTAGCCAAGTGAGCAAGTTTGCTATATGTGCTTATGACTGCTCAAGGCTCCCAATATTACCGGCGATTAGTTTGGTACCTGTGCTCCATCACATGACTAGCAGATCATTTTAGATAAGTCAGTTCATCGTGCAACGGTATTTATGGTATAAATTTGAGAAAGGGAAATATGAGATACTATTGCAGCTGCAACGTGTATAGAAACCAAAGATAAAATCCAACGTATGCTAGTATCCAAATTATCATGGAGTCGAGGTCTGTGCACTACTCATTACTTCCCCTGAAACTACTGTTCACACCTAGTGCATCAGTTTTTTGTTGTGACTGAGCACACAGGATCCGCACACTGAACTCAATGTTCGCGACCTTTACCAGTTATCAATCTATTTGACTAATTTGAAATGCTAATCGGAATGGCATCACAGCTAGTTTCGTTATCATTAAAAAGAACGAGTCCATAGTGTTCCATAGTAGCAATCAAGTCATCGAACGCAATGGGGACGGCAGAGCAACTAGTAGAGCCGGAAATTCGGGACCAGAATAGCACGAGACAGTAGCATCCCAAAATCTAGCCTCCGCGGAAGGCAGGGCGATCAGAAAAGGGAGCCATCCATGAAGAGGGAGCAATGACCTCTCCGCGGGCGAGGAGGAAGACGAGGTAGTTGTTGAAGTCGGGGAACTGGCTGTAGTGCTGGAGCTGCTGCCAGATGCGGGCCTGGTCGGAGTTGGGGGAGATGTGAGCCTCCAGGAGGGTGCAGATCTCGCGTAGCCCCTCCTCCTGCGGCTGCCACAGCGCCGGCGCCGCCATCGCGTCACCGGAGGCGGAGGTAGGGCGAGTGCTTGGGGAGAGCGGTGGCGGCGGCGCCCCGAGGACGGAGGGAGAAGGAATCGGCGGAAGCGGGTCCGAATGCGAAGTATTGAAAAAAACCGGAGGGGGTTGAATTTGATTTCTCCTAGTCTCTGCTCGGCTCGTATTTCTCGCAATCCAAGACAGTGACTACAACACTTCAAATGTGATGGAATTATTGCATTAACCTCTTTCTCTTTTTCCTTTTCTTTCCATTTTTAAAAAAACAAACTACAGAAGCAAAGTACATCAGAGGGAGTTGTTTCGCTTTTTTTTTTAAAAAAAAACTGTCCATAGAGTTCAAGCCTACGGATCGGTATAAATGCTATAACTACGACCGATAATTTTATCAGTCTTAAAACTTATTATAGCACTCAAAAATAGATTTAATTTATAGTTTCTCTGTTTTCTTATATTCGACGTTGGTTAGTTTAAAATTGGTGAAATATTTGGTGAAATAGGACAATCAACCCCGGCTTCTGGCTTCATTCATGTGATGCAGCCTGTAGGACTGGAGGAGATAAGAAGATCCATGTGAATGCCCCTGATGGCTGTGATAAGCTGCCATAGTTGATTTGGGGAAGATACTGTCATAACGTGGGCTCTGAAACGAGCCTGCCCTGACCGGCCTGGAGAAAGTTAAACAGGAGCAGCAAGTCATTGATGCGTGTAATTAATAGTAATCTGGTAATCTTTTTTTTTCTCTGTGCTGACATGACAGCCAGGAGGTACAGTGGTTGTTTCTTCAAGTAGAGAGTAGAGTGCATTCGGATGGCCGTGCACCACATACAGCACAGCATGCATGGCCTCCATCATCAATGTTTCCCTCCGCTCGTCTTCTCCTCCTATGGCAGCCAAAAAAACACACAAGAACAGGAGGAGCCGCTGCTGGCTGAACCGAAGAACCCAACCACAGATTGATCTGTCCCTCTGGCGAAAAGGAAAAGCAGATGACTGCATACTCTCCATGATCCATTCCCTTCCTCTCATCCATTACCTTATTACCCCCTCCAGAATCCAGATGAGATGATGATGGGCAGGCGGCAATGCCTTTCCATATCGATCTATTCAGACACTTTGCGTCATGAGGTGAAATAAAGCCCCAGACAAGCTGCACTTTGGTTCCACAGCTTGGGCACGCCCTGCCCTTTGGTACCCAACCCACTTGCAAGAAGCCCAATCCACAACATGTATCTGAACACAAAAACACTACCAACTTCCCATACGCATCAGAGATTCATTATTCCTGTTACTTGTAATATGCACTGAAGCACTAAAAGCAAACTATTCATCGGACAAATGAAAACAAGAGGCCAAGAACAAATCTATTCAAGGAATCACCTATGTTACACCCCTCAATGTATAAAAAAGGCTGATCCGAAGCAGTCAGCATCCCGGCAACGACTGAGCCGACGTCATGTCAGATAAACTTGCATCTGAATCGCCGCAGTGTCTCAGGAAGGATTGCCGCAATGACTGAGCTGATGACGTGCCTGCTAGATGTGTCTCTGTCTCGCCATGGGGCAGCTGGGACTGTTGTGGCGATTGAGGGCCCAACGTAGACAGGCTTGGCCCCGATTCTCCACAACGCCTTAGGTATGACCGATGCTGGCTGGATGATCCAAGATAGTAACTTGAAGATCCATACCCAGAGTTAGAGGCGTAGGATGAACTGACACGTGGACATCCAGAATGTGATATATGAGGCAATGAGTACCTTATACTGATTGGTGGAGACAAGTGGCTACCAATCAAAGAGTGTGTGGAGGAAATGTGTGAGTTGCGAGGATGGGGAGATGACATGTTTGCAATATCTGCACTGCTTCTACTTATACCGATGGCAGGTGAGTTTGTGTAAGATCTAAGAGGATTGGGAGAGTAGGGGGTACTAGAACCAGAGTAGGCACGAGAAATGGATTGCGTTGAAGGGTGACGGCTTATTGGCCGGGGAGGAGATGCTGCCACACTCGACCGGAATGAAGACGACCGAGAAGGTAGGCGAACAGCGGAAGAAAGCAACGGTGTAGTTTCCGATGCCGGAAGATCTGATACCCCATTCCTCGCATCTCGCTTGCATACAGGGCAGAATGTTCTCCAAGAAGTGAGCCACAAGTCAACACAAGCTGCATGGAACTCTGCAATGCAACCGACAAAAATATCAGTGAATTACCATAGGCATAGATTATTTTATCCAAAATGCATAATTCTTTCGGTGCATCAACTGATTTAACTGTCATCAATAGAATTTGTAAAAAAAATGACTATTACAGTGTTAAACTATGCAAAATGTATCTGACATTTACAATAGATGGTAAAATCAATAAACAGAAGAGTGCTGAGATGATTTTGATTTCATGATTTTAGAGGGTGCTGATACATGATGCTGCTGCTAACAGGTCCTGCACAGATTATCTTTTTTTCCCTGAATTCAAAGACTTGAAAGTTATTGTAGCATATAGGCACACACAGTTTTGCACAAGATATGATACTATGGTACAACAAAAAGGCAGTTGTGGTGCTATAAAGACAGCCAAACATACTGTGACGGCAAGGCAGCACTCTTAGCTTTTCTCCAACCATGTAATCTTCCAAGCAAATAGCACACAGCGATGATGTGCAGTTATCTTCTTGCACTTTTGTAAAAATAAGACTTGGCATCGCCTTAACTAGCTGACTGCTCATTCCATGGAACTCTCGAACTTCTGGAACTCGAGGCCGGTCTCTCCGTATTCGATGCCTTCTCACAAAGAAACATGTAGCTAGTACAGCAGACATGGCAAGTAGCGATATGAACGAGATTGCCATGATCGACCAGGCTGAGTTCTCAAATGCAGGAAGTATCCACACCTCCACATCAGTATGGCCTGAAAATTTCTTCAATACCTCCCCTGAAGCCTTTGAGATGAACACAGCATACATATGAATACCACTTGAGCTTCCAGCCACTGTCAAATTTTTAGTTAGTTATGCGAAAGATATATGTTTCAACTATCAGGATAAACTGGTTGAATAAAATTATATCTACTTGTGCAGTTCATTGTTACTGTTTATTTATATGGGCATGATTTGCATAGGTATCCGTGTTCAAGCATGGAGAGGTACTAACAAGTCATCTATTTATGTTGATATCAATTGGCTACAAATAAAGAGCGGCATAAAGATACAGCAGTGGCATTCTTGCAAATGGAGGAAGGAGCAAGCGGGAGTGATAAGGCAAATTACTTGAAACCAGAACGCCGCTGTTTTCATTGTCGTACACAACTGCGGCTTTGAATCCAGCATCCTGTGCATTTCTGACTTTCTCATCAAATGGGCACCCACCTCTAATAATCAACGCGAAGGGAGATGGTGGGCCTTTGAATGCTTTGATTGTTAACGGAGTGCATGCATTCAAAGGCTCGGCAGTATAAACAACACCATTAACACCAGTTCCTTTCACACCTGGAGCTGCAAGCCAAATTGAAATCGCACATTCAATTATTAGAAAAATGCAACACAATATATTCTCTACGGCAGTGAAAAGGGATGGGACTACAAAAAACTTAAGAGACAGGTCCAGCATTTTGAGATCAACAGGAGAAAATCGAGCCTAGTGTTACTTAGACAGCTGATTAAAGACAAGAACCACGATAACAGAATAGGGGGATGTGCGATGCAATTACTCGTCACCAAAAATAAGCAGCTGGCAACTAAGAGAGCATGACATTAGTTAAGCATATAGGCAAGGCACAGAAATAAAAGGCAAGTTTCACAATGAAATGGCATCCAACACTAGTTGGTAATCTGACAAAGCTAAACGACTGCAAGTTGTCAATAACTTACCAAAGCTTGCCTCAATGTCATCAAATGACAACGTCAGATTATTCCCCATTAGCACTACATTAGCAGCTCCCAACCGGGCCATGAGGCAGACCGTCACACACAGAAGGAGAGGAGATATCATCAGCCCATTTCTACGCTTCATCTTAGCAGTACCCAAAGCCCTAGAAATAAAGCCAGCTAAATTTCAAGAATTCCGATTGCAGAACCAACAAGGCTTTATGCTTGAAAACTCCAAATCAGTGTATCTGGCTGCAGCAGACAGCCAACACACGATCCACGCCTGCAGTCACAAATCAAAAATCGGTTACCATCCGTGGCAACGAAAACTGACAATGTCAAGATTCTTTCAGCAACATTAAGCTGAAAGGAGCACAATTCCGCAGAGGCAACCACAACACCTTTAGTTCCCAGGAGTTAGTCAACGCAGCAGATCACAAGTAAACGGACAAAAAATATTCTATGCGCATGCTTTTCAGGATTGGGACTAGCCGTGTGAATTAGGGAAGACAACAATAAGTCCATCGGTTAGATGACACGATTAAAGAACAGTAAAAAAAAAGAAGTGAAGCTGTGGATGACAATCAGGTACCGCTCCAGGTAAACAAAACGAACTTATGGCATTTTATTGGTGTGTGATTACTGCGAGCACCAGATATGGCAAACAGTGAAATTTTGTTCCTGACCCGCGGCTTCTCTCTCCTGGTGGAGAAAAGGAGGTAGCAGTACAGGATTGGAGTGAAGTAGGTGTTGGCGGAGGCAATGAGCAGGCTGTTTGCGAGTGGGACAGGTGATCGAATTCGAGGTTTGTTGTCGGGATCTGGACGCGATTCCGACGATTCCTGAGACGGACACGGTGAGGTGGACGGTGGCAGCAGGCGAAGGTTTGGCCATTTCATCATCAGGTGGAGTACTTAATAAAGAGGTGAGAAATCTGGAAATTCTGTCAATCGAGACTAGTAGCAAAAAGAGAAGAGAATTATCCTAGGCTAAAACCAGCAGAGAGGGGGAGAGCCTTGTTTGACGATGAGAAGGTGGGAAGACCTGACCTGGGTTAGCCGTGGCAATGGGGACGTCGGCTTCCATGTGACGAGGGGCTGTGGCTGGAGAAGCAGGAGGCGGCGGCGGCGGGCGGGCGGGCGGGCGGTGAAGAGGAGGGAGATGGCAGAGAGGGAGTCGCTGTCAGCGGCGGATGGATGGGATCGAGTCGAGTCGAGTCGCGTCGCGTCGCGTCGCGCAGTGCCGACCTGGACTCGCTTCCCTTCCCTATCTAATGTACTTTTTTATTCTTCCTTTTTTTATCTCTTTAAGTCTCTTTACAACGCGATAATAACGATGATGGTGATAATAATAATAATGCGGAGGACGGAGAACGACTTGATTGAATCCAAGATATGATCCAACATTCATCCTCATGCAACCCAACCAACCCAATTTATATGGGCTCAGCCCAACGTAGCCCAACCCAATTCAATTCATGTGGCCCAACCCAACCCAATTCAATTGATATGGGCCTAACCCAAAGGAGTCCGACCAGAGCAGAGAGAGAGAGAGAGAGAATCTCCTCTCAAAAAAAAAAGAGCAGAGAGGGAGCGGGGTGGGACCGGGGAAGGGGGAAGGTTCATGAAGCTTTGGTTTCTTCCGTTTCCCTTCCCCTCCTTCCCTGCAACCGCTATGCTCTTCTGATTCCACCACCACCTCCTCCTCCTCCTCGGTTCGCCGCCCGCCCATTACTACCACCCCGACCTGGAACCTGCCTCCTCCGCGGCGCCAAACCCTACCCCTACTTTCCAATGGCGGACCCCCAGGCAGAGGACGAGGACACGCTGCTCGCCCGGGCCCAGGCCGTCATCGACAGGGTCCTCGACCGCGAGACCGACCCCAACCCCGGCCTCCTCCACACCCTCGCCACCCTCTGCGAGCACCATGATCAAAGGTCTGCGCCTGCTCGCAATTCCCTTCCCTCTCCATTCTATGTTGTGTGGATCCTTCCTCTGCATTACCATTTCTTAAGTAGCAACCCTTGCTCTGCAGATTTCTTCAGTTATGCGCAACCAACCCAATTTTCGACAACATCGACACCAGGAGCTCATATACCATAGGCAAGCTGGCTAATCTGCTTCGGGTGCGCATCACAATCACTTCAACTCCCTCCTCTTTAGTACTCATCCATTCACAACGACGAACCTCACTGGCAGGATAATGTCGATTTCTACATGTTGGTCTTCTCTAAGTTCCTCTCAGACACCTCCTACTCTGTTGCCGTACGTGCCGCTGCTGCTAGGCTGCTTCTAAGCTGCCATTCTTCTTGGAAGGTTAGTTAGCTTCTCCCCTCCTCGTACCTATTCTATTTCTAATGCATGCTACAGTACTTACCGACCTTCCTTCTCCTTCATCTTATTTCCCCCCCCCCCCCCCCCCGGCCCCAGTATTCTCATGTTTTTGAAGACCCTATCATTGAGAATATCAAAAACTGGGTAACTGAGGGTGCTGAAGCGTCTAATGAATGTCAACGGAGGTACTTAGGAAGAGACAGGCCTACAGATGTCGAGGTTCTCAGAACATACGCTATTGGGTTGCTTGCTATGGCTTTGTGCAGGTAACTTTCTCATTTGTTATTAATTCACTGCTACAAGACATTGTATCTCAGTACTACTATTTTCGCTACGTTTCTAAATGGTCATCTCATTCTCGTCAGTGGTAGGCCGTTGGTAGAAGGTGTCCTGGATATGGGGATATCAGCTGAGCTCATGCGCTTCTTACGTATGAGAGTCCTTGGGGATGCCTCGCCTTCACTAAAGGACGCTAATCATCCAGTTGACACCAAGCATTCTCGTGGCAGAGATGATAATATGGGCAAATCACGGCTAGCTCAAGACACTTCTCTGGTAGATGGAATGAGGTCTGGATCTGGAATGTTAACTGACCATGCAGTGGGAGAAAACAATGGCGCAGGTGCTGGAATGAGGCAATCACATGGAGAAGGATGGACCCATGACCCTAACTCTATGTGTCCTGAGCATGCTGATGCATCATTGGACGAGACTGATATTCCTGACACAAAGCCAAAACATGGTCAAAGGCATCAAGTGGTCAGCATTGGTCGAGATGAAGATATTAGCGAAAACGGTGATCCGTTGAAAAGAAAGCTGAGTCGAGCTGGGCCTCAGGTTAGGGTGGAGGGAAAAGCAGGTGAAAACTTGCCTGAATGTGAGACAGCACCTTTGTCACCAACCTCAGGATTGAGAATAGGTGGTCGGTCTACCCGAGACAGGAATTTGTCGACGATTGAAGAGCCAAAGAAGACAACTGATCCCAGCAATAGCTCCACGGGCCTTTCCTTTGGCACTTTTTCTCAAGGGGAATATGAAGAGCGGTTTAGGGATTGTATAATTGGCTTAAAGGATATTTCTGGTATTGTTTTGAAGGCAGTGAGAGCTGCTGAAGCTGAGGCCAGGTCTGCAAATGCACCCAATGAAGCTGTGAAAGCAGCAGGTGATGCTGCTGCCGAGCTTGTGAAATCTTTGGCTTTGGAGGTATTAGAAAGGGAACATGTTGAAGCCGTAAGGCAGGGATAGCTACTTACCATCCACTTCATACTTTATATTAGTGACTGACTGTCTTTTCATTGTTGTGCTACACATTTGCAGGTTTGGAAAAGTGAGAATAATGGTGATGCTGTTGTGTTAGCTGCCGAGAAAGCTGCCTCTACTGTTGTGGAGGCAGCAATGTCAACTATCGTCTCACGGTAAGGGGTAAAAAATGTAGACACACTGTTTTTCTTCTCATTTTCTCCTTTTATATACTTTGTGATCTTTACGTGAGAGGTTATGTTGCTGTTACAGAATCTCTAACCACATTAGTGAAGAGCCTGTGGTGGAAGAAGCTGTGCAAATGAGTGAAGACAAGGATCTAGAGGATTTTGTTATCAGTGACCATGAGCAGCTCTTGCATCTTAGAGAAAAATATAGCATTCAGTGCTTACAGATTTTGGGAGAGTATGTTGAAGCTTTAGGTCCTGTTCTCCATGAAAAGGGTGTTGATGTTTGCCTTGCATTATTGCAAAGAAGCATAAATGACAAGGAGGAATGTGGTCACTTTCTGCTACTTCCTGATGCCCTTAAATTAATATGTGCTCTGGCGGCCCACCGAAAATTTGCAGCGATCTTTGTCGATTGTGGTGGTATTCAGAAGATCCTCTCCGTCCCTAGAGTTACTCAGACGTATACTGCGCTTTCTGCCTGCTTATTTACATTCGGGTCTCTTCAGGTAATCACAAAATAACCAACTGTTTGATTATGCACTCTTACTGCCAAGCTTTTTTTTCCTTTCATGCTAATACTCCTGCTATGTTTGCAGACTACCATGGAACGGATTTGCATGCTCTCATCTGATATACTGGATAAGGTGGTTGAACTGGCACTTCAACTTCTTGAGTGCCCACAAGATCTAGCTAGAAAAAGTGCAGCCATTTTCTTCGCTGCTGCTTTTGTGTTCAAGGCTGTTCTGGATTTGTTTGACACACAGGGTGGCATGCAAAAACTTCTTGATATCCTAATCCTATATGGCTGTGCATCTGGGTCTGGTGGAAACTCTGGAGGACTAGGATCCTTTAACGTAGATCAATGGAATGAGCGATTGCCTGCTGAAGTTCTGACTTCATCAGAAAAGCAGGTTGCATACCATACTTGTGTTGCACTTCGTCAGTATTTTAGAGCTCATCTCCTTCAGCTTGTTGATTCCATTCGGCCAAGCAGAAATGTCCGTAGTATTGCTCGGAGTACTTCTAGTGCTAGAGTTGGCTACAAACCATTCGACATTGGCAATGAGGCTATGGAAGCTATTTTTCGTCAGGTTCAGAGAGACAGAAAGCTAGGTCCTGCTCTCGTGAGAGCGAGGTGGCCTGCGCTGGAGAGATTTGTGGCATCTAATGGCCACATTATTATGCTGGAGCTATGCAAGGTAAATTCACTTGTATGCATGAACACTTGTGCTCTTTTGTGTTATATAATAAAGTTTGTGTTGCTAACCTTGTTTAACCTACAGTTTCAGGCACACGGTGATCAGTATTTGCAAGACTTGACTCGATACGCAATTGGGGTTCTTCACATTATAACACTTATGCCGTCAAGCCGCAAATTGATAGTTAATGCAACAGTAAGCAACAATCGTGTTGGTATCGCTGTTCTGTTAGATGCGGTGAAAGGTTTCGACTACGTTGATCATGAGGTGCGATTGTACTTCTAAAATGTGAACTAAAGAAACTTTACAGTTCCAGCTTTGGTTACTGAGTCCATTATTAATAGCATCTCTAATTATCATTACTGATGAATCAGGTTATCTGTCCAGCATTGAACGTCCTCGTCAATCTTGTCTGCCCTCCACCTTCTATCAGCAACAAGCCATCCTCAGTTGCCACTCAGCAACCGGCACAAGCTTCTATTGGGACTTCTTCAGAAGTCAAAGACAGGAACACAGAAAACAGTGCTTCAGATAAAAATCTGACAGTGAATCAGGGAGAATCTCGGGAACGATGTGGTGATGGAAACGCATCACATCAAGGAAATACCACACCTGTTGTTCCATCTAAAGTAGTTGGTGACCGGAGAATATCGCTAGGAGTTGGAGCTGGGGGTCCAGGTCTTGCTGCTCAATTGGAACAAGGATATCGTCAAGCTCGAGAAGTAGTAAGAGCCAACAATGGCATTAAAATTCTTTTACAGCTTCTCAATTCTCGCATGGTTACACATCCTGTGCCTATTGATTCCATTCGGGCCCTTGCCTGCCGTGTCCTGCTTGGGCTGGCCAGAGACAACACAATCACACATATACTGACAAAGCTGCAGGTAACGTCGACCACAGAACAGTACTTGTTTCTGTTTTTCTTTCCTTACATATGGGGGGTTCTAGCGTAATGGTAAAGTTGTTGCCTTGTGACCATGAGGTCATGGGTTCAAGTCCTGGAAACAGCCTCTTGCAGAAAATACAGGGAAAGGCTGCACACAGAAGACCCAAGTGGGTCAGACCCTTCCCTAGACCCTGCGCATGTGGGAGCTACATGCACAGGGCTGCCTTTTTATATGATTCCACTGCATACTAAAGCTTGCCTCTCTCTGATGTCTTTGGACCCTTTATTTCACATATAGCTGAAGATGATAAGTCTAATCACATATTCACACAAATCTGGAATATTATCTAACTATGCACTCATATTTCAGGTGGGAAAGAAATTATCAGAATTGATCCGTGAGGCAAGTGCTCAGGCATCTGGAGGTGACAGTGGAAGATGGCAAACTGAGCTGATCCAAGTGGCCATTGAACTGATTGGGGTAAGAGGTTTATGAGCTGTGTGATTGTATAGAATAACTTTCAGTTTTGAATGTATGCAGAGAGAAGATGCAATAAATAGGTAACTTGATTGCTCATTTATCTTGGCAGGTTCTGACAAATTCTGAAAAAGAAACAACATTAGCAGCAACTGATGCTGCTGCTCCAGCATTGAGGCGCATTGAGCGAGCTGGAATTGCTGCTGCTACACCCGTTTCCTATCACTCAAGGTTTGTTTGCTATATGTCTGCACTATTGTGTTACCTTACCAGCTTTTCCTTACGTTAACCTTTTTTTAATCTCTGTGTATTTGTTTGAAGGGAGCTGATGCAGCTGATACATGAACATCTCCTTGGGTCTGGTTTCACTGCCACTGCTGCCATGCTGCAGAAGGAGGCTGGCCTTGCACCTTTGCCATTGACAGCTGCGATGCTTCCTGTCCATCAGGTTCCTGCTCTGGAAGCATCATCGGTTCAACAATTGTGGCCATCTGGTCGTATTCAGGGATTTCTCTCAGATAAAACAAATGTAACCATGGATCAGAGTAGCCATGTATCTGACTCTGTCCTGGCTTCATCTAAGAAGAAGGCACTGACCTTCTCATCAAGTTTCTCACAAAGAACTCAATCTCCAAATCTATTTTCTGGTAATAGAACAAGCACCACCCCTAAAAGTACCTTATCTACTGGAACTGGAGATGCTGAAGTATTGCCTAAAACGCCCCAGTCACTGCCAATGAAGAGGAAGCTAGTGGATATGAAGGAGATTAATTCTGCATCAGTAGCAAAGCGTGCTGCAACAACTGATCAAGCTTGCCAATCTGCTGTATTCCAAACTCCTGCTCCTACTCGCAGGGGTCTGTCAGTAGTAGTGGATTCTCCTACTGCATTTTATTGTGGCCGCACAAACTTCAACAACATTTCTACTGAAAACATGAACAATGCTCAAGGCACGCCTGGAGTGGCAACAACCACAGGTCATCCTGGTGCGAATGATCAACAATTAGGAAATTTGGAGCGGATGACACTTGACTCGATGGTTGTACAGTACTTGAAACATCAACACCGACAGTGCCCTACTCCAGTTACAACTTTGCCACCACTCTCTCTGTTGCACCCTCATGTTTGCCCAGAGCCCAGTCGCAGCCTCAGTGCTCCTGCAAACATAACTGCTCGTATGGGAAGCCGTGAGATAAGTAGGCGGTTTAGTGGGGTCCAAGTTCCTCGCAGGGATCGCCATTTTATATACAGCAGATTTAAGCAGTGTCGTGTTTGCCGTGATGAATCCTCACTGTTGACTTGCATGACATTTCTTACAGATGCATCTCGAGTCGCGGCTGGTAACCACACCGGTGAATTAAGAATATTTGACTGCAACACTGCAGATCTTTTGGATACTCAAGCATGCTACCAGCATCATGTTACAACAATGGAGTCAACATACTCAGGTGGAAATGAGTTGATTCTAACATGCAGCCTAAATGAGGTTAAGATCTGGGATGCTTTCTCGATATCTGGAGGGCCTTTGCACACATTTGAGTCTTGCAAAGCAGCTAAGTTCAGTCACTCTGGTGCTTTATTTGCTGCCCTTTCTGCAGATGGCCTACAACAAGTGGTTCAATTGTATGATGTGCAGACATATAATCTTGGTCAGTGGCTTCCTGGTAACTCCACCCATTCTGGTTCTGGCCGGGGTCACATACAACCTCTGATACATTTCAGTCCTGATGACAAAATGTTGCTGTGGAATGGGGTCCTATGGGATATGCGAGTGCGGAATCCAGTTCATCAGTTTGATCAGTTCACAGACTATTGTGGCGGTGGCTTCCATCCTGCTGGGAATGAGGTGCATTTTGATCTTGAGCACCTATGAGTTTGTTTATGTTTACTTACATGCTTAGAATTGGCACAATCCTCACCCCCACTCACCCACCCACATTTTTACTGTAACCTTACCCTCTCCTATTTTTTTTCAAGAATTTTTTGGTGCATCAGTTTGCAACGCGATTGCAAGTCATTTTGTAGATAAAGAGTGTAACATTTGTTATTGCATTTCACTCTTCTATTTAGTCAGCAACCTGACTTTCTGGGATTCAATTAAGAAAAGTGTCCTGATAAACAGTTGTGCAGAATCAGTTAAGAAAAATAAGATTTAAGCTGAAGCTATCTGATAAAATATGAGAACCTTACCTATCAAAGTGCTTACATTGTGCTGAATGCCTTGAGCAAGTGAGGATTTATGGTGCGAGTGAAATCATTCTGTTATTGTGTCCAAACTCCAAAGTGTTTCATGTACGTGTCAATATTTGGAGATGACGTTGTTGTAAGTATGTTAGCGTTCTA
Organism: Neostapfia colusana; assembly: GCA_030760725.1. NCBI lineage: Eukaryota > Viridiplantae > Streptophyta > Magnoliopsida > Poales > Poaceae > Neostapfia > Neostapfia colusana. Next base: position 295,993 of record JASWHV010000017.1, read on the forward strand.
ATATGTGTCATCGATATTTTTACAGGTGATCCTGAATTCAGAGGTGTGGGATCTGAGGAAATTTAAGCTTCTGAGTGTTGTCCCTTCCCTGGACCAGACAGTCATAAAATTCAACGGCATGGGTGATGTTATCTACGCTATTCTCAGGCGTAATCTTGACGATGTACCATCAGCCATCAATGCTCGGAGGGTCAGACATCCCCTTTTCCCTGCGTTCCGCACGATCGATGCTGTGACTTACTCGGATATTGCAACTGTCCAACTTGACCGCTGTGTCCTTGACCTTACCACGGAGCCCAAGGATTCCCTTATTGGGGTTGTTGCAATGGATGACCACGAGGAGCTGTTTTCTGCTGCTCGTTTATTTGAAGTTGGCAGGAAGCGAATAACCGATGATGATTCAGATCCAGAGGATGCAGGTGATACAGATGACGAAGGTGATGACAATGATGACTCGGATCATGAGATTCTCGTTCCTGTGCTGGAAGGGGAGACAGATTCTGGTACAAGTATCAGCGGTGATGATAGTGGTGACGACGAAAATGACCTTGAAGGAGGGGGCTTGCTGGAGATGGGTGATGGCGAAGAGGATGATGATAATGATGATGAGAGTTATATGGTGGTGGGGTCGTTCAGCAGCGAGGACGAGGGTTGGATCGTGTGAGAGTAGCAGTTCTTGAGCGAACAGGTTGGGTACAATCTTTTGGGGCACCAGCGGACAACTCTCTAAATTTTGATGCTCATGCTATGACATTGTTCTTGCTGGTATACGTGGGGGTTAGTTGTTAGTGTCAAACATAGATTGAGGCGTTAGATGTTGTAAGTAAAGCTGGGAAAGCTTATGAGTTTTGCTTTTTTGAGGTAACACAAGATGATCAATTCGAAATGATTTACGGTGCGGATTTGTTCCTATCCTATTTTGACTCACTGTAAGTTAGCGTGATTCTTGATACTGATCTGTCGCTCAAGCGTAGAATTGCTTTGTTTTTTCTACGTGTTGGCAGCTCCAATCCAACCCGTATACGGGAAGGGACTCCATGCTATATATAGCTACAAGAGGTTGAAACAAACATAGAGATAGATAGAGCTCAGAAAAGGGAACGAAGATGGTGACAGTGCTGCACGAAAAAGGAATAATACCACAAAAAAAGAAAGCACCAATTTTATAAAGATGATATGTTTCCTGGAGCAATCAATCGAACTAGTACATGAGTAGTAAGGGGGGGGGGGGGATGAAGATTGAAGAGGATCATCCACCAGATCAGATTTGGAGCTTGCTCATGTCGACGAACTCCCCGCTGGCGTGCACCTGCCGCACCGTGCTGTCGTAGTCATCCTCCTCCTCCTCTGGCTGCTGCTCCTCGTCGTCGTCGTCGTCCCAGCCGTAGCCGGAGACGGGCCTGGCTGGCCTGGGCACCGTCTGCGCCTCCTGCACGATCCTCAAGATCTCCTCCACGCTCTGCGACGAGAATGCTGCTGCCACGGCGTTGCCGTTGCCGTTGCTGTTGCTGTTGCTGTTGCTGCTGGCGCCGGCGACCTCTCCGCGGCGGCTGTAGTAGGCGGCCTGGGCCTCCTCCTTGAGCTCCCGCGGCAGGTTCTTGAGGAACCACGGGTGGCTCTTGATCTCGCTCATGGTGATCCTCTGCCGCCCCCCAGTAATCAAAAAAATTATTTATTTGAGCAATGCAAGTTACAGTAACCAAATTTCCTTCTCGATCCAAGGTCTTTCGAGAAAGAAAAAAGAAATCCTTGTTCAAATACGAAAATAAAATAAAAAGAACCTTGTAGGGGTTTGCGACGAAGATGCGGGAGAGGAGGTGGCGGCAGATTTGGGAGACGTGCACGTACTCTGGTATCTTGTACTGAACCGACATGATCCTCTGCATTTGTATAATTGCATTGCATTGCATTGCAGAGCAGAGGAAGGTTGTTGTTAATTACTTATCAGCAGCTCCATCTAGCTCGGAATCGAAACTGAAACTCAAACTTTCTAGTTCTACTACTCCCTCTGTTTTGACGCTGGTTAGTTTAATTTTAAACTAATTAGTGTCAACTAATTCAAAACTGAAGGAGCAGATAGTGAAGAAAAAAAAGAGAGAGTACCGATATGGTCTTCCTGAAGTTCTTGGGATCCTTGGGATCTTCGAAGGGGTAGGCTCCCACGAGCATGACGTAGAGCGTGACCCCGCAGGACCACACGTCGGCGTGCTTGCCGTCGTACTCGCGCCTGGACAACACCTCCGGCGCGATGTACGCCGGCGTGCCCACCGTTGACTTGGGACGGGAGTGAAGCACAGACGACTGCAAGTCAATTAAAGAGGGGATCGGGGAACGGATGAAGAAATTTAGTTTTGCCGGGACTGGCCTGGATCAGAATGGAACAAAGAAATAATTAATGAAAGAGGCGAAGTGATCCGTCGTGCCTTGGAGTAGCCAAAGTCGCAGATCTTTAGCCGCGGCGCCGGGCTGCCGTCCAGCAGCGTGTTCTCCAGCTTGAGGTCCCGGTGGCAGATCTGCATGGCGTGGCAGTAGCTCACCCCGCACACCAGCTGCTGGAAGAAGTAGCGGGCCTCGTCCTCGTGGAACCGCCCGGCCTCGCAGATGCGCTCGAACAGCTCGCCGCCGGCGGCGTACTCCATCACGATCGCCAGGTGCGTCGGCGTCAGCACCACCTCCTTGAAGCGGATGATGTTGGGGTGCCGCAGAGAGCGGTGGTTCACGATCTCGCGGAACACGTTCTCGTCGATCTTGCAGGGCAGGAGGAGCAGCAGCAGCTGGGACTAGCTGGGAGAGAAGAAGAAGAAAAGAAGAGGAATTGAAGCTCCCACGTACCCTGTTTCCTCGCTCGATGAACTTCATGGCCACGAGCTCCCGCGTCTCCTTGTTCCGCATCAGCTTCGCCACTCCGAAGTTGCCAGCCCCGATCTCCCGAACTGGCTCGTACGTGTCCATGCTAGCTCCTCCTCTCTCTCTTTCTCACGAGTCACGAGCTAAGCAATCTTATTCTTATCTGGCTGGGGGCGCGACAGAGAGAAGGCCGGCAGCACCTGGTCTGTCTCTGTCTGTGTGGAGCTGGATTGGAACAAGAGGAGGAGGAGGAGGAGGACAGAGAGAGAGAGAGAGATGTGGGTGGAGGTGGAGACGCGAGGCGGGTTGGGTTAGGTTAGGTCGCTTCTCCTTCCCTTCCCTTCCCTTCCCTGCTCTCAGCCTCAGCTCGTAATATATGTTGACGGCGATACCGATGCATCATCCAGCATTCCTTCGCTGCTTTGTCACTCACTAGCCAGTACTTAATGTGCTAGCATGCATACCCTCCTCCCAACGGAAGCTGGACCTGAAGCTGATCGATCGATCGAGTGCTGGTTGGTTCATTCCCCCCAATCACAACTGTTGCTTGTGCCAAAGGGCACCAACCCATCCACGGTTAAGAATTGCTTATGACATGATAGCAGCACCACTGCTGCCCTTCTTCGATCTAGTCTACTACTGTACTACTGGTGAGCTAGGGAGCTAATAAAGTAGCAGCACCTCTCATGATTTTCCATAGTTTCGCAGGATGGTCGGTCGGTCGGTCGCATTCACCGGTTACCTGCTCCTCTGCAGGGGTTCATTAGGTTATAGATTTTCAAAAAGAAAAAGAAAATCCAAATGGTAAGAGGGGGATACACTTGTATAGATTACACGGCATCCACACCAGCGCTCTGACAAGGACGTCAATTAAAAGCTTGTCCATCGTCGGCTAGCTCTCTCCTTACAATCAAGCAGACAAGGGAAGAGAAGGCATGGCTCATGGCTGGATGAAGGTTAAGTTACGGGTCGGGATCGGATGAAGCAGAGAGAGAGAGAGAGAGAGAGAGAGAGAGAGAGCCGGCATGCACCACATGCAGTGCAGGGACGATCCGACAAGGAAGGATGTGGTGGTGGGCTCTGTCAGCAGAGCACGCACCATAAACTGCTGCCTCGACCTATGCCTGTCCTGTTTTCTTCTTTTCCTGTCCTGTTTTCTTCTTTTCGAGTACACTAGTACAGTACATACAAGAAGAAGAGGAAGAGGAAGATGAAGAAGAAAGTGGAGGACGATCGACCGACGCCCTTGTCTCGTTGCTGCTGTGGACAGGACAGGTACAGTGCAGTCACAAACTTATCTGAATTTTGTTGCCCAAGGACAAGATCATCTAGCTTGTAAGTACGCACTAGTAAGAATCCAGAATGAACAAGCTTTTAAATCTACTTCCATTGAAGATCCTTTTCTGCAAACGGCCGGGCGGAAAATGGGGACATTATTTTTTTGCACATATATATATGCATATGTGATATAATAAATCTACTTTTATTTTTTTACTCCCCACCAAGAATAAAAAAGAGCAACAAGAAATCCAAAAAAAAACATGCCGTATACTCCCTCCGTTCTGAAATAAATAACGTTTAGGACACAAAATCTAGTTCAATTTGAACTAAATTAGCTGTTCTAAACGTCATTTATTTCAAAAGAGAGGGAGTAGAAAATAAATAAGTTGCTCCTTCGATTCTAAAACATATGAGTTCGATTTAAATTACAATAGTTGTTTTAAACGTTACAGTATATTTCAGAATGGGTGGAATAATTAATAAAAAAAAAAGACAAAAGGTAGTTGCGAGATAATAAAAAAAATTGGTTTCTGTTGCGAGGAGAGCAAATAAAGCGGAACGGAAACGACTGATCCATTCATCCCCCCAAATCCCATCCAATCATCTTCTCCCCTTCAATTCCCAACACGAAAACCCTAGCACCACCACCAGCAGCAGCATGGCCGCCCCACCGCCGCCCGCCGCCGAGGAGCAGTTCCTCGTCGACAACGACGTCTGGCTCGCCTGCGCCGTTCCGCTCTCCCGCCTCCCCGCCGTCGGCTCCCAGGTCTACTACTTCCCCCACGGCCACGCCGAGCAGTGCCCCGCGCCTCTCCCGTCCCCGCTCCCCACGCCTCACCTCTTCCCCTGCACCGTCACCACCGTCCGCCTCGCCGCCGACGCCAAGACCAACGAGGTCTACGCCGACATCTCCCTCCAGCCAGGCCCCCACCGCGGGCCCCCTTCCTCTGGCGCCACCACCAACACCGGCATCGCCTACTTCGCCAAGCAGCTCACGCAGAGCGACGCCAACAACGGCGGCGGCTTCTCCGTCCCCCGCAACTGCGCCGACCTCATCTTCCCCAGGCTCGACCTCGTAGCCGATCCGCCCGTCCAGACCCTCGTCATGCGGGACACCTTGGGCAACCAGTGGAAGTTCCGCCACATCTACCGCGGCACGCCGCGCCGCCACCTCCTCACCACGGGATGGAGCAAGTTCGTCAACGCCAAGCTGCTCGTCTCGGGCGACACCGTCGTCTTCATGCGCCGCACCGACGGCGACCTCCTCATCGGCCTGCGCCGCGCGCCAAGGTACCCCCTGCACCAGGCCTTCAACGCCCGCGCCCGGGTGCCGCCCGAGGACGTCGTCGAGGCCGCGCGCCTCGCCGCGGAGGGGAGCCCCTTCAACGTCGCCTACTACCCGCGCCTCGGCGCCGGGGAGTTCATCGTGCCGCGCAAGGAGGTGGAGGACGCGCTCGCCTGCCCCTGGGAGCCAGGGATGCTCGTGCGCATGCAGGTCATGGAGGCCGAGGAAGCGCGACGCATCGATTGGGCCACCGGCACCGTCAAGGAGCTCCACGCACACATGTGGCGAGCGCTTGAGGTTTTCCACATATTTCTTCAACTTCTTCTTCTTCTTCTTCTTCTTCTTCTTGATCGACGTACGCATCGTCCTGCTGCAACGCAACGCACGACGTTGCCCATATTGCCCATGCCATGCTGTGCTTGCCTTGGACTGCTTACTATATTTATTTATTTATTATCGTACTCATCGGCCGTCATCCCTTACAACAATCAATCTCATGCTCGTACGTGTTGGATGTCAGTTTCCACGCACCGTCCACATTCGTTCAGTGCTAGTCTGGTATCGTGCACGATCCATTGGCTGGTTGCTCATCTGAATCTCGTCATGGTGTAGGTGTTGCCTCTCCAGTTCGTCTCTCTTTTTTTTTTGACGGGTATCCAGTTCTCGTGTTCTGAATGCATCACATCCTACCGACTTTCAAATTTTGTTTTCAATAAAATATATACAGATCGAGGGGGATTGTTGTGACTTTTTGAATCTACTACTACTACTAATATAATAGTTTTTGGCACATTCATCCGCAGGTTGACTGGGATGACTCCGCCCCGTCTTCGTCAACAAAGAGCAGATTCGTAAATGGTTGGCAGGTCCAATTTTATGGATACTCTCCTCTTCTCAAGAGGCTCAGGATTGCTGATACACAGTGCTCTGGAGAAGGCTCCATGGCTGCTCCACTGGTCGCACCACAAAGCCAGGAGATGGTGGTGCTACTGGGCGCAGCCATTCCTGCTGGCATGCAGGGAGCCAGGCATGACGGCCCTGCTGATGTACCCTCTTCATCCTCTGCAATGATCACGACTCAGCTACTATTCCCCAGCCCCATGGAGGACCTTAGTGGTGGCTCTGAGATCTTGGATCCTGACTTTGGTTCTCCTCCCATCAACTCAGTAAACGTGCGTCCAGCTAACCTTCCTGCTGTCGAAACCAAGAGCATACAGCTTTTCGGCACCACGATCAGCATCACACCACCCCATGCTGTGCAAGGTGCTGCGGATGGTGGTTCTCAAGAAGTGAACAATGAAGTTCCTGATGGCGTGGTCGATGAAAATGCTGAACCAGATGGTTAAACGACCTTGCAGCTGTAAGGTATACTCTTCTCTTCAATTCGGCCCCTGGCCTAGTACAACCCTACTGATGTTTTGTATATGCGTGATGCTTTGCAGATGGTTGGGTGATCAGACTGGGACGACGACTATTACCATCTCGCGTGCTTCTTTAATTTCTGATGGGATTGATTTGCATTGGTTCAACCTCTAGGTCATTTCTGATGGGATATATTGTTTCTTTCTGATGCTTGCAGTTTTAGTATAGGCTGGGTCATTCACCGGCCCCTAGTAGTACCCTACTGGTCAACTTTCTAGCTAGTTCATATATACATTTTTTTAGAAAAAAAAAAGAGAGCCGTGCAGTGCATGGATCGATGATGCATGCATTTAACCCTTGGTGCTTCACTTTTTGCTGAGTCGCCGTTGCCTGTTCCATTTAGTTCATTTTCTCCCCTTTTTCAAAAAAAAATTTAGTTCATTTTCTCCCATCCCAGTACCCCTTGTTGGAGTATCTGTTGAAAATGTTGGGAGATTCGTATTAGATAGGCTGGTAATTTGGTCTAATCTCTCTTCCTTGCTGCTCTGGTGCGGTACTGGCATTGTTTTGTCGGTCACTTTCGTGTAACAGTGAAATCTAGTGGCTGCTTTTTGAAGAGCAGTGTATAATCTGTTAAACTGTTACGCGCGCGGGTGGCGGCATTGTGCATCCTAGCTCATCGATGCATGCATATCTGATCTGAGGAGGTGATAACCCTGAGATCGACATATATCTTTGTTGGGACGGGAAGCAAAGCTGCTCGAGAAGACGCGCAACGCACCACCCACCTCACCAAAGTTGAAAGGGACATGCATATATAATCACTTGTAGTTGGTGCGGATGGAATGTGCCATGCATCGTCGCGAACATTTCTCGTTAGCTCAGTACTTTACTTGCCCTAATATCGTAAAAGATTTTGGATTTAGCTGCATCGCGAACACTAGCAGATCGAATTGTACTTTTGGGAACCCAAATCATCCTCGCTTCATTTTGATCTCAGCGAGGCAAGACTCCCGGTGCTTCCTTGATTCATTGTGAAAAGATAGGGGAGAGAAGGCAGTCAACACACGAAAGGTTTCCTTTTTCCCATGAAAATGAGATACGAACCATATCTAACAAAGTAGCAGAAGGCTGCTCCTGCCGTGGTCCAATTAATTTATGTACACTAGTATTTGGTTTCGAATCGCAGGAAAAAGATTATGGAACAAGCTACGTACTAGCAGATAAACAAAATGAAAAAGATTTGCAGCAGCTAGCCGACATGCGCACATGTATGCAGCAAGCAAGTACGTACGTCAACTATCTCTGTCCAGGATCGCTGTCTAAAGGTAGCTAGATTAACTTCAATTCGATTTAGGCTAAATTAAAGAAGGAAATGGTTAGCTGCAGACATGGCCGGCCGGTCCCAGCAAGGACGCTTCAGCCGGCCGGACCAAACATGTCATTGTAATTAAGCGCAAGACAACTTCTCAAAACGTTGAGCAACTCTAGCACGCAACGCACACATTACTTCAGCATGTGCCTTTGTTTTACAGGCGATTCACAGTTCATGAACAAGCTCAAAACCGCCGAATGATTCACATCTCAACAAGGATCAGCTTCCCTTTTTTTTGTTTTTTTCCTATACGTACTAGGAGTATATAGTATGTAGCTGCTAGCTATTATACCTATACATGGATAATGCACACTGTATTATATGATGGAACGAATTGGTATCGTCCGTCATCGCTGCTCTGCATGCAGAAAAAAGAAATAAAGAAAGCAAAAGCACACTCACGTGTAGTCGTCGTCGTGTCGATGGAGATAGATAAGCAGCACGTTAATTAATTGTGTCCCACGCCACGCGCGCCGCTTAGCTTGCAGATGGATCCCGACCGTGCCCGCTCGCCGTGCGCCTCCGTGTGAGGCTGCGGATCCAGCCCCTTCCCCTCGCCTTGGACCGCTCCGCCGCCGCCTTCTTTCCGTCCACCCCAACGGCCGCGGCGGACCTCCTCCAGCGAGCGAGCTGCAGCAGGCGCCCCAACACCTGCTTGCGCCACCGCGTCACGCCGCCACGCTTCACGTGTTCCACTACTGCAGTCGAGGACGACCTCACCGGAGCCGCCGGAGCTGCTGCTGCTGCTGCTGCTGGATTGTTACCTCCTGTCGACGCCGCCGCCTGCTGCTGCTGCTGCTGCTGCTGCTGCTGCTCGTCCCCGGTCGCCTTGCCGTTGTCCTCCAATTTGATGGAGATGAAGGAATCTACGACCCACCATTATTTATTTTTCCAAAGAGATGAGGAGATGGATATCAATGGGGCCTTGTTGCCTTGGAATGGATTAAGATCAACGATCGAGCGCGTGCTGTACTTTTCCTGTACGTACGTACGTACCGTCAAGGCTTGTTGCGACGGAGGAGGCGGTGCCGTCGTCCGAGCCGGCGTGGTGGTGGTGGTGGCGGGAGTCGAGTCGCTGGAGGAAGGAGGAGCCGAGCGCGAAGACCTTGGGGAGGGAGAGGCTGCTGGTCCTGCGGCGGAGGGCGGCGGGCCTGAACCTGCTCAAGGCGTCGGCGTCCTTGGTAGCAGCGGCAGCAGCAGATGAGGCGGCGAGGAGGAGGAGGAGGCGGTCCTTGAGGCAGTGGGCGCACACGCCGACGAGGAGCTCCCGGGGGTGGAAGGAGCAGTAGGGGCTGTCTCCCTGCGGCTGTCCTCCATGCGCCGCCATCGATCAGCTAGCTTCCTCTCTCTCTCTCTCTCTCTCTACTCTCTCTCTGTACTCTCTCTACTCTCTCTCTGGACAGGCGGATGTGTGTTTCTATGAAGAATTGGTGGCAGGCGAGGCGATCTGGACTGTTTACTGATGACGATTACTACGACTTGTTCTGACGTACGAAACAACGCATGTCTGCATGCATGGGTAATTAGATACAGGCAGGTGAAAAAAGAAAAACTCCATGTTGCTACTGCGCAACGAATTGTTGGAGTAGATGATAATAGTAACTGAGCAGCAGTGCATGGGGGTGAAGATGATTGGATTGGTCGGTGGATCGATCGGGCCGGGTGGCCCAAGTAGTTTGACAAGGACTAGCTAGCTATCCATATCATGCAATGCACCAACATCGATCGACGCACTGATTGATGGATGGATGGATGCAATGCAAGCAAGAAGCTCCTAATCCGTTCCGTAAGCATCTCTCTCTCCAAGGGAACAGGAGATCGAAAGATGGGCGTCTACGCATGAGCATGCATGAGAAGGGAAAGAAAAAAAAAAGGAAAAGAAAAGAGGATGCCGTGGGTGGGATAAATGCAACAGCTAACGGTACAACATGCACTCACATGGGCTGTTCGTTCCTGAATCCAGTTAGTATTTAGTCCTGCTACCCGATTATTAATGAGCTACAAGGATGAGCACCTGTCGCGCGAACCCAAACGAAGATGCTCGGTTCATCTCGTCTCTGCATCCTGCGATAAACATGACCAGGTAACCTGGACTGACTGCACGGCCTCTCATCTTCCAGGGTTACGTACAGCAAGTTGACCGAGGATTTAGGAGCTGAGTGTTCTTGAGGATTTCCCAAGCTCAGAGGATGGCAGGTCCCATACATTGATATTGATAACTTCTGAATAAACCCAAAAAAAATGAGACGATAAGTCAAGTGGGGTAACGATCACAAAGAAAAAACATAATACAACATGTCTAGCATTGTCAATACATCCCTAAGAGCCATTAAGTGGGGTTCATTCCAACATATATTTGGTCCATTCCACGATTAACAGGAAACTTTACTATATTGTCCATTCCAGGTTACGTAGGCATATATTTGGTTATGCTCAAAGGCTAGCTGTAATATAATCGGTATATATGATGCCCATCTCCAATTGCTTCATTGAGCATGCATAGCTGGTATCCAAACTGGGGATGATGCTATCTATACCATGCTCCAATCCAGATCAATTACATGTCAATATGTGATTCATGCACAAGACTAGAACAACGAGTCATAAGCGCACATGCTGAGAAACGAATTCTGCACAAAGCAGGACAGCGTACCTAATGGCATTTTGTCAAATGCACCATAAAGCACATCAGCATCACCAGGAATTACCTGAGAATATGGAAAACATGGTTTCAGTATAATAGGGTAAAGGTAGATTATAATCATAATTGACTAATGCAATGTTAATGACTGTAACCAATGGGAACAGTGACAGCCAATGCAAGTAATAATAAACAGCAACAGAGCATGGACATGAATTCCCATCATGGACATTGAAAGTCACACAAATCATAAATCAACTCGCATTAGACACTTAGCAAACCCCAAACAGTTTACTTGTGAACCATAATGATTCAACTAATATGAGAAGGACAGGTGTCTAATAGCATCAACACCTGTGAATTCGTAGCACCCCTTCCAGTACACCTGTTTTCAAGATTTGGTGTAATTGATGAACACGAAACTGCTTGTATGTTAGTTTGAGGATTGTCTGGAAAACTTGAGGTTTCCTGATCACTTCTGTAGAGTGAACATGCTCAAATGTGAAGGAGCTCCCTCTCTGCCTCAAGACAACGATAGAAAGAATCTAAAAATGCTTACATGGGTTCTAGAAATTCCCCGGTATTTCTGGTATCAGGCTGCGGTTCGTAGTCATCTTCCAGATCAATTACAGGAACCGTCCGTCCGTTGCCCATGTTGTGAACTCTAACTTGTCCATCCACGGCCTGATCTAAAAGTGTTTCCCCATCCTTAAAATGGAATGTATTATCTTCTGCATGTTCGTTTGTACCATTATCCAGAAGTGTTTGCTCGCTGTTCAGGTTATAGCTGTCAACATCATCCACGCTCATAGGTAAGTGCATGGGCCCTGGCTCCATATGGTGCTTATTGACTACTTGTTCATCAGTAGCATGAATTAGCATAAACTGTTTCTTGCTCACACGATAAGTGTCCAAACCTTGCTCAAAAGTTTCCTGATCTACAAGCACCCGCTCATTCTCCATCTGGTGACCGTCATGGTCTTGTCCATCAGCATTCTGATTTAGAAGCATTTGCTCATTGCTCAGATGGCAATCATGCGAATCATTCTCAGCCATGCCATGATTTAGACGTATGTCCTCATTGCTCAGCAGGTGATTGTCCTGTGTGTGTGCATCAGCCTCATGATTCAGATCACACCTGTTCAAATCATGCTCATCCTCCAACAGGCGACTATCCTCTAAATCCTCATCTTGACCTTGAATATTTGAAGCATCATCCTGTGCATGTTCATCAGTGACGTTGTTAAGATCGTACTTGCACAAATCATGCCCATACTGCAATGGGTGATTTGCCCCTGCATGTTCATCTTGACATTGAATATCTGAGCTACCACACTTTGTTTGTTGGTTCATCTGACCAGCTAAATCAGATAGAGAATCACAAACACGATCCGCGGGAGAATCTCCAGAAATCTCTGGAATTTCACAGCCCTCTGGAGTTTCGATGGAGTTAAGGTCAAAAATTCTGTACCAAGCTGGCAGCTCTTGTTCATCTCTGTCAAGATCGGCAACACCAGCCTCAACTTCACTCTGTGGAGCCTCCATTTCATCCCTAACTTCAGAGCAACCATAATTATCTGCCGATGGTTCTACCATAGATGCATCCATGGATGCAGCGCCAGCTTCCATTTCCTCCTCAACATTACTGAGTTGTTGGGACTGCATATGTAGCGGTTCCTCAACAGATTCTGACGGATGAACATCCGCGACTGGTAGTTGGTGCTCGGTGGAATCCATTTCACCACCATCTTCATCACTGACGCTAGCAACTGCAAACTCGCCATCCTCCTCTTCAGAAACACCTTCTGCAACCTCTCCATCCTCCTCTTCTGAAACGTCATCTGCAAACTCACCATCCTCCCCTTCAGAAACGTCTTGAGCGTGGTCCAGTTCAACCATCTCCCCATCTTTGATAGCTGTAGGTCGATCAGCAGAGTCATTCACCTCGGCGGCCATAACTGAACTGGGTACCTTGGGCTTCGTTGGCATTTCACCATCTGCAGGAGTAATGGCGGAGTCTGGCAGCTTGGTGTGATCTAAATCACGACTAGTTGATCGCCCATCTGAATCCCTCCTGGTGCCACCGTGCTGGTGGCTCCTTGTCCTGGTCCGGCTCCTGCTCCGACTTCTCCTCCTTGGATCCAGGCTTCGGTCGTCAGAAGCCCGGCGATCGTTATGCGAGTAGGACCTTGACATTGGCGGTCTCTTTGGCTCATCGTAGTCGCGAGTGCGGCGGGCACCCCTGTCAACGTCGTGGTTGCGCCTATCGTCAAAGCTGTGACTCCTCCTGTCCCAGCCCGACCTCCGGGACTGCCTGTCATCGTCCCCCTTGGCGCGGCCCCAGTCCCCGTCGCCCCGTCGCCACCTCGGGTCCTCCTGGTCCTCGTCACGCTTCCTGCCGTAGATGGCGGGTGCGGGTGGAGGAGGAGCGGGGGGCTCCGGGCGGGAGAAGGTGGCGTGATTCGGGTCCTCCCTTGCCCGAAGGAGGTGGTCGGGGATGAGGCCCTGGGCGACCAGGTAGTGTGCGGCAAGGCGACCGGCCTCGAGCAGGATGTCGGCGCGCGAACGGCAGTCCGCGGCTCCTGGGTCGGGGACGGGGATCTCCTCGTAGCGCCGTGGAGGCGGCCGGTCGGGACTGCGCCTCTGCGGCGGGGGCGGGCGGCGCAGGTGGCGCGGCGAGGGCGGACGCGGCGATCGACGGCGGCGACGTCCTCCTCCCGGGGGCGGGGACGGTGGGTCGCGGCACCGAGTGCGGGACCGAGGCTGCATGGAACCCAGGCCGGGGAGCTTCGAATCCTGGCGTTCAGTGAGCTGCGGTTAAATCCGGCGGGCGGTTGGGTGGCGGTGAGCCAAATCCCGCATCCGTTCAGTGGTGTTCGTCTGCGAGACGCGGATCCGAGGCGGGCGCGTTCGTTCCTGGTCCCCGGCGGCGGCGGAGATGGAGTAGAAGGCGGCGGCGGGGGGGCTGGGTCCCGCGCCGGAGATGGTGATGACGTCTGCTGCTTCTGAGCTGCTGCGAGGCCGAGGGTTTGCTTTCTCTGCGAGTGGAGACGGGCCCTGACCTGCCCTGCCCCGTCGACACAACGCAGATAAGAGGCGCCAGTGAAGTAATTTCTTTTTTTTTTCTTTCTTGTTATTTTGAACCGGGCAGTAATTTTCATCCTTTGATTTGTTTCTTTTCATTTTCAAACACAAGGTAATAACTGAGAGTACTACTAACTGGATTTGATCTTTTTAATTTTTCTGGTAACATTTGTGAATGGATTTGAAAAGGAATTTCTTCTGAGCCGCGAGTCCTTAGCATCTGGGGCCGTTGCTTTCCAAACTGTGTGCAGCCCAGTTGCCACGTCACTGTGTACCTACTAAACAAGTAAAAAATTCCGAGATGATACAAACCTGTTTGGTGATTGGGCATCTTTGGAGGAGGAGATCCTCACTCACTGAAAAGTCTCGGCCCAAGAAAATTTTATTCCAAAGGGAACCCAGCCCGGCCACGGCCCGTAATTATTAGGAGTAACACAACCTTGACTGGTACTAATTAGGAGCAACACAACCTCTGAAACAAAAAAAAAGGAGCGACACAAACATTGCGCCCCCCCCCCCCAACATATGATATACATCAGGAAAACATTCTGGGCCCGCGAGGAGGATAAAATGGTCAAATACACATTACCATAGCGCTAATGTACATGTATGCAGAAAGCAGGCCAACTGAACATGTATACGAGGACAGCAAGCATTCAGGTGCAGTTGTACAGACGACGACATGCTACTTCGCGTCAGGGGCCCAATAGCTTCCATGTTTGATCACGACCAAAATGAATGCAACCACAAGAGATCATGCCATACATATAAGTCAACTATGAAAACCACATGACACGTTTCCCTGCTTCTCACGAACCTGTTCCTGCACAATAGACAAGCCACGGACTGCATTTAAGAAGCAGATCCTAAGATGAGCCAAAAAGGCAACTGTAAACAGGGCATATGCACTATTAATTAAGGCATATTGTTTAATGCGATGAATTGCTAGTTCACAACAAAGACTGAGTGATATGCATGTTTCAAGACAAGCATAGCAGCCATCTTCAGATGGGTACCTCTTTAGATGAGAATGCCCCTTGTTATGTCCAATGCATGAGCCTTGGAAACTTCACTCAAGAGAAATGACTCGTACTAATGGAGCGATGGATTAACGAACCTCTAGGCGGCCCTTCATGTGAATTCATCTGTGGCCCAAGCATCTGCATCACAGCTCTCAGAGCCTCTGCGGCTTGGTCCGGTCCGGCCACGTTTATGTTGATGCCAGCGTCCCTATGCATGCCTGTTTCACTGTCTTCCCCTTCATGCCCATTAGAAGCTTGGTGTGTCCTATTTCCTTCATTAACTGAGCCCGTGAAAGAAAAAAAGGGAGGAACCGCAGCACCGGTAGGGAAAGAAGCAGATGCAGTACGACTACTTGAGTTCCCGGCTTGACCTGATCCTTGACCGTTCACATTGATGTTTAAATGACCAAAAATGTCATTCAAATTTATATCTGCCGAACGTCCATTTGTCTGACCAGGAAATCTTGGGGGCCCTTGTTGACCTCGGTGCCCATCTGTGTTCTATAAAAAAGATATATTATTTAATGATCTATATAAAAGAATAAAAATGAAAAAACAGCACCTAGTGGGAAACAAATCCAAAAATTATGTGTGTGATAGATGTTCAAATTAACATGTGAATTACTTCTACAAAACTGAAAGTCTGAACCAAAACAAATCTCAAACTCCATTTAAAAAGCAGGTGGTTTCTAGTTAGGAGTACCTGTTCTTGTAGTGGAACTCGTCGTTCGGACAATTTCTTCCTGGTGACCTAAGTTCATTGGACAGGCCAATATTATGTTAAAAAAATTCAAAAAAATTCCTTGCACATCTTCTAAATTCTAATAAAAATGACAACAATAATAGAAAATTCTCTACCTCAATATTCTGCCAGACATTTTCATTACTAGGATCCAGCTCAGAGGCTGCAAGACGAGCAAAGTAGGTTAACTATAATAATCATATATTATCGGGTGTAAAACAAATTCTAAACTGTGGTTCATGCAGGAATACAATTAAATAGTAAATTTGAACAAGAAGGAAATAAATTATATATGAATACAAGAATCATGGGAAGATAAAGAGAATATGTTTGACATTAGTTAAAGAGGGTAGATTTATATTAGTCAATGATAATTTGATATTGATCAGAGTATCACGACAGGAGGTTCTGCACAGAGAAAACAAAACAAAGTTGCCTTTAGATTGGCTACCGCTGCTGCAAGTTAAAAGTTGTTTTCTAAAATAAAAAATATCATTTCTCAGTCCACGGTTAAAACTAAAGCAAAAAGACTCCCCAGCAAGGCATAGGCAGCACATGTAAATTAAACCTGTTTGTTGCGAATCAGGTAAATTAGCTGAACGTTTTGGTGCACCAACCTTTCAAGTATCCCTTGTATAAAGCATCATGGTAATTCCCCAAAGCAAAATAAGCAGATCCAAGTCGACTATATGCTTTGCTGTAGGCCGGGTCAATTTCAATTGACTTCAGGCAATCTTCAATAGCTTCATTGTTCATATTAAGAAGAGTATATGAAGCAGCCCTGGAAGTATCATGTACCTTTTCATGTTATGTCAAATTGGAAGCAGATAAATTGTAGTATAAATCAGTTATCAGGGTTAACAACACCAATCCATGAAGGAACAAAAAAGCTAAAATTAGTTAAGTTGCCAGAAATGGCATGTTTCTATAGGGATTGTGACCAACTAATTGTTTCTATTTCTTGAATATTTCTGAAACCGAAACATTCTATATCCTCTAATCTTGAGTTTCCAGGAAGAAATAATAGCAATAACAAGTATCAAAACTCTTCGTTTACATGACATGTTATTGCAACAGTGCAAGACCAAAAAAACATAAAGGAATGCAGGAGTCTTGAATGAACAGGGAAATATGCATCTATACGTGTTCAGGAAGTTACATGTTACTACTTGCAGAAGATTCCTAACTGGCTCATACCTGTTACAGTAGTAAATGGCATTTTTCTTGCTCAATGCGATGGCGCAGGTGTACAGTTCTACAGCTTTAAGGTGTTGGCTTGATCTCATGAATTCATTACCTGATGAACAGACAAACGGTTATCTAATGAAATTCAGCACATTCACATTTGTTTTCCAATCCATATAGAAGTCTTGGACAGCAATATCATAAGATTTCAAATAGAGATTGAAAAATGAGCATTATCATGATAGAAGTTGCAATTTTTCAGCGCAAATGCATTAACTTACAAAGGAAATGGATATAGTTACTCTAAATTTGAAACATCAAGTGACAAAAAGTTGTGGCTATGTACCTGCTGTTTTAAAGGTCTCTGCCAGGTCCACCAAACTTGCCTTTTTTCGTCCTGACTTCTGCATTGCCTAGACAGAGACAAACCACAAATCCTTACTTCATCATAAGAATAAAATGGGTGTACCTGGTGCTGAAAGCTCCTGCAAATTTTAGGGTCTAGGAAAGGGAATTTCTAGGCAGCCTTCCCCTTGCTTATTTTGTAAGGAGGCTGATTCGAACCCAGGACCTTCAGGACACAAGTGGAGTCCTTCATCGTAAGGATGTCTAGAAACATTAAGATGTGACCTTTTTGTTCTAAGACGTAACAAGAACTCTAAAAAGGAAAATTTAAATGTAACAAAGGGGATAATAGCTTCCTAAATAAGCAAAAAAAAATAGCGTAGCACCTGTAGTGCTTCAGTAAAGTATTGTGTTGCTTTTGAAAGTTGGCCGGGATCTTCCACTCCAGCAGGTGATGTCTTAAAGAAATTCATTTCATCAAGTGCAGCATAAAACTTTGCAAACAGTTCGTCTCCTGAATGGTCTAAGCAAAAAGAAAGGAAGTTTTGTGAAGACAGAGTAATTTCAACATGTTACATTGTTTTGGTGGTATCACCATGGTCTTGGCAATGAAAGAAGGTTCAAGTAAACAAAAGCGGTGGAAAACTTTTGCAAACAAGATAAACATGATGTCTGCATACCTAAGTCAAAGATATCTTCCACCTGTGTGTCACTCTGATCAAGAGAAGCAGAAAGACCACATGAGAAGCTAATATATCTCAACTCGTAAGAATGTAACAGGAAAGAAATGGAACAACATGGACAAGCTTATGGTGCGTAGGAGTTTTCACTTCTGAGCAACATGTACATTAAAATGAATGCACTAGCCTTTAGGGTATTGTGGATAAGGGGAAATAAATAAACATGTGTTAATTTTTGCATGACCACATGAAAATAATAGTCATTAAATAGAGAAAGAATTCATAAGAGAGAGAGAGAGAGAGAGAGAGAGAGAGAGAGCATACATTTGATGCCGTACATTTATTTGAGTCTTCTTCAACATTAGATGTACTCACACTTGGAGATGATTTCTTTGATACAGATTGTGACCCCAGACCAGCACTTTGATTCTCTTTTTCATTAGCTTCGAGAGAACTAAATAGTTCTAGTAAAAGTCCTGGTTGTATCCCCTCAGAAGTGGCTGACGAGTTGATACTAAAAATGGATTCCAGGCAATCCCTGGCAACTTCAAGAGCTTCAGGATCAGACCCTGGAGCTAGTTCAACTGCATTGCAGACACGGTTGTAAATTGTAATATCCAGTGTTGAAAAAAAAACAGGGGAGAAAAGCGAGCAAAGGAGCTCCACCTAGCGCCTAGGCATTTCGCAAAAAGCAGCCGACGTGGCCAGTTTTTTAAACACTGGTAATATCAAAAGAGGTGAATGGCCAAAAACTCAAGCGGAGTGGAATCTAAGCAGACATGTGCTTGGATTGATTGAATTACTTATTTGGCTCTTGTAACACCTATCCAGTCTGTAGCCGCCTTACATATATGGCACCAGTACACTAATCTCTAACAGGATTTCATGCAGCTTTGTTTTGCACATGAAAAGTAAACGTT
Source organism: Neostapfia colusana (assembly GCA_030760725.1). Taxonomy (NCBI): domain Eukaryota; kingdom Viridiplantae; phylum Streptophyta; class Magnoliopsida; order Poales; family Poaceae; genus Neostapfia; species Neostapfia colusana. Next base: position 314,762 of record JASWHV010000017.1, read on the forward strand.
TAACTGTACAAGTCTACAGGCTGCATTCATCCCGTGCGCTTTAAGAGACGAGATTAACCGCAATTTTGTCACTAACAGTTTAGCAGTGTCATATGCTGCCTGTAATTCCCCAGCAAGACGGATCACTCTTGGACATCTGAATAGGATGGCAAGGGGAGAGTTGACAGACATGGAACTGAAACCGAAATTACAGGTTGAAGCAAAATTTCAGCGGGAGCAGGCTTGAGGTCATAAGGGAACCGGGCTCAGATTAGGGATATTTTTCTGTTGCAGGGATTAAGGGTTTAACGATCCCAAATGGATCCCTAACAATCGATCCCCACGCAACTGCTTGCGGGCACGAGCAGAGCAGGCGGGCAACACAAGAACACATCTGGAGACTCGATGCCCCAGAGAAAAGGAGGAAGAAGGGAATGATGACGAGTACCGACCGGAGTTGATGAAATCGAGGAAGGAGAGGACGATGCGGCGGGAGACGGGGGAATCCGACCGGGTCATGCTCCCCCTTCGCCGGCGCCGGAATCGGAACCGAAGCGACGACCCTACCCTATAATGAAACTTGTTTTTTTTTTACAGGAAGAATGAAACTTGTTGACTCCACTCCATTCCGTTCCGTTCCATTCCGTTCCGTTGACTATGTAAATTGAAATCCGCACTCTCTTTGAGGAAACGCCCAGCGGATTGGCAATGATTGTGTTGTGTATCATTAAACATGATGGCTCGCAAAATTCTCAAAACGGAGGGAGTATAAAAGAAAGCGGTTGGCATAAGATCACTGGTGCAATCGTAAGAGCAATTCATTAATACCACAGAGTCTGTTAACTATAATCAACTTAGTAGAGGGTTATTTATCAATTTACACTGTCACGCATGTAATGAAAAAATACTGAAATTAGAGATAGCGTAGTCTTGATGAGACGTTTGCATGATTGCGCTTACAAAATGATCCCATGTCGACCCCTCTCAATTTAGAAACCTACGGCCCCGTGGAATTTAGCATGTAAAAAGGGTAAAATATAAAACATGCCTCTCAGGCTCTCAAGGCAAGCAAGCATGAATGGAGAGGAGCTCTGAGTGGGTTTTCATTTCATTCAAAAGTCGCTGGAGGCCGAGGGGTAGCATTTCTAGATTTTATAAATGTCTGTTAAAATATAGTCAAGAGAGAGAGTGAATGAATTCTATGTGATAAATAAAATGTTATGGTGATTGCACATTGCAAGATCCACGCAAAATATAATGAAGAGCAAGAGGTACATTTTATCTATTATTTATTTTTGGCATGTTCCTTTTTCAGTTTTATGTTGTTTTATTTATATATAAGGCAAAAGCAAAGCAAAAATATCCATGGTGTGTCGTCCGTTCTCTCGTGTGTTCCCTTCCCTCGGGTCAAGGGCCGGGGCACCTCGGCTTGTTGATGATGGGCTTCCACCACTTCCAGTGGAGCTGAGCTTCTTCTGCCACCCCCGGCCCCCTAGTATCTTCACAAGCCAGTATGTCATTTCAAATAGATACAGAACAACCTCAACTAACATCTCTCTCTAATAGGCTGCAAATCAAATCTAGTCGCAGCATGATGGATTAACCTCAAGGAAAGTCTAGCTAGTCAACAGCTAGTTCTTGTTGGATGCTGCAATGAGCATCAATGAACCAGGAAGGAGAGTCTACTATGCTGCTTTGTAGATGACGACGAAGCAGGGCAGGATGGCCCTGGGGTTGAACACCTGCAGCTCCTCCATGTTGGAGTACACCCCCGCCGACCCGGCCACCGACTCGTACTCTTCTTCTTCTTCTTCATCTTGTGCAGCTTGGTCATGATCCGAGGGCCGCTTCACCCGCCCCGCGATCACCCGGCACACCAGCATCGCTCTGCTGCTGCGCTCTTGGTCGTCGTCGTCCTCTGCCACGGCGGCGTCGTGCGCGCGCCCGCTGGTGGCCATGGTCCGGATGCCGTTACTATTGGCGGCGGCGGCGGCGGCGGCGGTGATGACGAAGCCGTCGCGGATGATGGCGCAGGTGGCGCAGGCGCCGCAGAGGTGGGTGGCGCCGTGGAGCCCCAGCGAGCAGCCGAGGGCGGCGCAGTGGAAGCGGAGCAGCTCGTTGCCGTCGGCGCTGCAGCGCGGGTGCTTCTTCTTGTTGGACGCCTTGGCCTTCACGGCGTCGCGGTACTCCTCGAAGCGGGCCAGGGTCCGCGCCGTGTTGCTCACCTTGAGGATGCGCTCGATCCTGCACACCGGGCTCTGCTTCTTCAGCCAGCTCGACTGGAAGATGATCTCGATGATGTTACGGCTCGTGTCATCCGACCCGAGCTCACAAACTGCATGCTTTAGGGTTCAGTTATTACTCAAAATAAATAATAAAGTTGAACGGAGGCGGCGGCGGCAGCAGCAGTAAAAGAACATGAAATGAAAAGCAGCAGCATCCGGAGGAATAAAGCTCTCACTCTGTCACTCACTTTCAGGCAGACAGCACTACAAGCAACAGATCTCTCTCACCGATGAATCATTAATCTACTCATCAGGAACAGCAAACAGTGGACGGATTTCCAAAACAATTTGAGCACTTTTTTGTTTTGAATTAACAAGCAGCAAGCGTTCTCAGGTCTGAAACTGGCTTGGTGAACGGGAGGAGATACAGACTGGAGGAGTAACAAGCATACCTGCATGCCTGATGGACTGGTGCAGCTGGAGGCTCTCCTGCCTGACGAAGATCTCGCCGCAGTCCGGGCAGGGGCAGATGGCAGCAGCCCTCATGGAGGAGCTGTCCCTCAAGATGGGGTCCACCACCATGTGGCACTCGTAGCACCCCGACAGCCTCCTCAGCTGCATACCGCCTCTGAACGACGACCCTCCTCCCGTCGAGGAGGAGGACGATGACGAGGACACCTGCTGCAGCTTGTTGTTGGAGGACGACGAGGACCCCGGCAACAGCTTGTTGTTGGAGGACGACACCTCGCTCAGGGGCTTCTTCACGCATCGCTCGCTGCTGCCGCTCACCGAGGCCCGCCGCTTGGCCGTGGCCTCATCCGGCGGCGGCTTCTGTTCGCTGTCCTTATTAACCTTGCAGATGGACGGGGCAGAGCTGCAGCCGAGCTGCTTCCTACTGCTCCTGCTGCTGTCCGCGTGGCCGTGGCTGTTTCTGCAGGAGAAGAGGCTCTTGAGCGCTAACCTGTAGGAAGGGCTCTCCGGCGGCGGCTCAGCTGTGCACTGCCTGCTCTGCTTCTGCTGCTTCTTCTTCTTCTTCTTCTTCTTCTTCTCCTCCGGTGGCTTCTGTTCCTTCATGGCAACGGCCGTGGAGGTGCTGCTCTTCCTTGCCGATTTGCTTGGTTGTTCCACCATTGTCTATCTACTGGCGGAGTCTTAGATTTCACTTGCTTTGTCTGAGTTGTTGGGGCTCGCTAGCTAGCTAGCTGCTGAGACAGAAGATGCTTCTTTGGCTCCTATCCTATTATTCCGTTATCTAAAGTGGTCGGCTCCTCCGTCCCTTCCCTTTGCTGCTGCCTGCTGCTCTATGGATGGAGGATGCTTTTCAGGGAAGAGGGAGCTGGAGCTGGGCCTCCTGCATGGCAACTCCAGTCATTACATTAGCTTGCTGATTATGATTAGTGGCAGAGGCGGTTAGCTTCTCCTCCATAATGATGTTTTCTAGCCTTATTTTAGGAGCTGATTCCGGCCTGCTGCATCTTTGGAGCGGCTGCCTTCCAAATATTTTGCTTGCTCTGAGACTCTGTATCGATCGACGCAATTAGCACTTTCTTTACTCCGATCCACTCTAGATTATATTCGCCGTACCTCGCAAGTAACTTTAGCTAGCAAGATTCAAACAGCATGAATAAAAGATTGATGTCTATGCACGCAACATCCAGAGTTTCTCCTCTCTGTTTGAGGCGTCAGAATAACACGACATTTCACCCCCAGTTTGTCGACATGCATGAAGGACTGAACAGATGACCCGATTAAATCTCCAGAACGCATTCCTGAGTGAACGACAGACACCTAGTGCTAACGAGAGTCCAAATTAAATAGCAGGGCATTTGTTGGTCTTGGATGCCAGGTACGACAGACAACCTGAGCTAGGAAGCAGCGCCTCAACTGTAACAGCTAGCAGAATCAAACAAACAGCTACAGCAGGTGTACTTCACTCACCCGCTCATTATTTAGTACTGTGGTACAAATTTGTTTTGTTGCGACTCAAAACAGAATACTGTAGCTTTGTTTGGACCGTAGGCAGATTCAGCATTCCAACCCTGCTTACGGACAGGTGCTAGTACTTTTTTGTCTCACTGTTTGCGTTACTACTACTGATTATATTCAGCTTGACGTTTTTGCAACCCATATGAGTCTAAGACAGCGACGCCACACGATTCAAGCCGGCCGACATCCTGGCTGTTGCAGGTACGGTTGATTCTTCAGACAGCAGTATACTAAGAGTAGTGGCCATGGCAGCGGCGGTTGCGCTCTGCAAAGAGAAAAAGAGAGAGATGCCAGCTATCGATCGATGCAGGCGTGGTAAGCATGGACTGATTTCCAAGGACAGGAGGGAGTACCCTTGCTTCATCGGGGTCCGTTCCTTCTCATCCACAAAGAAACAGAGAAAGAGAATGGCCTCTCGCTCTGCAGCTGGAGTACTACTACTTAGTATGTCGCTGCAACTGCAATGCAAAAGCTCATGCCTCGCAGCACAGGACTCATGCCTGCAGGACAGGACGGCGCATCAGCAACCAGCGGAATAAATAAAGGTTGCATTTTTTTCCCTGTGCAAACCACGTTCCAATATTAACAGACTACATCTTTTCGAAAAAAATATTAACAGACTACTACTGCTCCTACAGTCCTACGTGGGAGTATATAACTGCAGCAGCAGCAGCAGTACATGGGCTTTATATTTGATTCTTTTTTGGTCGCGAAGCTGCCTGCAAAAGCTGCGTAAATTTCCCTTGATCCCCTACCCCTGTACTAGCTCGCTTGAGAACAAAGCAGGAGTACTGACAGCGTTATGGAATTCAGTGTCTGGCAAACGGCGGGCATCGCGATGGAGCTCGAGGACGTTGGCTCTCTCTCTCTCTCTCTCTCTCTCTCTCTCTCTCTCTCTCGAAAGGAGCAAAGCATAACTCGATCGATGAAGCGAGCGACTCTGACGATTGTTATTTTTGTTGAGATCCATTCAAATCATGCATGTCGCGCGCACCAATTCGATACTGTAGGTAGTCTACATCATCCTGCTGCTAGCTAACGCAGCCTTAGCTAAGAGTCTAATTAAGAGTGGTTGGGATGGACCATGCATATATCATCATGGCAATGCATATGCATATAATGCATGCGTCCTCAGTCAAGTGAATGCATGTGCCTTCTTGTTATGTCCTCGCTCGATCTCTGATTAAAGTCGATCGCTTTGCTCATGCTCATGCATCGAGTATATTTCTGTCATCATCTTCCTGCTGCTAGCTGGTCAAGCCCACCACCAACACCATGGCTTCTGCATGCAGCATGCTATCAGACGATCGACAGCATGCATGTTATCTGATCAGCTAGCAGCCTCATCTTCAAGATCTCGTCTCGCGCCGGCCGGCCGATCCTTACAACGACGACGACCAGAAGCTGAAGAGCAGCGCAAGCGCAATATTAAGCATGACGACGACGATGGTTGGCCATGATCTGCTGGAGCCGCTGCAAACAAGCCGATTGTTGTGGTACGAGCACAGTACTGATGCCGCAGGTTGCTTCTTCTTCCTGGAACAAATAATTAATTGAAACAAGCTTATTATTATTCCTGTGGTATTGTGTAGGAATCGATCGGATGGGAACAGCAGCAGGGAGAGAGAGGGCCGGGAGATGTGTGAGGTGAAACGCGCGGCGCGATGGAGAGACCTCCTGTCGTTGGTGTTGGAGGAGCAGAAGGTGATGATGTAGTCGGCGTTGGAGCAGGTGAAGAGGCTGGTCGGGTCGTCGTAGGCGTAGCTGTAGGCGGTGGGGCAGGCGGCCTTGAACTTGTTGGAGTAGACGGTGGGCCGGCACGTGGACGGGTTCCCGAACTGCCCGCGGCAGCAGTACCGGTCCGGCCGTGTCGAAGACGTCGCACGCGCTCCGGCACGCCACCGTCGTCCGCCCGTCCACCCTCCTCACCGCCAGCTCCGGCGGGCGGTCGTCTCTCAGGTCGCCGTCGTCGCACCCCGCCGCGCTGCAGTTGCCGCCGCTCACCGGCCTCACCACCATGGGCAGGTTGAAGCCGTCCACCAGGCTCACGTCGTAGAAGTCCCGCCTCGCCGCCAGCGTGAACTCGCCGGCGGCTCGCCCGACGCCCCGCACTTGAGCGACGTCCCGCACCCGCCCGTCGCGCACGACCCGTTGCCGCTGGCGTCGAAGCTGCACTCCGTCCGCCCCCAGATGCGGCCCGACCACCCCGCCGGCGCGGTGAACACCATCGACTGCCCCGGCCGGAGCGCGAACCCGCCGCCGCCGAAGCTGTCGCCGGGCAACGCCGCCGGCCAGATGGTCGTTTTGCACCGGTTGATGATGGTGAAAACTCGGGCCGAATCCGCGCCGCCTGAAACGTTTGTTGTTTTGCTGTCACTCGTCAGCACCTGAAAAACTTCTTGACACTCTCGTCAGCACCTGAAACTTCTTGTCACTCGTCAGTACCTGAGAGGAAGCAGAGGAGGGCCAGAGCCAAGGGCAGAGCAGCTCTTGCTCTTGGGAAACTCGACGACATGTCAGAAGCTCACACACCTACCACGTACTCCAAGTAGGTAAATCTTTGGGCGTGTTGCATGCATGTGGGAACCCATGGATCGATCATCTAGGTTTCATACTAGTACGTAGCAGAGAGAAGAAGTGAGAGAGAGAGAGAGAGGGAGAAGGCATCAATCAGGCAGAGAATACGTGAGAGAGACGAGGTCGTGTGGGCATGGCCAAAGCAGCAAGGCAAGGTAAAACCTTGCTTCTCTCACACACCTATTAGGATAGGAATGTTCCTTCCCTTTCCTTACCTTGTCACGTTCCTAGTTTCCTTCACTGTATAACCTTTTCCCAGCAGCTCCGTTTTGCATGACAGTTTCGGCCCATCCGATCCGACCCATGTACCACTGCACGAATTGGATGGATGGATCCATCTTCTCAACTGCACTCTGGACCAACCACATGGAGCTCATCATGCATCCAGCGCAGCACCGATCCCCTTGTCTTTTTTATGATGAAGATGATGAGAGAGAGAGAGGGAGAGAGAGGGAGAGGGGGAGAGAGAGAGAGAGAGAGAGAAAGAGAGAGAGAGAGGAAAGAGCAAGCAACTGCAAGTGCAGCTGCATCTCACTCACAATGATAGTACCAATTGTCATTGCAAGTAGGCAGCCAGCCTAATTAACCTGCTGTAACAAGAGTACTGCTGCTGTATGTAGTAGTAATAGTGTTTGTTTCACGAGAAGAAGAAGATGGGCCAACGAATTTCAATAGTGTTTTTTCTCTGTCTCATCAGGATTCAGGAACGGATGTATACTCACAGCAGCAGCAGTGGTCTCATATTGTCGACCAAAAATAAAATAAAACAAAATAAATACATATAGAGAAAGGAAAACAAAAAGAATAGCAGTAATAATACATCTGAAATTAAGGAAGAGGAAGAGGAAGAGGAAGAGGAAGAGATGATGCGATGAATCTCCTGCAGAGGCTGCAGCTAGCACGCTGATGAGTCGTTGAGCTGAAAAGAAAAAGAAGGGATGAATTGTTGATTTACGAGTACTGGCAGGCCCTGTCGAGTGAGATTGGCTTGTTGAGCTTGGCGGGGTTCATGTGCAGCTTGCACTCGACGGCGCGCGTGAATCGCGGCTTCACCAGCGCGCCCAGCACGTACGCCCGCGAGTGCAGCGTCGTCCGCAGCACCATCGGCACGCTGGTGGTCGCCGCCACCGCCGCCTGCTTCGGGCCGGTGGCCGCCGGAGCCGCCGTCAGCGTGGGCCCCCCGCCGTAGAGCGGCACCTTGTTGCCGGCCACGCTCACGCTGACGGTGCGGCTGCTGCTACGGGACTGGTAGAACTTGTGGAGCTGCGCGCTCGCATGCATATAATGAGATTCAGATTCAGATTCATTTAGTTTGAAGGAAGGAAGCAGATTATAATTAAAGGAAACAGCTACTATACTACTAGGTCGTACTACTCACGTCTCCTGATGCGAGGTTGAGCTGGCTGTAGGAGAGCTCGAAGGGGTCTGCGGTGACGTGGATGCCGAAGAACGTCCCCTTGTTCCTGTAGGTGAACCTGACGGTGGAGTTGGTGGTGGCCATGTCGGTGGGCACGAGCGACGCGTCGGTGCCGGCCTGGATGATGAAGTTGTGGAAGGTGATGGCCTTCATGACGACCTGTGGCTTCTGGGACCTGCTGGCCCCCCAGAGCACGAGCGCGAAGAAGGAGAAGAGCGCGGCGAAGCCGAGGACGAAGACGAGCAGGTAGTAGCAGCGCCTGGGCACGATCCTGGTGGTGCGCTCCTCGTCGTCGTCGTCGTCCAGCAGCCCCTCCTCCTGGATGGCGCCGATCTCCCGCCATGATCCCTTGTTGGCCGGCTTGCGGGCCGACGTCGACGGCCTGACGACGACGACGTCGTTGTCCTTGCCGGCGCCGCGCTTGTTGCCGGAGAAGCGGCTGGAGGAGGAGGAGTGGCGCGGGGACGCCATGGGGCTGAGCGCGGGGGTGGAGTGGACGGAGGTGGCCGTCTTCTCGCCGTCGTGGGAGGGGCTCTGCACGTAGTAGACGGGGCGGCCGGCGGCGCGCGGAGGGGAGCGCGGCGGCGACGACGGAGCAAGGCTCGTCACCTCGGAGTCGGTCTTGGCGTGCGGCATTTCTTTCTTTCTTTCTTTGTCCCTCAAGCTTTTGAATGAATGAATGAATGAATAGCTAGCTTAGCTAGGAGAACTGGAGGAGGAGGTAGAAGAAGGAAGCTGAATCAAATCGTCGGTGGAGTAAGGGACGGGACTTGTTGTTCGGTGCAAGCATAACAACCAGACCACGTGTGGCGATTCGTCGGTTGCGAGACAGACGACGCCGACGACGACGGTTGATGCGAAGCAGCTGGCTTTTCTTGGATGTCTCCAGCTCACTACCAACCACCAGGTTCCTTGTTCCCACGTGGCCAAAACCTGTAGAACTAGAGCCATCCATTCACCGACACACACCCGGGCCACGTGGGCTGGGTGAGGTGGCAGATCCTCGGGAATCCATCTCCCATCCTATCCAGGCCCAGTCGTTTGCGCTCCGGATCCATCCCATCCACGCAACGCAAGCTGTGCAGCCCAATGAGGCCCACCCACCCAACTACGTACTTAACAGTCCTTTTTCTTTTTCTTTTCCTTTTTCTTTTTGACGATAAACAAAACAGGCAGGCCCGCGCCCAACAAAGAAAGGAAAAGTGAATTCGAGAGACTTTTGACCATCCACGTACGTGCCCCGCCCGCGACCTTCGCAGCGCACCCGGCTTTGGCTTGCTTACCGGCGGCCGGCCCTGCATCGCTGCCATCCGACGAACGAATTGAACCACCACCATGGCCGCCGTGGCAAACCTCCTCCTCCTGCTGCTGCTGCTTTGTTTCCTGGTTGCCGCCTCCAGGCTGGCCTCGGGCGCCGGGCTGGTGGGCGAGACGTGCTCCTCCTCCTCCTCGTCCAATTCCTGCGGCGCCGGGCTGCGCTGCACGAGCTGCGTGCCTCCGCCGGGGACGGGACCCGCCGCCTGCGCCAGGACGACGCCCGTGGACCCCACCAGGGCCGCGGCGGGCACGGGCCTGGCCTTCAACCGCTACTCGTGGCTCACCACGCACAACTCCTTCGCCGTGGTGGGCACCCGGTCGCCCATCGGCTCCGCCATCATCGCGCCGCCCAACCAGGAGGACGCCGTCACCGCGCAGCTGCGCAACGGCGTCAGGGGCCTCATGCTCGACGCGTACGCCTTCAACAACGACGTCTGGCTCTGCCACTCCTTCAACGGCAAGTGCTTCGCGTTCACGGCCTACGTGCCGGCCCTCGCCGTGCTCAAGGAGATCCAGGCGTTCCTGGTGGCCAACCCCTCGGAGGTGGTCACCATCTTCCTGGAGGACTACGCCGCACCGGGGTCCCTGGCCAAGGTCTTCGCCGCCGCCGGCCTCACGGGGCTCCTCTTCCCGGTGGACAAGATGCCCAAGAACGGAGGCGACTGGCCGCTGCTCAGGGACATGATCGCCCACAACCAGCGGCTGGTCGTCTTCACGTCCAAGAAAGGGAAGGAGGCCAGCGACGGGATGGCGTACCAGTGGGATTACGTCGTCGAAACACAATGTCTTTTCTTTTTCCCTCTCTCTCTCTCTCTCTCTCTCTGTCTTTTTTTTTTTCTTTCCTTGTTTTGAAGACAGCTCAGCTCTTCGGATGGATGGGCAGATGGGAGCGATGGGCTGGCCCAAGGTCAGTGCCGGAACCGCGATGAGTCGCGGCCCATGGACTCCAAGGCCCAGTCGCTGGTGCTCATGAACTTCTTCACCACGAACCCGAGCCAGAGCTGGGCCTGCGGCAACAACTCCTCGCCGCTCGTCACCAAGCTCAAGGCCTGCTATCAGGCGTCCGCAAACCGATGGCCCAACTTCATCGCCGTCGATTTCTATCAGAGGAGCAGCGGTGGTGGAGCCCCCCTTGCGACCGACGTGGCAAACGGCCGTCTCCAGTGTGGCTGCGACAGCGTCGCCTACTGCAAGGCTAACGCGCCGTTCGGGACCTGCACCATGCCATCATCGTCTCCTTCTCCTTCACCTTCATCTACTTCACCTTCTCCTTCTCCTTCACCTTCACCAATGGCGGCTGCACCTTCACCTACGCGGGTGGCCGCGCCGTCTCTTGATGGTGGGGCGCCTGCAGCAGCTCATGGAAACATGATCAGTTCACGACGCCGTCAAGTGTCAGAGAAGGAGGCAGCAACTTGGACGAGTCCAGAGGTCGTCGTAGCCTCGGCCGGTGCCGCGATCCATGGACGCACAACATGCTCGTCGTCCCTGCTCTTCACGATGGGGCTGCCAATTACCCTGCTTACTGCATTGCCGCTGTTCTAATTACAACTACTCTGCTGATCGATGAAGTCAGCAATCCATTACAGTGCTAGTAGTGTGTATTGTACGTACAGTAGTCCTGAGAGAAAAAAAAAAGGATTTTTTGGCTGACATCGATTCGAACATCGTGTCGTGTGGTGTCGTGCTTATTTGAGTACTGGAACTGATGATGGTGGCGACTCGAGGTAGGCACACGCCACACGCACGCTCCATCCCCATCCCCATCCACTACTCTACCTAGCTTGCTTGATGCTGCTCTGTGCCTCGCTATAACTATTATAAATAGAGGCGCGCGGTGATCAAGGAAGAAAGCCTTCCTCCACATACTACTACTCTCTTCTCTTCCTGCGTCTGCGTGGCGAGTGCACTGCACTGGCTACACCATAACGACGATGACGATGATGATGGTCGCATCGCCAAGGGATAATAGGCTGCTGGCCGTCGCCGGCCTGCTCGCCGCCGCAGCCGCTCTCTGCGCGTCGACGGTGGTGCTAGCAACAAATACGCCTCTGCTGCCGTTGACCATGGATAAGGATAATGACCCTATAGTACTGTCGTCCCCCGCGCCGGACGACCTCCACCAGGCCACCTGCCCGCAGCTGCCGGGCATCGTGCGCGCTGCCGTGGACGCGGCGCTCCGCCGGGACGTCCAGATCACCGCCGGCCTGCTCCGCATCTTCTTCCACGACTGCCTCCCCCAGGTTCCTCACCTCGGCAGCAGGCCGGATTCTTTCTCCACTTTCCGCATTCCACGTACACATATGCATGAGCTACTGATCGATGCCTGATGATGACATGATACGCAATACGTATATATAGTCGATCTGATCGAGAACGAACTGATGCAGGGCTGCGACGCGTCCATCCTCCTGGACGGGGAGCGGCGCTTCGGCCCCAACGGGTCGCTGCAGCCTCGGGCGGAGCAGCTGGTGGAGGACGTCCGCGCCCAGGCTCACGCCGCCTGTGGGCCCACCGTCTCCTGCGCCGACATCCTCGCGCTCGCCACCCGCGACGCCGTCAACCTGGCCGGAGGCCCCTTGTTCACGCTCTCCCTCGGCCGCAGGGACAGCCTCAGGCCAGCCTCGCCCGCCGAGGTCGGCGTCCTCCCGGGCCCCTCCACCAGCGTCGACGACCTCCTCCGCATCTTTGGCGGCCGCGGCCTCGGCGACCCCGCCGACCTCGTCGCGCTGTCCGGCGGGCACACCGTCGGCAAGGCCAGCTGCGGCTTCATCCGGGCCGACGACGACTTCTCCAGGACCCTCGCCCGGCAGTGCTCCGCCACGCCGGCCAGGAAACAGAGCCTCGACGTCGTCACGCCGGACGCCTTCGACAACCGGTACTTCGTCAATCTGAGGAACAGGCGGGGCGTGCTGGCCTCCGACCAGGGGCTCTTCGACCACCCCCGCACCAGGCTCATCGTCAACGCCTTCGCCGGCAACCAGTCCGCCTTCTTCGATCAGTTCGCCGCGTCCATGACCAGGATGAGCAACATCAGGGGGGGCGCCGCCGGCGAGATCCGACGCAACTGCTTCAGGCCGAACGCTCCTCGTCTCGACCTCCATGATGCCAACAAGGGAAGCCAGGCCCTTGCAGCCTCTGCTTGACCATGCATGCAGGTTGATTGTCGTAATCCAGATTGTTGTCCGATCGATCCCCAGCCAGCTTGGTGATTGATTCATCAGTGTATACTGTGTTCTGTGTTGTGTGTTATAATAATAATAATAAGGGGACGACGTCCCTGAAGAAATCAAGCTCTATTTCAGCTACATTAATTAAAGTTATTAATCCTTACAGTTACCGGTTAATCCTTACAATTAACAAACCTGACAATTCTATTATGATCAGTTCAGTGATAAGACTAATACCATTGATTATTTTACAACTAACATAGTCCTTGCATTTAATAAGATTAACAACTAACATAGTCTGGTCGTGGCCACCCGGCCCACGCCACGCTGCGCTAGCTAGCTGTAGGTCGGGCTGTGAGGGTGGAAGGAGAACGAAAAAGATAAAGCCGAGTCTAATCGGTTTTTGAATGGAAGCCATTAGCAAGTGCGGACCAGCTGAGAACGAATCAAGTTAGATTCCAGTCGTCGTCTGATAAAAAAACATTTTTGTAATAATAATAATAATCATAATCAATGCCCAGCATGATGGTATTTCGGTCCGAAAACGAAAGCAGATATATACATGAAAATTGTAGCGTACATTTTAAAAACTTATCCCCAAGAAAAGGGTATTGATTCATGGATGGAGTGAAAGCTTGATATGGAGCCGTGTTCATAATTTTTATCCAAGCGATGTTATTTTTACACAAAATAACCAAACTTCGTTTCTTACTAGTATTGTACTCCCCCACTCTAAAATAAATGACGTTTAGGAAATCAAATTTAATGTAAATTAAACTAGATTTTATATCTTAAGCGTTATTTATTTGAGGACGGAGGGAGTATTGTATATGAAGGGGGGAGAGGGTGCTTCCGAGTTGGAACACGTTGCCTATGTAATGTTACCATAAAAAACCAATGCAAGTGGTGTGGACTTTGTTCGTATTGTACATTACTAGATGGATGGGATGATCAAGGGAGGGGACTGGTCCGTCGTGCATGCACCAACTCGTTTGGTCACTGTCTGTCTCTGTCTGTGAATGGGCCAAGAATAGAACAAGTGTGCCTTCAATTAATAAATGCCTTCCCAGGACGTCATCAGCACATGTTGCTGCTACCACTCCCTCCTTTTGGAATAATTTTCATTTCACGATTTAGATATCTTCTTATAATAATACAGTATAATGTTGTTATTTTTGTTTTCTGGTTTACTTTTTTTGGTCTCTATTTCCCCTTCATCCTTTCCCATTTATTTTTCCACCGTTTCTTAATTTTTATGCCCAGAGTCAAAACGACAAATGATATGTAGGACGGAGATTAAAGAAAAAGGATGTGGCGCATACTTTGAGGGACTTTAATAATACGAAATTTATTCGAGTGGATTATCACTTTGTCGATCTACTTTAATACACCATAATATCGTCATGACACTGATGGTGATCCAAAAGTCCAAACTCTGAACCATCAATCAACTGTACATGGCCGTGCTACCATTTTTTTTTCCGAAAAGGCATGGTGGTGCTACCATTAATATAATGTGAACGCGTGCCTCCACATGCTCTAGCTAGCTAGCTAGCTAGACAAAGTAAAGCGACGACGCAACCATATAGATATAGTTTACGCAACGCATTATTAGTTCTTCATTCCTAGCTAAAAATTTAACTATGCGATTTGATGAATGGGTGTGTTTGGTCTAGTGAGGTTATCCCATGCATGATGAATTCTATTTCTCAAACAGAAGAATAAGTTGGTTAAGAGAGAGCTATACGACGACGACGACCTGATCCGATGATATAACCCATCGTCGCCATCATTCATCTTCTCAAACCAATGCAATGCATATATAGATTATAATCAGACATTTTGTATTGATCTAGTAGCGCGAACGACGATAATGTATATTTTCAGCGCTCCTTCAAATTAAATGTTGTACCGAAATTCAAGTGTTTTGAAGGTCTTCTTTTTTTTTTCATTTGAATCCGTCTCTTGGTTGCTACGAGTAGATGTATCACTAGCATGATAGAATTAACTGCCTTGTGGTGAAACTACTGATCGTTTGGTGGAAACTGCCCATTAAGAGATTGCCTTCCGTGAGCATATATATAGAGAGAGAGCTAGGATGTGTGTGTATGTGAGCGCATGCATGCTACACTTTTTTTTGTGCAGTGCACTTGGTAGTTGGTACTACAAAGTTAGGACATCACATGCATGGACTCTTGATACTTTGGCCTTTAGTTTGGAATCTTACTTTGTTGGTTCGTCGCCATAAATCTATTGGCAAGTGTATGTATGAGCAAGCCGACAAGCTAGCTTAGGTTCAGTGCACTTGCCGCGCACCAAGTCCGGCCGCCAACATGCAGCGATGGGGCACTTTGTTTACTACTCTGGCTTCTTGTACTGGCACGCTATTCGGTTTTGGAATATATAAGCTGCTGCCCTGACACGACTTTATCGCACGATGCTGACGTCTTCACCTAATCTTATCTGCAGCTTATATTTATTAATTATGGTTACGTTTTAATTGTGTGTATTCTGTTGACGTTATGATATATTTTTTTCGTTTTGAAATAAATGACGTTTAGGATAATAAATTTAGTTTAATTTAATCTAGATTTTTTGTTATAAACATTATTTATTTCAGAACGGAGTGAGCGAAGCCAGCTGAACGGGCCACAGCTGTTTTTGCTATGCATCTCCTTTGCAAAAACAAAAATAAATCATCATGCATCTAAAAGAAACGCAGCAAGTAGTACAGTAGCAGCTAGCAGGGAGGGAGCCCTGTTGTGTGTTGTAATCCAAGATGACCACGTGACTGCACTGCGCCCCGATTGGATTTGACTTTAAACACACCGCCCCGGCTGAGAGTCTGCAGAGCTGAGTAGGATCCACTTGCCCACTGCGGTTCGATCCGATCTGCTCCAGCGTCCATAGTATTCCAGCCTAGTACAGTAAACTAGTCCATCATCCTGGACCTGGAGATCGATGAGCTGTGGCTTTGGCTATAAATTACAATGTCAGGTCCCCGCTGCTCCATCATCTCATCAGTCACAGTCTCGACTCGACTCTCGAGAGGAACTAAGATGGCACTCAGCATCAGGAGCACCGTGCTGCTGCTGGGCCTCCTGCTCGTCGCCGGCGAGGCAGCGGCACACCGTCGGCCGCCTGCTTTCGCTGTGAACGGGACCTCTGCTGGGCTGCTGCACCACTACTTCTACCTGGACTCGTGCCCGCAGCTGGAGACCATCGTGCGCTCCACCGTGGACAGCGCGCTCCAACAGGACGTCCGCCTCACCGCCGGCCTTCTCCGCATCTTCTTCCACGACTGCTTCCCGCAGGTCAGTTTCTCCCGCCCCAACTCCAACCAAGCAGCAGCAGCAGCAGCTAAGCAATACGGTACTGAGAAATCCGATCGATCCATTCCAATAAAAATCCACGCAGGGGTGCGACGCGTCCATCCTGCTGGAGAACGGCGAGCGGCAGCTGCCCCCCAACCTCGGGCTGCAGCAGGGGGCGCTGCAGCTCATCGAGGACATCCGCGCCAAGGTGCACGCCGCCTGCGGTCCCACCGTCTCCTGCGCCGACATCACCATGCTCGCCACACGCGACGCCGTCAACCTGGTCTGAATCAACACCAATCCTCTTCTTCTTCTTCTTCTTCTTGCATTGCCTTTGCATTGCATTGCCTTGCCACCACCTCTGGACTCTGGCTCTACAAGAAAAACAAGAGACGTCACCTTCCCTTTTTGCAGGCCGGCGGCCCGACCTTCACCGTCAACCTGGGCCGCAAGGACAGCCTCGCCCCCGCTTCACAGGACGACGTCTTCACCCTGCCGCCGCCGTCCTTCACCGCCGACCAGCTCCTAAAGTCCTTCAGCGACAAGGGGCTCGACAACTTCGACCTGGTCGCGCTCTCCGGCGCGCACACGGTGGGGAAGGCGCGCTGCAGCAACTTCGGCAACCCGTCCACCCCTCCCAGGGACGACCTCAGCAGATGCCTCGCCGGGATCTGCACCGCCGGCGAGCCCAACCGGCTGCGGGACCTCGAGTTCCTCACCCCGGAGGTGTTCGACAGCATGTACTTCACCGCGCTCACGCTGAACAAGGGGGTCATGCTCAACTCGGACCAGGTGCTGGCCACGCACCCCAGCACCAGCTGGCTCGTCAAGGGCTTCGCCGACAACCACTGGTGGTTCTTCCAGCAGTTCGCCACCTCCATGACCAAGATGAGCGAGCTCAAGGGGCCCCAGGGGAACGTCGGCGAGATCCGCCGCAACTGCTTCAGGCCCAACAGCAACAACCAGGAGGAGGGCATTGCAGCCTCTGCTTGATACGCAATGAATTTTGTTCCGTTTCCTTCACCGTTGCTTAGATAGCGCGGCCGCGTCGTCTATTATGCGTGCCCGAGCGCTCAAACACTAGTAGCGCCACTGGCCATCCAGGGTCACCACATGCTTCTTTTTCTGTCACTTGACTTGAAATAACATGAGATCTCATCTCGAAAGACTCCGTTCTCTCTCTCTCTCTGTGTGCTTACATTACATTACATGCTTCTTTTTCTGTCACTTCACTTATTATCATTGTCCTTCTATACTCCAGCTGTAAGAAGAAAAAACAAAACAAAATGCTTCAATTTACTGATGAGACTGATTGAAATTTCTTGATTGGAGAGTAAGTGGACCCGGTGGCAGTGGAACAATGCGCGCCTTTTTGTTACCGAGCCGAGAAACGAAACAGTGAGCTGGCTTGATTTTTTTTAATCGATCCTCTGTTCGCTGTGATGTCCCGATCCAATCCACAACAAGTCCAGATTAACAATTGCAACTAGATAGTACCGCACAGCTGTATAAGGGGGGAACAGCAAGTGGGAGGCACCTATCAATCTCCTGAATCCCAGAGACACTCGATCCCACACTTATTATTAACAATTACTCTCTCCATTCTGAAATAAATAACGTTTAGAATAAAAAAATTAGTTTATTTTAAACTAAATTAACTATCCTAAACATCATTTATTTCAGAACGAAGAAAATACTAGTTTCGAGGATTCATTCGTTCTTGAGCAGGTAACGTCCTGTACCACGGCTCGGCTACACAAAGGCAAATCCATATGTATCTGAAGATGGTGTCATAAGTGAAAACTTTGAATCGGCTACCTCATTTTGCATGTTTTCAGGAATCAATCAAACACCCTTTCCTTTGCAGTTACCCCCTCAGATTTCAAATATATAATATTAGGACAAATGATTCAGGATCTAACTATATTACTCCCTCCGTTTCAAATTATTTAACGCTGACTAGTTCAAAATTTAACTAACGAGCGTCAAATAATTCGAATGGCCTAAGAGCTGTATATAATGATATCAGAGGGAGTACAATTTTCACGGGATTACAGTCGCTCGTAAGAATTTCAGCACTGTGAGGTCAATCTGTTCTCAATTCCAACTCTTATTTTCTCAAAAAAAAAGGGGAGAGAACAAGGAGATTTTGTCTATTGACCAAGATGCATTCGGCGTGCAATACTGCACTAGTAGCATTTCTAAAAAACAAAAGAACAGAAAAGGTCCATTGAGAGAACATGTGCATTGACCAACTCACATGGCTGAATCTCACACCAATACCAAAAAAACAAAATCCTATCAAACTCGCTAGAAGCATTGGAGCTCCATAAGAGTTTGTAAGGGTTTACTCGAGCAATGTAGTACCATAAGGATAAATTATCCTGGAACCATATAAATCATTCAACCATATCTACTCCAAGTAACTCCGCAACAACCTTTCCTTACTACCAGTTTCCACATCATGGACAACAGAGCATCTATTTGATCTTGATATTTTCACTCGAAAAAAGACACGGCTATGTACTAAGCCAGTAAAAGCATATGTGTAGTGATCAACGAAATGTCGTTTAGGTGGTTCAAATCACCCAAGCACAGCAATAAGCCATATCCAGTGTTGTAGAAACCAATCATGAACACAAAAGAAACACTGAAGTGATTGTCAATTCGGCATTACGAAACCAAACCAAACCAAACCCAGATGAGAATGAAACGAATAATACTAGACAAAGAGTCTGAAGCACTGCCCAAGCAAGGATTCACAAGCTAGTAGTACAAAGAAAAGAAAAGAAAAGAAAAGAAAAGAACAGATGGAATTCAATTATATCACAAGGTACTCACGGATCTGTGCAGATAGATGTATATGTAGTTGCTACAAACTACCGATGATGCAGAAAAAAAAACTACTACCTCATTCCAATCAGGACAGGAGGATGAAGCCGCCGCATTTCTCACGATGTCACAACAATGCAATTGGAATTGCTCCTATCTCCTCAGTCGGTGTTGTTGGGCCTACCCAGGCAATCAAGGATCTCTGTCCTGGTGCGCACAAGGCGGTGGAACATCTCCCTGACCTTGCGCTCGAGCGGGTCTAGGCCCTTGAGCGATCCACAGAGCTGGACTAGGCCCTGCGCGGCCTCCCGCACCTCAGCATCCTTGTCCTCGGGCAAGGGAAACTCTGCAGCGTCCGTGATCTCCATGAGGCGCCTGGAGCAGAGCTCCATCTGGTGGATCTCCTTGAGCAGGCCGCACGAGTTCCTGCGGTCCTTTCTCTTGGACTCGTCGAGGATGCGCTCGTAGAGCGCGGTGACGGGATCGGACCAGGCGAAGATCTTTGATACGGAGAAGTGCGCGTGGAGGCCCCTGTCCTGGCACGGGATGGCGGCGACAAGCGCCCAGACGACGACGAAGAGCACGGCGCTCATGGTGTAGACGGCAGGAGAGAGGTTTTCGGTGGCGATGATGTCGTTGGTTCGGGGCACCGGGATGCCTGTCCCCAGGGCCTGCAGCTGGCGCGCGGCGGACCAGGCCCGGGAGACGCTCCAGGAGAGGGACCTGAGGAGGTTGGCGGAAGCGGAGGCGGAGCCGCTGCTGGTCCGGCGGTGGTGGCCCTGCCCCGGGAGGGGGAGGGGGAGGGCGCGGCCGAAGGAGCGGTTGCGGTGGGGGGTGGCGTCGAGGAAGAGGGCGGCGTCCCTGTCGTTGAGCATGAGGATGGTGAGGTCGGTGATGGCCTTGCGCGCGCGGCGGAGCTGGGCCTCCCCGAGGGCGGCGTCGGAGGAGGCGAGGACCCCGGCGGCGACGGCTAGGTGAGTGCGGCAGTGGCGGAGGAGTTGGAGGCCGTCGCGGAGGGCGTTGCATAGGTCGAGCGCCTTGATGGCGCGGTCGAGGAAGTCGGCGACGAAGCGGTGGAGCGGGGGGCGCGCGAGGGCGGCGGCGGCCCCGTAGCCGAAGAGGAGCGCCCGGAACTGCTCGAGGCAGAGGAGGAAGGTGTCGATGAGGCGGCTGGTCCAGGCGAGGGAGAGGAGGTCGGGGGCGAGGAGGTCGTGGATAAGTTCGGCGGCGTTGAGCTGGAAGTCGTCGGACTCGAGTTCCGATGGGGGTGGGTCGGCCTGGTGCGGGGTGGGATCGCGGCGGAGGGAGGTGGACGCCGACGAGGAATCCGGCATGGCTAGGGTTCGAGGTTGGGTTGGGTTGGGTCGGGTCCGACCGATCGACTGACTGGGATGTTTCTCTCTGTGTGTTTCTTATTTTTTTCTCTTGGGGTCCGAGACTGGCTGGATTTTGTCCGCCACCGCTTGCCTGCTTCCTGCTCTCAGCCTCCACTCCATTCCAATTCCACCACACCGAAAAGGAAAAAAAAACACATTGTTAGCTGGCTGGTTTCTTCTGTCACATTGTTAGCTGGCTGCTCGGCCACGGCCTAATTCACAATTTATTTTGATCTTTATTAAATATTCTCTTATAATAACGTTAAATAAAAAAAATAGAGTGAGTATTAGTTTAAAAATAATTATAAAATTATTTCGACCTTAATTCAATCCGGTCCTTCACGGTATTAGTTTATTTTTTTGCGACTTTATTAACTCTACCTATAACATCTTCTAATACAGTAGTAGCCATTAGGTTGATGGCTCACCTTACCTTACCCTTTGTTTTGGATTTGGTTGTAAATCATTTAGTTTCCTTTTTAAATAAAGGGAATCTCAACTCATTTCAAGCGTCAGGAGATGTTGCTTGCAATGCAACGCAGGTACAGTACAGGACCACACACACATGCAGCCGTCTGTGCTGGAGTCCAGCGACGGCAACAACTAGTGCACGTGGTCACTCGTTTGCTGCAGCAAAAATCGGTAGAGGAACGACGATTACCACCAGAGGGAGTAGGCCGCGCTATTCTAACATCCGGCCCAGTTGGGTATCCGTGGGCTCTGCCAACCTCAGCCCGGCCCAAAAAACAAACTTAGCTACACCGTCTTCATTCATTCATTCATTCATTCATTTTCCGATCGGTTTGTCTCTTGCACATACATGCACAGACTAGCTAGACGAGACTAGGCAATCGATTCTACAACATGTTCAACTAATCCGGCGGGTTCAGCATCTGGTCGCCGCCGACCTCTTGTCATCGTCAGCCGTCGACGACGTCGTCTGCTGCACCACCACGACGACGTCGATGATCCGCCTGTCATCGTCGTCGCCGACCTTGGCGGCGGTCTCGCGTCCCTTGCCCCAGAGCACGGCGTAGAGGCCCATGACGATGAGCACCGCGCCCAGCGCGCTGCCGAGGTGCAGCTTCTCGCCGAGGAGGAGGGAGCTGAGCACTGCCACCACGAGCAGCATGAGGGGGTTGAAGACGGAGGCGAACAGGGGGCCCCGGCGCTTGACGCACCAGGACAGCACCACCAGCATGACGCCCGACGCCAGCACGCCCGAGTACACCACGGACAGGAGCCTCACGTCGAACAGCCCCAGCCGCCACTGCGCCGCGTCCCTGTCGAAGCACACCGCGAAGGCCACCGACTGCACCGTGCTCATCACGCACATCAGCGCCGTGCTGGAGTAGTGGAACGGGTACTCCCGGCTCAGCCTGGCCTGCAGGATCAGCCACAGCGCGTAGAAGAAGCAGCTGCCCATCACCAGCAGCGACCCCATCACCCGGTCGTCGTTATTGCTGGTGGTGGCGGTGGCATGATGATGGCGGCGCGCCGCCGCCGCCGCCGTCAGCGTGGCCGCGAGGTCGACGTGGCTGGTCCACGGCGTGATGTCGGCGCCCTTGTAGAAGGTGAGCAGCATGGCGCCGCCGACGCCGAAGAAGGTGCCGGCGACCTTGGCCTGGCCGGAGATGGTGCGGACGGCGAGCCTCTCGTAGCGGAAGATGAGGGCGAGGACGAAGGTGATGGCCGGGATGAGGTTGGTCATGGCGGAGGCGAACGTGGCGGAGGTCAGCTTCATGCCGGAGATGTACAGGTTCTGCGCCAGAGAGCCCCTGCATGCATGCAGCAGGTGCAATTACTAACCATTATTGCATTATATATCCAACAATTAATATATATCGATGTGGAAGCTGCATGCATGCATGCATGCTGCGATGACACGACGACGACCACGTACGACGAGCGATGCGATACACCTGGCACGACTCCATGCATGCATGCATGATTCTAATACTATTACTACTAGCTAGTAGCTCGATGGATCGTCTAGAGATGTGCAACCTGACCTGACTACGTACAGTACCCGAGAAATCAAGAGTGATTAATTTGTTGTGTTGCCCTTGCCGCCGCCCACACGCAGCGAGCAGCATGCAGTCGATGATGATGAATGCGCGCGCGCGCGGGGTTGATGAAAGAAGCACGCCTGCCTGCCTGCCTGCCTGCCTCGCCGATCGATGAATTGAATTGGAACTGCAGGGACGTCAAGCTAGCTAGGCCGAACTGCATGCATGCCGATGGAGAGGACTTGCATGTCCTCGTTGCCTGCCTGCCCTGCTTCTCTACGTACATACTCCGTAGCAAGCAGTACAAGATCGTCGTCGGCGTCCAGTTAGGTACGCACGGTCTGCCTCGATCTGTTCTGTATGATGAATACGATATGACACGAGCACTGGAGAGCGAGTGGCTGCTTGCCCGCCAACTTTTGCCTGAAAAAGGCATGGCCGGCACTGAGGTCTTCTCCGGCAAGCTGCAAGCTGCCCGTGACCAGACCAGCTAGCAGCAGAAACAAAAAGAGACCACAACGCCCACGATAGATGATGCTATTAATTACTCGGGCGGACGTCGTCCATGTCAACAAAGCTCCTGAATTCCGGCAGGCAAAAGGAGCCTAGCTAGCTTGCCAAGCATCGCTTAATTCTTGTGTCCTCTTATTGCCAAACGATATATATATATATATATATATACTCCTCCTTAATTGCTCTAGCTACCATACTATACTTTCTCTCGTTCTTACGAAATTTCAATCTATTTTTAAATTATAACTATATATCATTATAAAGATGATAATTCAAAGCTAGACGACGAAAAGAGTATATATAGCAAATCCAGACAGACGACGGAAAGGAAATTACGTACGTACCCTGCGAGGCCGCAGATGAAGGACAGCACCACAACTCTCCACGTCAACCTTGTTCGGCTCCTCCTGCGATGCAACAACCAAAAAGCCTAATCACATTCATTCAGCATCATCATCGGTCATCTCAACACTATGTGTATTATATAAATAACATTCTCTCTCTCTCTCTTCCTCTCTCTCTCTCTCTATATATATATGATGTGTTTATAATTTCCTTTCTTAGAATTCAATTCAATTCTCGTTGGCTTAACGATTCCATAATCAGAACGGGAGCCACGGAAGAAAAGCAGCAAACGAAATAAATCAATCAAGGGCCCAATGTTGGAATCCATGACGACAAGTAATGGATGGTTGGGTTCACGATGATGCATCATGGTGAGAAGAAAAGAAAACATGTCTCTGTTTCAAAAAAAAAGAAAATAGAGAAGAAAACTTGAATACGAACAAACCTCTCGATCCGTGGTGAAAAGAAAAGAAAAAATTGAATAGAGTAAGTAGCAAGCAACCAACCAGCCGAGCCAACCAACCTCTCGACGAAGTAGGCGAGCGGCGCGAGGACGGCGGAGGCGAAGAGGTAGCGGTAGGCGACGAGGACCCGCATGTCCATGCCGTCGCACACGGCGAGCTTGTAGAAGATGTTGACGCCGGCGAAGACCACCTGCACCAGAATCATCGCGGCCACCTCGCCGGCGCCGCCGCCCATTCGTCCTCTTCTTAATTGGATCGACCGAATCAGGTCTGGTCTGGACGCGCGCGAGATGGATGGAGAGATGTTGTCGGGCAATGGACACTGGGCAGACAGGGAGTGGTCTTGAGGGCGGCGAGTGTCGTGTATATATATAGGCAGAGGAGCGAGTCCTTGGCAGAACATGGTGGGAAATGAAACCACTTGGTATTTGTTGTTCCTTCAACACTAGCTTCAACTGCTGCTCCTCCTCCTCCTCCTCCTTTCGTCTATCGTCCCTCTCCCTGCAGTCTCTCTGTTCCCCCTCCTCTCTCTTCCTCTCTCTCTCTCTCTCTCTCTCTCTCTCTCTCTCTGCATGCGCATGCATTTCTTCAACTCATAAGGCTACTCTTAATAGGTGAAGAGGAGCCGTTTTTTGTTAAATACAGAACAAAAGACGAACCCAACGCCGCCCGTGCATTATTGGCGTGTCATATATGGAGCTGCTGCTTCTTCTTCTTCTTCCATCTCGATCTCCGAACAGATTCAGAGAGGCCAATTTTACGTGACCAAGTATTTGTTTAATTTCCTCAAAGAAAATGAGGGGGAAAACTCAAAAGGCCAGACAGCCTTTTGGGAGAGATGCAGTGACCGAAAGAAAGAAAAAGAAAAAAAATGCTCCATTCCAATTCCAACTGTAGAAAGTCACTGGATGGACTACTCACATCGTGAATTGCTCTAAAATAATACATGATGTGAGGCGTGATGAAAGATCGGGGCACCTGCTAGCTGTGTCTCTCGACCTAGATTAAATTAAAAGAACCAGTACCCGTCATCCGTGAATTCCAATTCGAATTCCTAGTGGAAACATTTTTTACTCCGTTTGGAGCACTCCACCACTATATATGAATATTGTTTTGCATGAGAAAAAGGAGAGAAGCAGATGCCATTACATGCCAATAGCCAGAAGAAAAATCAAATCCTGGAAAAAAGGAAATCTCATTTTATTCCCCTCCACCCTGATGGCTGGCTCTTGGCTGATGACCTTTCTTCACACTGTTTGGAAGCATTTTCTTTTAGCTTAACTATATTTCGATCTGCAGACGGCGGCCCGGCCGGTGGCAATCCAATCCATGGCATACAAGCGCGCGCGGAGAGAGATCCGGTTCCAGCTCGTGCTGCTGTGGCGGCCGGCGACGAGAGAAGAAGATCGCTGCACGAAGAAGGCGAGCGCGCAAGAAAAGATGCCTCAGAATGCCATTTTCATCTCTATGCTATGCATGGTGGTCGCCCCGAATATCATGCCATCCTTTCTTCTTCCCTCCCTTCTCTTCCACAGTCCTCCTCCCCACTCCCTTTGCCAAAGATAACCATGTGTGATGGAGCATAACTCATTGTTCGTTCGCTGACCATGCTTTAAATGCGCGCCAAATTCGGTGCTTTCTGTTATATATTCTTGACAGGACGATGCGTGCATATTATTTTATTTCCCCCCCCCCCCGCCTTTCGTCCGTCTGGTTCTGCAGATATATATATATATATATATATATATATAGTTTACATGCTGATGCTAGCATAAATTTCCTGCTGCCAAAAACACTATCCCTCAGAGTGAAAAAGGGAGCTCACAAGGCATCGTCCAGGGTATGTACGTTTTGACAGCTATCCCTCCGTTGATAAGATTTATCAGCTTTATTTGAACATTGAGAATTTGTTGGTCTCTGGCAATACTTGAACCAAAAGATAGCAAATTAGCTAGGGAAGCATCGATCCCAGCTGGAGGCTACTAAGTACAGTAGCTAGCTGCTATAATGAACCTCTCCTCCAAGCTAGCAGCTAGCAGCTACTGCTAAATTGATACGGCTGGTACAAGGTTTCGATCTCGATCTCATCTCATGGAGATACCTATATGGAATGCCGCTAGAAGCAGAGGATGACAACGGTGGCCGCGACGGAGAAGGCGAACGTGGCGACGAGGAACGCGAAGTGGACGGCCCAGCTGCGCTTGAACTTGGCGAGGTAGCTCTCGGGCGGCTCCTGGTACGGCACCTCGACGTCGGCGGCGGCCACGACGTCGGCGGCGGACTTGAGCATCCGCAGCCTGTCGGCGGCGAGCGCGAGGGTGAGCTTGTGGCAGCGCCGCTGGTAGCGGAAGCCGTTGAGGCAGCGGAGGTGGTGCGCGACGGCGGCGTACAAGGCGAGGTGGGCGAGGGAGAGCAGCCCCGCGGGCGCCCAGAGGTGCCGGCACTGGAGGCGGGCCGGAGGGGACCCCGCCACGGCGGAGAGGACGAGCGCCAGGAACACGAAGAAGCCCAGGAACAGGCGCCACAGCTCCTGCTTCTGCGCGTCGGCCGCGCGCTTCTTCTCCACGGTCTTGTCGAAGTGGAGCTGCACCACGGCGCCCAGCGCCTGCGCGGCCGCCTCGCGCGCCACGACGTCCACCGTCCCGGCTCCGCCGAGGTACGCCGCCGCCTCCGGCATCGATTCCCCCGTCCGCCCGCCGCAACGCAGATCCATCTCCTCGCCTCACACAACGCGGTCTCTGCCCTCGCTGCTCGGGAGGGAGGGAGGGAGTTGCAGTGGCAGGACCACCACCTTTCTTCTTCTTTCTTCTCTTCTGCGTTTGTCCAACAAGACAGAACACTGTAAAACTGTCTGCAACGTTGCTCATTTCATTGCATTGTTGTTCAGTATCTATCTTAAAAAAATAAAAACAAAATAAAATAAAAACAAAACTGCATCGTTCTTGCAATCAACAGGCTGGGCACAGAGAGAGAGAGAGAGAGAGAGAGAGAGGCACGTGGTGAAGCATCTGTTTCGTGCCATCCCTTGTCCCTTTGCAGCGGCTTATCCCGGTAAGGCGAGGTCTCTCTCTCTCTCCTCTCTCCTCTCGTCAGTCAGTCATCTGATGTAGCACTTCATCACTGCTGCGCGCATCCTATGCCCGTGTACAGTACTTGTACGTGTTTTGCTTTTTCTTTTTACCATTTCTCTCTAGATTTGGTTGAGCGCCTTTTTATAATGCGGATAATATATAATAAAAACATTTTTTCATGGTAAATATATAAATATAAGTATAAAATTTTAAATCTTATTGAATTTATATAAATTATTTGTAAAAGACAAGAAAGAAACACAATCAATCAAACCCAAAAATAAAGCATTTCAGGGCGGGATGCAGTTCACGTGAATGGGCTGGAATTTCCAGCCAACTCGAGTGAATTGGGCTGGAATTCTCAGCCCGCTCGACTGAATTGGGCCTTTTGAAACAGACCCAGGCCCTATCGTGTCATCTGGGCCTGCGCACAAGCCTGGCATCCGCAGGTCCCTTTCCCTTCGCGTCAGTCGTCTTCGTCTCTCCCAAACTGATAATCTCTCTCTCTCTCTCCAAGTGAAGTGGTTCTCTCTCCGGCGGCACGGCAGGTGCACCTTTCCCTCCTCTACTGAGCCACGCGTCGCCGCCCCTCTCGGTTAGGAACCCAAGCCTCCCGTTTTTTTTTCTCTTATCGCGGGATGTTGAACTCTTTGTTGCGAGGGCAACATACTTCTTAAGGTTCTTCGACGGGATTGCCGCGACGAATCCGTGTTCTTTGTTGCGGATTTTTGTTGCCGCGCTCCGAGCAGCCTAAGGTTTTCCGATGGAATTACATCCCGCTCTTGCTGCTGTGCGAATGGGTGCATTCCCAAAGCCTCGTATAATCTTTTTATACTCGGATCTGCCTCATTCACAAATATATACGTACTAAATTCGATATTCCTTTTTTTGCCAAAAAATTATCGTGTCAGTGTACATGTGTAGACCCATGTCCGTATTGGGCCCTTCCTTGGGGAATACATGATTTGTATAATTCTCTATAAAACACAATTGTCTGATTTTTTTTGTTGCTCTCAACAGGAGGATGAGTGAAGAGGATAAGACCGCTTCTGCTGCTGAGGAGCGGCCCAAGCGGACCCCTAAGCTCAATGAGAGGATCCTGTCTTCTCTGTTGAGGGCATCCGTGGCA
Organism: Neostapfia colusana; assembly: GCA_030760725.1. Lineage (NCBI taxonomy): Eukaryota > Viridiplantae > Streptophyta > Magnoliopsida > Poales > Poaceae > Neostapfia > Neostapfia colusana. The sequence continues at coordinate 342,486 of JASWHV010000017.1, forward strand.
TGATCTTGAGATTGGTATGAACCGAATTATCCATTTCTAGCTTTGCTAACACCTTGATTGATAAGCACGCTCTTAATTAATTTGGTTGTGCAGGACCTGGAGCTCCTGCCATGTTCAATGTTGTAAGTATCAACTTTATCTTATAAGTTTTTTCACAAGTTAAGCTAGATATTTCCTGCTATGTAGATTCAAACTTTTTAGCGCTTCTGAAGGGTGAGGAGAGGGGTGCGTGTAGCTGTAATGGTGATTTCATAGTGCCACCAGTTCGTGCTGTGTTCATCTTTGCATCGTAGGAGCATGCTATCTTAACCAAACAGAGACAAGCGAAACCACATTCTGGATGCAACAATGGTATCCTTTGTTTGAATTGTTTAGCTTGATCATACAATAATTGTTGAGCAGTGGGTATAATTAGTTGTGTCGTGTGAAAAGTGGGTTGTACTATATCCGTTTTAGAAACAGAACTACTGACTTTATTCTAACAGTCAGTATAATTATTTCTGTCATGTAGAATGCGGACTAGATTCTTTCCAAGCTAGAATCAGTAATACTAAATTTTATTGAAACCAATGTTGCTTGATTGTTGAAACCTGGTCTACCGAATCAGATGTCAAATAAAAATTTGCTTAACTACTAGAAGGTGGCACCTCATGATTCTGTCGTTCCCTGGAACAGGTAGTATAATTAATTCTTACACGTCAAGGTGGGTTGTATTCTGTTCAAATTAAAAACCAAAATACTGGCCTCATTCTACCGACTTTGCTCATTTACTCAAACTGACTCTACCAAAACAGTTATCAAATAAATTTAGACCTCACTAGCAGAACGTGATGCACGATCATGCTGTCGTGTTGAAGGGTCAGTATAATTAACTCTGTCGTGTAAAAAGTGGATTGAACGCTGTCCAAAACTAGAAACGGTAATACTGACCTTTTTATTTGAACTTGGGTTTAATTAAGCAGTTACCAAATACTTTTTTGCTTAATATAGCAGAAGGCAGCAGATGACTGTGCCAAAGCGTGGAAGAGTTATATAATTAATTCTGTAGCTTAAAACATGGGTTGGACTCTATCCAAATTAGAAGCGGCATACTGACTTTATTTAACCAGGTGTTCATCTGGTTTAAACAGGGTTACAAGGTTTATCTCAGCAGTTGAAAATCATTTTTTTCTTAAGCAGGAGACGACGACGTACGGTTGTGCTGGTGCAACACTCAGCGTAATTAATTTTGCCACGTAAAAGTTGGCTTCTGAATTAAAAACAGTACTACTCCATGGTAGAAACCGACAACAGTCTTTGATGGTTTCCTGTTTTGTAACTATTCAATAATTCATCCATCATCGAGATAATAGGAAGCAATATTATTGCAGCCACAAAGAAAATTTACCCAGCAAATTGATAACTTCATAGCGATGAAAAGGTTTCACCATTAGTGGATCAATCATATAGGAGTTAAAGAAGGGGATGAATTATTTGTAGGGCTGCCCAACTCTAAAGCATCTTATTCCCCAACCATAAATACGTACAAGACTGGATTAATTCATGTCAAGATACATATCAATTGTTGAGTTTCTTATAGCTTGCTATGATTATCTCTGTCCAGGTGTATTTATATGCTGATGCAGGAGATGCACTCTTCTGTAACTTTTTAGTTTTCTTTCAGGTGGATTGTAGCTAGAATTGCAACTCCAACATAATAATACTCATTAGCTAGGCCCATGTCCACCTGAGGAAGCCCCCCCCCTCTTTTCTGATTATTGGGTTCATATAGGATTATAAGATTTCTGGCCTTCAAAGTCAGAAAGATGTGAGTTTAATATTATTGCATTCTTTACCATTTGATCCCTCTACAATATCATGTTCAATTAGTCTGTTGATGATAATTTTTGCTTTTGGTAACTAACAAAACCATCAAGTTTTTTTATTACTATGCTTCAAGATGATATTTGGCTCCATACAGTGACTACATCACAATGATTTACATACATCACTCTGCAGGTTGTTGAAATCACGAAGGGAGCAAAGTTAAATGTGTAGACAAGAAAACTGAACTGATTAAAGTATATGTTCTATTCTTATGGTGGCTTGCATCTTGTCATCTCTATCTCATGCATGTGTGTTTAGGTACTTATGCTTTTGTGTGTTACTCTCTGTTACCTACTATGTCATGCATTTTATGTTAGTGTTATACTAGTTGCTCATGTGCCCACCCCAGCCTAAGGGCGTGTTTGGTTTGTTGGATATGCATCGCATTGATCTTGTCCACATCCAACCAACCAAACAAGAAATTGGATCATCCTATTCAACACTTGTCCGATCAACCAAAAACAAGAAATGGGATCATCATATCCAATGCTCATCCAACCAACCAAATAAAAAAATTAGCTCGACCCATCCAATAAACCAAAACAGCTACTTGGATCGTCTACTCCCGAGAAACATGAATAATGTATTTGTGACCATTGAGATAATCCCATCCAACCTTGCCCTCCAACCAAACGCACCCTGCCACACCTCACCCAGGTGACCATTGAGATAAACTTTCTATATCAAGAGCAGCATGGCTTAATTAACAACTATTTATGATGTACTTGTGTAAGGAGAGCCAAGCACCCACCATGAATGTATTATTTACCTTTCTTACCGTGCTACATTATTTGCTACATTATTTGCCTGGCTGATTGAAGTCTGCACTAACAAGGACTCATGTACTTGTGTAAGAGTTTATTTTTCTATTCTTTTCTGACATCAGATTGTATTTTGTTTATTGTGCTATGATTTGGCAGGTTGACTGAGTCCTGTACTCATGAGTTGTACACCATCACAATTATGGTTTCATTCCAAGGACTCTTTATCCCACTTGTTTTGGTCCTGATGCAGGTCAGTTGATCTCATTATCCCACTTGTTCTATGTCATCTTGTTACGTTTGGAAAGAATGTAGTGTAAGGATAGCAAATTTGTTGGGTCCCTAGCAGTCACATTATCACTTCAAGCTATCATCATACTCCCTCCGTTTCGAATTATTTGAACTAGCCAGCATCATCAAATATATGTAACGGAGGGAGTAATGTACAAGCAGTGCCATTATCTTGTGATGATCTTTTTTTTTTGTTCTTGGTGATTTTATAACTCTACAGGAGCTTGTTATTTCTAGTTCCTTCTTCAGAGCAAGGGCGATTGGTCTGATGCCCATGATTGACCAGGTATTTCATTCCACCTTGTACTTTGTGGTAATAAGAGGAAGGAGGAATAACTCTGTTTTAGCCTTTGTCTAAAACAATGGTAACGGTTAGATGTTATCAGGGTGAAAAGGATTACAAGATTATAGCAGTATGTGCCGACGATCCTGAACACCGTAACTACAGTGATGTCAGTGAGCTGTCATCCACCCCGTCTGCAAGAGATCAAGCGTTTCTTTGAAGATTGTATCCTACATAATTCATCTATTATCTTCTTGTTACATCCTGTAGTGTATCTGCGATGACCACAGGTACATTTGTTAGCAAAATCCTTAGCAGCTAGTATCTTTTAGACAAGAAAAACGAGAACAAAGAGGTTGCTCTTGATGTCTTCTTGCCTGCTACCACTGCTCGCGTGAGGCCATTCAGTACTCCATGTAAACTCAATTGACACTAAACCTTTACTACTTTATCACAAAAAATGCTTCAGAACTTGCGTTAACACATATCTCTTGATTTGATCGCAGGGACCTGTACGCGCAGTATATTTTGCAAAGCTTAAATTAAAGCAGTAGAACGCCATCAAGTTTCTTATTTGTTGTGGTGTGCATGTAATTGCAAGTGGAAGCTTGAGATTGTATGCGCTGCTTGAATAATTATTGATAAGTGGAACTACGAATAAGTGCTCATAATTGTTCCCCTATTGGGTGGCTTCTTTGATGTATTTTGAATCGTATCTTCTTCGCTTCAAGATTTCACCCGTTGGAGTCACAATTAGCTTACACTCCCAACGGGCAGCACCTTGGAGATGCAGCTGTTTGGCCTTTGCAAAAAAAAGCAGCTGTTTGGGTGTTTTTTAGCTAGAAAATGATGTTTAACTCATAATTGATCACAACAGATGAAAACAGTTCCATACTTAAAAAGACTACAAGAAAGTCTACTAAGTAAGTTCAGTGGATGTATATTTGACGACCAACAAAAGCAGAATAATGCTGGTTTGCTAATAGTTGACATGTCGGACGGTTGAGTGTAGAGAGAGGTGCATGTGCAACATTTGAGTGTTGAAGAGAAAAGCCATGACAAGCCATTCTCAATTAGCACTCAATATAATTATCTTACTTCTGAAAAAATGTGTTTCTTTTTTTTAATATAAAAAAGTTACCCCCATTTTTGTCCAACGGTCATATTGACGACATATGCATGCATGATACAATTTCTTTTTTTTTTAGAAAAAAAAGCACGAAACAACTCGATCAGGATCTGGCGGATTTAGATTTGAAATGTCGTCGTACCGTTTTACACTACATGCATGACGTGTTTTCATTTTAGGCGGAGGGGCGACGACAGCTGCAAATAATTAATTCTTGCTATGGCAGACAGCCGTCGTCCTTTGACTGCTGGCACCGGCGCTGGCGCTATATAAACCCCCACCACCGCCGCCGATTAGTCGTCGTCTCCTCCTCCTCCAGTAACAATCTTGTCCTCCAGCAACAAAGCAATAAGCCATGGCGGCCGAGCCTCACGGTCACGGGAAGAAGACGTCAGACGACCTGCAGCTTCCGGCCTCCTTGTCTGCTGCTGCTGCTAAGCAAGTCCACCTCAAAGTCTACCATCGCTGCACCAAACGCCAGGTAGCTAGCTAGCTAGGAGTTCGATCCATTCGTACGTCGTCGTCCTCGATTTCGTTCTTTCATTTGCTGATATGATTGTTGCCGACGATCACAACTATCCATGTGCATGCATGCAGCTTCGGGCTCTGGACGCTAAGATCGCAAGTCTAGAGATCCAGTTACACGACGAGCTGTCCAAGAAATCTTCTTCGTCGTCCTCGGGGTCGCAGGAGGGCGGCGGCATCGTCGTCACCGACATGCAAGATGAGGCGGCATCTTTTTGTTCTCAGTTACTGGATGAGATCGAGAGGACCACCGCCAAGCGAGATGCAATCTATGCTGCTGCTGCTGCTGCTGGTGCTGGTGCTAACCAAGAGAAGATCAATAAGGGCGAAGGTGATGGCAATGGCAACGGGGACGCTCTTCCTCCTCCCCCTGCTGCTGGAATGGAATGCAACGACAGGAAGAAGGAAGCGCGCGACTAGCTGATCTGCCAGATCGATGATTGAACAACAAGCTAGACTGCAATGAGATGTAGATCCCTTGCAATGTTACTTCTGGACCCTCTTCGCCACCCACCGTATGCATGAGAGATGTTACTGTGTTGTTGTAATAAGCGCGAGCTAGATCTGATGAATTGCAATTGATCTCTTATGTTTCTGCATGCGTACCAATTTTATTTCCTGCAGGTTAAATAAAGTTCAGTTGTTGTTATCATCACCAAATACAAACAATAAGAAAAAACAATTAACACGCCGCTTCTTATATGCCAGTAAGCTAGCTAGCTAACGAGATGTGCTAAAATCGATATCGATTATTAGTCGTCATTTGTTGAGGCCAGCCAGAGCCAGACGGACTAGAGAGATGTGACCGCGTGCGCGCGTGCTGCATCTTTCTACCCGGCCCGGCCGGCATGTGTATCTAGATATATCGGCCGGGACGATAGCATAGTTTTAATTTTGCTGCAAGTGTAGAGAACTGAGTTCGTTCATCAAAGTTAGATGTATATGATTAGGCGAGAAGGAGAGAAAAGCAGTTCCAGAAAGTCTTGTAACTATATATATACACATATATATTCACGGCAATAGACATTAATTTCCTGGGCTATACATACAATTAAGCTAGATTGTATACAGTAGCTAGGTCCAAATCCCGTGTGTCTTTTTCATTCTCAGTCATTCGGTAGTGTAGTGTAGAGCAACACATGCATGCATCAGATGTTTGTTGTTATGCTTCTAAACACAGATGGATCAGTGCAGCATGCATATGGGACGGACATCTCTGAAATACATAACATTGCCTATATATATGCATGGGCATCATCAGTTCAGAAGAGGAAAAAAAAGGATATATTGACCGATGCGCATACGTTGTATGGTGATTATTTAGAGGAGAGGAAAAAATGAATCACGTACGTACGTACAGCAGCTTAGACGACGACCCTTTAATTGCCCACACACAACGGTGAAATAATGAAATGAAGCAAAGTCTGGCAACCAGTAATAATGTGGGATGATGATGATACTAATTTAATCACTTGCATTGGAGGCAACAGCCACAAGAGAGATGACGTTGTTATTAATATAATTACGTACGACGACGACGACGATGACAGTATGTACTCTGAATGCATCTTTGACTCTTTGTACGTATTATATGCAGTGTCGTCGATCGGACGAGCTAGCCGCATGCATGCATGCATGCATGCCGGCCCGTGTGTTCTTCCAAGCGTCCAAGCTCTCGACTCTCGGCACTGCCAGATGGCCGATCGACGACGACAGCCTGCCTTATCACAGTCACGCCGCCGCCGCCTGCCTGCCAGCTGTGCCTCTGCAACTTATTACTGCTACTTACTTATTAGGAGCAGCCTGGCCGATCGGAGGAGCACGTACGATGCATTAAGCATCATGCATGCATCATCACCTCACCTGCAGCTCCTTCAATTCTCCCTCGATCGCGATGGCACACCGCCGCCTTCTGACGACGAAGAAGAAGAAATAGAAGTGGACCAAGAAACCATAAGTCTATGGGACTACCTTGTCCAATGCGGGATCGACGTCTCAGCCGTCGTCGCCGTGCGCTTGAAGAAGGCGGCGGAGGCAGCCGCCGCTGCTCATGCGGATAATGGAGACGATCCCAACGACGACGACGATGACGTGCTAATACCAACGCGCGAACCCGGTACGTACGTGCCCGTTTTTTCTCTCTCTCTCTCTCTCTCTCTTTTTCCTCTTTTCTTTTTTGCCAGTTGTGATGCATTGTGTACTCTTCTACAGCTACTCTCCTGTTCAAAATCGTTGACGTATGTTGGTGTAAATTTGTACTCTAGTCAATATCAACAACTTAAAATCTCTCTATTATTGTGTTTGAAACCTCCCCAAATGTGGACGATAGGATGGCGTGTCTCGATCGCATAAGGAAGCGTACGTCCCCCTCTGGGCCTGTCCCTTTCAATCCTTTTAATTTGGGCTTGATTAATTAGAGCCGGTCTAATAGACGCTGTACCGCGGCCCAACTTAGGCCTTTTCTTTTCTTTCACTAAACCAAAATCCACACTCTCTCCATTTTTCTTGCTCGCTCGCTTGCTTTCTATATGGTTACTCCACCGTTATGACTAGCAAAACCTTATTATCTATGTATTATGGACGGCCTTTGTGCTTCCTACGACAATCATGCATGACCTCATATTTAATATAAAACACACAAAGTTTAGCATACATTTCTTATCTATAATAAATCTAGTAGTGTTATATTCTCCTTGCTTGTTGACCCCACATTTATGACGCAAGTAAGCAAAACTAAAAAGTTTTGGTGAAAAATTGTACCGATTTATTTTTCACATCAAGCCTGTTTTCACAATAAGATAGAACTAAATGATCCTTCCCTATCATTTTTATTATCATAATTAAATGCTATGATATTTTAGCAATACTATATTTCCATACAATATATGCCTCTATCATTTATTCGAATATAAAAAACAGTGGTTTTGTACTCCCATATACAGCCCCTAGCTATCGATAACAAGCATGTAAATCTCAAATGATACACTCTAATCAATGCATGATACACTATATATGTTGAAGTCATAATGACAAAGTTTCTCCATGCATGAGGTTGACCACGCCTAAATGGCTACGACATGCATGTCCAATAAACCTACCCAAACTTAACTTGTCATATGAACTCATCCAACATAGCTTACTTCCACCAGATTTTGTATATACCCCATAATTAATCAGTTGAGCTCATTGTATTCCTCAAGCAAGGAGGCTCAAGGAGCTAGTGTCATAATTAACCAACAAATGCAGTTGTACCTTCCCTGTACATCAAACAACTAAGAAAGATCACCATGTCAGCTGGCTTGATAACTTCATAGGTCACTGCACAGAAAGGAGACAACCAACCTCATATTATTTTACATATGACAGGCAATCTTCATCATAACCTTTTAATGCTCAACCTTACTCATTTCCAACGAGTTGCCTTACTCATTTCCAATGAGATGCAGCTTATCCTTCACAACTATTGGCTCATCGCTACAATGACTATCCATCGAATTTAAAAAAATTCAAAATTTGACATGCATTTCTTACCAAAAAAATGTTAGTAAATATGAGTTATGAACATATTTTTATTTGAACTCTTATTTAATAGGCAGCCAACAACCAGGTAAACCCAAATAAACACACCTCTATTAGGGTTTGTAGAACTTTGTAATATATATAGCGATGAATCACGACGGTACTATCCTCCTTCTCTTGAAGGTCCACCTCTCCCCAACGGCGGCGGTGCCTAACACCCAACCCCTATACCCAAATCTCTCCCTAGCTAGATTATCCATACCCCTATTCCCGAAGCAAGGTGTGGTTCAAGGCACGACATCACCGATGAGAAAGGGAGAGTTAGACCTTGGGTTGCACCTTTCTTGTGGGGAAATCCATGCAAAAGAAGCATCGGCTCGTGGCATAGAGCAAAATGAAGCGACACAACAAGCTTCACCATGGTTGAATCCGTCTTCGATTATGATAGGTAATTGTGTCCATTGCCTCACAGTTGGATATCCCTTAGTTTTCTTACCTGAGACGGCTATAATTTTTATGGGTGCAATGAAGTGACATGATACAATGTTGCCGAAATCCTTGGTCCTAGGGGCAGATCTAGGAATCGAGCTGACCAGATTTTAAATTATGTAAATGGATATGAACAATTATCGTAACAAGGGATTGAGAATTATGTCAAACACATAGTAGAGCTTTATAAGAACTAGATTTCTTTATATGTTTGCTTAGATGGCATCGATATCACTTGTTTTTTTATTTCTTTCTTATGAAAGGGTAGGGATTTTGGTAGGGGAGGAAAGAGCAAACCTCCAGCTGGGCTATATCAATTGTTACTGGATACTAGTACTCATCATGTATACATTATGGATGCAGGATCAAAAGGAAGCACGGATTTGTCGGCTGCGGCACAACAGGTGGGTCTGGCTCCTCCGGTCGGCAACAAGCTCGTTGACCCTCTGCAGCTCACGATGGCTCCTGACGTCATGAACCTGAACCTACCGCCGCCTCCAGAGAGCCAGCAGGCGCCCCCCATCTCCGACAACACTTGGTCGGGCATGGGAACCGCCAACCCATTTGAGCGGCCGCTGCGTAAGTGGTTACATATATAAATCACATATATCATTCAAGATTATATACTCCAATAATAGTTGTCAAGATTTTCATTCTGATGCATGGGTGTCTGTGTCTGGGTACAGTTGCGCGGGTGGGAAGAAATGATCCTCATTTCGGGCCCTTCATCCTGGAGTCGTCGGAGGTGGCTATGGAGTACGACCTACAACAGCAGAGGGAAGCAGACAACAAGAGGAGGGTGGACGTCGGAGAAGAGCTCCCAGCTGCCAAGCGCGAGCGCCGCCGTTACAGGTGGCCCGCCAAGACGGTAATAATCATCTGATCCACACCGTCATCGTCCCTGCATGCACTGTCGTCAGACTGTTAGAGTCGATCCACAATGGCGCCGTATGCTGCTTGCAGGTGGCAAACATCAACCGGAAGATTGAGCAGCTGAAGAAGGAGGCTATCCATGACCCGGCGCACAGGAGACCACTTCTGGTGATAGAGGCAGAGATTGATAAGCTCCAAGCCCACAAAGAGGAGATCCATGCAATGGTGTCGAGTCAGCAGGAAGACGGACAGGGAAGCAGCCGCGCACCTCCTCCTCCTCCTCCTCCACCTCCTTCTTCCGGAAGCTCATCGTCTTAATGATCTTTTAAGAGCTAGAGATGATATATGATAGATTCTAAAAATAAGGCTCATCTTTCAGACTTTGTTAGCAGTCGTGTGGACGTCGTTCTTTACCGGTGTCAACTCTTTTGCTTGCTTGCATTCTTGGGTTTGCAATTGAATTAAACTTCTTTATTCATCTGGTGTCATATGCTGCTACAGTTTCTTATATATATTCTCTCCGTTTCGAATTATTTAACACTGATTAATTCAATCAAGGGCTGCCATCAAAAAAATAAAGCCCACGGGCCTCTACCACCATCCAAAAATAAAGCCCACGTCCAGTCAACTTCCCATCTCCGTTCCACAAGTTTCCTTTCCCTGACGCGTCAGACCCACCACATACGGGCCCGCATGTCACTCACTCTAATTAGGATCATGCGACTGAGGCAGCGGGCACTTCTTTTGACGTAACGGCTCCGATCAGAAGAGCACCACAGCCGACTCTCACTGACAGGTGGGCTACCGTCAACAGAAGCGAGGCTGCGGGACCCGCTAGCATAGACTACAAACAAAGGCTTTAGGTGGAGGAAATGCCCGAGACAACCCCGCCGATTCTAACAATTCCACCACCACCACCACTACCACATCTGTGCTGTTCCCCACCCATCCGCCATGGACTCCGACGACTCCGGCACCGACCCGGCCGCCGACGTCTCCCCGACGCCCCCGATCCACCACCTGCCGCCCGACGCGCTCAACAACGTGCTGCTCCGCCTCCAGCTGCGCGACGCCGTCCTCTGCCGCCCCGTCTCGCGCCTCTTCCACGAAGCCCTCTCCGCCCACTTCCTCGCGCTGCTCCCCACCCTGCGCCTCCTCCTCCTCCGCCACCCCCGCCCCGACGGCGGCGGATGCCTCCACGCCTTCGACCCCGACCGCCACCGCTGGCTCCGCCTCCCCTTCACCCACTTCCTCCCCTACCACTCCTTCTCCCCCGTCGCCTCCTCCACCTCCCTTCTCTACCTCTGGCTCGAGAACTCGCCCCCGGCCCTCCCTTCCGCCCCCTCCTCCTCCTCCTCTTCCTCCTCCTCGCCCGCGCACCCGTCCAAATCGCTCGCCGTCTGCAACCCCTTCGCCGCCACCTACCGCCTCCTGCCCCCGCTCGGATCCGCATGGGCGCGCCACGGCACCGTCCTTGCTGGCCCTGCCGGCACCGTGCTCGTCCTCACCGAGCTCGCCGCGCTGTCCTACACCCCAGCCGGATCCGCCAAGTGGATGAAGCATCCCCTCTCCCTGCCCTCCAAGCCGCGGAGCCCCATACTGGCCTCCGCCGCCGTCTTCGCGCTCTGCGACGTTGGCACCCCATGGCGCAGCCAGTGGAAACTCTTCTCCTGCCCGCTTGCCATGCTCACCGGCGGCTGGGCGCCCGTCGAGCGCGCCGCCTGGGGCGACGTCTTCGACATCCTCAAGCGCCCCCGCCTCCTTGCCGGGGCAGGCGGCCGCCGTGTCCTTATGATCGGCGGCCTCAGGTCCTCCTTCGCCATGGACGCTCCGTGCTCCACGGTGCTCATCCTCCGCTTAGATCTGACCACCATGGAGTGGGACGAGGCTGGCCGCATGCCGGCTAATATGTACCGTTGCTTCACTGGCCTCTGCGAGGCTGCTGCACAGGGCAATGCCGTGTCACCTGCTACCGCTGGTGGTAACAATAAGGTCAAGGTGTTTGGCGGCGATGGCAAGGTGTGGTTCGCTGGTAAACGGGTCCGTGGCAAGCTTGCAATGTGGGAGGAGGACGAGACGGGGACCAGTGGTGGGAACTGGGACTGGGTGGACGGCGTTCCTGGCTACATCGATGGTGTTTACCGTGGCTTTGTCTTCAACGGTGGGTTCACAGCAGTTCCTTGATGCTCATGGAATTCGTATCCTAGCCAGTCTGGTGCGTGACCAAATGAGCTCAATTGAGCCTTTCATTTTTATTTTAATCTTGGACATCTATATCTATTGTATGCATTGGGACTGATGTACCCCCACCACCACCATCACATTTTCTTACAATGTTTACCATGATTAGAACATCTAATTTTCGTACTTCATTAATGAAATGCTTTAAATTTCTTTTGGTCATTTGTTTCAGACATTAGAATTTAGAACTCTCTACACGATACGCCGCCAGCTAGATGAAAAATAAAATGTTGTAGCATGTGTTGCTTGTTCTATGCAAGGTTGTCAAGCTGTCTAAAACATCAATATCTTGTTAGTTGTTTGCATCAGAAGTTCAGAACTGTAACTGGGTTCACCGCAGCAAGTTACTGGTTGCCAGTTCTTGCGAGTACTGACCCAAGGTGATAGAAATGGTTCTAATAGCGCTTCCTTCGGACAATGTGGAGTACTGTCACACTGAATTTTCAGTTCTCCTTGATTGGATGCTTAGTTTGTTTGAGCTCCAGCAGTGACCTAACTCTGGTATGATTTGTTAGTTATTTGGTATTAAGGTGGTTATTTTGGCAGTGCTCACATGAGGTGGGATACCACAGATGAATAGAACAGGGTGTATCCGTGTCTTAATAATTCTAGAAAGTGAGATAGGGCTGTAGAACGAGCCATCTGCATCCCTATCTACAGTAACAGATCCATATCAATTCCATATACTGGGTATTTGGGTTATAAGTTCCTGGATAAAAAAATTGTATGTGCACGTATGTTTTGTATTTCACAATGAAAGCATGCTCTTTTCAAAAGCAACTAATGAAGTGGCTGCAATAAACATGATTTATATGTCCACTTCTCGGCACAAGCTATTGTTTGAGTCTGAGATGCTGCTATTCAAACTCATGTTTGTTCAATCTTTATTGCATAGTTCATCTCTTTAATTTCATTATTCTTCTGTTTTTTGTTTTATGCTGATTCATATTTCCAAGCTTGATTGTAAACGAGGTTCATTTCCAAAAGGTTGGTACTTCTGATGTCTAATTGTAGTTGCTTCTGTGGAATATGCACCACTTCTATGTGGTCTATATTGCGCGCATAGAGATTATACTGTTTGTTTAGTCGATAGTTAACTTAAGCATGTAGCTTCTATTCCTATATGCACCACTTCTATGTGGTCAGGGTTGCTAAAAATATAAGTAAGTTTATTTTTGTAATGTGATGCATTGCTGCTAATAACGTAAGCATATATGCATAAGACCATTACCTGAATTCTATTATTTGTTTAGTCGACTCGAGTTAACATGTGTAATGCGTAACTGGATCATAACCTCACATCACTAAAAGATCACGTTTTTCTAAATGCAGAAGCACCTTATATTCAGCACTAGCTAGTGACTACTGCTCGAGGGTTTGAATTGAAGTTTGTTTCTTCTAGACTGCATATTGATCTTTTGATTTTCTTTGAACATGCTGTTTGTGCTATCATGTGGTTCTCAGCTTTAGTTCCAAACTTAATCTGATAAACAAGACTGTTAAGTCATAAATTGGCATATATTTGAAATTGGAATGTGCTCGAGGAATCCCACCTCTGAAATTGCCAGTGCTATATCTCAAGAAAGCTGCAATATTAAGTCTTACATGGCTGATGATCAACTATCTGAGTACTGAGTGGCAACGGTTGTTTCAGCACAGTGACGCCTTGTTTTCTTTGTTTCTTCCTCATTGCGCCTTAATTTTAAGTAGTACGCTTGCATACTTGCCAACTAGCAGCAAACATGCTGCGGTTGGGGTGGCATGGAAATATTCAAAACTTTCATGTAGTCTTTGGTTATCCATTGTAAATATGAAAACATCCACACAACTATGTGCACGCTGTTTGGGTGAAGCAATAACAATTCACAAGCATTGCTATGTTATGTTGTTTGATGGTGTCGTAGCATTTGAATATGCCATGCCTGACAACTCTGAATGAAATCGAATGGTATATGGAAGCGTTATAGGCAACCCGATTGTCAATTGAGTGTATGAGCTCTTAATAATCTATAACTAAAAGTCGTCTATTTATGGCCTCATGTCCCAGTGCAGTGATATAGTGATGAAAATTCAGTCACCCTAGTTGGCCAGTGTGTTTTATCTTTAATGAGGTGAATACCCTACTGTTGCATTATTTTGAGTTCAGTGGATTGGAAGCAACGGCGACCTAATAGATTAAGAAGTCACCTGTTGATTCGTATGTGCTTACGCCATTGTACGTTTCGTGTGTGCTTACGTCCTTGCTGAGTTGTACGGCTCTATTCTATTCCGGCCACAGGTTTTCTATTGATTGTTACCCGCTCTAGTTTTTTTTAATGGGTGCCTGTCGTTAGGACAATCTTCCTTTCCTTAAAGATGAACAAAGATGTTCTAATTCATCGGTAATAAAACAACATTAAGACCATTTTGGTCTGCTTTTCTGTGCGAAATCTCGTTTCGCTGGGGTGCTGGTACTGGTAGCATTGTCCACTGTCTGTCTCTCTGTCTGTCTGTGTAGCAGCAATTCATCTGCATGCAAAAACTCTTGGGGTCTGGATGATGGCGTGCAGATGGTGCACAAAGCAGCAAAGTGGTGGAAGGAGCACGTCATGATCATCATCGTCATGGTGTATACTAATAATCGAAATGACTTGGCAGCGGATTCTTTCTGATCAGCAAGCCACTCGATTCCGTGGCCATTTACCTAAACCTGCATTAATTGGCCTTCCCATTAGTATTATTTTTGCAGCGAATCAATGATAACCCAACGCAAATAGCATTACTTTTCTTGTCACATCTCCAGTTACGAAGAAGCAAATAGTTTTATAAACTAGAGGAAGAAGAGGAAGAAGCAACAAGTTGTTGTTTATTAAGTACTACCTGTGAGTGTGACCCACTAGTGCAAGGTTTACGCTGGTGCGGACACTTGATATTATTCTACTAATCCACCACCGGATGGACCCTGAGCATGGATCATACGGTTACAGTCTGGGGCAGCCAATTGGCAGAGGCTCAGATGATCTCTCTCTCTCTCTCTCTCTCTATCTTTGGCTGGAAACCTGAATCCAGGTCCTAGCAGTGGCCGAGGCTAGATGCCGTATGCTTGTGCGAAAACGTACTAGTACACTTGAGCATGTCGCGGCATCGAGAGTGGAATCTGGACGAGGTCCAAGCGTGGAATCTCGTCGGATCCACTCGCCCAGAATCTGCACAACGAGATTTGGCCTTTCCTGCCGGCTACTCCTCCATGGTTGTTGCGTTGGCCGGCACGGCAGCTTTGTTCCATTTCCATCACGGAGTAGTAGTCGTAGCCTAGTAGTAGTACGTACTTTAGGTCAAAACGATGCGCGAACGCTGCAGTGCAGAGGATCCTCGTTCGCCGAGGTTGGTTTCGGGATAAGGACACACGCCGAATCCGAACAACCGCCAGGCGCCAAAAATAAACCGCTCCTCTCCTCTCCTGTCTCCTCTCCTCTGCTCTCCTCTGCTCTGCACCCAGCGGCGGCACGACTCGTCCCGCTCGTCTTCGGCGTGCGTCGCCGGAGCTCACCGCAACGACCATCCTGCAGCCGCCCTCTATAAATACAGGATTCTGCCGCGGCCGCCAAAAGATCCCCACGGATTCCCCCGCCCGCCCGCCCATTTCGCTGTCGCCATCGGACCCTCTCGGTCTCTCCCGCTCCCTCCCTCCCTCCCTCCCTCTATCTCGTCGCCCCTAAACCCTACTACACACACACACACTGCACGTCGCTATATGGACGCCCCGTAGGCGGCGCCGCGGCCGATGGAGGACGACGACGACCTCGAGGAGGGCGTGGGCGAGAGCTCCTGCCCGCACGGGCCCGCCGGCGCCGCCCCGGGAGGATCCGGCGGCGCCCGCGGCTTCACCGACATCCGGAGGCAGATCTACGACCGCCTCCTCGACCTTCGCAACGAGGAAGCCGTCTCCGATCCCGCCTTCCGCGAACAGCTCGAGAGGCACTTCGAGAGGCTTCCCGTCAGGTCAGGGCCTTTTTTCGTATCGTCTGCTTAGTTCGCCTTCGCAGTTTTTTTTTCGATCGCGTGGATGGAAATCACAGTACCGATCGACCTACCCGTGGTTTGACTTATTGGAGCGCGCAGCTATTCCATCGATTTGACCGTCCACAAGGCGGAGGACGTGCTGTTGCACCGCAGGATTCTCCACGAGTGCGCCGACCCTGACAAGCGCCCCGTCTTCCATGTCCGTTTCCTCAAGGTGACGTCCTCCCGCTCCATCGATAAAACCAGCTGGAAACCTCACAGACAGACAGCCAGGCAGGCAGGCAGGCGTAGAGTTAGTTATTTTTTTTTGTAGCGCTGCGCCTGCGTCTTACACTGAAACTGAGCCGCCCTGCCTCTGCGGCTCTGCCTCCATGTACCAACAGTCCCTCCAGGTCTCGGCGGACTCGGAAGGCTCGTCTCCGAGGGAAAACGGTAATGGCGGGGGCCCTCTCACTTCTACTTTGAGGTATAAGCCCCACACTCCGCTAAATAATTCGTGTTCCAACTAGTCTCTGCAGGATGATTGTTAAAAAATGATATATCAGGCCTATTATTTTAATTATATTTATCAAGGTTTATCAAAGGCTGTGTATGTTTCTTTATATCCTACAGAGATGACCTCAGAGGATTTGAACCGTACGAAAGAATGATGGATGACCTGAGTCTAGAAAGGAGAAAAGGTGCAGATAGCTCTAAGACCAGTTGTGCAAGGTCTTTCTCTAGCTCAAAGTTGTTACATGTAGCCCGATAGCCATATCCATACAGCCTGCAGCGCATCATAACCCTGGTAGTTTCAGCTATCCGTCTCCATCTGGAAGACACAAATCTTTCATGTTTTCAGCCCAAAAAAATATACATCATTTCCATTTAAAACCTTGGAGATATGCTTTCGTTTGTGAACAGAAATCTTCTGCAACCATGTGCTTCTTTCACAAGAGGAGATAGTTCCGTGCAATGATTTGTAACCTGCGGTAGTAGTGCTTGTTCTGACCGTTGGACATTCTGTATTACTAGCCTATGTTCTCAAGGTTGGACCTTAGCTCAATCCACTGAAATAATTGGTCTTTTATTTCTTTGTTTATGTTTTTTTCAAACTGGTTTTGCCAGTGTTGTATTTTGTTCTTCACTTTATCAATTGATCTTTTAAAACTGCTTAATCGATAATCTTCAATAGTTACTTCGTACATCTGTTGAAAGTGACATCCAGAATTTCCATAGGAGAGATGTGAAAATCCTCCGTCTTCATGAAGTTATCTTTTCTACCATTGACAAACCAAAGCTCCTTAGTAAGGTAAAAATAAGACCACCATCCATGTGTAATTTTCTACTTATTTGTCCATTGACTAGATGCCTTCGCTTGCCACATGTATCATTGCTTTCTTAGTTGTGAACTACTGTTTTACAGCTATGTGCATTACTGTCTGAACTTGGGTTGAATATTCGCGAAGCTCATGTTTTCTCAACAACAGATGGCTTTTGTTTGGACGTCTTTGTTGTTGATGGCTGGAATACAGAGGTAAACTTGGAGCATGGCTGTACTTTATAGTGCTAGCTTGTTTAGTGCCACATTTTGAAACCATGTAGTTTTCCCTTTTCTCAGAAGAAAGATCTTAAAATAATACAGAGATATGCATTTCCCCTAGCTGAACTTAAATATCAGATCATGGTATCTCTCCCATAAAAGCTATATTATTGGAGAGGGCAGGGCATGCTCCTCTTAGATTATAGTTCCTTAAGTATGCAGGTAAATATTTAACATATGAGGAATTTCATAAACCCAGATCCTTATCTTGGTATTCATCTGTCAACTTGGAGTTGGAGTCTCTACTTTGTGGGACAAAGTGACCAAAATCGGGGTTCTGATTTAAGATTGAGAACCTGTGCCATAAGCTCTGAAATGCTATATCTGGCAGCTTGGTTATTAGGAACCATGTATATTCGTATGTAGAGTGAAGCATCAGTGGCTTATGTTGCATACTGGTTGCAGGAGACAGACGATTTGCTACAAAAGCTTAAAGAGACAGCGGCTAGTGATCATGTATGCTGCTTTCATTCTCTCTGTTACTTCCATATATAGAATTAAGAAGTGTTTTATCTGGTTAGTGTTATACGTATTGTAGCCGTCTCCATACTTGTATTTTCCCACTAGTTGGAGGGTTTTCTATGCATATATGTACCATGCACATCTTGCCTCATTGGCCATGGAATAGAGTTGAGTTGCTCATTTGTAACAGTTAGCCTCTAGTTTACCTTCTTCACATCGATGGCAGTGTTTTTCATAATTCCGGTCATCATTATAAGACCCACGAGATCATCATGCTTATCCTTTTTCCTTACGTGCTCTTTCCTTACAGCCTTAACTTCTTGTGTGTGTAGGCCTTGTCTAATCCAACGAATTCCGTAGTCTCACAGAGAGTTCTTGAGCTTCAAGAGAAAATTGGAGCTTCAGATATTGACAGGAGTCAGTTGCAAGTTAAGGAGAAGATTGCCTCTGGATCTTCTGGTGACTTGTAAGAACGATGCAGCACCTAATTTGTTATACTATGATCATTATAAACTTAACTACTTACTTTCACTGTTGCAATTTACTTTACAGTGTAGGTTCAGGCCCTCTGCATCCTTCGTTTACTTTTCTTTTTGTTGTTTGCATCAACTAGTGGGTAAAGGTTAACATGGGGACAATGTCATTGTCATGAAATATAGTGAATATCCCAGATGTACTGCGACCTCTGTAGGCATCTTGATGTGTGCATTGACCTATATTTGGTCACCATATGTTTGAACTTCAAATATTTTTGTAACAAGGGCATCTTGTCCGTTTCTAATCTTCAGATTTCGAGGAACTTATCATGGTGTGGATGTTGCAATAAAGTTCCTTAGAATTGAGCATGTTAATGATTCTTCAAAGGTTGAGTTTCTGCAAGAAATAATGATCCTAAGGTAAGATTTCTTATTAAAAATCTCTGGGGTATATTACTGGATCATAAATTATTTCAAATCGAGGAATCAGTCAACACTGAAAGGTTATTTCCAGGAGTGTTCGTCATGAAAATGTTGTTCGATTTTACGGGGCATGCACAAAGCAGCGGAAGTATCTCATTGTAACAGGTGACATTAATATTGCTGAAAATCTTTCTATTGGGTATGAGTGTCCTTGTTGCTTAAGACTCAGATAAGAGTTCCGTCGTGTATTTATTGTTATAGCTAGATGAATTTAGTGCAAGAAGATATCCATGTAAACTAATTACTTTATGCTCTGTCTTATACCCTCACGCTAATGTAAGTGGCCGTTGGTTCTTTGGCATGGTTGCCATTTTATCCGAAATTCAGAAGCGACTGTGGAATCCAGAGTAATTGGAACAGGTTAGGTACTAGGCATTGGCAATTGAGCTTGATGCGAACTAACTGGATTTCCATAGTATAATTACATTATCATTTCTGTGTTGTATATACTGACTCCAAATCCTCTTGTTACTGTTATGTTCCTAATTGAATCCCCCAAAAAAGGCCTCCACTCCATATATTTTTCTTCTGTGCTTTTATACTTTGTTTTTTATCCAGCCAATTAAATACTGTTCAGTGTTCAGAGTTTATTGTCAGATAATACTTTGTTCTGTCGACTGCTTCTCATGAGATCATATCGTGCTTTCTGATTCTGTTTGTTTCAGAATATATGCCTGGAGGAAATCTATATGACTTTCTTCACAAGAAAAACAACACTTTAGAGCTCCCCATGATTCTTAAGATGGGTATTGGTATCTCAAAGGGGATGAATTATTTGCACCAAAATAACATTATCCATAGAGACTTGAAGACTTCCAATGTTCTAATTGGTTCTGATCAGGTGTGCCTATTGTCTTGATTCTTGAAGTAACGCCATTACCAAATTCAAGGTTGATAAAGCATGACTGGTTTTCAAAAGTAGGTGGTCAAGATTGCAGACTTTGGTGTCTCAAGACACCCAGCTCAAGAAGGAGAGATGACTGGTGAAACTGGTACCTACAGGTGGATGGCTCCTGAGGTGTGTTTATCCCTTTGTCCTTGACTCCTCTTTTTTCTCTTCGTAGTATCTGATATGTGTGATTGCTTACCGGAGCCTTTGTACTGCAACGCTGGGTATCATCATATTGCATCGTTGTCAGAACGGAGAAATAGAAAGCTGTCATATTGTATTTGCCCAGTGTGTTAGTTGTGGTTGCTTGTTTTACCAGGTAATAAACCATAAGCCTTATGACCATAAGGCAGATATCTTCAGCTTTGCTGTTGTTCTATGGGAATTAAGCACTTCGAAGGTAAACCTTGCTTTTGTATCCAGCTTTTGATCATCTTGAATTATTTGAAATTTATTATTACTCAGTTAAAGGTAACAGCACAACCTTGCCTCTGCTGTATAGATCCCATACGAGAACCTGACACCCTTGCAAGCTGCATTGGGAGTAAGACAGGTATGTAGTCGACCCAAATAAGGTCCAAACTAAATAACATGTAGGAAAGTAAGCAGTTTCGTATTGAATGGACAGAGCTGTTAGTCTGGTTTAAGGAAAACGCTAAGATATGCCCATGTTTATCAGGGAATGCGCCTGGAGATTCCCTCTTGTGTGCATCCAAGATTGTCTAAACTGATTCAACAGTGTTGGGATGCAAATCCTCATTCACGGCCGGCTTTCTCGGAGATTACAGTTGAATTGGAAGATATTTTACGGCATGTTCAGGTATGCAATGGTGTAAGATGGTTTTTTTATTGCTAATTGCTTTGGAACTTGATACCTGTGAACTTCTTTCAGGAAGGAATAAGTATATATGTAAATCACCGCATCTCTATTATTGATGAGCAGCAAAATGTTTTGTTGCAGGCCTCCAAGGGACATTCGAAAGCAAAGATACAAAAGAAATCAGCACGATAGACTTGATTAACCTTTGATAGACAGCTTATAGAGCTTTTCACCCAGATTATGAGGCCACAGTCGGGAGCTAGTGTAGTGTAAGATGTTAATTTTGTATATACACGTCACGGCCCTTGGATGTAGATATGCACGAATCGCCATGTGTGTTATGTTGTCCCCGGTCCTGCTGATTGAAATCCAGAAAAGGCGAACTTTCGAAAAAAAAAGAAATCCAGAAAAGGCCACACAGGAGAAAGCACTTGAAACATGCCTGTACAACGTCTTGCTTGCAAGCAGTACCAAGTACTATATGATAGAGTTTTTGTGTTCTTTATTCCAAAGCACTTCAACTTGGAAAACTGTTACTATTTGAATGCTCCTTCTATTTTAAAATATTTAACGCCGATTAGTTTAATTTTAAATTAACTGACGTCAAATATTTCAAAACGGAGTACTTATATTTGAATTTTATTTGGAAATTTGATTTCAATCCTCCGAACCACTGAAAAAGAAGCAGGGCGGGGGCCATTCGCCGTTGCTCGAGGCCTTGGGCTTTCGAAATGGGCTGCGCCACCATTCGCGAGGCGTCACACCCAAAAGTTGATTCGTGGGCCCGACGTAAAGGTGTAGCAGTGTGACTAGATTAGGCATGTGAGCCCCAAAACGCAAGCGGCAACCATGGCGGCTCTGCAAGCTACGACGCTCAAAACCCTACGCTTCACTCGCCGGCGCGCCGCCGCCGCCGCGGCGCGGCCGCGACCGGTGGCGTCCTTCCGGTGCTCTGCCTCGGCCAGGAGTTACAACATCACGCTCCTCCCCGGCGACGGCATCGGCCCGGAGGTGGTCGCCGTTGCCAAGGACGTCCTCTCCCTCGCCGGCTCACTCGAAGGCAAGCTAATACTTCGCTTTTGACTTTTGAGTGGCTTAGCTCCGAATGCCCCTATTCAAGCAGGCTGATGAACCCTTGTCTCCATTCCGCCGCAGGCGTCGAGCTCCGCTTCAATGAGAAGCTGATGGGCGGCTCGGCGCTGGATGCGACCGGAGTGCCGTTGCCTGAAGAGACGCTCGCGGCAGCGAGGGAATCTGACGCCGTCCTACTCGGGGCCATAGGAGGGTGAGTGCCCCTCCTTTTCATTTGAGCAGCAGCCTCAGTAGTAATTCACAGCAGCCTGCTGCGTTTGGTTTGTTGATAATGCGTGACAGGCATCTGTGTTTTGGATGTGATGATGTGCTTGCAGGTATAAGTGGGATAACAACGAGAAGCACCTCAAGCCTGAGACTGGGCTGCTCCAGCTCCGTGCTGGGCTCGGAGTTTTTGCTAATTTGCGACCAGCTGCAGTCTTGCCGCAGGTACGTCAAATCAAGTCATAATTTCTCCTATGTTTTCTGCTCGTTCAATCGCTCTGCCATTTTTCACCTAGTCGATTCCACTGCTTATATTGCTCAAGTTGCATCTACATCTGACTGAAGGATTTGTAACATGTATCCTGATTCATTATGTCCAGCTAGTCAATTATTTAAATTAGATAGAACACGACAATAACAAGGAAGTGCAGATACCGAAAGCAAGATTGGAACGAATATCCTGAAGTCATTAATTTCACTGACGTAATTACGCAAGTATTGATGATACAAGTGTTAACCAAAAGGCTGACTTTCAGTTAGTAGATGCATCTACCTTGAAGAGGGAGGTAGCTGAAGGTGTTGACATCATGGTTGTTAGAGAGCTGACTGGAGGTAATACCTAAATTTAGAATAAAAATGGATCATTATTTTTCTTCTTCCATTTCCTGTCTAATATTTACTTTTGATTTCTGATGAACTTGTATCGGCAAATGCTTTTTTTGTGTGTCTGTGTGTGTGCCAGGAATCTACTTTGGCAAACCTAGGGGTTTTGGAACCAATGACAAGGGAGAAGACATTGGCTACAACACAGAAATTTATTCAGTTTCTGAGGTAACCCCTCCATTTGATACTCTACCATTTCTCTCTCCTTCCCTGTGAAATTATTTTTGAACAGTGTCATCCTCTTTAGAATACATGTCTAGCCAGAAGTAACTAAAGATACCATAATTGATTTCCTGAAGAGCCCGTGTAAACGTTCTTAAAACTTGATATCTGATATTATTTACATTCATCAGTAACAATTTTGGATCTTGGTGATGAGTGTTGATGGATCTATGTGTGGCATCCATCCCCCAGATTGACCGTATTGCACGTGTTGCATTTGAGGTTGCTCGCAAGCGAAGAGGAAAACTGTGTTCAGTAGACAAAGCAAATGTCCTTGAGGTACCTTATTTCTCTCCCTGAAATGTTTTTATGTGAAATGCTGCATGATACTTTCCAAAGCTCATCTTCTGGTTGCAAAATAAAAAGAATTTATGGTTCTATCTGAAGAGTTAAGTTTCATTCAGTTATCATTTTGTTTCTGTTAGCATTTTTGTCACACTACAAAACCTCTGAAAACATTAAGGCTTTTTCATGTTCTTGGATCCTTTCTTTTTGTTCCAAATTAATACACAACCCGTTTTGTTTCAATTATTGTAGGCATCCATGCTTTGGAGAAAAAGGGTGACTGCAGTAGCTTCTGAATTCCCCGACATTGAGCTCTCGCACATGTATGTTGATAATGCGGCAATGCAGCTTATTAGGAATCCTAAGCAGGTTTGTTTCTTCTGTTTGTATGCATTGCATCCTAGCCAAGAGCCAAGAGGATACATTGACCTCTTAAATTCCCTGTCACTGCAGTTTGACACAATTGTCACAAACAACATTTTTGGTGACATACTATCTGATGAAGCATCCATGATTACGGGAAGCATTGGAATGCTCCCATCAGCCAGTGTTGGTGAATCGGTAACGGATTCTGTCAATGTTCTTAAATCTTTTGAATTGTTCATAGATGTTATTATGCTCTGCTGAAAATATGTAAGCTGAGGAGTCCGATTCATTTCTATGCAGGGACCTGGTCTTTTTGAACCTATTCATGGCTCTGCACCTGATATCGCCGGCCAGGTTGAGATGTCCTCTTTCTTTAAACAAATTCTTTGGCGCTAGATTGGCTTTAAGTATACAGCGTTCCTTGAACCAGCTTCCTCTCTTGTTGTTTGCTGAGCGCAGGACAAGGCAAATCCATTAGCTACAATTCTTAGTGCTGCGATGCTACTCCGTTATGGCCTTGGAGAAGAAAATGCTGCAAAGAGAATTGAATCCGCAGTTATAGAAACATTGAACCATGGGTTCCGAACCGGGGACATTTATTCTTCTGGAACGGTAGGATAAATTTGTTCGCAGCCATTATTAAAGAAAATGCTTACATGTTATTGATATTTGCTCAATTGGTTTAAAGTAAAAGTATGTGCCTATCTTTTCTGCTAACAAAATGCTTATCTTGTTAGTTTTGTGTTGCGCCAATTATTTGGTGATCTAGAGATCATCTTTAGTTACTGAACCTATGTAAAGATTAAAGAATGAGGTTTTTATGCAAAATAAATCATGCTGGTATGAATAATTTGATTATGTGTAGGCATATAGCATTTTGATGTATGGTTCTGTTTCGTACTTCATAAACTTTAGTACAAAACTATTACTGAGTGGTAAGAAGTTTGCAAAGACAACAATCATGTTTGCATTATTCATGTCTTTTTCTGAAACTAGTGTTCTGTATTGGCAGACATCGGTTGGATGCAAACGGATGGGTGAGGAAGTCCTGAAGACAGTGGAGTCTCAAAAGGCGGTGGCTGCTGTAAACTGATACCTGTTGGTACACAAGCCTGCAAAGTGAGATGGTTGAAAGCTATTTACAGGTTGAGCCTGCCAAGGAGCATTTTGCATATGGAAACTTTAGCGGTTGGATTGATAGGACAGCCCCTTTTCTTTGTTGTTATCTCATAGACTTCCGTAACTTAATTCTGTGCATGATTAATGGTGTATCTATTTGCACAATAAAAGGGTCAAGTCACTGCCGTGCCAACTGAATAAGAGGTATGATTTGTGTCATCGAATCGATCGTGTCTGTGTCTCTTCAGTTTCTATAGGATAATTGTCCGGTTACAGAACATCTGAGTGGGCTGAAGAGTGGACAGAATCGTCAAATCAGTGTGTATCTTCTATTGTGCTGCTCATTAGGCCATAACGCAGATTCTTGATGGCTCATTACAGCACAACTTGGCCATAGTTTTCTAAACACAACTGAAGCTGGTCCAAAACACAAGTGGATGTAGATCACCAATAGTCCCTACAGGAGCACGCACCATGTTCAAACCTATGGAACCTATTGGCGTCCCTAACCACCAACACTCTCCTCACCACGGCTGACAAGCCCTTGAAGAACTCGTGGCAGTCGCCGCACACGCGCAGGTTCTTGTACACCCTGATCACCTCTCCCTGCCCGCCGCCGTCGACGCCATGGCCATTGCGCAGCAGCCACAGCCCGACGGCCAGCCTCTCGCTGTGCGCCCTCAGGCTCTCCACTCGCGACTCGTCGTCCACGTCGTGCAGCGCGAACTGCGCATCGGCGCTGTACCCCAGCTGCTCCCGCATCCTCCTCTCGACGTCACCAAGGACGAGGCGGATGTCGCCGGCCTGCGGGTGCGTGTCGTCACCGCCGCCATAGAAGAAGTGCACCTCCTTGTCCACCTCCACCCAGCTGCACCCGCCCTGCTTCTTCAGCCCCCTGCTCCTCATGGCGTCCCTTACCTTCTGGCACTCACGCCACTCCCCCGCCTCGGCGAAGACGTTGGACAGCATGACGTAGTTCACCGGGTTGTCGCCGTCGATGGCCAGAAGGACGTCGCCGGCCTCCCTGCCCACGGCCACGTCCTTGTGCACCCTGCAGGCGCTCAGGAGCGTCTGCCATATGCCAACGGTTGGCTCCATTGGCATCGTCAGGATGAGGTCCCATGCCTCCCTGAGCTCTCCGGCGCGGCCCAGGAGATCAACCATGCACGCATAGTGTTCTGCTTTCGGTCTCACCCTCCGTTCCTGCCGGATTCTTGAGAAGTACAAGCGGCATTCTTCGACAAGGCCAGCGTGGCTGCACGCCGACAGCAACGCCAGGTAGGCAACCTCGTCGGGCTCGACGCCTTGGGCTCGCATCTCCTCGAACGTGTCGATGGCTTCACGGCCGAGTCCATGCTTTCCGAGGCCATTGATCACCGTCGTCCACGAGACAACATTCTTCACCGGCATCTCCCCGAACAATCGCCGTGCCTCGTCCGCCAGCCCACACTTGAGGTACATGTCGACCATGGAGTTGCCCACTGACACGTCCAGTCCTCCCGTGTTCTTGACAGTGTAGCAGTGCACTTGCCTGCCCTGCTCGATCAGCGCATAATCCGCGAACACGCCGACCACGCTGGACAGAGCATGGGCGTCAGCTCGGACGCCGCCGGAGCTCCAGAACCGTCGGAACAGCTCCATTGCTTCCTTCACCTGCCCCTCCTGCGCGTGACCAGCCACCACCGTCGTCCACTGGACGGCGTTCCTCTGCTCCAGGCTATCAAACACTTGCATCGCCACCGGCAGGCACCGGCACTTGACATACAGGTCCACCAACGCGCCGGCAAGGATAGCGTTGCATGCCGTGGAGAAGCCTCTAGCCGTCATGGCCGCGTGGACCTGCGCGCCCTGTCGTGCCGCGCCGAGGCCGCTGCAGGCTTTCAGCAAGCTGGCAAAGGTGAACTCGTCGGGCTGATCCTCGCGCCGTCGCTGCATCTCCCGAAACACGAGCAACGCGCCCCGGCCGTGGCCGGCGTGCGCGTACCCGGAGATCATGGCGTTCCAGGTGGCAAGGTTCCTGCAGGCGGCGCCGTCGAAGACCCGCCGCGCGTCGATGATCCGTCCACCCTTCGAGTACAAGAGAACAAGCGAGTTGGCGACGACGTGGTGCTCGTCGTACCCCGTCCTGACGCAGAGTCCATGGACCCGAGCACCGGCGCTGGTGTCACCGGCGACGCAGCACGCCTTCAAGCTCGCGGACAGTGTGTACTCGTTCGGCGCGGCCTCGGAGGACACCCGCATCTCGCCGAGCAGCCGGAGGCACTCCCTGGCCTTCCCGTTCTGCAGGAAGCCCACCATGAGGGCCGTCCAGGAGACCACGTTCCTCTCGGACATTCCGTCGAACACCTCGCCTGCCACGTCCAACTTCCCGCACTTGACGTACATGTCAATCAGGTTGTTGCTGAGCATGGTGTCGGATCCGAAGCCAAGCTTCGTGAGGGTGGCATGCAGCTGGACGCCAGCGCGGAGGACTGAGCCTTTCGCGCTTGCCCTGAGGAGATCGGCGATCATCTTTCGCCGCTCCATCAGATGCTCATGCAGATAGCTCTGTTCGGTTAGACGTAACGAGATGAGGGCGCCGAATCTCAATCTCAGGTGAAGAAGATGGTGTGCAAACTGAGAGCGGGTAAAGTGGACAGGGAAAGTTTGAACCGTTGGATACTGTTCATAAACGAAAATGCCCGTGTGTTCCTTCACACTGTGTACAGAAACACTTTCCATTCAGATTAATCTGCACTCGAGTACAACACTCAAATTGAACCAACATGAGATTCAGTGCCCTTCTCAGTGTACATCAGCTTGTGGATGGCCATCCATATTGTATTTTGAAACTAGTTGCTGGTGATTTGACGGCTACTGAGTAAAGGAATTGATGTTCCAGTTCAAAGAAAAGAAGTATACATTTATGCTCTGAAGAAACTGTGGTCGAAGAACTCTTGGAAAGACAGTCTTTTTACTGAAAGAATTGTATGGAAGTATTAACTGGCGTCAGCATTTTATGAGGATATATTGGGTAAGAGGGATGTACATAACTAGCGACAGACCTGGATTAGAGCACAGTAGCTTAGAGCATATATCAACAGAATCAGGATGCAAGCTGGACGTCAGGGGCTTCAAGAACGGAAGAGACGTACTTCTGTTTATGCACCGAAGCAACTGAAGCAAGAGTGTTGCCAATGAGGATCACTGCATCTTCAGATAAAACAGACAAATATTCACAAGCAAAAAAATAACCACCTGTACATTGCTTTTACCACAAAACGGTGGGTAGCCATTCAAGAGCTCAAATAGGATTGCGCCGATGCTCCACATGTCTACCTGCACGCAGCAGATGCCCTTATTTCTCCAAATTTGCTTGGATATAAAGTTAGCCATGCGAGCGCATATGCCATCAACTCATCTTACCTTGCCATCGTACTTCTGAAATAGCATCACTTCTGGGGCCATATACAAAGGAGAACCGCAAGCCGTGTCTGCGTACTCGTCAGGACGAAGAACCCTGGTAAAACAGCAAGCAACAACGCAACCCCGGTATAAGTGGCTAGCATGATTCCAATAGGGCACAATGGTTTGAAGTGCACCTTGCGAGGCCAAAATCAGATATCTTGAGGATCGCATCGCTGTCGTGAGAGGTGAGTAGGATATTCTGCAAAATGGAACGGCCACGGTATGCCTGTCAGCAATGTTGAATGTTGATTCGCCAAAACACCCAAATTGGTGATTCACTCCCTGGACCTGAGGTTTCAAGTCCCTGTGGACTACATGGTGCCTGCGTAGCACTTGTAAGCCATCTCCTGCCACAAGGGAAAGTGACATTTGTCACGCATCACGTCGTGTTTTGCATATGAAATTTGCAGTGGCAGCAGCCAGTAGTTGATTCGAGCAACAATTGATGAGCGAGTGGAGGGAGTACTGGGCGATCGAAAATTACGTATTTGTTTCATGAAATTCCTGGCGACGCTTTCGTCTACCCTCCCGTTGCGCTGGATGTAGGCCGCCAGGTCCCCTCCCTCGCACAGCTCCAGGACGAGGTACCGGAATCTCTGGGTCTGACCCAAATACGTAAACAACAATTGGTACTCTCCGACAAGCTAGACGAATGAATACCGTAGCTAGCTAGCTACCGACAGAGAAGGGAGTCTGACGGGGCCGAACCTGGATGACGTCGATTAGTCGGATGATGTTGGGGTGGCTGACGGCGGCGAGGAAGCGGACCTCGCAGTCGAGGCTGTGGCGGAGGCGGGCGGGGAGGCCGGCGAGCCGCACCTGCTTCACCGCCACGGGCGCTCCGGTGGAACGAGACACCCCGCGCCACACCGCCGTGGATGGAGGGCTCCCTGCCAGGCGATCTAGCAGCTCGTAGCCGCCGACCGTGGCCGGCGCCTCCTCGTCCTCCTCTGCGGCGTTGCTGCTCGCCATCGCCAGAGCACCGCCTCTCTTTTCTTTTCTTTTCTTTTTAAGAAGAGAGATGGATCGCGAGAGACGACGACGGCCCAACAAGTCCTTTATCCCAACCCACCAAAGAAAAGAACAGGCCCAAGGCCGCCAGTCGGATCAGGCCCAACCCAACGCGTCGGTTTCGTTTCATCAGTCCGAATATTTATGATGAGTTGGATCGACTCCAAGCACTCACTCCCATGAATACCAACCAATAAAAAGCACCATGCAAATGAAGGGACGAGTGATATGTATATTATATATACACATATCATCTGTCGAAAAGAAACTTGTAGATGACCGATCCTCCTGTGGTCACGTGATGAATTTGTCCAAACATGTGGATGATCTGATATGTTTTTTTCACGGGTACGTCTCCCTAGAACATGTACCCTTTTTCATCCCATTTTTCCTCCAACCAGATCAAGAGCGTAGGATTTCAGATAAATTTGGACAGGAAACCAAAAAATATTCGTATTTGGCGATCCCAAACCAAACCAGACTTTGATTCTCATTCTCATTACGCCACTGCTGCTTGTTCAACCCCCGGCGCCAGCACAATACTGAGCCCGATGGGCCTCCAGGTGATACAGCCCAGGCGCGCGAGTCGAATACTTGTAGAATAGTCTACTGAGCCCACTGGGCCTGCCTCTAACTCTAAGTGGTACAGCCCAGGCGCGCGAGTCGAACAGAATACTCTGTCTCCTCTTCTGTCTTGTCCCGTCCGCCGCCGCCCGCCGGCGTGTTGCCCCCACCTCCACCTCCACCTCCTGCGGCCGCTCGGTTCTGCCCCTGCCGGCGACGTCCCTGCGCGGTTGCGTGGCCTCCCCACCCTTCCCTTCAGGTAGGCCACTGACCGTAGGCAGTAGTAGACCCTGCGTTTTCTGAATGAAAAAACAAATGAAAGGCCCTGTGCGAAACAAACCCTTGCTCCGTGTCCTACCTTCTCCTCGCTGGACGACACCTGACGGGCTTCACATCTCAGGCTCAGGTTCTGGGCCATGGACGGCACCGGGACCGCGGATGAAGAACTCACGGCGCAGGAGACGGCGCTCTACGACCGCCAGATCCGCGTCTGGGGCGTCGACGCGCAGAAGAGGTGACCCCGCCAGTTCGTCCCCCCTACCTGCTCCATTTACTGTTTGTTTCTCCCGCCGCGATTTTTTGCCGTATCCTCTTATTTTCAACCACGTGAAGGTTTGAAAAATCACTTTATTTCGTTTTTTTCAAGACTGAATTCCGTCAGATTGTTCATCACTGTTCGAGTTTACTGCCACAAGATTGTCTGCTTGTGCTTGATGCATTCCTTATTTTTAACTAGCTACTGTAATTGCGTTTCCTGGAACAGGTTAAGTAAAGCGCATGTGCTTGTATGCGGCATGAACGGCACTACTACTGAGGTAAAGAAACATCTGTGTATATATGGTTACTTTAAACCCTTTTTGAATCTTCAGTAGACTTCTTGATTACTATTTGATAAGTATGTATCGGAATCGGCACGCAGAGTGACATGAAAATGAACGTCTCGTTATTTTTAGAGCTAGACTGTTGCAACGAGTTTGGTTCTTTCGTAATCAAGTTTTCTTGCGCTATGTTTGCATTGTCTAAGAAAAATCAACAGTTCCCTTGGAAACTCTGTTCTTGTTTGAAAGGTGATGCATGCTTGGCCAGTGATTTTTTTTAATTTGTCTACCGACCATTTCTGCTTTTATAAACTCTAGGCTATTTTACCTTCTACGCATGGATATGATAATATGTTTGCTTAGCTTTCCAGCTTGTGTGATTTTTTAACCATTTTTTTGTAATTGCTATTTGTCTTTCGGCTTTTAGAAAGAAAACACTGACATGAAGGCAACCCGAGAAGTAAAATAAGTAAATATAGCACAATCTGTCAAACACATTCTGTGTATTTGGGCTGATCTTGAAGGTCCTTGTTTTGTCTTGACATGTCAGTTGAACATCAGTTATAATATTTCGTATGGTATATGCTCATAGAACCTTCATATACTAAACAACTATTTATTTCCGGCCTTGTAGTTCTGCAAGAATATTGTTCTAGCAGGAGTTGGTAGTTTGTCCTTGATGGATGATCACACTGTCACAGAGGATGACCTGCATTCAAACTTTTTAATTCCTCCCGATGAGGGCATATATGGTGGTAAATCTCGAGCTGGTGTTTGCTGTGAGTCATTGAAAGATTTCAATCCAATGGTCCGAGTTTCTGTCGAAAAGGGTGAGTTCACTTTTTTTTTGTTACAATAAGTCAAAATCTCCTTTGATTCATATATTGTTGTGATCCTTACTGCGTCTTTATCAGTATTCAAGATACATGAGTTATTGGTTCTATTGTATTATCAAACTGATTGTGGAATTAGATACTGTTTCTGTGAGAGAAAAAGTATTTAACCGAAGGTGCAATTGTACAAGTTATATTATTACATTGCTTCATGATTTCTCCATGCACGTCCTCTGAGAGAGTTCCCTGGCTGTAAATCCTTTGTTGGGCACTAAGTTGAGTAAGGTTATGCATGGATTCTAGCTAATAATTTTTCTATTTCTTTTCCGTCAGGTGATCCATCACTAATTGATGGAGAGTTCCTTGAAAAATTTGACATTGTTGTAGTTAGTTGTGCATCACTTAAAACAAAGGTATTATTCTTCTTTGGAAGTATTATTCAGTTTTCACAACCTTCACTTATTGCTCTTGCCGCTTCACCAATTTTAAGAACTTTTATACAAAAGATTTTTTACTATCTTTTTATTTATTTTGTTAATCTCACAATACCTTTGCTCGACTTTTTCAGCTGTTTATTAATGACAACTGCCGAAAGAGAAGCAAGCGTATTGCATTCTACACTATAGACTGCAAGGATTCTTGTGGTGAAATATTTGTAGATCTGCAGAAGCACAGCTACGTTCAGGTAAGCAGCAAATTTGTTCTACAGATCTGTCAAAAAAATTTGGGCATTGGTTATGTGTGTTACCTTAAGAAGTCAAGTCTTAATAGTTGTACTTCTCCCTTTCATGCACAGTCACCTGCAACTGCAATCAGCATCTTAGCCATTTTCAGTTCTTTTCCTTTTGTATCTTTCCATGTCATTCCATGCAGAAAGTTGTGTCAGTGCCTTAGTGCATTGTGAAGGCTCAAGACCATGGAAAAGACCTCTGTTAGGAGGCAAGGGTACATTTTAGAGAATTTTTGTCACAGTAGTGTTGCAAGCTGATGATTCCCGACGGTGTCTTACATTGTCTAAAATGGGGCATAGGATCAGACTTTGATTCGATCATGGCACATATGTTCTCCTTATTATTTGCTTTTTAATAATAAGTTGACTTCTGAAAATACCTTCCTGAAGTTGTATGCGTGATTCTTTCAGAAGAAGTCTGCAGGAGAAACTGAACAGCAGGAGTTGACATTTCCGAGCCTTCAGGTATATGAGTCAGTTCAATGGTATATAAAGCTTTAAGACAAAATTCATTGTATATATTTTGCACTGCTCATGGTGTCTATTTAGAGATAATTACTTCTGTGCTCCTATTTTGATCTCTAAATGCATGTTTGCCCTTGTTTGCTCATGGTGTCTATTTAAAGATAATTGCTTCTGTGGTCTTATTTTGATCTCTAATTGCATGTTTGCCGTTGTTTTTCAACTTGGTACATTTGCCCCTGCATTTTGAAAAGGAACGGCATGTTTGCCCCTGTTTTCCCCTGAAAAATAGGGGCAAACGTGCAATTATAGAGGCAAACATACCGTATTTTTCAAAAGTTAGGCAAACATACCAAGTTGAAAAAACAAGGGCAAACATGCAATTAATGATCAAAATAGGGCCGACGATGCTGCTGTTTGAATTCCTACATTTGAATCCCTTACCAAAATGAACAGTGCACCTATTTGGAACTTGGATGCTTCTGTCGGGGAAGTTGTAAGATGTGTTAATTTAATCAAGTGCAACGGCTACGATTTCATTTTCATTTCCAACGTACAGGAAGCTATCTCCACACCCTGGAAGAATCTACCCAGAAAGACAACTAAGTTATACTTTGCCATGAGAGGTAAGGGTGTTTAATACACTTGCAAGGATAAAAAAGGATGTTGATTATGCTTTTTATTTTTGTAAAAATAGAAATTTAAATTGACTTTTTTATTCCTTTCTGCCTTCTGGATTCGTCGTGTGTATGTATAATGTTTTCTTCATTCTCACTTGATTTTGCAGTCAAAGTAATTATGGTTCTTGATCATGTATTGTGCAGTATTGGAAAATTATGAATCGTCTGAAGGGCGCAGCCCTGGTGAGACAACACTTTCTGATGTGCCTGCAGTTTTGGCTCAGAGGCAAGCCATGTGTGACAGGATGGTATAGTACTGTTTGTTATCATTTTAGTTTAGTTCCCAGTGCTCCTGATGTTTTACATGGCATGGTAAATGTGCAGTCTTTCAATGAGTCTCAAATCCCTACTGCTCTGATTGAACGGCTGCTAGCTGCTGGAAAGAAAGAACATCCTCCTGTTTGTGCAATTCTGGGTGGCATTCTTGGCCAGGTTCGTTCCAGTGTCCTGTCCTAAGCCCTGTAGTGCTCGTCAGAACTGGATACTGGGAGGTTCTGGTGTTAGTAACTGTTAAAACTTCCTAGCCCTGACTAACTGGATGTTGAAACATGAGTAGAAGTAACAGAGCAAGAAAGGTATGAAACTACACTGGTTAACACTTGGTGGAAACAATTAGTAGTTTGGAGCTTGTCACAATATGTAATACAAACATGAGCTGAAGTAACAGAGCAAGAAAGGTGTGAAAAGTAATAAGCTTTCTTCAGATTTTCTTTCCTAGCAATTGAGAAAAAATTGCTGTTGTAGGATGCCGAGAACCCAAAACAGGTTGTGGTGCTACAGCGCCGTAGATGTTTTGTTATTTGTTATTCCTTTCTAATGTGTCTTTGCATTTGCATATTTAGTCAACATTGTGCTCAGTTTCATATTTTATATAACAGGAGGTGATTAAATCAATATCGTGCAAGGGCGACCCAATCAAGAATTTCTTCTATTTTGATGCAGCTGATGGTAAAGGTGTCATCGAGGACATTTCTCCACCTGCAAGCTGAAGCACTTGTCATTTGACCTGGTCGCCCTGGTCCTTGTAACCCACTTATTGGCATCGAGCATGTAACACCCCTCCCAGATTAACAGTTACTGCTTGTTTACAGGACCAATTTGTGGCATCTTAGGAATCGTGTGGAACAAAAATGTAGCACGTGACAATGTCGAAGAGTAGTAATTCTGAAATATTTCCATGTTCATGCTGATTGATGGCATGATTCTTCTAAACCTAAAGTGTAAGGTGGGTTAACACTGGATTTTGGCTCCCTATAATCTTGTTCTGAAGATAACGGATTGCACGCAAGTGGTGGGCCATCTTCGGACAGCAGATCATGAAGCCCAGCCCGTTTCTAAAGCTGATCAGCCCATGTCCGGAATACAAATGTGTGTCTGGAGGTGGGCCCACTTGAGTCGGAAAGGAATCGAGACCAGACCACAGATGGCTCCGGGGAAGCGAGGCAAGGCCAAGCCCAAGGGGGACGCGCAGGCGAAGCCCGCCGCCGCCGCGACCGCCGGCGGAGAAGGGTTCCCGGGTTGCCTCCGCCTGATGCCGCCGTCCACTGTCGCCATCTCGATCCACGCCAAGCCTGGCTCCAAGGTCGCCACCATCACGGGTCGGTCTGCCCCTTGCATCACTAATGACTCTCTTCCTCCTCCCTGCTCAAGCTCAGAGTCAGAGGCTAGACCTCCTGAAGCGCATGTCTGTGGACCTTGCAGAGATCGGGGACGAGGCCGTCGGCGTGCAGATCGACGCACCGGCGAGGGATGGCGAGGCCAACGCCGCGCTTGTCGACTTCATCAGCTCGGTGAGTATTATATGCTTTCCTTTCATCCAGAGTAATGATACCGATGTCCTCTCTGTCAGTGTGTCCTATCTAAATTCTTTGAACCGTACATCCCTGAAATTTTGCAGGTAGTTGGCGTGAAGAAGAGAGAAGTATCCATTGGCTCTGGATCTAAATCAAGGGAAAAGGTTGTGCTAGTGCAAGATGCGACTCTTCAGGGTGTCTACGATGCCTTGAAGAAGTCCTGTAATTGCGCATGATGTATGTACGCTACACCTGCAGTTAGTTGAATGAGTATCTGCTTACTCGCAGTTTGTGTTACATGCCTGCTCTTATTTTTTGTGGATCTTCCTAGCTCCTAGTTACTCGCATCTGAGGTTTGAAAACGAAGTGATTTTGTTTGAGCCTTTGAGGGGGTGTTGTCATATCCATCATCTCTCGGTCCCAGTGATAAACCGATTATCACTGGATTTACCATGACGAAACGCATGGGACTGCGATTCTGTTGGGTCGGCACGTACTTGCTGCCACAGGCGCGATTGGGTGTAAACTAGTATCACTTGCAGCATTCCGTCTTTTTTTTTGCAATCAGCTCGATGCACGCAGGCGCAATTTGGTTGCAGGAAATGCATCAACCTGTGTGTCTACTTGTTGGATTCACAGGAAAAGCCTCGACAGTAATAGTAATGGATGATGGATGCATGCACGTCGGGTTTGGTTTTTGTTGCTGGTATGCCTTCGTTGTCGTTGATATGATCCTTTTTTCCTTGTCTTTTGCGTTGGCATCATCTGTGCGATGATATGATCCTGACAGGGGGTGGCGTGCCTTTCGACGTCCCAGAAATCCGTTTCTCCGTACCCTCTCCAACCAACATGCTGGGAATTTATCAAATCAAGTCAAGAAAAAGAGAACATCCGAATCAGTATTTCCAGTGCACTTAGCACATCCAGCCAAGGGTCTGGAGGTGATGATGATTCTGAATCATTCGGGGATGTTTATGTCTGGGGGGGGGGGGGGGGAAGTCATGTGTCATACCATTTCAAGATCAGGGTCTGATAGAGGTGCCTACTCTCCTGGCGCAACATCTGACGCTCTAGTACCAAAGCCTCTAGAGTCTTGGTCATGGGGTTGGAACAAATGTTTCACCCAACCACGTCTTGTTGAGTCCTTAACGATCTGCAATGTTGAACTAGGTATTTGCTCGTGGTGAATTCCATACTTGTGCTGTCACACCGCAAGCCACGTAACCGACATCACATTTATTATCTTTCTTCTTCTTGGATGGTTCTGGGAATCCTCCCTTAATTGATGGTTTATGATTTAAACCGGCATCACATTTCCTTTTTTTTTACGGCAGCTGGAAATGGCTGGACGGCTTCCAACAGGAGCACGTGATGTGAAGAAGCACGCGTGTGTGACAGGCGGTTTGCCTCCTGAAATGGACAGGTGAGATATGAGTCAGGCAGCGTCGTTCGAATCCGTATCCTCAAACTCCCACTTTGCGTTGCATCTGCTCGATCGGTTTGGTGGAATACCTGCCCAGGTCCTTGAAGCGAGTGACTGGAGAGTCCGCGACAAGGTGTGGGAGAAGAGAGAAGTAGAATATAATGTGTGCGCGGAACTGATCGGATCTCTTCAGTAATGACAGCTTAGTGTGTTTATATATGCCTGCATGGAGGAGGAGCTAGCAGATGTCCAAAAAACCGGATCTAAAGAAAACCACCCGGTACTGGCGGCATACGGAGTATCTCCTCTTGTTGGAAAGGCAAAGGCCGATCGATATGGATTGGAACAGTCCGTTGTTGATGATCCGATGATTTTTTGGCATTGCGCTGCATCGTCATATTGACCATGCATTTGTTCTAGCTCTCCCCCACTGTCTGTATACTGCATTCTGCCTCCATGCATGCATTCTAGTTGTATAGAAGGACTGGCCAGTCTACTCAGAAAAGCAAAGCAGGTTCCATTCCATCCACACGATATGCTCCTCCTCCTCCTCCTCCTACGCCTGCAACAACCGAATCAAGCAATGCAATGCGTGTATGTGCACGGAAACGAACACGGAGCCAGCCTGATGATGATGATGATGATCACCTGCTGCGCGCATGCCGGGCTCAGTGCAGGGCCTTCCCCGTTCTCCTGTAACATCCCGTCCAGCTGAGGAGGACGACGAGCACATTTCAGTGTCAGCATCAAGGACAGAACGCCGAATCGAATCGAACGGTACGGGTACAGAAAACCATGCATGCGAGTGGAACCAACCAATCAATGGGAAACACGAGGAAGCGTAGGATACGACGATTGTTCAAGCTCCTCCTGTCCTCTCCCCGGCCGGCCCTGCTGCGGCGGTATCGATACAGATCCAAGCGTTGACCTCCTCTCCTATGGAGTACGTACTACTCTATTACGTAGTAAGACGACGTGCTGTCACCACTCAAAAGTCGTTTCACAGCTCAACTACTCTGCCGTGAGTTTCATCATGCTTTGCTGACTTGACACTTCGGTGCCCGGCCGGAGTGCATGCTCCACGCTCGCCGTACCATCTTGATTACTCCTACGGAGAGAAAATATATGGGGAGGCTTGTCAAAGTCATCAGCTATATGTTTTTACTGTTATATATACATCTAAAGTATATTTGATAAATTAGATATTATGAAACGGAGAGAGTACATCGGAAAGTCTCCTTGTTATATGTGTCCCCTATACTCTCTCTCTATATATATCAACCACAAGGCATGATACAGTACAACACAACCATCTCTTCCATTCCATCCCGAACCACCATAGTTCCGACTGCGTACGTATAGATAGTAGAATGGCTGGTGGCGGCTTCCAGCAGAGATGCAAAGCCACCCTGCTCCTCTTCCTCCTGGTCCTGGCGGCGGCCGCCATGTGCGTCGACGGTTCAACAAGAAGCATGCCGATGCCGATGCCGACGTCGCCGAAGAAGGTGGGCACGGCGGCGGCGAGGCTGTCCGCTAGCTACTACATACCGCGGGCGAAGCTGATCCCGCCTTCCGGCCCGTCCAACATGCACAACTCCATCGGCCTGGAGAAGGAGGAGGATCATAAGATTGATGCGTCCATCGATCATGCCCTTATTTCGAATTAATTGATACTGGTTAGTTCAAAATTAAACTATCCAGCGTCAAATAATTCGAAATGGGAGGTATATAATACAAGCCCCTGGAAAACGTTTGAAATATTAGAGGTGGGTCACCATATATGTATTCCAGGAGATGAGAGTGTCATCAGTACGTGAAGCAGTGAGTGATGACGACCTATATATGGTTTCTGCATGAATGTGATCGATTCACCTCTTTGGTTTTTATACATACCTTTTTTCTTTTTTTTTCCCGTTCTTTTGTTCGCGCTGCTGGTTGAATGAACAACATTTGGGTGGCGGAAACACGGGAGAGACCCACATTAATCACCGTTTACGCGCATCCAAAAATGGCGCCCGGTTTCCATGCAAATCACCGTCTTTGCATTGTGAGATATGATGGGCGAATTAATCAAGGATTGATTGGCGCCGCCGCACCTATAAAACCCGGGGAGGGGGAGGAGGAGGGGCTCGGCAAGCAGGAAGGGAAAGGAACGACGACCAAATTGCATCGCATCGCATCGCATCGCATCCTGTTGTGTGGTTCTGACTTGTGAGAGAGAGAGAGAGAGGGTAGGAATGGCACTTGTCAGGCAGGGCCATGGCGCCAGTACTGCCGTGTGGTTGGCGTTCCTCGTGGCCACGGCCATGATCGTCGTCTTCTCGTCTTGTGCCGCAGCAGGTAACGTGTTCTCACCAGTTTCTTCTTCTTCTTCTTTTTCTGTCTAGAATTTGATCTGATGCTTGGGGTGGACGACAGACTACTGCCAGTTCATCGGGCCCTGCAACACGGACGCCTGCTACGCTCTCTGCCTGCAGAAGAATTACACGGGCAACTTCCAGGCCTACTGCCTGCCGAGCTTTACGGCCAGCAACTCCGAGTCGTGCTGCTGCCGAGTCCCAGGGTCTCGTTTCACCGCCGGCCGGCCGGCCAGCCGGAGCTAACGACGACGGCGGTCGAGCAAGCTACAAACCTTAATTCACCGTAGAATCTGTCTAGTGTAGAAATAAAAGTTTGCTTATATTAACGTACGATCTGGATCCACAATTTCGCAACCCTGGTTCGTTCACTGCTTCATCACCATGTGGTACATACACCACAGATCATTCATTATTAAGATTGTTTATCATCACCATGTGCTACACCACAAGCTCGAGGTGATGATTCAAGATGTTTTACCCAGTTCGATGTCCTAGCTGGGTTTCTTCATCGATGTTCTGTTTCTTCATCGATGTCTCCTTCCATCGTTGCAAATGAGTTTACTTCTTCATTCTGGTTCTAAATTACTGTCGTTAAGACAGTTAAACAACTCTCGTTCAAAAAATGAACTAGTAGAGGACGATGTAATTTACGAACAAACGGAGCGCCTTTTCAACCTTTCTTTCTTCCTTGTATCTCTACACGGGCGCTGCTGCAAATCGCACGTGCACTTTTTCTTTCTTTCATCAATCGTATCGTTTATTTCCTTGGGCAGGCAGTAGTATTGCGTTTTTTGGAAGAGAGAGAGGACGAGAGAGGAAGGCAGCTGGCGGAGCGGGAGGAGGAAGGCCTGGGCTTTTTCTTGCCTCTCACAAGAGAAACAGAACATGTAGCGAGCAAGAAGCACGTGCTGGTGCTGGAGAAAAGTTAGAAAACGAGAGAGTTTAATTTGTGAGTGTGTGTGTGAACTGATGACAGGACTGAAGTAGCTGGTACTTATTATTCGTGACAGAACTGAAGTAGATGGTACTTATTATTGGCGACAGCACTGAAGTAGCTGGTACTTATTGGTGACAGTAGTGTGTGTAAATTTTGAGGTGTTTCGGTAGATCAAAATTGAGCTGGTTTAGGTAATATTTCAAAAGAGAGAGAGAAAAAAATCCAGCCGGGTTAGGCCCAAGTAAGGAAGAGTTGGGCCAAGGGGGCATTCATTCATTCGTGGGCACATCAATCCCGCGCCCGATACTGTCAGTGCACCACATCTCAGCCCAAACCTGTTGTTGGCACGGTCGTACTCCGGTTTGATTTGATGGCACCAGACCAGAGGAGGCTAGCGACTAGATAGACATAGACCGGTAGGCGACAGAGCGTCGCGTGCTGCTCAATCATCTCCTCTCATCTCAGCTGCTGAGCGACACAAGGTCCTAGCTGTACTGTACTAGTAGCTCGGCCATCTGACGACTAGCAGGAGTAGATCGAAAGCCTTGTCTTTGTGTTCGCCAACCTGTACGATGATCCGCCACCAGCCTCGCTCTCTCCTCTCCTCTCCTCTCCTCTCCCCATCTGTATACAGTGTGACCATGGGGCACCTATACGTGCCAGGCAGGCTCAGCTCAGCTCAGGCTGGGCTGCTGGGGCTGGTCTCCCGATGGAGTACTCTTGTTCAATTAAACCAAACCACCGTCGGTGATGAGCCGTTCTCCAGCTCCCAAATACAGTATCAGTGCTTGTGCTTGCCACCTGGATTAGGATTATTATTAGTGCTAGTAGTAAACCACACGCCGCTTACTCCCCCGCTGTCCATGTCCATGTGCTCTTTTGACCGGATTCCATTTGCTTCTTCTTCCCCCCTTTGACCTGTGTGCTGCCCCTGTGCTCTTTTTTCTTTTTTTTTTTGTCGTCGTGAAAACGGCACATTGCTTCTTTTTTTTTTATTTCCCATGATTAAAAAGAAAGGAAAAGAAAGGACATGCTGCTGCTGCTCTGTGTGTGTGTTGTGGGAGTGAAGAACAGAATCATTGAGCCACATGGTCCATGGTGATGGTACCAAAAGCAAAAAGCAAAGCTAAAAAATAACCCTCCTCTTCGCACTTCAGCAAGAGAGATAGGGAATTGCAGGCGCGAGAGGTGGGAGGCGATAGTCACTCATCACGCAGAACGTACGTGTATGGGAGGATAGGGACATGTAATGTAAAATCCCAAATAAAACCATGGAGGATGAATAATAATAAAAAAGCAGCCGCCGGCGATGCGATGCCCCGTATCAAAAAGTACGTAACACCTTTATTTCAAATTGATTTATGCCCCTCAGACATCTTGGCTGTCCGTATTTATTTCTCCAGTCAAGAGGAGCAATCTACTGTATTGGTTTAGCCGAGCGCGATCATGTTTTTGCTAAACCGATCGAGCTCGGTGATTTGAGTCCCAAAATCGCTGCGAAAGCGCGGATCAGAGTCGGTTTCTCCATTCCACGCGTGGCTAGTAATCAATGCGTGGCTTCATTACTTGACGGGTTGGGTTTGCAGAATTAAGGAGAAGATCGATCGCAATCGAGGACTGATCCGTGGTGCAGTGAATGTGATGATCCCGTAAGTTTTCCAGTTGGAGTTGGAGTGAGTCACACACGTCGCGCGCGCGTTGGATACAGATGGTCGTCTCCAGGCGGCGGCGGCTGCTGCTTCCAGTGTACTACACTACTAATTTATTTTTGGTAACTAGAGGAGGAGGAGCAGCAGCAGTCAGCGCGAAGCGAATGGTAGCAAATCTTCCCTTCCCTCTGATCCAAGGAGAAGATGACAGTGACGTAGTATTAGTAAAACGAAGGAAGGAAAGGAAGGAAGGAAGGAGGAATAAAAGTGCTGTCTTTACCAAGCAGCCGAGGCAGTCCAGGTGCAGCCAGCCCCACCACATTATGTTCCTTAATCAGGGGGAGGAGGGATCGAGCCTCCATTCCGCCGCTCATCATCCACCTTGCTAGTCTCCCTCCTCTTCCTACTCATCTCCTCCTCCTCCTACCCATCTCCTCCTCCAGAGAGAGGAATAGAGAGAGAGATTTAATTGTTGGGCAGAATCACAAGAACCGTCTTGGGGAGCCCTTCAATGCTCCCCTCGTCCGCCGCCGCATCGCCGCCGTCTAGATGGACGCCGCCGTCGCGCGCCTCTTCTTCCTCTTCCTCCTCGGCGCGGCGGCGGCGGCGGCGGCGGCCACGCACCAGGCCGACCTCGCCGTCCTCCAGGACCTCCGCAAGTCCCTGACCAACGCCGACGTCCTCGGCTGGCCGGACGACGCCGACGCCTGCGCCTGGAGGCACGTCTCCTGCGACCAGTCCGGCCGGGTCGACAACCTCGACCTCAAGAACCTCGACCTCGCCGGCCACCTCCCCGCCACCATCTCCAACCTCGCCGGCCTCAAGGACCTCAGCCTCCAGGGGAACCGCCTCTCCGGCCCGCTCCCCTCCTTCCGCGGCATGGCCAGCCTCCAGCACGTCTTCCTCAACGACAACGCCTTCGGCTCCATCCCCGCCGACTTCTTCTCCGGCCTCACCGGCCTCCTCTTCATCTCCCTCAGAAACAACCGCCCCCTCAACGCCTCCTCCGGCGGCTGGACGCTCTCCGACGACATCGCCACCTCCTCGCCGCAGCTGCAAATCCTCCAGCTCGACAACTGCAGCCTCGTCGGCGCCATACCGGACTCCCTCGGCAAGATGAGCAGCCTCCAAAACCTCACGCTCGCCTACAACAGCCTCACCGGCCCCATCCCCGCCTCCTTCAACGGCTCCGTCCTCCAGAACCTCGAGCTCAACAACCAGCAAGGGGAAACCAAGCTCTCCGGCCCCCTCGACGTCGTCACCACCATGACCAGCCTCCAGACGCTTTGGCTCCACGGCAACCAGTTCTCCGGCCCCATCCCAGACGGCGTTGGCGCCTGCACCGCCCTCCAAAGCCTCAGGCTCAACAACAACCTGCTCGTCGGTCTCCTGCCGCCGGCCCTCGCCACCATGCCCCAGCTCAGCGAGCTGTTACTCGACAACAACAAACTCCTGGGCCCCGT
Organism: Neostapfia colusana; assembly: GCA_030760725.1. NCBI lineage: Eukaryota > Viridiplantae > Streptophyta > Magnoliopsida > Poales > Poaceae > Neostapfia > Neostapfia colusana. The sequence continues at coordinate 385,298 of JASWHV010000017.1, forward strand.
CCCGGCACTCAAGCTGGGCAAGTTCTCCTTCTCCGGCAACGGCTTCTGCTCTCAGAAACCAGGCGACGCGTGCTCGCCGGAGGCCATGGCATTGCTCCAGTTCCTCGCGCAGGTGGAGTACCCCGCCACGCTCGTCGGTTCTTGGTCCGGAAATGACCCCTGCGCGAGTTGGCTGGGCGTTACCTGCAGCATCCAAGGCAGTGTCACGGTGCTCAACTTGCCGGACCTTGGACTCAACGGCACAATCAGCCAGAGCCTGGGTAATCTCACCAAGCTCGCCAACGTCAAGCTCAAGGGGAACCACCTTACTGGCCCAGTGCCGGATAGCCTCACCAAGCTCGCCTCGCTCCATGAATTGGACCTGTCCATGAACGACTTGTCTGGGCCACTGCCAGACTTCAGTCCGACCGTGAAGGTGAATGTCTCCGGCAACCCCAACTTCAACAACCCAGCACCGGATACTACAGCACCGAATGATGCACCTAGCCCTAGGCCGGGGACGCATAGCACACCGGCCTCACCAGACCGTCCTGTCAATCCACCAGCCAGTCCAGGAAGGGAGAATAAACACTCATCGGTCATGGTGTTGGCTACCACCATTCCTGTTGCATTGAGCGTGGCGGCTCTGATATTGGCAGGCGCCGTGTTCTTCTGCAGGAAAAGAGCACCAATGCCGCCCCAGGCATCCTCTGTTGTTGTCCATCCCCGTGATAGTTCTGATCCAGATAATTTGGCCAAGATCGTTGTGGTGACCAATGGCACCAACAGTGGCACATCTCAAGGCAATACGCATAGCGGTGACAGCAGCAGTGTGTTTGGTGACGTTCACATGATCGAGGCACAAAATTTCAGGATTGCCGTCCAGGTCCTCCGTGGTGCCACCAAGAACTTTGCTCGGGAGAATGTGCTTGGCCGTGGGGGCTTTGGTGTTGTTTATAAAGGGGAGCTACACGACGCCACGATGATTGCCGTGAAGAGGATGGAGGCTTCTGTTGTCAGCAACAAGGCTTTGGACGAGTTCCAAGCAGAGATTGCAGTCCTAACCAAGGTCCGGCACCGTAATTTGGTGTCAATACTGGGCTACTCAACCGAAGGGAATGAGAGGCTGCTGGTCTATGAATACATGCCTAATGGGGCTTTGAGCAAGCATCTGTTCCACTGGAAGGAGTTTGAGCTGGAGCCTCTCTCATGGAAGAAGAGGCTCAATATCGCGCTGGATGTTGCTCGTGGAATGGAATATCTGCACAATCTGGGCCATCACCGCTTCATTCACAGGGATCTCAAGTCAGCAAACATTCTCCTCGGCGATGACTTCCGGGCAAAGGTCGCAGACTTTGGGTTAATGAAAGATGCGCCAGACGGGAACTTCTCTGTGGCAACTAGACTCGCTGGAACCTTTGGATACTTGGCTCCTGAGTATGCAGGTAAAATTTACTATAACCCTTGCCGTTTTGTTCTTGCTTGCATCCACTTCTGTTGTTACCATTCACTGCTAAGTGCTAATTACTATTTCCAGATATTGCAAATGTAGCTGTTCCGTTAGTCGTGCTGTTTCCATGACTGAATAGCAGTATGCCGATGCAAATAAGTTTTGGCCTTTTTAGCAGCCTCATATGGACTTAAATGGGTGCTTGAAATATGCTCTCTCTCTCCCCGTTTTCAAATTGATGTTGTTAAGACAAGAAATCTGGCTCGAAATTGAACAAAAATTATTGTCCTAACGACAATGATTTAAGAATTGATGGAATAAGTAGTTCCTTTTTCACATTGACATATGTGGTTTTTTCCTCCATTGCTATTATGCTTGGTGGATGATAAGTTGCTGTTGTGATGACTACAGTGACAGGAAAAATCTCGACAAAATCAGACGTCTTCAGCTTCGGGGTAGTGCTGATGGAGCTGATAACCGGGATGACTGCTATTGATGAGAAGCGTGTGGAGGAGGAAAGCCGCTATCTGGCGTCCTGGTTCTGCCAGATAGGGAAGGATCAGGACAAGCTGAGGGCAGCCATTGATCCTGCTGTGGATGTCACGGACGAGACTTTCGAGAGCGTCTTGGTGATCGCGGAGCTCGCCGGCCACTGCACTGCCCGGGAACCCTCCCAGCGGCCGGACATGGGGCATGCCGTCAACCTGCTGGTCCCGATGGTTGAGAAGTGGAAGCCTGGGAGCGACGACGCGGAGGACTACCTGGGCATCGACCTGCATCTGCCGCTGCTCCAGATGGTGAAGAGCTGGCAGGATGCAGAGGGCAGCGTGGCAGACGGGAGCATCCTGAGCCTTGAAGACAGCAAGGGCAGCATCCCTGCTCGGCCGGCCGGGTTTGCAGAGTCGTTCACCTCGGCTGACGGCCGGTGAAGAGGAAGAAGCGTCTTCTTTTCTTGTCCGCCGAATAAGTACACCTGTTTCGCGCAGCGTTCTTGTGGGTAAAACAGAGTGCATCTATCGTCCTCGTGGTTTGGTTCTTCTTCTGTAGATAGATGTCTTTTTTTTTTTCCTTCTTTCTTTCTTTCTTTCTTTTTGGTAGGATGGTTTTCTTTTTATTCCAATCTTGAGGCTCAAGTCTCTGGCTTTTCCTCCTAGTCATCGTCAAGACATGTGACATTTCTTTCATTTGCTGTACCTTGGATCTTTTCGCAAATGGCATCAGTTGTCTCATGCTACCAGGGGACAAGGTCAGTGACCCATATTATGAGGAGGCTCTTGCACTGTTTAGGGATCCATGAGTACCTTCCAGGCTTGCATTTGGCGCTTTTCTGAGTAGCTCGACGCTGGACGTATCATGCCTAGGTGTCCAATTGCAGGAATCGACTTGTCCTTGTATTATCCAAAGTAAAGCATGTGAAGAACCTAGTGGTTTATGGCTGTAACTCACTCGGCTCTCACTGATTTTCTTGGCCTGAAAGTGAAAGTGACGGGCAAATCATCAACCGACATGTTGTTTAATGATGCGTGTCGCGGGCGTCACTGGACAAGGATGCATGAGGTATTAACAACGAACCGGTGGTCCATGGAGTAGCGAGAGAGGAGGCCATTTGGGTTAACAGGATGAGCTTGAGAAGGTCTTGTACCGGATTAACAAATCTTTGTCAGGGTAAGGATGACAATGGTTCGATCGTATCAGCTGCAGGCCAGGCATCATCAGGAGGGAGGCTAGCTACGTACTCCATGTATTTGAGTGACTGGCCGGCCACATAAGTAGCCAGAAGTGATTTGCCTACGTACGTACGTACGTCACCAGCCGGTCTGGTGCGCCATCGGCATCACCAAGAAAAAGGAATTGAAGGCTCACCAACAAGACGCTACTCTACTTTACTTGTTGATCAGTGCCTAGCTAGAAGCGATTAGCTAGGACAAGATGAATGAAGATGGAACAGAGAGTCTGGGCACACGGGGCTCTGCATGTGAAGAGGACACAGGACATGAGCCCCAGGAGGAGACAAGCGGTGCTGCCCCGGCCATGGCGAATCATTGAAGATCACTCGTCCTTAGTAATAGGCTCGCAAAAATAAGCACGGAGAGTGATTGGGACGCAAAAATAAGCCCATAGATTTATAGGCCCGCAAAAATAAGCCCAGGGAGTGATATGCCTCGCAAAATAGCGGACATTTACTCTGGCCCATTTACGGAACCAAAAGCCCACTTACGAGCGCCGCGTTCGCTCCTATAAAATTGGTAGGGTTTTACTCACCTCCTCAGCCCCGCCGCCGCACGTCGCCTCCGAGCCCTACCAGAGAGGAGCAAGGGAGGAGGAATGGTACGTCCACGCCGCCGGCCTCTGCCCTCCTCCTCCTCCTCCTCCTCCTTCATCGGCTGTCTTCTGTGAATTCTTACCGCGCTAACGCGTTGCTTCTTTGTGCTGCCTGCGGGTTCGCAGGGGAAGGGTACGGGCAGCTTCGGAAAGCGCCGGAACAAGACGCACACGCTCTGCGTGCGATGCGGCCGCCGCAGCTTCCACCTCCAGAAGAGCACCTGCTCCTCCTGCGGCTACCCCGCCGCCCGCATCCGCAAGTGTAAGATCACTCGTCCTTAGTCGCCCCATCTACATCTCTTTAGTCTTACTTTCTCCCTGTACGCCCGATGTTGATTTCCACTGCTTCTAAATGTTTTGTGCCTCTGAATTGACGCGTGCTGTGCTTTTATCAAGGCGTGTTTCTAGATCGAAAGTTGGATCATAACGCTTGATCTGCCAGTTATTCATCTGTGTTTCTGGATCGAAAGGCGGGCCATAACGCTTGACCTGCCAGTGCTTAGCACTTAACAGACTTCAGAGGTGCAACTGCATTAATGAGAAGATATTTCGTATTCTTAGTATTATAGTCTCTGTTTACTTGAGGCTAATATTGTGTTGTGATAAAAAATCCCTCTGTTTGCCCTTGTTTTCTGGCTTTTCTGTGTATTTGCTGAGTCTAGCAACCTCTTGTTTGCCATGCATCCTACTGTTTCTTCCATGTTTCCCTTATTGGGGATCAAGTGATGAGAGATAAACTGCAACAATATGATGGTGTTAAACACCTGTGATTCACAAGTATTTAAGTCTCTGATGATCCCTTAGCATCTATGTGGTTCTCCCATTGCCTTGTTTCTTGTTGTGAAATAAAGTGCTCTTGCCATTTCTCTCTTCAACATCGGCTCAATCATCTCCTTGGTTTATTAGTTTCCTTGTACTCTTTTTTTGTAATGTTTAGGTAGGGTGGTAGGAACATTTTTAGTTAACTTAAATTCACTTTTAAAAAAAAGTATTGTAGAGCCAACACCTGATACAGTTCTCCTGTCAGTCTTAAACTGACTGAGTGTACTGTTCGGGTTACTATTTGTTTGCTCATGTTTAAGTCATCAATAAACCTATCAAACTTGCGCTTAAGATTGCATAAGATCATTCTTTGACTTTCGTGCTTAACAACTAGCCTTCTAGGATTCTGCATAAGATCATTCATTGGCTTTTGTACTTAACAACTAGCCTTCTAGGATTCTGTGTTAATTTAGCGAATTATGATTTCAGATAACTGGAGTGTGAAGGCTATCAGGCGCAAGACAACTGGAACTGGAAGGATGAGGTACCTGCGGCATGTGCCCAAGCGCTTCAAGGGCAACTTCAGAGAAGGTACAGTGAAAATAGTAGCTGATATTTGCAAATTCTTTCACCTATTCGATATCTGGACTGGCAGTTGAATTTGAAGCGATTCTATTTTGGTTCTCTATGTGCCTTCGATTCAGGGACTGAGGCTACATCAAAGAAGAGAGCTGCTGCCAACTAATCTGGATTTTGCATCAAGAACCTCCAGAAGCTAGAATTTGGCAACGTTTTGCTTGGATTGTACTTTCAAACTTTAGTTCTAATACTATGAAGTACTGATATGGTACTGTTTATTTGAGCGTGCTTTGCTGCTGTGTTTGTGAGCCTGGTTTGTTTGGCTCTGCGTGGTCTCCTGTTGATTTGCTTTGCCTTTGCTACCCTTGCGCGCCAGAGGGGTGACAGCAACCAGTTTTCTCGCGTCAGTTTGAATTCTGTTATTGCGAAATTAGAAATATGCCACGTTGGAAAATATCTACGTTCATAAATGCTTTGTAGGCAAATGTCTACGTTAGTACAGGTAGTCAGGACTCGGGAACAACACAATCTGTTTTGTGTATCGGAAATATGCTCTTCCTGGAGGTCTTGGCCGACGTATCAGTTGCCACCGGTCGCTGCTGAATCCTTCACGTCGGCAGCTGCGTCCTGCACAGCCTGTTCACCGGCCTTGTGCATCCAAGGCAATGTTAGCGGCGTTGGATTAGTGACAGCTGGTTACATGGGAGATGCATCCTGTACCTTTTGAACAGCGTCGGCTGCGCGATGAGCTGCTGCTTCGCCGGCGTGGTCAACCGCTCCTTTGACGGACTGCACCGCCTCGATTTCTCCAGCATGACAGCCCTCGATCAGTCTCTAATATTTGTTTGGGCGCTCGCTCTTTATGCATCGAGTAATAGCATTGACAATACAATAGCATGACGGTACAATGTTGTTGACTGTTAAAGTTCAAAACCAAAGTAACTACAGAAAAAAGCTGCAGGGATAAAACAGTTGAGAATTATGGGAAGTTTACACAGCTTATTGCACGCTGATACAATTTAAGGACGACGGTCCAATACCCAGGTAGTTACTGTCATGTATGCCATCGATTCTAAAATAACACCAGAGCTCCATAGCTTCACCAGAAACTATTGAGGTACCTTGGTACAACAGGAGACCCCCTATATATAATTCCTGAGCAATGGTGTCAAATCTATGACGAAGCTGCTAGATCTGAATCTAGAAATGGGGCAAAGTGTTTCAGAGCTTCCTCATATACAGGTTTTTTGAAGTCAACTGCCTGTTCAAATGGAAATAAATTTAGAGATCCAGAAGCGTTGAGGATCAGATAATACCAAGCTGGGGAATAGCCCACCTTTTCAATAACTTGCTGCGGCGTCATCCATGTCCATTCACCAAACTCTGGCTTCTCAGACCCATCACCATTAAGATTAATCTCATCATCGTTTCCAGTTAGTCTAAACAGAAACCTGTTGATTTACACATGTCCACAAGTCATATATAAAAGAGCTTCTATGAATGCGAAGCAAGCAAAGGGTAATCGGCATAAAAATCACTTGGATCGAATGTTCTCTAGAGGATCAAAAGACAGATGACAAAATAGAATATAATCACAAGACAGTATGACTGATGTGATGATCATTTAACTACACTATCTCCTTCCTAGTCAGGACTCGCAAGACCTAAGATAATACGACAAATTGAAAGTTGAAACAGGGAAACCAAGTTACCATTTCTGAGCCTGTCCCTTCCAATCCGTTCCCCATCTGGCGTTGAGCTTCTCTCTGACTTCAGGTGGGAAATCATATGTTAACCAGTTAGGCGCCTACACGGACGCATGGAAGAAAAATAATGAGGAACACTAAAAGGGTGTGAAGGAAGCGGATGAAGGCGGCTCAGCTGACCTCGGCCACCATCACCGCGGATGTAACACCAGTTTCTTCTCTCAATTCCCTGAACGCGGCGGCTCTTGGATCTTCCCCCTCATCTATACCACCCTGTGGGCAGATCAGTTTGATGTGTGAGTGTTCCAGAATCGTAACACGTGAAAACAATTAACCATGGTATGCTTCATTCGATCCGCCCGTTATCCCCTTTTCTAGAGAGAGAGAGATAGAGAGAGAGAGAGAGAGAGCGAAGGGGGGAGAGGGAAATCACCTGAGGCATCTGCCACGCGCTGGGGATGTCTAGCCTTGAAGCCGAGAAAATCTGCATATAGTAGAGAGAATCCGTTAGGCACCTATAATCCCTACTAATACTGGCGCGGAAGGAGAGGGGGAGTGGGGCGTGGAGCCGCCTTGGTGAGAGAGGCGTCGGCGAGGCAGATGCCGACGTTGGTGCGGTAGCCCTGCGGCGGCGCGTCCATGGAGGCGACGGCGAAAAGCGGAGAGGCAGAGGTGGTGGAGCGGGCGGTGGTCCGTGGGAGGCGGAGCGCGGAGGAGGAGACGGGGCGGCTGCGGTGGACGATGGGGTTTAGGACAAGGCACCGTGCGGCGGCCACCATCGCAGTCGACTGGATTCCCTTGGGGGGGGGGGGGGAGTGGAAGTGGAGTGGCGGAAGGCAGGCAGGCTCGGCTGTTGGACCGAACAGATTTCGGCCCATGGGCTGCTTTTACAAGTAGGAGTAGATCAAAGAGCTGCTCTGGTGGCCGGAGCCATGCTAATTTCTGGAAGCATTCGATGGAAAAGAAATGTTTTAAAAGATAACCATAGAAAATCCACGGGCGCAGGTGACTGGTTGGCGGCCACGTGTCGGACCGTCCCGTACTGGTTGCACCCGCTAGGAAGCAAGCGTGGGGGGCCCAGCGCGCAGGCACCTTCTGCCTTGGCTGCCAAGGAAAGGAAGGCAGACGAGACCAATTCGGATCCCATCCTATTTCATCTCTCTCTCTCTCTCTCTCTCTGCAGGTGTGGAAGAGGAGTAGGAACCGAACCGAACCGCCTCAATTCTCTACTTATACCAAGGGAAGGGAAGAGAAGGGAAGGGAATGGTAATGAAAACCCTGCCTCCCCCCTCATCCTCTGCTCTGCTTCTTTCTTCCCAATCCCATCAAATCCACCGAGCCGGTGCCCCGGTCGAAGCAGCAAGGGGAACCAATTCGATGCTAGAAGACGCCCTCTGAAGGAGAACGGCTCCATCCATATAATATATATGGCGGAGCTGGCTACCTCCACGGTCCGCTTCGTCGACGGCGACCAGAGCGTCGACCTGGGCACCGCCACCGTGCAGCCCTCCCTCGGCATCGACAAGCTGCAGGCGGTCGTCGCCGACCGCGCGCCGACCCAGATCTCCGCGCGTCCCAGGCGCGCGCGCCGCGTGCCCCTCGATGTCGAGGCCTCCGACCTCGCCGCGCGCGAGGGCTCCGGCTGCTACGTCCAGGCCGCCCTCCGCCGCTCGCGCCGCTCCCGCCGCGACAAGAGGCACCACCAGCAGCACCAGCAGCAGCAGCAGCCGGAGAAGACCATCCTCCTCAAGCGCCTCCCGCCCACGGATCTGGCCGCCGCGCCGCTCATGCTCGGGGCCTGGGACTACCAGGCGCAGCTGCGGGAGCTGCAGCGCCACCGCGAGTGGTACCTCATCAACACCGCGCCGCCGGATCCGTACTTCGCGCTCGCGCACGACGTGGAGGGCCCGACGCCGCGGCCCACGCGGTGCCGCGAGTGCGAGGCGGCGGCCGCGGCCATGCGCGACCCGGCCTTCCACTGCTGCGTGCGCGACGCGGTCACCGTCGGCTTCCGCTCGCCCGTCGGCCCCATCCAGCGCCCGCCCAAGAAGTCCCCGGCGTTCCTCGGCGTTACGCCGGTCTATTAATTATGAGCAGCTGATTCAGTTATAAAAAAAATTAGAGAGGAGTTGTAAAGGGAGAAGAAGACGAAGAAGCTGGGATTGGGGATCGCCGAGGTTGCGTGTGCCTTCCTCTTCCTTGCTGTAGAATGAAGCAGTCAGCAGCCCATCACGGGACACCACGTCTGGCTCGGCTGTTGGTTCGGTTCCGCGCTGGCGCTGCCCGACCCGACCACCGTAGTAGGAGGAGAGAAATTAGTTTTTTCCTTTGCTTGTGGGGTGGTTGCTAGTGCCGTGCCGTCTGCCGTGTGGCGCTGGCGCCAGAGAGTGCCAATGCTGTGGCCGCAGCAGCCAACAAGGCGACAGCTGCAGCAGCTAGCAGCCACAGCAACCCACCATTTCTTTTCTGGACTTTTTTTTTTCTTTTCGTGAGAGAGAGAGGAGAAAGGAAGAGAGAGAGATATTTATTTCTGGTATATCGAAGTGGTATATGCAGAAGATTTTATCTAGCATGCGTGACATGTGTCTGATATTTCTATGCTGCTTCGCAAAGTTTCACGAAACTGACAGGCCAGTACTTCACTACGTGGTGATGGCATGTCCACGTAGCATACGATCCAGATCCGGCCATAAAAGGTGGCCGTCCGCACATCCTGGTCACAGGTCAGACTCGGTGGCGCGGAGCGAACACTCCTTTTTTTTCCAAATAAAAAGGTATTGGATTCCGTTAGAATTCCGCATAAGTTGTGAATTAGCAAGTGGGCATGAATGGATTTTTCTACACTAAGGAGATAGCTACGGCAAGTCATTATTCTCTTCGTTATGAAATAAATAACTGTTTAGTAAAGTTAATTTAATTTAAAATGAATTAGATTTCTTATTCTACATATCATTTATTTTAGAACGGAGGTAGTATATAAGAATGGGCTAGATTTTTACTCTGCATATTATAACATAAAAATATACAAACATAGAGACTAGGTGAAAACTACTACCTAGCACAAATGGTTCAAATCTTGATGTGAATGGGAGGATAAGGATCAGTCATCACAGAAAAAAGAATGAGCGAGAGTTCTTCCTAGGGAAGCCTATGAAGTCAATTTCTTACATATATAAGACGACATGATATGTCCCGATGCACATTTTATATATCTTGATAAGAAGTAAATTGACTAATACATCAATTCATTTTAATGCATCAAACGATATACCATTCAAAAACTAATGTTTGCCGGGATGACGTTGTTATCTTTTTGATACAATCGTGTAATTAACTCTTCAAGTACATACAATCTACATCCTATGATCACTATAATTTTCTTTTTCAGTTAAGCTCTCTTCTCTATCTGGCAACACAAATTAAAAAATGAAGTATGGATGTCAAGTAGAGTGGCTTAAAATGAACTGCATGATAAAATATCATGTGAACATGATAAGTTGCTTGTATGATTGTACTAAAACGATGATTATATCTCAATGGCTCTCGTGTTTACCAAAATTATATTTATATACACTATTTCCCTCGGCTTCTGACTGTTTCTGGTAGCGTGATATTTTTAATTTATTTTATACTAAAAGTATTATTCTATCAATATCAATGGAAAAAACGAAAGAGCGTATAGTAAAAAAGAAAGAACATTCCGAAAAGACTGCAGAAAGACCACGCGGTCTGGAGGAGGAGGAGGGAGGCAGCCCGCGTGTGACGACAGTTTCTTCTCCGCTGCCGGTTCCGTTCCGTTCTCCTTACTTTGCTGGGCTCCTTTTCGCAAGCACGCAACGCAACGCTGTAATCACCTGCTCTGCAACCGCCGCGACGGCGGGGCTGGTGGGCTCCTCCTCCTCCTCCATCCACCCTGTCTCTTGCTCAACCAAACCGCCGGAAGCGTGACTGCTCCCCTAATCGATCCCAGATCCAGCCCGCTCCCCTCTTCCGGAGAGCACTTTTAAGCATCGACAGCCGCCCGCTACGACGGCGTTTGGGGAGATGGAGACTCTCGCGCAGCGCGCCGCGCTGCTGCGTGAGTCGCTCGACAAGAGCAAGCAGGTCACCGACGCCGTCGTCTCCACCCTCGGCTCCTTCGACAGCCGCCTCTCCGCGCTCGACTCCGCCATGCGCCCCATCCAGGTGCTCGCCTCTCACTCTCCCTCCCTCCTACTTAGGGTTACTATCGTCTGCTCGAGACCTGACTGCGTCGGCGGTGGTGCGCCTGCAGGTGAGGACGCACGCGGTACGGACGGCGCACGAGAACATCGACCGGACCCTGCGCTCCGCGGATGTCATCCTTACTCAGTTCGATCGAACTCGACAGGTGCTTGTTCCCTTCCCTTAGTCTTGCTTGTTGTGCGTTCTACTTGTTTATTGCTGCCTGGATTGAACGCTTATAGTATCGAGCCTGCGCTTAGGTTTCATCACTTCACTTGCTGTTCAGTATCTGAGCTTATCTAGCTACGAAGACAGGCCTGAGTTCGATTTTTAGCTGTACAGGCAGAGCGTGAAATACAGAAGGGCCCGCATGAGAATCTGCAAGGTTTTCTTGACGCAGTTGATCGCCTGAGAAGCATCGAGCGTTTCTTTAGCTCAAATAGGAGCTACCGCAGTAGTGATGGGGTGCTCAACCATGTTAACGCTCTCCTTTCTAAGGCCCTTGTCAAGATGGAGGATGAATTTCAGACACAGCTGTCTCAGCGCAGGTTTGCATCTCATTACCAGTTTGAATTGTTCCTTACCTCTAAGCATTGTCTGATTCGTCCTTTGTTTGTCGTCATAACTGATCGCAGTAAACCTATCGAGCCTGATCGTCTATTCGATTGCCTCCCAAGCACACTTCGACCATCGTCTGAATCTCAGCCTGAAGGTGGAAGAAACCTGTCAGCTGGTTCACAGTCTGAAAATCAGGAGGCCGCCGTTTACAGTCCTCCTGCTCTTATTGAACCAAAGTTTGTTCCATTGCTTGCTAAATTAGCACAACAGTTGGTTCAAGCTGGATGCCAACAGCAATGTTCAGAAATATACAGGTACAAGGAGCTACACTGAAAATTTAGCGCTTTTCTTTCATGTGTTGTAGCAGTGCTCAGAAAGAGTAACTTGCTAAAGCATATCCTCCTGTGTTTGCAGCGAAGCTCGTGCTTCAGCTTTAGAGTCAAGTCTGAAGAACTTGGGTGTTGAAAAACTGAGCAAAGATGAAGTGCAGAAAATGCCTTGGGAAATTTTGGAGTCTAAAATTGGGAATTGGATCCATTTCATGAGGATTGCTGTAAGATAACTTACCCCCCCCCCCCCCCCCAGGTCTGCTGTTATGTTATAACGTCCTCTGGTGACACGACATCTGCTTTAAACAGGTCAAACTTCTTTTTGCTGGGGAGCGTCAGCTTTGTGACCAAGTTTTCGAATGCAGTCAATCTTTGAGGGATAAGTGCTTTGCTGCAATAACAAAAAATAGTTTGGCTGCGCTACTTAGTTTTGGAGAGGCAATAGCTATGAGTAAACGATCGCCAGAGAAACTGTTTGTGCTGCTAGACATGTATGAGATAATGTGTGAACTTCAAACAGAGGTAATCGATTCTGGTTATAGCTATGGCGACTTATTTCAACAACAAACCATTTCTCCTGTGTATACGATGACAGTATAACTTGCATGCTGAACTCACAGCCAATGCCCAGTTGTGTTGACCTTGATGTTCAAATCCTTCTGCAGTCTCACGACTTAATCTTTTGGTTGTTAGAAATCCTGTAGTACATGTCTTTAGAACTTGATCCACTTATGGTGCTTATATACAACAACAACCAAGCCTTTATCCCAAGCCTGTTGGGGTCGGCTAGACATGAAACCCAATATCAATGAAGTAAAACAGAGTAAGAGATATGAGAACAAGGGAAAAAAAAAGGAAAAAAAGAAAAAAAGGAAAAAAGAAAAAGGAAAAAGAGAAAAGAGAAAAGAAATAAGAAAAAAGGAAAAGAAAAAGAGAAAAGAAAAAAAGAAAAAAACAAGACTACGATTCTGGCACATGAATTGCTACTTTCCATGCGTTCCTATCATGAGCTAAGTCTCTGGATACATTCCAATCTCTCAAATCTCGTTTTACCGCCTCCTCCCAGGTCAACCTTGGTCGTCCTCTACCCCTCCTAATATTTTCTCTACCTCTTAAAATCCCACTGTTAACCGGTGCTTCTGGAGGTCTCCGTTGGATATGTCCAAACCACCTAAGCCGATGTTGGACTAACTTCTCTTCAATCGGCGCCACCCCTACCTTATCACGAATCGCCTCATTCCTTATTCGGTCTCTTCTCGTGTGCCCACACATCCACCGTAGCATGCGCATCTCTGCGACACTCATTTGTTGGACATGTTGCCGTTTAGTTGGCCAACATTTCGCCCCATAGAGCATCGCGGGTCTGATCACCGTCCTATAGAACTTCCCTTTTAGCTTTTGTGGGACTTTCCTATCACATAGGATTCCAGAGGCTTGTCGCCATTTCATCCACCCTACCTTGATCCTGTGGCAAACATCCTCATCAATATGGCCATTGCTTTGTAACATTGATCCTAAGTATCGGAAAGAGTCCCTTCTAGGTACTATTTGTCCTTGTAGACTAACATTTTCCTCTTCACGACCAACACCACTAAAGTCGCACCTCATATACTCGGTTTTGGTCCTACTAAGTCTAAACCCCTTGGACTCTAAGGTTCGTCTCCATAACTCTAATTTCTTATCAACACCATCTCTAGTTTCATCTACCAGCACTACATCATCAGCAAAGAGCATGCACCAAGGGATATCCCCTTGTATATCCTTCGACACCTCATCCATGACCAAGGAAAAGATGTATGGGCTCAAAGCTGATCCTTGATGTAATCCTACCGTGATAGGAAATGCATCAGTCTCACTATCACTTACGCGCACACTTGTCCTAACATTATTGTACATATCCTTGATAAGGGTAATGTACTTTGTTGGCACTTTATGTTTCTCTAGTGCCCACCACATGACTGACCTTGGTATCTTGTCGTACGCCTTCTCCAAGTCGATGAACACCATATGCAAGTCCTTCTTCTGCTCCCTATATCTCTCCATAAGCTGACGAAGCAAGAAAATCGCCTCCATTGTAGACCTCCCAGGCATAAAACCAAACTGGTTTTTAGTGACATTGGTCACTTTCCTCAGGCGGTGTTCAATCACTCTCTCCCAAAGCTTCATAGTATGACTCATAAGCTTAATACCTCGATAATTAGTACAACTTTGAATATCTCCTTTATTTTTGAAGATAGGTACTAATATACTTTTCCTCCATTCTTCAGCCATCTTGTTTGACCGAAAAATGTGGTTGAATAGCTTTGTGAGCCATACTATTGCGACGTCCCCAAGACATCTCCACACCTCAATAGGGACATCGTCAGGGCCGAGGGCCTTTCCTCCTTTCATCCTTTTTAAGGCCTCCTTAACCTCAAACTCTTGTATCCTCCGCACGAACTGCCTGTTGGAGTCATCAAAGGAGTCATCCAACTCAACCATAGTGCTCTCATTCCCATCATTGAATAGCCCATTAAAGTAATCACGCCATCTATTCTTAATCTCTTCATCCTTCACTAGAATGCAGTCAGTCTCATCTTTGATGCATTTAACTTGATTGAGATCCCTCATCTTTCTCTCGCGGATTTTTGCTACCTTGTATATGTCTTTTTCACCTTCTTTTGTCCCTAGTCTCTCATATAACTTATCATAGGTTTGTCCTCTTGCCTTACTCACAACCCGCCTTGCATTCTTCTTAGCCTCTTTGTACTTAATCATGTTGCTTGCGCTTCTATCATTATGCCAACTCTTGTAACACTCCTTCTTCTCCTTAATGGCCTTTTGTACATCCTCATTCCACCACCAAGTGTCTTTATCTATAAGTTTCTTTCCCTTTGTCACACCGAACACCTCACTAGCTACCTTCCTAATGCAAGCTGCCATCTTCATCCACATACTATCTGCATCTCCATTTTCTGCCCAGGGTCCTTCTGTGATCACCCTATTTTTAAAGGATTCTTGTGATTCTCCCTTCAACTTCCACCACTTTGTTCTTGTGATTTTGACACCTTTGTCCCGCAAAGAACATGTATGGAAGCGAAAGTCAGCTACCACAAGCTTATGTTGTGTCACAACACACTCCCCCGGGATCACCTTACAATCTAGACACTCCCGTCTATCCTTTCTCCTAGTGAGGACAAAGTCAATCTGGCTAGAGTGTTGGGCACTACTAAAGGTCACTAGGTGAGATTGCCTCTTCCTAAAGAGGGTGTTAGCTATCAACAGATCATAGGCTACGGCAAAGTCTAGGATGTCCTTACCCTCTTGATTTCTATCGCCGCATCCAAAACCTCCATGTACTCCTTCAAATCCTAGGTTAGTTGCACCCACATGACCATTGAGATCTCCCCCTATGAGGAGTTTCTCGGTTATCGGTACACTACTAACCATATCCTCCAAGTCCTCCCAAAATTGCCTCTTAGCACTCATGTTGAGCCCAACTTGTGGGGCATAAGCACTAATGACGTTCAAGACAATGTCCCCAATTACTATCTTGATTAAGATGATCCTATCCCCTCGTCTTCGAACATCCACTACTCCATCCTTAAGACTCTTATCTATTAGAACACCTACGCCATTCCTAGTCCCAGCCGAACCAGAATACCAAAGCTTGAAACCGGTATTCTCGACTTCTCTCGCCTTTTGACCCGCCCATCTAGTCTCTTGTACACAAAAAATATTTACTCGTCTCCTAATGGCAACATCTACTAACTCACGTAGTTTCCCCGTCAAGGATCCTACATTCCAACTACCCACCCGAAATCTATGTTCCTCGGCTAGCTTCCTTACGCTTTGCACCCGTCGAGTAAGATGCAAAGACCCTTGCTCACTTATCACTACATCCGGGCGATGATGTAGCGCGCCACTAAGGTGATGGCGATCCGGCCCTTGCTCATTTAACACCATATCCGGGTTCCGATATGGCGCGCCACTAAGGCGGTGGCGACCCGGCCCTTGCCCACTTAACACCATACCCGGGTTCCGATATGGCGCGTCGCTAAGAGGGTTACGCCCCAACGAATTTCTATTGGGTTTCATTTCCATGAGAGTGGCTAAGTGTAGTTGTTGGCTCGCCAAGCCTATCACAACCCCCTCCTCCTTTACCCGGGCTTGGGACCGGCTATGTCATTACAACATAGGCGGAGTTATGGTGCTTATATGTGAAATGATATTATATGCTTTCCCTAAACAACGATTTCTTCTCTGTATCTTTTCAAGTAAGAGGAGTGGTTGTATGTTAGTTCTACTAGGTTTTCCATTTGTTAAGTGCTGCGCAATGACCAGTTCAACCAAAAATAGATTTGCGGAGGCTTTTAGACCCGCAAGTTTGTGTCAGATATATAAATAAAAATAGTGTATGCATTTTAGGTACGGCTGTTATTTCTGTATGAAAGAAATGATCCATCTTTTGATTGATCATGCAGATTGACACCATTTTTGTTGGAGAATCATGTTCTCAAATGCGTGACTCAGCATTGAGTTTGACAAAATGCTTAGCGCAAACAGCGCAGAAGACTTTCAGTGATTTTGAAGAAGCTGTGGAAAAGGATGCAACAAAGAATATTCATACTGATGGAACAGTGCATCCTTTGACAAGCTACGTGATCAACTATGTTAAGTTTTTATTCGAGTAAGTGTCTAATAATTTGCGTGTTATCTGCACCTCCAGAACAAATAGGCGTGTGTGATCAGTTTTACATTCATACAATCATCATTTTTAATCATCCACGGGCTTTGTTATATATGACTTATTCTCCCTTTCGCCCTGTTTAACGTCTCTTTTGTATAGCCTCTTCATCCACTATGAGCTAGATTTCAATTATCCATTGATCTGTTTTAATGACCAGAACTAGAATATAGCATTGGTGTTTTTGGTGAACTTCTTCTGCACCATTCTTTATGGATCTTTTGGCATAACCTTGAATCTTCAGAATATACATTGTTGTAATTTTCAAGTAACTCCAAAGGTCACAAGTAGAAGTCTGGTTTAAGCCACAGCAGTAATCGATATATTTCCTCTCATAAAAAATAAAAGAAGGGTAAAAAATTGATAACCACTTGGTAATCTCTATGCAGCTACCAGTCAACTCTTAAACAGCTTTTCCAGGAGTTCAAAAGAGAAGATGGAACAGGTTCAGAGCTGGCTTCCGTTACCATGAGTATCATGCAAGCTTTACAAAATAATTTGGATGCAAAAGCAAAGCAATACAAGGATCCTGCTTTGATGCACATATTTCTGATGAACAACATTCACTATATTGTCAAATCTGTCCGCAGGTATGTTCATATGACATAATTTAGGAAAGAAAGCTGCAATAAGTTGGTACACATCTTTATTCTGTCACCTCTTCACCCCAGATCAGAAGCTAAGGATTTGTTGGGTGATGACTGGATTCAAAGGCATCGAAGGATTGTACAGCAGAATGCGAATCAGTATAGAAGGCTTGCTTGGTCAAAGGTGTGTTTGCTTTCAATGCTTGTTTTCATTTCTTTTGCCTACATGTACATGTGGTGTCTGTTTTTGAGGATATTTCGAGCTCTATAAATAGACGTTGTAACCATGAGTAGCGATCCAACCACATCCAAGCATCCATTATCCATGTTGCTAGCTGCTCCGGAGTAGATAGTTATGTCTGGCCTTAAACTTTCCATTTATGATGTATCGCATGGGATTGACCTCATTATTTAGTAGCACGACGTCTTGTGCCTAGTATTTGTCCCTGCGTAGCCTATCTCTAGGGATATGATTATTGCGTGATGTAGGAAAAGAAAATCCTTGGGGTAGACATTCACAATATTGCTTGAACCACTGCTTGATTGTGCAATGTGATAATATTAATGTCCAACTCTGTTAGTTTGCCCTTTGGGTTCCTTTTTTTTTCTGATCCAATTTTGTAGGTGTTGCAATGCCTCTCTGGTCAAGGTTTGACTTCATCAGGAGGTAGCGGCCAAGTAGGAAGTGATGGTGGCAATAGCAGTGGAGCTTCAAGATCAGCTGTCAAGGAGAGGTCAGTCAGATGCACCGACTATTTTAGCTTGACACAATTTGTGGAGCATCATTATCCACGTCTTCTTTTCCTGTGTTGCTATCAGATTCAGGTCTTTCAATATGTTATTTGAGGAGATCTATCAAAAGCAATGTGTCTGGTCGGTTCCAGATACTGAACTGCGGGAATCACTGAGGCTTGCAGTTGCTGAAATTCTATTGCCTGCGTACAGATCCTTCCTAAAGCGTTTTGGGTATGCGTGTTTGACGCTGGTTACTAAACTTTATGTATTATGAGCATTGAAAACTTCGGTTTGAGCATTTGGTCTTAGCTGGCCCTTATAAAATGTTTACCTTGTTGGTTGATGTGTTAGGCCTCTCATTGAGAATAGCAAAGCGCCTGGAAAATACGTGAGGCACACGCCGGAGCAACTGGAGCTGCTACTGGGCAATTTGTTCGAGGGGAAACAAGAACGTGCTTGATACCTCAAGAGGGATGGATTCGGTGCCGTTTTCTGTAGATGGGAGCCCCTGTTGAGTGTTGCTCTGTCTATGGGGGGGGGGGGGGGGTGGAACAGCTGCTGTGTTCGGGTGCGTGATTTTGTACAGAATAGCTATGTTTCGTTGATCTCGTAGGTAGCAGGCTTGTTTTCGACATCGTGTTACAGTGTTAGCGGTGTGCAGGGAACTGATGGCAATGCTTATGCATTGCTATTTCGCATTATTTAATAATCGGGTTTTATTTACTGCGTGCGTATAGTCATTTAGGCGATAGGAAAGCGGCAGGGAAGGGAAAAAGATAAGGGGCGGAGGTGGGCCCGGCCCTGTGACGTGTAAAATGTAAATGAAACGAACGCGCCCGGGCCTTCCGCGTTAAACGGAGGTGTTTTGTTGGGATACGGTTTCCCGGTCTCTCGTATCCATCTGCGTGCGCGATAGAGATTAGAGAAACAGTAAGATCTCGCCGCCTGGCCTGCATTTCAAACATCTGTCGTGTGCCGCTTATCCCTAAGTTTGAGTTTATATAATGTTTGTTTTTGCATTGCTTCAGTCATTCATCAAGTTACTTTATGATTAAATAACAAGGAGACACAGAGAGACGACGTGAGGAGGAGGAGAGAGAGAGACGACGACGACGACGACGGCAATGGAGGAGCTCCTACGCGACAAGGCGAGCCTCCTGCGAGAGTCCATACAGAAAAGCCACAACATCAACAGCGACGTAGGCGCCGCACTCACTTCCATAGATGGCCACATGGGCGCCATTGACGACGCCGTGCTGCCTGCTCAGGTCACCACACCACCCTGTTTTTGTTTTTCTTTTCTTTTCTTTTCTTGCTCTTCTCGTTCGTTGTCACTGCACGTCGTGCTGATGGATGGATGGACGGACGGACGGAGAACACGTGCAGGCCAGAGCGGACGATGCCAGAAGGGTCCACGACAACGTCCGAAGGACCCTCGGGAAGGTTAGGGCTATGGTCAGCAAGCTCGACCTTCTGCAAGAGGTTCGTTCGCCCTCCTCTGCCGCCGCCGTGCTCATCCCGCCATGCACTAGCAGCAATTGCATCTTGCTGTATCAACCAATCTAATATTACGACTTTTTCCGAGTGACCCAACTTGCTATTTTTACTCTCTTCGTTTAGAAATATTTGGCGCCAGTTTGTTCAAATTTTTTTCTATCAAAGGAAATTTTTGTAAGATTGGTTGTAAAAAATAAATTCATGCACAATGGTTTTGTGTAGCAGTGAAGGCTACACAATTCTTCCTCTTCCAATCTAACCCAACTTTACCTTTCTCTATTCTTCTTCTTCTTGTTCCAACCCACGATAGAAGGCCCGTTAGTGGGTACACCGAGGCCCAGGTACATAAGCCCGGTTGTGAAATTTTTATTATTTAGCCTTTTCAAAACAACGGCGGGACACCTCGCGATCTGGGCCAATTTCCAAGTGTGCGATCGATCCCCATCGTCATGGCGGCTGGCGGAGGCGAACCCCGAGAAGACGGCCTCCCTCCGGCGGGCGACCTGCAATGCGGCCTAGCTAAACCTCCTCGCCGGAGCGACGGAAGGAACTTCGCTCTACTCTACCACGCCCCACTGCTCGATTGCTGTCGCCGCTGCTTTTTCAAGTTCTGATTCGCGTGTAGTAAGTACAGTAGCTTGCTGTGATGCTGCGCGTCAAGGCTTGCGATATGTGTTGCAATTTTGCTCCTTCTTTATTTCGATCTACGAATGCCCATACCTTTCTCTATTTTGAGGCGTTGAACGACATCGTAGCAAATATGTGGAGAATGGCTGAGATGTGATCGTGCGCCGTGTCGATACTCCGGCACGCGTCGGAAACGCTTCGGTTGAAATTTTAAATTCCTAAACGTTTTGAAGCGTTCTAGTGCGAGTATGCAGTAATAAAATGTGCATCACAAGTTATTTTAATTGTCCATCGAGTTTAAATTTTAAAATTCCTAACGCTTTAGCTCAATGTTTGCAGGCAGAGAGCGTCATACTAAACAGACCAAGGAGGGGTCTTAGTGCATATCTTGATGCAGTTGATAAGTTGAGAAGCGTTGAGTTCTACTTTAATTCAAAGAGAAGCTACATAATCAGCGACAAAGTACTCAAGCGTGTGGATGAATTGCTTTGTAAAGCATCCGCAGAGTTGGAGAACGACTTTCATAGGCTCTTATCCAAATGCAGGTTCGGTTTTAACGCGTCTGCTGTATCCAAAATATCTCCATGTTTATAAGAGTCTCATGAAAAATCTTGCTGACTGTTGCTTACTGATTGTAGCAAACCTGTGGAACCTGAGCATCTTGTCGACTCTCGTCCAAATTTACAGCAGCGGTTGCCACATGAAAACATTTCTGCCGGTAGCTTAAATATATCATCCAAAGATTCTCGTGGAAATCTGATAGATGTGAATGCTGCATACACTCTTCCCACGCTCATCGATCCCCGTTACATCCCTCTGCTTGCAAAGTTGGTTCAGAAATCAGTTCAACTCGGTTGCCCACAGCAGTTTCTGAAAATCTACAGGTGGCAGCTTCTGTAGGCCCCAAATTACTTGCCATATAATGTCTCAATTTCCAGTTTGGCATGCTCACCATTTTTTTTCCATTTTTTCAGAGAGGTTCGGGGCTCGACGTTGGAACTAAATCTTAAGTACTTGGGAGTCGAATATGTTACAACTGAACAAATGCAGAACACACACGCTGGGAGCTTGGGTGCCAAAATTGCTGATTGGACCCAATTCTACCGAGTCGTGGTGAGGCTCTTGAATCCTTGTATCGTATAATGCATCTACTGTTAAACGATCATATTTCTCAGTACTGTTCGTTCTTGGCTATTTTTTGAACAGATGAAGTTGCTTTTTGCTGCTGAACGGAAATTGTGTGATCAAATATTTGAAGGAAAACATACAATAAAAGATAAGTGTTTTGCTGAAGTAACGGCAAAAAGTATGTCAACTCTACTCAGCTTTGGAGAAGCTGTTGCCAAATCCCAAGCTTCACCAGAGATATTATTCATGCTGCTGGATATGTATGAAACAACATTTGAACTTCAATCAGAGGTGAAGTTTCTAGTGCAAGTTTGCAGCCTCTAAGTGGCCTCCTTATCTATTATTTGCAACACTATCATCAAAACATAAATTTAAATACTCATTACTGCACTTAAGAGTGGCACGGCCATCAGAAAATCTGCATATGCACTTTCAATTCCAAGGTCCTCTGTAATACATGCTGCATGAGGGATAGCTGGTTGTACCTTTTATATTGATGTTCTAATTATTATGTTTGTGTTCACTATGTTAGGTTGAGGTGGTCTTTCGGGGATATGCATGCTGTGTACACCGGAAATCTGCACTTAATTTGACCAGATGCTTAGCATTGACTGCAAAAAGAACTTTCAATGACTTTAAAGAAAGCATTTTGAAGGACTCACCAAATAGTACGATTGCTGATGGAGCTGTGCATCCCCTTACCAGCTATGTCATTAATTACACCAAGTTTCTTTTTGAGTAAGTAATATAATATGCCACATCCAGGTTTCTTTCTTTATTAAGACTTCCCATAAAATATAGCCCAATACCATGCATTAGAGACAACCTCAACATATAAGTATAATGCAGCTACCAGTCATCAATAAAGCAGATATTCGAAGAATCTGGTACTGGTGGAACCAATTCTGGTTTGGCCTCTCAAATCATGGATGTTGCACATGCTCTGGAGACCAACCTTGAAGCCAAATCGAAGCAATTCGAGGATCGTTGTCTTGCTCACCTATTTATCATGAATAACGTCCATTATATTATCAGGTCTATATGCAGGTATAAAGATGACATCAAGAAAGTGATTAGAATCTTATTAATAGGATGTAATAATCATTTGCTTGCTTACAGTTCTGAACTGAAGGACTTACTTGGTGATGACTGGGTTCAACGGCGCCGGAGGATTGTGCAGCAACATGCTACTCAGTACAGAAGGGTTTCTTGGGGAAAGGTCAAATCACTAAAAGCTCAGTCTTTGCAACACCCTTTAAGCTAGCATCTCTGTGACTTCCCTGCATAACCTTCTCTCTGTTTGACCTATCGTTAAGATAAAAAATAAAATGAAAACTGCAGGCATTGGAGTTTCTCTCAGCTCAAGATCTAACTTCATCAAAAGGTTGGATCAGGGGTAATCTGAGATGCTTTCATATTATTGGATTTAACAGCAGTATAGCTTCCAAATCTATCATCAAAGAGAGGTTAGATTTTAATTCCTGAGATTTCATTGTGTTATGTAGTGTTTCTTTTGGTCTTGCTTCTTTTTTTCATATGGAGTTTTCCCAACACTCAGGTTCAGGTCTTTCAACATACAGTTTGAAGAGGTTTGTCAGAGTCAAATGAACTGGGTTATTCCTGACAAAGAATTGCGAGACGATCTTATTCTTGCTATTGCGGAAATACTGTTACCTGCTTACAGAAGTTTTCTGAGGCGCTTCGGGTATTTTTTTCCATTTCTCACTATCTGCTGGTTCTGCTTCTATCTTTTTTTTTGAAAGGAAGACTGCTTCTATCTGTTATTACGCTATTGAGTTTCTTAATATATTTCTCCTCTCTAATATGAGCCGGGATGACATGAGTATTTTTTTGGTTCCTTTTGAGAGGAATGCCATGCGTACCGTGGTCACTATTCTGCATAGTGACAAGAGTGTCAGTATTTACTTTGGTTTGATCATAACATGTGAACAGCATTACGAATTTTTACATACTTGTCTGGTGCACAAATTGTGTGTCAAAACTGCCTGTATTATTTTCTCCCCTGTGTCAAAACGGAAGACCATATCCGTGGTATGTGAGCTATAGGCTTGATAATGGTAGGGTCAGCAGTTTGCAATTTTTGCTGAGAGAAAACATTATCTTAAGTTCGCTGTATCATGAAGAAAAATATATGTGAATCATGTCCATCATCTTCACATAACTTCATAAGTTTTCTTCCTTGTACTCACTATTCAGTTTCATTGCAAAAATTCAAGTCACATAAATTAAGTGTTGAATCATATGATTTGACATTATTGATTGCTTTCATCATCCAGGCCTCTTGTTGGAAACAGCCATAGTAGCTCTTCAAAATATATAAAGTACACTCCAGAAGAACTTGAGGAAGCACTTGGTAATCTATTTGCGAAAAAGTCACTGATAAAACCAGGATGTTTTTTTCTCCAAGAACCCCAGCAACTGTAAGGTAAGAGCCTTTCTGTAAACTGTTAGCATACTACTCTGCACAAAAAGTGATGCACTGAGCTTCTGGGTATTTCTTGTTTTTCCTACCATGAAATGTGAGTGGATTCTGGAAGAGTATACGAGCCTATTTAGTAAATTGGGAATAGTACCATGAATTATAACAACATCTTAAAATCAGGTCCCAAACTTTTTCCGCATATGTAACTTAAATTTCCTTTCTGCATGCTTTCATATTTTCTTTTTCTTATTGTAATGAAATGCTAACTTTTCTTTGTTCCTCTCACTATCAATACATTGAGATGTACCCCGCTTAAGAAATAATATTGTATATTAATCAGCAGAGTCCTTTTCCCTTTGCATAAACAATTTCTGAAGGCCAATAGACCATACAGATTACAAAAATTGGATCCTGAATTTCAATTGTTTTATTCTTGATAAGTGGAGACATTGTGGATTAGAATTTATACGCTGACTTGAAAAGATGACTACGATCTTGGCTGCAGGGTCTTTCTGATATACTTCGTTCCAAAATATGTTGTGGCATCTGAGACGTCTTTTTAATGCGTTGATGTACCTGCTTTGATTTATAATGAAAATTCAATTAAAAAAAAGCCTCGGACTTTTTGGACCCTAGACATCAGGGCAATCTTCTTGCAGCTGTCTAATCAACATGTTACTCGTTCCCGGTGTTGTTTGGTCGATCAAGGGAGCCGTTTAAAGCTAGATCATATCCTCGAACGTGTAACTGCCGGGTCCGTCTGGTGGCCCTACCTGGTCGGCTGTCTGGCTGTGGTATGCAACAATCCTAAAACATCCATGGCCGAGATTAAAAGAGCGGCCCGCAGACACAGTGTTTGGCCCAATAAGCATCCACGTGTTTGTCCCAATACGCATCCACATATTTGGCCCAATTGGCCGGGCCCAATACGCATCCACGTGTTTGGCCCAATTGGCCGGGCCCCACCCACCAGACCACCATGAGTTGGCAACCCACAACGGCCACCACTTCCAATCCATCGAATCCCCATCCCTTCCAACCAAATCCGACCACGACCAAATCTCACCCCTCAATTTCCTCCTCCGCCAGCAGCAGCGGCAGACCTCGCCGGGGAACAGATCTGATCGCCGGAGAAAAGAGGAATAAGAAGATGGGCTCCGCGAGCCGCGCGTTGTCGTGCCTTTGCTGCCCGTTCAAGTGCCTGGCGTGCGGCCTGTTCAGCTGCCTGTGCAGCATCCTCACCTCCCTCCTGGTCATCGCCGGCGTCCTCGTCCTCATCCTCTACCTCATCTTCCGCCCCCGCATGATCGCCGCCACCGTGGACTCCGCGTCCCTCGCCCGCTTCGACCTCGCCCCCAGCTCGGCGCTCGCCTACAACCTCTCCGTGGACATCACCGTCCGCAACCCCAACAGGCGCGTCGGCCTCTACTACGACGACGTGGAGTCCCTCGCGCTCTTCGAGGGCCAGCGATTCGGCTACGCCCAGCTCCAGCCCTTCTACCAGGGCACCAACGACTCCACCAGGGTCTCGCCGCAGTTCCACGGCCAGGAGCCGCTCCGGGGGGACGTCGCCGCCGCCGACTTCAGGTCGCAGCAGCAGGACGGCAAGTTCGCCGTCGACGTCAGCCTCAACGCCAACCTGAGGGTCAAGGTCTGGGCCTTCAAGGTCCGCGGGCCCAAGGCAAAGATCACCTGCCCGCTCTCCGTCCCGGCGCCGGGGAGCAGCAACCCAGGGGCCACGTTCCAGCCCACCGACTGCAAAGTCTGGTTCTGATTCTGATCCACCTCACCTGCTGCCATTCGTTATTATCCTGCGACTCATTGCATTCTTTGTTTCGATTTCGGTCCTGTTGCATTCTTAGATCTACTTACCGTGACTCACCTGAGGCCTGAATTCATACAGTACTAGTTATTTGCGATTGGAATCACATTCACTCTGATAATCCAGCAGGCCTTGCTTTGTGGTGGGTGAGCTTGCTTTCACATTCACGGGTCAAGTCAGTACTCACACGGAAAGCTTGCAACCTTTCGTTTCGGCTACTCGAGACAGCGATGGAAACCTACTTTTAGTGCTGACCCAGTAAGCGCTCCAGACTCCAGCTCAGCTGTTTGTTAATCCACAAAACCTGCCCTAGTTTGCTACAGCACGCTACTCTACTCTACTCTACTCCAGGTTGGCATCGGTTGTCGCTTCCCATTCAGGACGGCCGGGCCAGGTCACTCGCGCCGTGTTCTGTTCTGTCCTGTCTACCCGAGGCAGGCCTTCTCCAGGCCGTTTCGGTGAAGGGGCCGTTCATTTCGGCCTTTCAAGCCTGTTTCCTCTCACGTAGTCCCTCATTTAGCCCATCGCTGAGTGAGGCCCACGCGCTACTGAATTGCCACGCCTAACTGTGCATGGCTTGGTTGGTGCACTGCTCCCTCCTTTTCGTGATATTTGACGCTGGTTATTCAACGTAATATTTGTAGTTTGAACATATTAGAGGGAGTATAAACCACTGAAACTGAAGCAATGCTGCACGCTATACCGTCAGAGCTCATATAAATGCCTTCTGCCGACACGGCGAGAAATGGCACATGCTCATTTACATCCATTCCAGTGATACGTTGGGACCACGTGGCTCTCCTCTTGACCCAGTAGCAAATGAAACCACGAGCAGTTTACCGATGCTACTACTAGTAGTAGTAGTACAATCCAAAGGCATCACATGGTACCCGCGACCCAAAGCCATCCTCCCTGAAGAAAAAGTAAAAAGACAAGAATAAAAGCAACAGGTGATGGCGATCCGATCGAGTAAGCACGAGACGCGCCCACACACACACGACATACTAGATTATTACAATCCGCAAATAATCTAAAAAGCACACGCCTTTCTGGTCATTAGCCTAGGACGCACTACTACTACTACTACTAACAAACATGCTAGCAGCAGCAGCAGCCGGTGTAATTAATAACAAGAGCAGCTGATAAGCATGGCGATTACGAGATGGTGGCGGCGGCGGCGGCGCATGGCTGGCGCCGGAAGCCAAGCCTCTCCTTCTGCAGGTCGTACTCCACGTAGTAGTTCTGCTGCTGGAAGCTCCCAAGAATGATGGCCGGACCGCCACCGACCGGCGGTCCGTTGGCGATGTCGGTCACCACGGCGAGGCAAATGGCCTCCTCGGCGCCACCGCCCGGCCCTGGTGGCGCGGCGCGGCCGGCGACCACGAAGGAGTTCTCCAGCGGGAACCGCATCTCGGCGCCGCCCCTAAAGTGGAGCGACAGCTGAGGCAGCTCCATGGACTTGGCCCCCTGCGGCAGCGCGAAGCAGGGGCGCAGGCCGAGGCCGTCCTCCACCTCCCGGGACCGGTTGTACCTGCCCCCCACCGCCGCGACCACCGCGGCCGCCACCGGCCGGAACACCGTCGGGTCGAGGTACGTGAACGTGGTGCCGGAGTCCACGATGGCGCCGCCGCCGGGGCCGGCGACGAACGCCCGCTCCGGCAGGCGCACGGCCTTGCCGCCCACCGTGACGCCGGTCAGAGCCACGTAGTAGTACACGGAGTAGGGCTGCTTCGCTACGGCTCGTGCTTGGCTCCTACTCTTAACAAAGGGGGCATACTGCATCCTCGTCCCGGCGTCGTTCCCTGCTTCCGGGCTCCTCCTATCTCTACCGAGGACGAGCTGGCCGCTGACGGCGGCGTCGTCGTCGAAGCGGCGAGACAGGAGGCAGTAGGAGAACCTGCTGAGGCCCAGCTGCGCGGGCACGGACGGCGCGCCGCGCCCGAACCCGGCGAGGCCGGACGGCGGCTGGTGCACGGACACGAGGCTGCATCCCACCACGAAGTTGTTGACGGCACGCCCCGGCGCGCGCAGCGTGTCGGCGATGAGCAGGCCGGCGGTGGATCCGGAGCCGTAGACGACGGCGTAGGGCGGGCAGACGTCGCTCGCGGTGCAGTTGGCGGTGGAGTGGACCCAGAGGCAGGAGGGGTTGCGGCATCCGACGAGGCGGGAGGAGGAGGAGCTCTTGGGGTGGAAGGTGGGGAAGGAGACGGCGGAGGAGCAGTTGCGGCACTCGTACTTGGACGTGCAGGGGACCCAGCTCAGGTGGCTGCCGGTGTCCAGGAGGACGGGGAGCTGCTGCGCCGGCGTACCGAGGGACGCGGTGAAGGCGTACCCGCCGTACGAGTACGGGTACAGCGCGGTGGTGCTCGTGCTCGTGCCCTTCTGCTGGTGACCACGCTTGAGGTGGGATGCGCGAGCCAGCGACGCGGCGGCCAGGCGGGACAGCGGGTGGCGGTGCTGCGCGGTGTCGGCGAAGCGCGGCATGTGCCGGTACAGCGGGAGCGTGGTCGGCGCGGCGGCGGCGGCGGAGAGGCAAGCCTGCAGGGCGAAGAGGAGCAGCGGGATCAGCGGCGGAGCCATGGTTGCTGAGGAGTGGTTTGGGTTTGTGTTTTTTTTTGTAAACGAGAGCGGAGCATATGTGCCTTGCTTGGGTTGGAGGAGTCGGCGGTGGGGGCCCATCGTCCATGATCCGCCCATGGATGGATGGATGGATGGATGGATGGGTTCACACGGACGCGCGGCACCAGGGATGAGTTCGCATCGCATGCACCAACACGGACGCGGCTAGCAGCACACAGAATCCATAGCATCCTCTCTCTCCTCCTGGATTTTTTTTCTTTCGATGCTGACCAAGACGAAAGGAACATACTTTGAGACAGGCAATGTTCAATGCTACTAGTAGTACGTATCAACTGGATCAACCTAATGCCAATCACCTTACCGGCAGTGTCTTCAATGAATCAACCTAACATCCATGACCATTAATGGCAACAGTGTACTTATTCTCGGAAGGTTGAGATGTGAAAAGGTTAGTCAGGGACCATGTGAGAGTGATAAACAGAGCGGGGCCGAATTTGGATGATGGCCCACGAAAGCCTGCCCGTTTAGTAGGCCGGCGATCAGGACCCTGAAATGGGCCGCGCCGCGCCGCGCTTATGGAATCACTCTGTCAAGTTTCCGGTTTGGCATTTGCGTCCTCGGAGGAACAGGAACAGCAGGCGGCAGGGGCGGAGGTGAGCGCCACGAGCAAGTCCAGGAACGCGCCCACGATGAGGCCGTGCGTGCTCTTGCCGTTGGCGCTGAGGTACCACCCCAGCATCTCCTGGAGCCAGCCCCAATCGTCGATGCCGTGGCTCATCACCATCTCCTCCATGGACCGCCGGAAGTCGCCGTACGGGTCGGCGGAGTCGATGGCCAGCGCCGTCGCCCCGTCGAATACTGCTGCTGCCGCCGCCGCCGCTGCCTTCGTTTTCATTTTAACGATGGAGCTCGTGGACTCGGGCTCGAAGGAGAGCCGGCCGTCCGACCGGAGGCTGCGGACGATCGCCTCCTCCTCCTCGTCCTCCTCGACGGCTGCCGTGCAGAGGCTCTCGGAGGACAGGCTGCAGGGGTGCTGCTCCTGCTCGTAGGCCGGGTTCATCATGCTCGTCTTGAAGCAGCCTTCCTCCGCCTTGCCGTCGCTTCGGTGGCG
Organism: Neostapfia colusana; assembly: GCA_030760725.1. NCBI lineage: Eukaryota > Viridiplantae > Streptophyta > Magnoliopsida > Poales > Poaceae > Neostapfia > Neostapfia colusana. The sequence continues at coordinate 414,442 of JASWHV010000017.1, forward strand.
CTGCATGAACACGATCTCCGGCCGGCTGCCGCGCCGGAAGGAGAGCGTTCTCAACTGCCTGCAGCTCCAATATAAATATATAATTTAATCGATTGCTGCTGCCTACCAACGATACAAGGAGAAAGAGCATCGAAAACTCCCGATTTCCTTTTTTTTTAGCCTCCTCGTGCGTGTGCATCAGTAGTCAAGATGCTTTCTTCTCCCTGCCCTTGGCAACCCCCAACCCCACAAAAAAAAACCCCCGAAAAAGCAGTCAAGCATAATAATCCAAAAGTAATCATAGGGTCTGCTACCCTGTTCTTTTCAGAGGGAAGGACACCTGGACAAGGGCATGGATTTACTCGAAACAAAGTGTTCCTGACATCTTAATTTCTGTGAAATTTGAACCACTACTACTACTACTACCAAGTATTCCTCGCGCACAGGTTTCACTATCAGGAATGGCAAGACCTAGAAGCAGAAGCTACGAGATCTAAATTAAATGCGCTGTTGATGATCTTTCAGTTTCTTGCTTTGCGTCTATGGTGGCGACCACCACAGAGTTTGGAGCATTCTCTTTATACACAAAGCTCGTCTAACCATGAGACCGAATTTATAGCACTCGCCTCAGATTAAAGGTTTCTCTTCTCTTTTCCAGCAGTCAGTTCTTCTGTGGTTGTGTTTACCCTCATACTCTGATGTACGTAGGTACTACTGGAGTATCTTATTGATCATTGGCGCCTCCATTCAGATGTTTCGGTCAGAAAGCGCGCCATTCGGGGAGGCAGCGAGAATGCCGTCGTAACCCGGCATCAAAATCTCCTCTCGGATCTCTACACAGAAGAATAGCTGAAATAATTGATACTCACATAATAAACTTGGAGTGCATACCATGTTGTTAGCGACAGGAGAAGACCACTGCACAGTGCTGTCCTGGATGCGACGGATCGGGTAACCTAGCAGAGCTCCACGCCTAAGCAATGGAGCATGGATGGAATTGTACTAGCTGGTCGGTGGCGAGGCTGATGATGCCATTGGCTTCTTGAGTTCTGCAGAAGACAAGCTCGGCATTGTCGTGGATGCAAAGAAAGAAGAAACCTGCAGCCGTTCGTTCGTTGGGAGACATCGCAACAAACCTGGATGAGGTGGAGCGCGTGGACGTCGGCCTTGACGAGGGCGTAGCGCTCGGCGGCGGGATGCTTGGCCGGGGAACTCGGTGTCCATGGAATTTATTTCGTGCGCATCCTTCCTCATTGGGCCGGATTTCATCTAGCGAAATACATCGGCCCATTTAGAAATTTCAATCTTCAAAGACATCGGATCGGAGTATATATGACAGAGGATTTGAGTGCGAGATATGACTCAATTGACGATGCTCACTTGAGCTACTCACACAAAAAAAAAACAGACAAAAAAAAACGATGATACATAGACGTTGTAACTCGCTGGAACACGTGACGTGGACAAACCACATGCAGACCAGAGTCGCGCGAAACACACACAGGTGTGACACGATGGAAAAGTCAGCGTTTCCTGACGGCGAAGGCGCCCAAGACGACGAGGAGCATGAGGATGAAGACGGCGAGGAAGGAGGCCACGACGGCGCCGCTGGTTCTCTGGCAGAAGCCGTGGAACTGCATGCAGATGGGCGCCCAGTTGGCCCGCAGGTTCCCCGAGTGCGCCAGGTCCACGATGGCCGCGGCGGCCGCGGCGGCCGCCGCCAGCAGCGCCACCAGTATCTGCAAACGACGCGGTCACACAGAAACGACTCATTAATCAGTACTATACATAGTGATGCCCCTGCCTGCCTGCGTGCCTGCCTGCCTGCCTGCCTGCCGCGGATCGGAGGGAGCGATAATATAAGTGCCCGGCCGGCCGAGTATTATTTGCATGGCTCTCTCCTCACCATGTCGCAGACCTGCAGGAGAAGCCGCAGGACGGTGGCCTGTGGGCGCAGGAAGACGGCGGCGGAGAAGGGGAGGGACAGCACCAGGTACCCCGCCGCGACCGCGTTCGCCACCATCAAGAACCTGCAACACGTACGCGCGTCTGCAGTCAGTTTGCGATCCATCAGTGTACACTAGGTATAATACATGAACGACGACCGCGTGACAGTACTACTGACACTAATGCCGGGAACTCGTCGAAGCGGGCGCGGAACTGGAAGTACTGGGTGAAGACGGAGAGCGTCTCGTCGGCCGTGGCCGTGGCGATGGCGGCGGCGAGGGCCGGCCCCAAGGCCGCGACCCTCAGCACGAAGTCGACGAGCGCCACGCACCGGCTGCCGCGGTCGGCCCGCCGGAAGAACGGGAGGATGCCGGCGCCGGTCTTGCGTGGCGCCGTGGCGCCAACTGGAGCGGCGGGAGGAGGAGGAGGAGGAGGCGCCGCGTCGACCGGCGCCTTGCCGTTGTGGCGGGCGACGACGTCGTCGATGGGGATGACGTGCGCGGCGGCGCCGGACGACTCGCTGGTGCTCATGGTCACTGTCCCTGTCCGGCGGGCACTGCTTGCCTAATAAGTGGGAAGAGCTACGTACTTGGCTTATTAGCTCGATTGTGTGCTTGTGTGTTGCATGGATGAAGAGGAATTTATATATAGAGGGGAGAGAAGCAGGAGTTGTTGAGGTGTCTGTGCATTCGTGAAGTGCGGTTTGTTTGTGGACGGAGAATGTGGTTCGGCAGCAAAAGTGGTTGCCAACAGCTACGCAATCAGGAGACATGAGTTGGTAAACCTCAAACACTAGTGCAGGTGCAGGTGCAGAGTCAAAAGGACCACGAGATATTTCTTGAATTGCAAATCCAAGTACTGTTTATATAGTTCACAGCACCTTTTATTTTCCTTTTTTGAGGGAACGGTTTACAAGACCTGAAACGACGCAGTGGAGTGTCCGTGCGCCGTTTGACGCGCCCAAGCCATCCGACCGCTCTATCTGTTCGGTTCCACGAAACGGCGATGGCCTCCTGCCCTGCTTCCCCCAACTGAAGCAGTGGGCGTTTCTAGCTACCAGTCGCAAGTTTGCAATGGCCATTTGCTGATGAAATCTACCATTGCCAAAGACCACAACTAGACGAGAAGAGGTACAACGCTTGAACAATTTGAAAGTGGGTAGAGCTGACGCAATAATCCCACAATAATACTTGTAGAAATTTAGGCTGGACGAAGAGATCAAGATTTGCAAAAAAAAAAAAACAACAACCCACTGAATCCAGCTGTTTTTCGCCTCTAAACAGAATTCCACCATCTTCTCCGAGAAATATACCAATATGGGAGCTAGTACCACAAGTTCTACGAAACAACGAACAAAGACTGGGCGAAAAAAAAACAACGCTCGCTGTACAAGTTTACACGCCTACCAAGCAAGATGACATTTACATCAACAATCCTTTTTTGACGCTTTCCTTCTTTTTTTTCCCATTCAGAGGAACCAAGAAAAAAAAAACTCCCTTCTCTCCCCAATTAATTTCCTGTCTGCAATACTTATTTCAACTTTGATGTCTTTGCCATCATCTCTTTCAGGGACTCTGTTGTCGCTTTCTTCCATATATACATCCTACAGAAGATGGGACGAAGCCTCACACGCACAAATCAGAACCAAGTTAAGGAACCACTAGCCAAATCGACAAATCACCAACACCTACTTCCAGATCCAATAATACTCTGTTCAAACAAGCGCCTGCACCACAAGCGAAGACAGTGAGAAGTTTTGAGGAGCAAAAGCTCGCCAGTTTTCAGGCTGACACCAACCGGGTAACGATAAGTTAGTAGAAAGCGTTTACCTGAAATTATGTGCATCTTGTCGGCTACAAAGCTGTTCAACTTCAATGACCACTGCTGCTACTTTGCTCATTGTTATAACCATCCTTGAGTGATTCTTGAGCTTCATTCACCATGTTTAGTGATAGCAACGCTGCAGCCTGAAGGTAGAATGCAGTTGACCATGTTGGGGATATTACCAAAGCTTGTATTGCGTCACTCAGTGCTTGCTGTGGCATGTCACTCATCAAATAAGACAGGCAGCGCCGAGCATAAATGGTAGGTGAAATCATCGTACCAACTTCAATGAACTGCAAGTAAAAGGAAAGTCAACAGCAGCCTTGAGGTTCTTCCATAAGCATCGAAATTATAGCATCCTTCTTCTTAGGGTTTGTAGCCCATAATTATTTTTTTCTCGGATTTTCAGAATATAATGGAACATATTGAAAAATATTTAAACATGTTCCCTAGTGACATCTGATCACATTCAATCATGCAACTTCAATACCTCAGCCACAGACTCAGAAAGGATCACAAAAATATAGAGAAAACAACCTGGGAATAACAATCGATAGCAGTAGTAAAATCCTTTTGTCGGAAAGCATTGTCACCCTTCTTCTTCGAATTCAGCGTATCTTGCATTTGATTGGTCCACATCTGAAATGAGAGCTGCAGCACAGAAGATTTCAATAAGTATCACATGACAGCAAAGTAATATGAACATTTGAAACAAATAGGGTATCAAATGCCCCGTTGTAAATAACAGGATGACTGCAAAGGGATTTAAGAACTACATAATGGGACGGTTAACAATTAAATAGCAACCGAAATGATATTTCGTAGAACAAAACTTTATAGTGTAACTATTTAGTAGTATCTGCAATAAAGTAGATCAGAGGAGAGGTAGAGAAACATCATAATATTATTGACTGAAACAATACTAGTAACAAGAGTCATTCTAGCGGTGTAGCCGCTAGGATACAAGAAGTTTTTGCTTGCTTGAGTGTTTCTAATAATACTGTAAAAGCATACGACGTACACATAAGAAAGTTCGTATAACCCCGACAAACAATGATATTAACTCTAAAAAGAAAAATGTGAACCTCGTTTGCTGTTCCCTCATCATCCTTGTATCCTGTCTTTTCAAGAATTTCATGTATTGCTGTGAGATCCTTTCTAGAACAGGCTTCGGCAAGAGGAGAAAGGGGCAGTGATTGGATAGATGATGCACCGCCGCGTGGAATATCCATTAGTTCATATGATGGGGTCTGTAAAAGAATTCAACATTACTTTAGTTGTAACATTGTATCCTAGGTCAAAACCTCAACATTACCATAGTTATAAACTTATAACATATTAGTTCAATAAAGATGACATCATGACTTACCCAAACAGCAATCACTTGAGATTGAGACAGATCTAATTTCAGCTTTGCAGGCTAAAATTTAGCGTAAGCCTAACTTGCTCCCAATCCAATTATTTTATCAGTGTAAATTACGAAGGGGCAAAATGCTATACTTCTAGTGGGTTATAGAAATTAACTATGAATTATACAAGCCCCAAGTGCAATTTTCCAACATAATGCTATATAAACGATCAAGAATGCGAGAGAATGGAAATTATTTACCTCAACATCCTTCTGAAGGGGGGTCAATGCTTGCACAAGAGATCTCACATTAGGTCGTTCACGGGGTTCATAGTGGAGGCACCTTGAAGCTAATCGCACCAGTTCTGTTCCTTCCTCATTTGAAAATTGACCCTCCAAACAGGAGTCTGTAAGCATATTAAAATTTCGATCTCGAATCAGGTCAAGAGCCTGCACATATTTGCTCCGGAATCATCAGTCTGGTAAAGATGAAGATAGAGACATGAAAATACTAGCAGAAGTCATAGTTATGCCTGCATCTAAATCCTAACTGTTATTTGTCTCATCACTGAAATGTTGTTCCCATTCCCAAACAGTTATGTTTTTAGAGCACTCTTCCACATGATCTGGAATAGTCAACATGATAGCCATGCCACTCTATTGACCTTCTAATTCTACAAAGATAACATCAAATGACAACAAGTGACGATCCATCATCTCAACAAAGATGGTCTTACATTGCTTTGCAGAAATGGAAGTATCCAGCTTGTCAATAAAAGCAAAAAAAATTGCAAGTCGATGTAAAAATGAGGGCCTTAAGAAGATCATGGAAACAGGCAGACTGCAACATAAATTAGCTCCTAGATGTAACTACGTTGATGAACAAGCCTTCGATGGGGAAATTATGTAATTTGCCAATAGGTTAAAAAAACCTTAAAAAATCGAATAAGATGAACATCTCATAGAAGAACTAGAGTTCAATGTTGTTACATGGCTAGGAGGAATATGCTTCCCACTAAGAACATCCAACAGCAAGGTTCCAAAGCTGTAAATGACACTTTCAGGGGTGATCCTTCCTGCAGGTTGAACAAAAAAAATTGAGATACTGACAGCTTGAGGCTCAAGATACTAAGTTAGAATTAAACCTAAGACCAATGAAAAGAACAAACTGTAAAACATTACGGTTACATACATGGTGACTGGTTGAAATTGACATGATCATGTATCAATTATATTTTTATTCACGTATCAGACCAGTGGTGTGCACAATTTTTACTAATCTAATGTGTGACTTTCTGAAAACGGTTCTATATTATAGCATGATAATCTTAGGATGACGACATGAACGGCGTCATCTTAGGATGCTAGGTCGAATAACAAACTGTGCTTGCTTTACAAAGGTTAAGGGTGTTCCACATGAAAAGAAAAAAAATAATGTCATTAACACAGGGCGCAGTATAGATGAAAAGTGCACATAAATTGATGGCATAGATGCAATTTTTCCGCCTAAACTCTGAGCAATGTAGTTAAAGAAACTTTGAAGCAGAGTTGTCTGGACAGAACGAGTGCTAAATGAAACTAGATTTAAGAATTAGAAAAGAAAAAAAAAAGAGTCACCAGTTCTCATGTATTCAGGAGGTGTAAATGCCAAATTGGTGCTGTAACTTTTTCCATCCCGACTGTTCTTCATAAGACCAAAACAGGAAAGTCTTGGATCACAGTCCTGCAGTGTGTAACCAACGTCAAAATGTTAAAATGTATTGATGACAACGTATCAAACATAATTCACATTATACTCACATCATCAAACAAAACTCTGTAGGCATTAAGATCATGGTAGAGAGCACGCCCCTTACTGTTGCAGTATTCTAAAGCCTCAGCAAGATACAGAACAACCCTTAATCTCATGGGCCATTTCATTGCTTGTGACTCCCCTGTGAAATGCACACAGTGAAAAGGAAATTGCATCATTAATCCCCATGAGGCACTCAATAATGAATAGGCTGGAAACAAAGTTGGAAATTAGGTAATAAGTAGAAGGCAAGTTTACATGTCTGGGTCTGATTTGAAGTTCAAGGAATGAAGGAATAAGTTCAATAGAATACACAAGTGCACCAACAGGAAGTAATAATTAAAAGAAGTGATGTCATAAAGTAAAGAGTAAACCTTAAAAGTTAAAACTTCTTAGTTGTGCCATCAGCAGAATACACAGGTGCACAAATAAGAACTAATTAAGAGAATGATGTCATAGACCTTAATCTTCTTAGTAGTGCCTTTGGTTGCGAGTGTGAATAATTGAAGATACATGTTTTCTACCTGCTAAGCATGATAACGGAATGAACTGCTTTCAAAGGACTTACAATGGAAGAGATGTTTAGCTAATGTGTCATTGGGCATGTACTCTGCAACAAGTAATCTCTCATCTCCTTCGCAGCAACAACCAAGCAAATTTACCAATCTTCTGCTCCGAAGCTGGCCAACTGATCTAGCTTCTTCCTGAAAAAAAAATTCCCATCAAAGTCAGTGCTGGCATATCTTTGAAAGTATGCAATTACAAGCAGAGCATATAAAATCCACAATTCATACCAACAAAGAGGAATGTTTTTGGACAAGAAAAAAATCATTTATATGGAGGATACACTGCTAATGTTTAAAATATTTCTGTGTCATTTCTCATGGAAGTCACCGTTGTAGGTGACATAATAAGAAATAGATGTAACAAATCAGAAGGCACATACAATACTATACAACGAGCATAACTAATCTATAGTCAAAATAAAAAAATCAATAACAGATGAGGATCATTACTAAATCATTAGTGAAAATGCCGAAGAGCTATGGCTATGAAAACTACATATATAAGATTCCTTTTATGGAAACAAGGGGAAATCATGTGCTACTATGTGCACAGTTTGAACTAACAGGTTTCATAAACTAACTTGACAGACGAAAATGGTAACTGACAGAAACAGTTGCGCTTGTATAACAGTGGAATCTAGTAATGGAACAGGGAGCATAAAAATACAAAAATGCCATAACAGTCATTATTAAAGCAGTGGTAAAAATGATGGATAGCTAATATGTGCACAGTTCAAATTAACGGTTTCATAAACTAACTTGACAGACGAAAGTGGTAACCGGCAAAAACAGTTGCACTTATATAGCAGTGGAATCTATTAATGGAACAGGGAGTAGAAAATACAAAAACGCCATAACGGTCATTATTAAAGCAGAGGTAAAAATGCTGAATAGCTAATATGTGCACGGTTCGAGCTAACGGTTTCATAAACTAACTTGACAGATGAAAGCGGTAACCGGTAAAAAACAGTTGCACTTGTTTAGCAGTGGAATCTAGTAATGGAACAGGGAGTAGAAAATACAAAAATGCCGTAACAGTCATTATTAAAGCATCGGTAAAAATGTTGGATAGCTAATATGTGCACGGTTCGAATTAGCGGTTTCATAAACTAACTTGACAGATGAAAGCGGTAACCAGCAAAAACAGTTGCAGTTGTTTAGCAGTGGAATCTAGCAATGGAACAGGGAGTAGAAAAATACAAAAATTCCTAACCGTCATTATTAAAGCAGAGGTAAAAATGCTGAATAGCTAATGTGCACAGTTTGAACTAACGGTTTCATAAACTAACTTGACAGATGAAAGTGGTAACCGGCAAAAACCGTTGCACTTATATAGCAGTGGAATCTATTAGTGGAACAGGGAGTAGAAAAATACAAAAATGGTGTAATGGTCATTATTAAAGCAGAGGTAAAAATGCTGAATAGCTAATATGTGCACAGTTTGAACTAACGGTTTCATAAACTAACTTGACAGATGAAAGTGGTAACCGGCAAAAACCGTATATAGCAGTAGAATCTATTAGTGGAACAGGGAGTAGAAAAATACAAAAATGGTGTAATGGTCATTATTAAAGCAGTGGTAAAATGCTGGATAGCTAATATGTGCACAGTTCGAATTAGCGGTTTCATAAACTAACTTGAGAGATGAAAGCGGTAACCGGCAAAACAGTTGCACTTGTTTAGCAGTGGAATATAGCAACGGAACAGAAAATAGAAAATACAAAAATGCCATAACGGTCATTATTAAAGCAGCAGTAAAAATGCTGGATAGCTAATATGTGCACGGTTCGAACTAACGGTTTCATAAACTAACTCGACATAAGAAAACGGTAACCGACAAAAACAGTTGCACTTGTTTATCAGTGGAATCTAGTAATGGAACAGGGAGTTGAAAAATACAAAAAAATGCCACAATGGTCATTATTAAAGCAGCAGTAAAAATGCTGGACAGCTAATATGTGCACGGTTCAACTAACGGTTTCATAAACTAACTTGATAGACAGAAACGGTAACTGACAAAAACAGTTGCGCTTGTATAGCAGTGGAGTCTAGCAATGGAACGGGAAGTAGAAAAAAGTACAGAAATGTCGTGACGGTCATTATTAAATCAGCGGTAAAGAATAGCTATGTAAATACATCTACATGTTCCTTTTATTGTACTTCCTGCAACCGTTTCCTCTTATTCGACATCATATTACTCTTAAGCTCACATTAACCAGTTGATCATGAAATCTGGGGAAAAAAAAGGGAGGCATCCTTGTGTTGTTGAATGTGCAGCGTGGACTAACTAACCGTTTGATTGGTGAGGTAACTGAAAAAGTGTTTAACGAACAAAAACGGTAACCGAGAAAATGATGGGACTGATAGGATATGGTATGATTGCCGTCTCACATTGTCACATATGTCGAGCAATGGAATCTAAACCCCAAAATAGTGTTAGGCAAGGAGTTGGTAGGTGCCACCATTCCATCCATGAGCCATCATGATCCGTCCAAAAGCATAATAAGCAAACACTGACAGGTATACAGCATATCATTATAGGAAAGGAACAGGTACAAATCAACAACAACCTCCATGATAAGAGACATTTGAACCAAAAGTTGCAAAGAATCTACCACGGCCGCAATAACGAACCAGGAGGCAGGCAACGAACCGAAAAATGCACATTTTGTGGGAAAGGGTACGGTCGATAATACCATGAACTGGCGGGAGTCGGGCCAGGCGGAGCGGTTGAAGCGCTTGACAGCGATGCGGCGCTGGGCGTCGAGCTTCCCCTTGTAGACGACATTGGGCGCCTTCTCGCCATGCTCGGAGACGATGTTCTCGACTGCGAAGCCCGAGGTGGCCAGGCGCAGCTGCTCGAAGGAGAACTCCTGGAAGCCGGGCAGGTCGTAGGCCTCGCCCTGGTCCTCGGCCACTGAAAAAAAGAGAGAGAGAGAGAGAGAGAATTGGATTGGGGTACAGAAAAATTACTCCGGTAGAAGTCCGTTTCCGAGGGAGGGAAGAGAAGTAAGTAATCCGCGAACCTAACACACGCGACGAAATGAAACAAGAGAAAATGGAAAGAGGCGGTGCGGAAACAGCAAAAGCGCGAGAAAAGCAGCGCAGAGATAGAGGCCAGCACCAGTCTCGGCGTGGTGGTCGGTTGCGCCGTCGTCGGGCGCGCGGCGGCGACGGCGGCGGCAGCAGCAGGCCCTGGAGACGCAGGCGCCCATTTGGATCGAAGCGAAGAGGGAGAGAAATCTGCAGGAAAGCAGGAACGGTGAGAAGAGGTGGAATGAAGCGGGGTTGATTCAGAGCGCGTCGGATCTGAGCGAGCACGGCGGGAGGTGGAAGCGAGGGCCACTCGCCTGAGGCGAGCAAACGGAGGCGGTGGGGAGCTGCAGCAGGAGGACGAGGAGGAGGAGTTGGATTTGTTGGGGGGGAGTTGCGACTGCGGGGAGAAGGAGAGAGTAGAGTAGTAGTGTGTATTTCTTGGCTACTATTAATTAATTATACAGTATCTCTATCTCTAGCAGTAATAAAAGGGGTGCTGCTGCTGCTGCTCCTGGTGGAGTAGTATTTATTTGTCACTTAAATACAGTATTCATTTGTACTACTACAGTACGTATTTTACACCGACATGCCTGCACTGTACTGTACTGTTCCGTTTTTTTAGAGTAAACCAGTCTCGTTCGAGAGAGAGAGAGAGAGAGAGAGGGAAGCTAGAAACGAAGAAGGGAAGAGGAGGCCAGCGCGGCGCGGATGAGAAAACTGTCAAAGGACTGACTGCTTTTCACGTCAGTTGCTGCGGCGGACAGGAGTTTGCCATCTGATTTGTCACTCAAAGTGACGCTCTGCCTCCAACCGCTCTCTCTCTCTCAATTTTAATGACGTTTGGAACAAAAAGTATAGTTCAAATACTAGGAGTAGAATGGAAGAATTTGACAGAGACCGACAACGGTCAAAAGCAAACCTAACCTGCTGCTACTACGGTAAAGTAAAGTAGCACCTAGTATATATATGACAGAGACATTATTAACAGAAAATCCATGTTCAGGTATATCTACTCCTACTAATAAGGAACACGGCAGCTTCACAATCGGTAAAAACGAGCAGTCCAGTCCTGATGCTCATGTCAAGTTCCGTCCTGCCAAACATTGACTAAATCATCAGCTGGGCTGGGCTGGGCTGGGCTGGGCTGGGCTGGGCGGGGGCACGCCAAAAATGTAAGCAATGCCCCGAATGCTATGCTATGCATGAGAGGAGGCTGGGAAAGTTCAAAAGGCAAGCTGGTGGTATTGGAGCGAGGCCTGCACGACGACGCGCGCGCCGCGTAGGAGACGCTGTCTGTCTGCCTGAACTGGATGATCCCGTCCAGTCCAGTCCAGTCCAGTCCAGTCCAGCTATACGTACGTGATCGCCTCCTGTCCCTGTCCTGTCCTGTGCTCTTCTGTTCTGTTCTGTTCTGTGATCTGCGGGGGCAACGCCATGCCATGGGTGGATGGCCCGACCGAGGAAAGAGAGGAGGTGGATCGACCTGGAACGAGCTAGTCTTGCTGTCATCGTCGTGAATTGACACGGCAGGTGCCGATTAGACTATCTCTCTATCTCGGAGCTGGGCTGGGCTGGGCTGGGCTGGGGGTAACGAGCTAGTACCTAATATATCTCACCCGGACACAAGCTCCTCGCGCGCTGCCCTTTGGATTGATAAGCAAACGGATCGGAGTAGCCTACCTGCTGATTATTAGGTCAATCATCATACGGAGTACTACTTTATCGGTTTCGAAATATTTAACCGATCTGGAGCAAGCAATCAGTTGAGTCGACGTTGATGTGACTTGCCACCACCGACCTCCTCCCGCGCGTCCGGATTCCCACGGGCCCAAACGAACATTGGAGGAGATCATGTTGCGTTGCAAGTGAGGCCTAACTTGGCTGTATGACCTGCGAGAGGAAAGAAGAAAGCCCAAAAGGCCGCGTGTTTGCGGCCCAACCGTAGCCCAATGGAACTACTAATGTTTTGAACGCTCATTGATCCCCTTTTGGATCGTTGCAGATGCAGTTGGCATGATAAAGATAGATAGATAGAGAGAGAGAGAGAGCGAGCGAGTTGAGTTGAGCAGCAGCAGGAGGAGGACAAGGACATGAAGATGCTGATGGCGGGGCCGCGAGAGGGGCGACAGGAGGACGACGCGCTGGCGGCATGCGGGCCCGTTTCTGTTCCATGCTGGGCCTTTTACGTGTGCGGCGGTAGGCCCGGCCTGCCGGCCTCTCAGACACTTCCACATGACCCTTGTCTTCCGTCCCCGTCCGTCCGTCCGCCCGCTTTCTCTCTCTCTCTCTCTCTTCTTGGGCCCTCGGCTCGGCTGCTGGGTGAATTCGGGAACGCCCAGCTGACGATCATCCATGGACGGACCAACGAGGAGGACTGGAGGAACGAGTTTATCGGTACCGTGAAGATCGGGTAACTGCATAGAGGGTAAAAGACAGCTCAAGCCCCGTCTCCTCGCTGATGCGGGTGCTAGCATAGCCACGTGTCCTTGCCCTCGAGGTCAGCTCCGGGGATGCCACGTGCGCTTGGGCTCCAGAGCCGATCGACACGTGCCCTGGGCTCCGGTTCGAGACACCCTGCTGAGGTGAGGTCTGGAGCTGCCACGTGTTGGTGCGCTCTGAACCTCCTCTCTGTTGCAGAGGGCTCCGGAGCCGACACGTGCCCTGGGCTCCGACCCGAGCCTACCCGCTGAGGTGAGGTCCGGGGCTGCCATGTGTCGGTTGGCTCTGAACCTCCTCCCTGTTGAGGAGGGCTCCGGAGCCGACACATGCCCTGAGCTCCGGTCCGAGCCTACATGCTGAGGTGAGGTCCGGAGCTGCCACGTGTCAGCGGGCTCTGAACCTCGTCCTCATCTCGGTGTTCGCCCGCTCTCTTGAGCCAGATCACGCTAGCTAGGGACGTCAAGCCCCTCCAAACAAAGCAGTTTCGCGAGCTGCTCTTGTAGGAGGTCGAGAGGAGTGTCGTAGCTCACAGGCAGACAGAGTTGTTTCTCGCAGTGAATGTAGTAAAGCGAGAGGGAGCATGCAGCCAGAGATGAGGTTGTTGCAAAACTAAGCTTGTATCTACGTAGTTGCATGAATGGTGGACCTGGCCTGCTTTCGTTTGTTCACCTCAGATCCCTATCCCTGTTAATTACTCGCTTGTCCCTCTCACCAAAACCAAACATCGATCCATGGATCCCAAACAAAGAGAAAAGGAGGGCGAATGCATGGGCCTGCTGCGCCTGCATGTGCGATCCATGCCGAATGTGGCAGTGTGTGTGCAGTTAACACCGTCCACTTTAACCCTAGCTACTGCCCCGTCTCTCTCTCTCTCTCTCTGTCCCTCCTTCAGAACTCCCAGATCCAGAAATTATGGGACTGGTCTGCGTCTGCGTTGCACCCGTATGTACATGCATGCCGCACTCAAGTCAATGCTTCATGCTTATTTGTTCTATATTCTACTCTCTCGTCTCGAATTATTTAAATCTGGTTAGCAGTTCAAAATTACTCTTTTCTCTGGTTCTGAAATATAAGGTCATCTCAAGGTAAAAATAGTAGTAAGTATATAGTCCAAACAAGCAAGAGTGATGGACAGTGAGCTGCACCATACAAGAAAGATTTCCCTAGCTAGCTTGTAGGTACGCACGCACGTACGCAGGCACGCCGGCCGGGGTCCACGATGCCGGCTTCATATCGATGGGGGACACGCGCGCGCGTCCACCAGCGAAGCGAGCCAGCGAGGACAGGCCCATGTCTGTCTCTCTCTCTGACGTCCAAAGCGTGCGAGGTTATTAACAGCTGCATGCTAGCTGTCGTCGATCGTGGCGTAGCAAAGCAGCAGCCATCGCCCAACCCTGTCGGCCCCCTTGTAGTTGTAGCGGCTAGCTAGCTTTTCTCACTCTCACCAGCCATCTCTCTCTCTCTCTCTCTCGCTGTCTGTCTGTCTGTCCGTCTGCGAGGTCGCTCAGCTCCTTTTTATTTCCCATGGCCATGGATCCAAGCTAAGCTAGCTAGCTAGCTGGGTTTTATAAAGAGCCCATCGATCCGGCCCGTTGTTTAGCCATGCATGCTAGCTAGGTGATTTCGTTGTTCAGGCCAGAAAGCTAGTGGAGGACTCCAAAGGGATCGCATTGATCTCGCGCGCGCGCCTTCGTCTGCCTAGGCAGTACATAAGTAGAATTACAGAGCGAGCGAGCGAGCTAGCTGATGATCTTCATGCGTGCGCGCGCAGCCACAAGATCAGTGCAATCCCCTTGGAATTTTCCACTTGCCTCCGCGCGCGCCTCGATCTATACACTGCATGCACCTAGCTAGCTCGCTGAGAACGAAGTTTATTCCACCTGCAGCAGGCAGCTAGCAGCTGCCTCCGGCCCCTAGCATAGCTGCTCCGTCCGCCGGCGCCGGCCGATCGAGAATTTCCTTGCTCTGAGAATCGCATACGTACGTACGCTCAAATCAACAAGGACGCGTAGTAAGTCGATCGCGACAGATCTAGGTAAGTTGTTCATCCTCGATTTTGTTTCTGTTTCCCCTGCTACTGCTAGCCAGCTGCTGCTGCTGCTGTCTCCTCATATCACCTTTGTTAATTTTCGCTCGAGTGGAGGAATGAAATCGTCGTACGTGATCTTCTTGAAAGAAGAAACCTGCAGAAGCATATATCATCGGTTTTAATTTGTTTGCCCAAGTAGTTGTTGTTCTTTCCTCCTCAGGCACACTAGCTAATTGTGCCACACAAGCATCTAGCTAAATGTACAGGTATTTCGTATTTGCCGCTGCTGATGCTGAATTAACGCCTTCACGTTTATGATTCATGGCCTCATGGGATAAAAAACCTCGACCGATGGTATGTAGCTAGAGGCCGTATTTGGTGCTAATTAATATATATAATCTTTTGTTGGTGATTTTCATGTACGTACCACCCGCGCTAAATAATTCGAAACGGAGGGATTAGGTAGGAAACTGAATTTGTAAAAGTAAATGGAGGCGGTTATAGACAGATATGAAATGGATCCTTATGATTCTGAAAAGATGCGCGTATGAACAGCAGTAGCTGCATGCACAGTATGCTGACCTTGATGGCGCTAGATGGATGGATGGAGCGAGCGAGCGAGCCTGTTTGCTTTCAGCAGATTGGGCCTTCTGACCGTTGTAGGCTTACCTTGGCCCGGCCCGGCCCGGCCCGGTCGGCATGTGACTATGTATGTTAGCGACGCTTCTCTCTCTCAAAATGTGGCCTATGCAACTGTGGCCTCCCTCCCATCCCAATCCCAGTGCCAGTGGATTCATCAATGGGGGGGCATTGCCAACGGAACGGAAAGGAACGGAACGGAAGGCGACGGCAACGAAAATCTTATCGGTTCGCGCTGGCGTGGGGGTGGCTCATCGTGTCCATCATCCATTCTTGAAGCAACGCAACGCGACGCAACGTAGCGCGGCGCCGCTCGCCTCTCCTCTCGCGTCATCTTCTTATCTCCCATCATTTCAATCTACTGTACCTAGCAGAGAGAGAGAGAGAGAGAGAGAGAGAGAGATCCAATCCAACGAGCTGCCGCTTCTCCGCCGCCCTCGAATTAAGCAAGACCAACTCGTGCTGCTTGCTTGCTGAGTTGTTGGGCGTCAGACAGACGGCGCGATCCATGCATGGATGATGGCAAGGACCTCATCTCATCGCCGGCGTCCGACCTGCAGTCGCTCTACAGGCAGCAGCAGCAGCAGCAGCACGGGGGAGCCGGCGGCCATAGCCCGTCCCACCTCGCCGGGGTCATCCGCCGCCCCATGCCCAACATGAACATGAGCGCCACCACCGCGATCCTCGGCTCCATCGGCGGGGGCTCCCTCGCCGGCATGCAGTTCCAGATGGACATGGACACCACGCCGCCGTTGCTGCACGGCAACGCCTCCGTCCCCGGCCCGCCCGCGGAACCGGTCAAACGAAAGCGAGGGAGGCCGCGCAAGTACGGCCCCGACGGTACCATGAAGGCCTCGGCGGCGGCGGCGGCGGCCCAACAGCAGCAGCAGCAGCAGCGGCTGGTGAGCGCGCCGCCAAGGATGGCGGGAAACTCGGGCATGGAGGACCCGGCGCAGAAAAAGAGGCGCGGGCGGCCGCCGGGCACGGGGAAGCAGCAGCACCCTGCAGCAGCAGCAGCAGCAGGTTCCCTCTCCTTTTCCCTTTTCTTCTAGGAGTAATTTGTACTGGCAACTTTTTCTCTCTAGATTCAGTAGTAAGTGACACTCTATTACCATATGTTCTTACTGCTACCTCCAGCTGGCAACAATGCGTTCGCCGGCACGAGCTTCACTCCGCACATCATCACAGCGTCTCCTTCAGAGGTACATCCATCTTATCTCGTCGTACGTGCTTCACATGGATTCAGAGGCACCCTGACGACGACCAAAAGCTAGCCTTCCTTAATTCCCTTACTATACTTGCCACGCCTGCGGCAGGATGTGGCGGCGAAGATCGTTGCGTTCGCGAAGCAGTCGTCCAAGGCGGCGGTGTGCGTCCTCTCGGCGACGGGCTCCGTCTCCAGGGCCGTCCTCCGCCACCACCCGGCAGACGGCGCCAACAACCACCATGCTGCCATCTACTACGAGGTATGCTAGCTTGCTTTCGGTACACCTTGTGTTTAATTAGTTCAACCGATCGACCAACGTCAAATAGAAAAGACCAATGCATGATGTTCGCAGGGTTTCTACGAAATCCTGAGCCTATCAGGGTCTTACAGCTTGAGCCAGCAAGCCGAGCACAGCGGCAGGCTCAGCGTCACGCTCTGCAGCTGCAGCCCAGAAAGGAACAACGTGATCGGAGGCGTTCTCGGTGGACCATTGGTAGCTGCCAGCACCGTGCAGGTGAACCCGGCCTAGCTATTTTCTCTTACTTATTACAGCTTCGACCCTCTTTTTTTTTTTTTGACTCGCCAGCTTGAAACTAATCGGACTAATTCGATGCGCAGGTGGTGCTGGGGAGTTTTCACCAGGGTGGCTCCAGATCAAAGACGTCGTCGAAGAAAGCCGCCGGGAAACAGCAGCAGGCCTTCAGCTCCGGCGGCCAACAGCAGCAGGCGGCGTCGCCCACGCCCAGCTCGGGACAGAATCTAACGCCACCCTCTGTCTCTGTCGTGACAGGAGGGTGGCCTAGCTCCGGGATGTTATTTGACACCATAAATTCCAGCGTTGATATCAACTCATCTAGATAGAGGCTAGCATATTCGTCGATAATTCCAGTTTTTCCCTTCCTTTTTCAAGTAAATTCTTATAGGCAGCCTTCCATGTTATGCTGTTCGAATACAGATTGTTGTTTCCTTTAATTATTCCTCCTCTACGAGACATTATGCCACTCCCGGTTATACCATTGTCGTTTTTCAACATGTAGAATTCAGAATAATACTCTGTAGCAACAACATTGGGAGTGAGGATGATTGCCTCATAAAAAGAAAAGAAAAAGCAGACATAGCAAATAATAAAACAATGTTACTAAACTTCGAGGAACGAAATATTTAGAAAGGATCAACACAAAAGCAAACAGTGATAAGTCATAACAAGCTTTTGCCGATTATTCCCACAATTCAGAAGCTAATACGAGATTTACAGGCTCTCAGTCCTGAACAAACACACAGTTACAGGCAGCAATGCAGTCTCAAACATGGTGTATTCCTAGGGATTACACTGATATATGACCACCACATGGATGATGGACATGGCTGCTTATTTATAGCATGCTGTCGGTCCTTGCTGGCAATCGTCTGAAGAAGTTAACTGGTACCGAGGGTAACCTATGTCTGAACCTTGGGTGCCTCATGACATAGAACCCTCCCAATGCAGCAAGAACTTGAAGCGGTGTAACATACAGGACTACTGCAGCAACCAAACAAAATAGGACGAAGATTGCCGTGGCCCGAGGGTCCCTCCAGCTAAGCAACGCTTGAACCCTCTCTCCCTGCGTCGCTACATCACCAACCACTGTTTGTATCCTTCCAGCAACACTCCTCAGTCTGTCATATCTCATCCTCACAATCTCAGGGTTGCGGCTAGTGGGGAATGTATCGAACTCCTCATCAAGTTCATCTGGGTGAACAGCCTCCGCGTGAGAGATCTTGGTGTTCATGTGTGGAGGATAACGAGGCCTATAGCGGAAGTTCCAGATCCCTATGAGAAACATGTACAAGAACACTGTTGGGAGAATGAGCTCCGGAAAGCACACCAGCATTAGAAAGAGGACGTGAACTAGCACAGTGGTAATGGGGTTCTTCCATGCACAGACACCGCTGAACCACTTACTGACTGCAAACAAGCCTGAGATAACTGACATAAGTCTGAAGAAATTAGCTTTGCTTCTCCTCATGCTCCACAAGTGAGAATCAAAATCTGTCATGTATTCAACAACTTCCTTTCTCAAAGGCGGCTCCATCCTGCTAAGTCTGGCAGCCACAATCTGGACAGCTTGATGACGCAGCATGTCAACCTGAAGCACTGGTATTGGACGCACATAGTGCATTTTGGGTAGCAAAGGGCGGGAGTAGAGGTACAACATGTTTACCAGTGATGTAGAGGAAAACCGTATTGCTAGGTGAAGCTCACCCATCTTTTTGACCCCTGATGGATGTAGCACCAGGAGAGGATATGAGTGGGTGTATACTCGGCCAGTTTCAAGTGTGGAAAGGCGTATTCGAACCTTGCCAATCTTCCCATCTTTGCCACTAGATGTCCTCTCCCCACTCTTCTCGCCAAGCTGGCCATTGTCAAAAACACCAACGGTCAGGACAGTTGCAGGATCATAGACTTCCCAGGTGTACTGTTCGTTGAATTTGGGATTTGGATTGTTCATGATGGTACGTGTCCGAACCCACTTGGACCCATACTTAGCAACACAGTACGTGTCGGATGAACCTTTTCCATCTCGCGTCTTCATAGGAACAATCCCTTGAGCACCAAGGACACCAAGCTCAAGCAAACCAATGGATGGCTTCCATAGCTGCTTGGCTGTTGGTCTGAGGTCGCTGCTGTAGTTTGTAGACTCATCAAGAACATGGTAACCACCATCAAGGCAGAGACGGAGGTGAAGCCGAGTAGAGAACTTTTCCTTCTTCAGTTGATCCACATCAACAAGCACAGGCTTCTCCAGATTGTACCACTTTCCATGGACGATACGATCATCGGCCCGTCTATCAATCATTGTCAATGGAATAATAACACGACCAATAATTTCATCTTTGTTAGGAGCTGTACGATCCTCAAGAGTCAGAACAAGGTGATCCTCAAATGGTTCAGCAGCCACAAACATAAGGTCTTCGTTCCAAAAAGGATTGAAATTTCTAGCCTGAACAGGTTTTGTTCTCCCAAGCTGATGCCCCACCTGTGCTCTGACGAATACATCTGGGAAGCGGGTCTTATCAAATATCGCAACATCTTGCGCTTCAATAATATTAACTCGTAGGTACCACAATCTGGGAGCATGATAAACTTTAGACTTCATGTGTGTCACAGCAGATGGATCCTCAAGTGTCGCAGCATCTGAATGCCACGCATCAGGAAATGCCTCATCAGCTTGGGTGCCAATCCAAACTGCAAGCATGAGTTCACCCATTGACTTATCCCCACCCTTACTGACAAGCCGGTACCATTCTGGAGCCAGTGGGCTGTCAGGAGGGACACGTATTGGAACATCATTTAAATCAAGTCGCACCAAGCCAACAAAGTCATCCTTGAGCAAATTTTTGTCTTTGACCAAAACATCAAGGACAGATGCCTGCATACGGTCTCTGGAAAAGGCAAAGACTGCATTCCACTCTGGGTTCTTATTCTTTTCAAAGTGCCTAGTTATGCCCCTGTAGTTGCCAACTCTCACTTCGACATAAGGGTCTAGGCTCCCTGTGAGGTCCATGTCTGGCAACTCACGTGCCTTGACCACACGGACAAACAGATACTGCATGCGCTCCACAAGGTCGTAAGTGCTAGCATGCTTTTCACCACGTATAACCCGGCCACCAATAACCTGTCCACCACCAAGAAATGGACTAGTCTCCTTGAGCGCATAATCCATTGGCTGCTGGGAGGCCGCTGAATACATTCTTATAATTTTGGGTGGTTGATGTTCAGGCTTCATATGCTCAACTGGATACTTGGAAGGATGCTCACCAAAAGAAGCTGGGAGATGGCCATGCTGTTGTTGATGATGTACTTCCTTAGCAATGGTGTGCAAGGTTTTCACCTCAGACCTATGCTCCTGGGATGTTTGCAGATTAGTACCAGCTATATCTGCTGCTATTTGCTCGGCTGGACTTGGAGCTGGAGGGGGATTATTTGAAACAGGATTCATTGCTGGAAGAGGGTTTGAAGCTTTGATTGCAGGGTCATTTGTGATGTACACCTTGAGACCCAGTTCCCCTTTAACTCGGGAGAACATGCCTCGCTTCTCCAATGGATAATGCATGACCACGGCATCAGGGAAAGGCACAAATGAGGTTCCAGCAATTCTGACCTTGCCAAGGAAGGACCTGGAAGCTTCAATAGATTTGTTGACGTTGTAGACATAAGCTTCAAGGGGAAGCTCAGGAAGATTTGAAGGATCTGACACGTTGAAGTAGAAGTGCTCATTCCACACGGGGTTCAAGTCTCTCTCTTTCACAGCCGTGCGGAACCTCTGGCCATCAAAAGTGAGCTCGACGCATGCGCTCGCAGAACCTTGCCCATCCTTGGGCATGAGGTCATGAGCACTAACGACCTCCACACCCAGCTTATATGGTGCCATCGCCTCTGTCGATGGTGTTGTACTTCAATTCAGTACACTGGACATAGAAGGAATAAAATCGTCAGTATTGCCTGCAATTAGGAGCGCATGAAGTAGCTGCTTGACTTGTAACATGCCACATCAGAATATCAGATGTCGACTGAAAACCCATGTAGTGGAACCCCATGGTTTTGGGGGAACAAACAGATATATGTGGTACACCACACGGCAAATTCGTCCTCAATAGTCTGTGTGGATTGGCTTATGGGCACCAATTCCAGGAATAAATTACAAAGTAGTATTATCGCATCCATCCAAGCAAGCAAGACCTTACCGAGAAAAAGAAGAAGTCAACTGAAGACCGGATGGATCTCCACTCCAGTCTACGTCAGTAGCCTATGCCGCACTGCACAGAAGGAAAGGAAAAAAGGGGAACTGTTAGTAATAATGTCTCAATCCATGAATGGAGGATTGAAAGAAAAGGCGGCTCTGGCCAGCCAGAGTATCATCAGCAATGATAATAAATCACATATACTAGGAGCAGTAGAAAAGCAGAAGAACATTTTCCATTTCCCGGAAATCCCTTTGACATCTCACGAAACGAGCGCTGGAGACGTGAAACCCCTTTCACACCTCCAGAAAATAAACCTTGGGCAAACGCTACGGTTTGGTGCGCGGATGATCAAAGGCGAAGTGGACTTGGCTTTCTGGGCGCATGCGAGGCACGAGCACACCAAACCCTGTACGGCGCAGAGGCAGGGGGAGCATATATAGTCGAATCTAATGAATCTGAGCACGTTGCGGGGGTGGGATCACCGGATTAGTTAAATGGTTGGTTCCGCGAACAAAAAGAATCGCACGCAAAAAGGTTTTGAATCGAAGCTTTTTTTGCACCCAACGACCGCTGCGCTGATCTCAGAGCAGCGAAAGCGACTCCCGGCACCCCCACCCCCCACCATCTCGCCGGATGTTGGATCGAACAGAGGTTAGAAATTCAAAAATAAACTGGAAGGAGGCGCAGATCTCCGGTCACCTGTCCCAGATCCAGGCCGCGATGAATGCGAGAGGGGGGGGGGGAGCTCGGTCCCTCCGCTTGCTCCTTCCACTTCGCGTCCTCGGTTGGAGTGTGGTGGGGAGCAGCGGCAATGCCGTTTGCCGTGCGGAGAGAGAGAGAGAGAGAGAGAGAGAGAGGTGTAGAGTCGTCGTCTGGTCGCTCGCGGTGGGCTGCTTCGCTTCCGTTTTCCTTGTGGGCTGCACCTGCACCGGCACAGCCTGCATGGCGCCGTCCACAGATTTCCGAAATGAAAAACAAAGGGCCGGTCAAATCTGGGACGCTCCACCCCGCAGCACAGCAACCTAGGCGCCGCCCCCCCCCCCCCGGCTTCACTTTCCGAAGCTCCTCCTCTCCCCCCACCCCACGGCCGCCACGTGGCCGTGCCCCCACCATCCACCAGATACATCCTGGACCCGCCACGTGGTCAGGCTCCAAGCGAAGCAGCCCAACACCTGCAGCGCGTCGCTGGCGCCGGCCATCCCATCCTGGACGCGCGCGGCGTTCCAGCAGATCAGAGGTACTAACTCACAGAGTCATCGATCAGAGTCCTCGGCTCCTCATCACATCACACCGGTGAAAGCACTGCTTACTCTTACTCATCAGCTACAAATCATTTCGCAAAAAACAAAAACAGCTGTAAATCATACAAAACAATCAGTCTCATGCACGAACCAGAGCAAAACGCCTTGCTCGTTCGCCTCTTGAGTAATACTGTACGCGATTGATATTACTGTGCGTGACGACGCTGAATCTACAGGATGGGAGAGGTTGCTACAGTAGTACAACAGTACGTGCTACAACGCCATGGCGAGCTCAGCCCATGCCGATGCCGGACAAGACTCCTTGAGGATGGCGGCCGCGGACAGGTCGATCCCCTTCTCCAGCACGCCTGCGACCGTCTGCATCGACGGTCTCTTGGAAGGCTCCGGGTCGATGCAGCGGCTCACCACGCTGCAGAGGACCGCAAGGTCCTCACTCCTCACGTTCTTCCTCACTTCCGGGTCGACTAGCTTCCCCGTCTCCTCTGGCTGCTGGAGGTGTCTCGCAGCCTGTGTTACAAAAAAATCAGAGTCAGAAACTGACCAAGCCTCCTGCTATCAGCATCTCCAGCCAGCGATCATCTTCACGCTTAGGTTTCCAAAGTGTGTATGTACTACAGCATCTGCACTCGTTTTAGTTTCTCAAATGCTAACATGTTGGTGCCGGCGTCCTTAGGTTGTTTCGTTTTCAAAATTGGACTAACCAGCATCGAAACAGAGGAGTACTAAACAAAAGATATGGATATGAAACCCAGAAGAAGAACAAGAAGAAGAAGAAGAAACAAAAAAGCAAAGGATACAGATTGGCTCACCCAGTCAACTAAATAGCCTTTGTCCTTGCAATAAGGAAGCCGTCCACTGATGATCTCCAGTAAAACCACTCCAAAAGCAAATGTGTTGCCTTGGATATCCGCATGCTTGTCCTCTGACGAATCTCCATGACCAGGGAAAGAGGCTTTGCTACTCAAGTAGTAGCCAGCAGCCTTCTCACGTTTCGTGAACACCATTTTCCAGCACTCAAAATCGACGAGCTGCAGAAGAGTCGCGACATCAAAATGAAAGATAAAGGGACCAAATCTAAAAAGGAAAATAGACAAAAACATGCAATGGACAAAATTACTATGTTATTTCTGAAGAACAGAGAGGTATGGGCAGCTGAATCAGTTAACACGCAGGTGCTACTAGCTTGGGCAGCAGGACACATACCTTTGGAGTAAAATCTTCTGTAACATACACAGAATCGGAATTCAGCTCAGATATAGCAAACGGGTGCTGCAATTCCGCATGCAGGTACCTTAGACCTCGGGCAATACCGATGGCTATTTTCATCCGTCTGAGCCAAGATAACTGGGCTCCTTCCCCATCTGAAGGAGAAATAGCCACATTCAAATGTCTGTAAAAGAATAGGTAACCACCAAACAATATAGAAGATTACTTACAATGTAGATGCTCAAATAGGGTCCCATTTGACGCGTACTCAAAGACTAGCATTCTGGAGAATGGATCACTCTCACTGCAATATCCTAGAAACTTTGCTATGTTCTCGTGATTCAACCTTGCCAGGTCAATAACCTAAAAAGGCCACCCTGTTGAATATACAAGTACAGAACAGTTTTTTTTCCACTCCATAATATCACATAGCTCACCTTGTTTTGGTAAAAGAGTTCATGGTGGCTAGTCCAACGACCTTCAAAGGCACATAATGATATGACGGAGACTTCACGCCCATCCTTCATGGTTCCTTTGTACACAACAGTCTCGGGAGATGAGCCAATGATGTTGCTAAAATCCTCACAAGCTACTTCAAGCTCCTGACGACTTAACTTTGGTAAACTTTTCAGCATATCAGAATCTGGACAGAGTATGGATGTGTTGCTCAAAATGTTTGTGAAGCATACAAATAATCATAAAACGTTTTTATCCACTTAACACTAACCAATCAACACTGTTATCTCATCGCTCCAACTTTTTGATCTATTCCATGAGGATATTCTTATAGAAGGCTTCAGCTTGCAGCTTCTGGAAGCAGTAACTACACCAGTGATGACAAAAACAACCAGGAGAATACCAGTGCAAATTTCTACAACGATAAGCCAACTTGGTTGTTGCACTCTTTCATGCTTATGCCCAAATCCAGGATGTTTGAATCCATTTGTGCCACCTTGCTGGCCAGACATAGGACCACCTATGAGAAATAAGTAAACTCGTAGTCAATGGCAATTACAAGATCTTGGGAAACTCGAGTGTGGAATAGAAAACTGCAATTTCATATTTGGATCTAGAGCTTCAACTTGATTCAAGATGTTTAGCATCAGTCATTCCATCATTCCACTTCAAAATATGAGATGCCAGAATACAACAAACAACAAAACTTTTGTCCCAAGCACGTTGGGGTAGACTGATGAGATGCAACAATAGTGGCAGAAAATATATATCGATAGTGTGTATTGCAGTGATTGTTAGGTTCTAGCCAAAACACGTACTTAAACAAATCTGATGAGCTCGTTGGTGGATAGAGTACTCATCTTGGAAGCAGTTTCCTTGGAAACTTAACCTGCAAATGGACATCGTAAATGGGACAGGTTCAATAAAATACAGATGTAGTAGCAAGTATTTTATGTACCTTGGAAGATACTTCAAGCAAGGTGGAATTTTTCCATCAAGAAAGTTGTAAGAAAAATCGCCAACATATAATCGAGGAGAAGGGCACAGTCCATCATGAGCTGTGGATCTGACAGAGCGGAAAAAAGAACTGACTCAAAAATTTGGGTAATACAATATCAAAATATGTTCAGTGGACTGCATTGTTCTCAGCATGAAAATGCTATCAACAAGTGTATCTCCTAAAAAAATACTGCTTAATTAACAAATAAGATTAAATTGAAATTGCAGCGTCCACAGTTGACTGCTCTGTTCTGTGGTTTTTTTTCTAAAGAAAAAGTTTGGTTTTATGGGAACCATGGAAGTCTTTTGATGTCACAAACTAAAGTTAATTCGGTTGTGCGTGTACTCCACTATTATAGAGCCCAATAACACTACTTTAGCTACATGCATTAGAAAGCTGGAAGTTGCTAAGATTTAATGTGGGAGATCTTATCTACAGTACAGAGCACCATAGAGAAATGGAATTAGGATAAGTCACCGACCCACTATTTGCAGCAGAAGAAAGCCCGGCACTGGTGCTTCCTGGAATTGATCCCTTCAGTCTATTCCTGTCCAACCTAAGCTCAACTAGATTCCGCAGTTTGCCCAGCTCCGGAGGTATGTTCCCAGTCAACCCATTGGAATGAAAATTTCTACAAGAGATGAATAGAACGCCCTCCAGTTAAAACAGCAAAGATGAATCAAGTTAGAAAATTATAAACATACAAACAAAAGAATATATGTCTTACATTACGCTTACACTGCTCAAGCCACTTAACTCAAAAGGGATAGGGCCAGTGAGTCGATTAGAACTCAAATCCAAAACTCTCAGGTTCCTCAATGAGCCTACTTGTTTCGGGATTGTGCCAAAAAGCAGGTTGTGATCCAGATATCTGCAGACACACAACAAAAAAAGAGAGATGAAACAGGATAGCTAGCTTCAGAAAACAAGTTCAAACAGGATAAAACAGATAGCATACAGCTCTTGCAAGAAAATCAGCCGCCCAACTGCCGGTGCAATGAATCCCTTGAGAGATGAGTTTGATAGCTTTCTGCAAGATGAAGTCAAATCACCAAATTATAAGCAGAAAACCCTGCTGGGAAATGGGGTTTCGACCTATTAGGCAAAGTACAAAATTCAACCGTTCGCTTTTGCTTGTGAAGTGTGAACCAACCCTACTGACTACTGGCTACATCTAACTGGCAAAACACACTCCATCGACCTTTTCCCCTCCACTGGTGTACAGTACTTACAACAATATTGAGCAGGTTGTGGTGACGGTTAGCTATGAGCTATGACTAAGGATGAAGCAGAGCATGAATGAGATATGGGTGAATTGTTAAGAGTCTCTTACAGAGAGATGACGGAGCCCTGCGGCGAGGAGCAGATCACGCCGTGCCAGTCGCAGGCGTTCCCGTCCGCGTCAGTCCAGTCCGAGAGCACAGACTGAGGGTCCTCGATGATCGCGCGTTTGAATGCCATGAGCGCCGAAACTAGCAATAATCGAGGGAAACAAGCATCAGAAAAACCGACAATTTCGCAAGAACACAATGAGACCATAAGGGGAAAACAATACAGTTACTAATTGCTCATGACTCCACGCGTAACAGTACGCTCAACTTCTGAAATCACGGGCAACGCGGTTCCACTTTGCAACAGAGGGGAACAGATCAGAACCGAAATTCAAGCAGCCATTTCAAAGTAGAAGGTCTGGTGGGAGAAAAGAAAAGGAAAAAAAACGTACTCCGTAAAATGTCTGGAAGAAACGGAAGGGACGGGGAGCCCAAGGGCGCAAATCGAACAGAGCCCCGACATATGCGCAACAATCAAGAAGGCAAAGAAACGGAGAGAAACAGAGCGTGCGCCAAGGTAAGAGCACTTACCGTCTCCGGCCACAGGTGCCGCAGCGGAGCACTGCAGGAACGCCACCCCGCACTGCAACGCGAGGAGGACTGGGAAGAGGCAGGGCGCCGCCCCAGCCCAGCGCATCATCATCGCGTCCAAGCGGCCGCTGATGCCAGATCACGGGCACGAACTTGAGCACGCCCAAAAAATCCCTGCTTGCCGCCGTGCGGTTCAGCACCGGCTCACGACCACATGCGGTTGGAGGTGGAGGTGAAGTCGAGTTGGTTGGGGAGTGGGAGCAGTTGAAGTAAAGGAAGGAGGAGGAGGAGCCGAGGCGAGCAAGGGAAGCAGACGCCCGGCCCGGGCCTGGCGCAGCAGCACTGCAGAGGTGGAGGAGATGAGAGAGAAGCAGAGGAGAATGTTGCGTTTGCGTGAATCTAGAGCGAGAAGAGGATGAATTAAATGGTGGCTGGTGCTGGGCACGGCGAGGAGAGGGGAGAGGAAGGTGGCGGACTAGTCAGTGTGCGCGCACTGCCTGAGCATA
This sequence comes from Neostapfia colusana, assembly GCA_030760725.1. Lineage (NCBI taxonomy): Eukaryota > Viridiplantae > Streptophyta > Magnoliopsida > Poales > Poaceae > Neostapfia > Neostapfia colusana. Next base: position 442,265 of record JASWHV010000017.1, read on the forward strand.
ATTAGGGATTAGGGGGTATCTTTGTCTTCCTAAACACTACCGCTGCTCACTCGATTTAATTAATCTCCCCTGCAGAGTAGATTGAGGACTCCTGTCTCTTCTGGTCGCTGCCTACAAGATCTTTCTTTTTCTTTTCTTTTCTTTTTACGCCTGATTCGCACAGCAGAAGGTGCACATGATACGGCGAGGAGCAGAAGGGGAGAGAACAAAGGCGGCAGCGAGCGAGAAGAGGAGAAGAGAAGGAAGGCGACAGCGAGAAGAGGAGAGGAGAGGAGAGGAGAGAAAGAAGCCGGCCAAGATCCCAGAACTGAGATGGCCATGGCCGCCTGCTCCTCCGCGCGTACCATACCAACCGGGTCGGCCGCCCACCGGAAGGAAGGAGCACGAAGCAGAGAGGAGAGGAAGCATTCAAAGCACCAAAATGTACTGGGTGGGCAGCAGTTCTCTAGTGTAGCTGCTGTTTCTGGACACGACAGTTTTTCTCCTTCACTTGGATTGTCCGGTACTGTGGAAACTTATTTTCTTCCTGCGGGGAGAGGAATCAAATTAGACCCTGGTGGCGAGGCGACCTCGCTAGGACGACAGGCAGCAAAAGCCAATGGTCCCGTGCCAACAACCAGACCAGAGCCATCACCCGGCCTCTCTCCTCCACCCCTTTGCACTTGCAGATCCTCGTGTGGCGCCTGTAAAAAATTCAGAGGCCGGGATGCAGTCATGCATGCTCTTTTGCTGACCGATTGCTCCATCTTGCCGGAGCATGCATAATGGAGAGCACTTGCTCCGTGTTGCGAGTATGATTAGACTGCACTATCTAGCACCGTTAGTTTATTATGCGAAGAGCAGTTGTACTTAGCAATGATCTAGGAAACAGATGCCTGTTGGGGGGGGGGGGCTTTAATTTTAGGCGATGCTTTTGTAAAAGCAGCAGTTGATGGATAATAATTTGTCTCCAAGGCCGGGCTGCATCCGGGTTTCAGGTATAGCGATCAATCATGCATAGATTCTGCTAAACTGAAAACTACAGAATTGCCGCATGAAATCAAAGATTTTAAATTTTTTTGAAGACGGTCCTAAACGTCATTTATTTCAAAACGGAGAAAGTATTAGTTTATCTACCCTCTCAACATATAATAATATTTAATATTATGTTGCAGAACTGTAGTGTGGAGTTTAAGCAAGTGCCAACACGAGGGGGGGGGGCAGCTCTTACGCAAGTGGGTACTTCGTTGTGGAACCGCAATACCAAATTCTGCACTACGTATAACACACCCCGCACATTGGGCACCGCCATTGCCGAATTGTTCCCTTCACTTACAAGCGAGTATTTCTTTGTTTTTTTTTTCCTCCATCCCGTTGCTCCTGAAAGAGAGTTGCTGCCGAGTCGAGGTCCAGGTCCTAGAAGGAAAGCTAGTATAACGCTAGGTCAGCTGAGTTGAGTAGCAGCAGTCATGCCGATTTTTCTCTTTGCCTGGACTTAATTGAGCTGCAAGTCAATAAGAGTCCTACTCCTTGCTGCTGTACAAGCTTTTGCCCTACAGCTGGAAGATTGGACGCTGAGATGAGTGAGGACAACTACAGTATCGTTTCATCGGGTACTGTAATCCATGCATTTCGAGAGGCCCATCCGCCATTGGATGCTACGTAGTACTGTAGGTCATACTCATGGTCGACAGAGGTAAAGTGCCCTTCCTACGTTGCTATTTCTTCTGCACATCTGTTTCCTTAATTTGGGCATGTTTTCTTCTTCGGTTCCTCCAGAAGTGTCATTGGTCATCAGAGAGCGATACTAGCTGCCTTCCTTTCTTAGAATTCAGACCGCTTCTAAAATCTGAAGGGACGATATCGATCAGAGCAGTAAGAAGGCTAGCTGTGCATGTTCATGATTATCCGTATCCTGCAACAGGAACAGAAGCAATCCGAACTCAAAAATAAAGAGCAGTATCTTCATGGTGGCATGCATGGCACAAGAGAAGCTCACTGTCTGAATGACAAGTGCACTGATGATGGAAGCATCACAATCAACAACAATTAACGTCCAATCCAATCCAAACCCGCAGGGTGCGCAGTACAACAAGCGAGTTACTACTAGTGAAAGCTACCTCTTCATCTCTCTATCGCAGCCATGTATTTATTAGTATTTGCGTCTCTGTACTGTGCGTACGTACCACAGCCCGCAGGTCCTTGTCCGAGCGGCCGGCCGGCCACCTCCATTGCCGGCCTTGGGCAGCGACACTCCACCTCCTCGCACGGGCACGGTCAACCTCCGCGGCGTATAAGATCGCCCTCCTCTCTGCGCGTGGCGTTAGTTAAACTACGTACGAACGACCCTGACGACGCCGTGATCGAAAGCACCGGCCGGCCGGCAAGCTAGAGAGGCGAGATGAGGCAGGCGAGGCCGTACTCGGGCATCTTGACGGCGGGTCCGCACGCGCTCCCGCTGGCGCGCATCAAGAAGATCATGAAGCGCTCGGCGGGGGAGGCCGGCGGCGCGAGGATGATCTCCGGCGAGGCGCCGGTGGTGTTCTCCAGGGCGTGCGAGCTCTTCATCGCCGAGCTCACGCGCCGCGCCTGGGCGGCCACGCTGGAGGGCAGGCGCCGGACCGTGCACAAGGGGGACGTCGCCGACGCCGTGCGGAACACCGACCTGTTCGACTTCCTCGTCGACGTCGTCGCCGCGGACGCCGGCGAGAACGCGCCGGGCGGCTGTGACGGCGCGCTGCGGGACTGAACGAAACGAAACGAAACGGATTTCTTACACTGCCGCCAAGAAAACTACACCACTACAGTGTGTGCGCTCGTGAGTTTGCTTGCACCTGAGTACGTGCTTCGTCCTACTACGTCGGTGTGTTTCTCTTTTCTATACTGTCTCTGTATGCAAGGATGATCCGTAACCTGAAAACTTGTTTATAAAATGTCTGAACTTTGTTACATCTGAGTGAAGCTGTTGCTTCGTCGGAAAATACTGTCCAAATGTCCAGACGAGATGCTAATCAACTAGACGAATCACTGCCTGCAATCGAGTTGCGTGGAACTAATCAACTAGACGCTGAAAGATGGGTGGATCCTTGAAGTATTCAGGTCGCGGTCTGGAATTCAGGCGTGACGTCTCTTTGTTACGCAACGTGATTGTTCAGATTCAGACGGCACCGGCGGTCTCTCCATCCACGAGACCGGCGATCGCACCCGCATCTGACGCTCCACGCCGGCGCCGCCGCCGTTGGTGGGCTGCCTATGAGCCTCCCGCACCTCCTCAAGGAGTGCTCCCGCAAGCAGCTCGACCAGATCCATGGCCTGCTCCTCACCTCCTCCTCTCTCCACCGCCTCCCCGGCCTGCCGGCGCTCCTCGTCCGCCGCGCCACCGAGCTGCGCGACATGGCCCACGCGGACGCGCTCTTCTCCTCGTTCCTGGGGAACCCCGACGTCGCGCTCTACAACGCCCTCATCCGTGGCTGCGCCTACCACGGGCCCTACGAGCGCGCCCTGGCGCTGTTCGGCGAAATGCCGACCCGGGACCTCGCCCCGGACAGCTTCACCTACCCGTACGTCGTCGACGCGTGCGCGAGGCTGAGGACGTGGCGGCGCGGCCGCGCGGTGCACGGCCGGGTGCTCAAGGAGGGGATCCACGTCGTGCCTGCCGTGGGCAGCTCGCTGCTCGCGTTCTACGTCGCCGGCGGCTCGCTGGGTGACGCGAGGAGGGTGTTCGACGGCTTTGCGGTCAAGTCCGTGGGCTTGTCGAACAGGATGATGTCGGAGCACGTCAAGGTTGGAGACGCCAATTCAGCGCGTCAGTTGTTTGACGCGACAGTGGATAAGGACGTCGTGTCATGGAACTCCATGCTCGCAGCGTATGTCAAGGCGGCGGACGTCGTGGCGGCCAAGGAACTGTTTGCGAGAATGCCCGAGAAGAACATCGTGTCTTGGACGACGATGCTAAGGGCGCTATCCGATGCAGGGGATTTCGTTGGCATGAGGAGCCTGTTCAACCGGATGCCTGAAAGGAACCTGGTGTCGTGGAACTGCATCCTCTCAAGTTACACCCGGCATGGGAGGTTTCGGCAGGCCCTTCGAATGTTTCCCCGGATGCTGCTTGAAGGGCTCACCCCTGACAGCTACACTGTCGTCTCAGTTCTCGGCTTGCGAGAACTTGGGGAAGCTGAGGATGGGCAGATGGGTCCATGTCAACCTCGTGACCCTGGCCCTCCAGGTCCATGCTGAGGTTGGGACAGCCTTGGTCGCAATGTATGCCATGTGCGGCGATACAGCTCGGGCAATGGTTGTCTTCTTCAAGATGGACAGGAAGGATGCGTTCTCCTGGAATGTCATGATCAGAGCGCTCGCTATTCATAGACGAGTCGATGACGCCTTCAGGCTGTTTGATCTCATGAGGAGACAAGGTTTTCACCCCAACCATTTCACCTTCATGGGCGTCCTGCTAGCGTGCAGGCAAGGCTCTCTTGTCGACGAAGGGCGCAGAATATTTGAGGTAATGCAGAGGGACTACAGCATTCGACCCTCGTTGCAGCACTACGGTTGCTTGATCGATTTGTTCTGTAGCAACGGCCATGTAGATGAAGCAGTGACGGTGTTGCATGGGATGCCATGCCCACCTGACTCCGAAATCTGGAGGCTGCTGCTTGGCAGTTGTAGCATTCAGGTTGGCCTGGGATCAGCCGAGGAGGCAACAGGGGACGAAATTCAGTCAAGTGGTGATGAGGCGTGTGTGGCATTGACATGAGTACAGCTATTGTATATGATTACATTGATTTGTTGTTGAATAAGCTGATTCTTTTGGTTTTCTTTAACTCTAGATTTTGATTCTTTAACTCTAGAAAGTAAATAAAAGCTTTCAGTCTTCACGTGCCACCTTTCCTGAAGGCATGTGGTGGCAGATTTTGCTGTCATACTGAAATAGGGAAATATTTGTACTTCACATTGTAATGTGCTGTCGATGGTTTATGGGCAGCCGAATTGCTTTCAGCATGCTAGTAAAATTCTGAGCTGAAGCTTCTTTGAGATGTTCATCCATGTCGCAGAGAACTGGCAGTACTGTACCACGTGCCTTTATACTCCCTACAGATATCATAGTGTTGAATCCGTTTGAATTCCAAGAAACTCCATTCGGTTTTTAGCGTATGATTTTAGATCAGCCTTTTCTGATTCAACTGAACTAAAAAAAAGGTGTCTGAAAGTCAGAGAATATATGATTTGGATTCACATATTTCATGTTTTATGTATCTGATCTGTTTTCATAATGGAACACAGAAAAGTCCATACACATTTCGAAAAATTCTCATCTATTTACAAATCTAAAAGGAGGAAAACAAAATACGAACTCTGGTCCATATCGACCCCTGCCACGGGAAAGAGGTGCGGCGTCCGGGACGGATCGGACGGCTGGCATTCACGGCTCCTCCTCTCCAGCACCATCCTGTCCATTCCTATAAACGCAGACGCGACCGGACCCTAACGCGGGCGTGTCCATTTGTGAATTGCGATCGAGACCCTTCTCAACGCCTCCCCCTAGTCCGGGCCGACCCAACGGCCCAGCAGCCTCGTCTCCGCCGCCACCCCGCCGACCGCCGGAGCCATACAAGGAAGCGGGAGGCTCTCCGGGGCTGGACAGGAGGAGGAGAAGATGGTGAGCGCTTCGTCGCCGCTGGTGAATGTGTACCCCCTCGCCAACTACACGTTCGGCACCAAGGAGCCCAAGATGGAGAAGGACACCTCCGTCGCCGACCGCCTCGCCCGCATGAAGGTCAAGTAAGTGTGCCCGCCCTCGTTTCGGTTGGGCTCCCGCCGCCCTGATCTAAACCCTAGATTTCGTATCCTCGCCGGAAACTCTAGACCCTAGTGTGCTCAGATCATGGGAGTTGGTTGAATGAGAGAGTACTAGGCAGCGCAGGGACTTGATTGAATGGGAGTAGCGTCGTTTGAGTCTACTGACCACATCGACATTGTTGCTCGCCCGCAGCAAATTTGTGCAAATTACTTCGTTAAGGAATCACATATTAGCTGGGCTCTCTATAGTGCATTTATGCCGTACAAGTTACGCAGGACTGTTTATAAACATTATATTACTAAGTTCGTATTAATCATTTTTGCTCTTGCGTGTTAGAGATTTAGTGTTGGTGATTGTTTTCAGCCGAGTGGGGAATATACCTGGAAGTGGGTCGCAGAGTGTTTCTCTGGTGAATAAAAGCAGAAACAGAGGAATTAGAATGCTCTAATGTGCAAATTGGGATGTTAGATTTGCATGCTCATATATTTTAAGTGTAGAAATTTCTATATAATTTATTTATTGTTTCATTAATTTTCTTCCAAACAGTTAAGGCCCCTTTGCTGGTTATGTTCTTGTAAACTTGTTCCATGCAATGTACTATAAGTTACCCACTACGTATTTCTGTGAACGACAGCTACATGAAAGAAGGCATGCGCACAAGCGTTGAAGCAATCCTCCTGGTATGCTCTCTTTCCGTCCTACAAGTACATCTATGTATACTTCTCTATGTGTTTGGAATATTGTCAGTAAAAGTAACTATTGATAATTAGACTATGCATCCTTTAGAACAAACTAAAATATTTACTGAAATAGGTTCAAGAGCACAACCACCCGCACATACTGCTCCTGCAAATTGGAAATACATTTTGTAAACTTCCTGGTGGACGTTTGAAGCCTGGAGAGAACGGTGAGTATTTAACTATCTGTTGCTCTGTATCCTTTGGGTCCATTGTAACAGTAGCTATATGTGTTATGTATTTGGCTACTGACTCTTGTGACTGGGATTTGCAGAAATTGAAGGTCTCAAAAGAAAGTTGTGCAGCAAACTTGCAGTTAACTCGCCTTCTTTTCCACCTAACTGGCAGGTACTAATAGGTTGAAGAGTGACCATTGTCTGCTAGTCAGTTGTCATTGCAAATTCTACCCTGTTCAAATTTAGCTGTATCCGACTCCTCAATGTTGAAATGCAGGGTAGCCTTGGATGGTTTCGAACTTTTACATCCAGCCATCTCTCATTTCTATAGAGTGCTTTACTGTTGATGTAGAGAAAGATAAAGATGCAGTTTCAGGCTTCTGATTTCTGTATCTCGCTATTTATCATGTCTGGTCTGCACTTTTGTGTTTAAGGATATAACAATAAATCTATAGATTTATGGGGTCTGTATGACTGTTTTGCTGTATACCTAAATGAACAGCAGTTTCAGGCTTTCTGTGTTCTGTAACTCACTATTTATCATGCTTGCTGTCGCCATTATTTTGTGTAAGGTGTACAGTAATCAATGGCTTAATGTATCTGTATTGGATAGCCAAATTGAAAGTGGGATGGATCATTATTTGCACATTACAATATCCCAAGATTCAAGATGTGAAACACTAACTGACAGGCCCTCCTGATTAGTGTGCTGTATCTTTCACTCTTACTACTGAATATAGAAATATTCATGTATATGTATGTAGATACAATCCTTTGATTATTGATGGACTTTCATCAAGGAATCAACATGTACTTCACTGCATATATGCTCTGAATATCCCACAGTAAAATTTTGGGTGCTGTTCCTTTTCAGCTCGTGGTTATTACATTATAGGATGGCTTGCAAAGGTAGATCTAGTACATCTTGAATCTCTTCCCAATTTTTTAAAAGGCATAACATGTGTGTCATTTCCAGGTTGGAGAATGTGTTGCTGTGTGGTGGAGGCCGAACTTTGAGACTGTGATGTACCCTTACTGCCCTCCGCATATCACCAAGCCCAAGGTACACTCTTCTTCTGTGAGTATTTTTGCCCTTTCTATTGTTTGTTCCAGATATGAAATGATCAATTTGTTGAACAGGAGTGCAAGAAGCTTTTCATTGTTCACCTGACAGAAAGAGAGTATTTTGCTGTTCCAAGGAATTTGAAGCTGCTTGCTGTTCCACTGTTTGAACTCTACGACAATGTTCAGGTAGAATAGCATCCACAGTCCCATGGTTAGAATTTGGTGTGTATATATTTTCTAAACCAGTCATTGCAGGCTTGAGACAGTGAATCCTCAAGGTGGTATTTTCATAGTACTTTGTTTAATTTTTGCTTCCCTCTCGGGCCTCTTTGCTTTCTATCCTATAGAAAACTACATAACCTACATTGTGTTTTAGTGCAAAGAAAGGGCAGCCCGGTGCATGTAGCTCCCGCTTGCGCAGGGTCCGGGGAAGGGTCCGACCCACTTGGGTCTTTTGTACGCAGCCTTTCCCTGCATTTCTGCAAGAGGCTGTTTCCTGCATTGTGTTTTAGTGCCAGGAATAGAATTTTACTTGCCACAAAATCATATACTTTGAGCAGGATATGTGAAACTTGCAGTTTTGAGATATTTACTTGGCCCCTCTTTGTAATGAAAAAAAGGGCAATACCCAGTGCTGAAAGCTCCCACACGTTGTGGGGTCTGGGGAAGGGAATTTCTAGGCAGCCTTCCCCTTGCTTACCTATTCTATTGTCACTTCTCCACAAGTCCTCTCTTCTTTTGGAAGGCCTTATAATCAGCAATGTTGACTTTTTATTACTTTGTGTTTTCAACAACCTATCTTAAATCCGTTTCCGAATTTCTTGTGTGGATGCAGCGATACGGGCCTGTCATCTCCACCATCCCTCAGCAGCTGTCTAGGTTCCAGTTCAACATGGTTAGCTCTTGAGGGTGAGAAGTCTGGGAGATTAATTAGTAGGTGGGAGTCTCTATTGTCGACTTATGTTAAGATGGATCTTTGACGGGATGAACGAGCTGATCTACCTAGCAGACCGATTTTATTTCATCATACTGGATTTTATCAGTTATGAGTACTAGACTACAAATCTAGACATGTATTTCGACTATATGGTGTTGAATTATCCTGTTGTTGCAGCAAGAGCTGGTGTATCGTGTATCTAGATGATCATTTGTTGTTGCGTCGTGCTAATTGTTTGTGTACATGTACGTCTGTATGCCTCTGCGGCTTCTGGTTATGTAACTCTTCGGTTCTTTAGGTTGACGATCTTTTGCTTTCTTGGAGGAAGGAACTGTAGTGTGTTTGTAGGGAGCAGTTTTGTGAACTGTGAGCGTGCAATTTGGGACATGATAGTACACTGTACACATGAACATCATTTTTGAAATATTATCGTAAACGTGTTGTTTGCAATCAGCATTCTATATTTGGGAGCCAAGTAAAGGGTGCCAATGCCATACCGACTTAAAACAGAGCAGAGGCGCCGAAGCAGCAAGCTACCGTCCCAGTCTATGGAAGCTACCAGGCTCGCACGACGCTGGTACATACCCGGGCCGGGCCAGGAAAGCGACGACGAACTCGCCACGCCGCCGACGATCGCCGGGCCGCGCTCGGTCCGCGTCATCCAGCCGGACATGCAGCTCGCGACCCTTCTGATCACGACCAGTCAACCGACGGATCCTGACCGCACGACATCGATCGCACGGCTATCAAGTGGCCACCATACCAGAATCGCTTCTCCTCCCCAGGAGCCCCTGATTCCCCTAAACATTTGAATTCGAAATAAATATATATCTTCCTTCTCCTCAACTACTCAGATGCAACGTGCGACGCAGATCAACGTGCAACTTCCGGCGTCCTCCCTCCGGCCCGCCGCAGCATACTGATGAGTGACTGACTCACCCTCTTCGCCGCGGCGCACATTTCCCGCGCACCGCCGCCCACCATGGGCAAGCCGAAGCAGCAAGTGCTCTCCCGCTTCTTCTCCCCCAAGCCCGCGCCCGATCCGCCGCCTCCGCCCAGCCCCGTCCCCAAGCCCTCCGCCGTCGCCTCCTTCTCCCCATCCAAGCGCGCGCGCGCCCTTTCCCTCTCCCCCAGACCCCCCGCTTCCCACAAACGGCCCGGCCCCTCCCCTGCCGCCGCCAGGGACGCCGTCCGCCGACGCCTCCTCGACCCTAGCGCCAAGGCCTACACCCCGCTGGAGCAGCAGGTGCTCCACCTCAAGTCCCGCCACCCCGACGTCCTCCTCATGGTCGAGGTCGGCTACCGCTTCCGCTTCTTCGGCGAGGACGCCGCCGTCGCTGCCGCCGTACTCGGCATCGTCGCCCACCCCGACCACAGCTTCCTCACCGCCAGCGTCCCCACCTTCCGCCTCGGCTTCCACGTCCGCCGCCTCGTCGCCGCGGGGCACAAGGTCGGGGTCGTGCGCCAGACCGAGACCGCCGCCATCAAGGCCGCCACGCACAAGCCCGGGGCCGCGCCGTTCGCGCGCGGGCTCTCCGCGGTGTACACGCGCGCCACCATCGAGGCCGCGGCCGGGGAGCTAGAGGGGGGCGGTGCCGCGCCCGACGAGGGGACCAGGCACCTCCTCTGCGTCGTGGACAAGGAGGTGGAGGCCACGGGGAGGGAGGGCTTCGACGTCAAGGTTGGGGTCGTCGCCATCGAGGTGTCCACGGGCGAGGTCGTGCACGGCGAGTTCATGGACGCCCCATCCAGGAGTGGGCTTGAAGCCGTGCTGCTTGGAATGGCGCCCGTGGAGGTCATCCTCGGGACGCCGCTCTCTTTTGCCACAGAAAAGGTACGCCCGACCAGACCCGTGAGAATGCTGTTCATTGATCGGAACCAATCATGCACAGACGTGCAAGCAAATTAGATGTTTGCTTTAGGCAACTGGTGAGGTTGTTGCTCTAAGCTTTCTCGACTTGTTAATTTTATTGCTGACTAAATGGCTGTGTATTCCTGCTTCATGAAATGTTAAGTTAGGAATTTTGCACGCGCGAGAGGGACCATGATGTAGCTGCTTTGCTTGAAAAGAGATATAACCATTAACATTTCATCACTTCCCTTTTGTTTCCATGTCTTTCCTTTTGAAGTTCTTGCCATTGAGTAAACATTGCTTATTACAGTTTTATCTTACAATCAACAGCCTCTGTCTCAAATTGTTGCGTAGATGATGATGGCATATGCGGGCCATGCCTCTAACGTGCGTGTCGAGCGCACAGCACGTGTTTGTTTTGGTGAGGGTGGTGCTTTAGCAGAACTTTTGTCTTTATTTGAGAAATCTGTGGATGATGCTTCAAGGGTTGAAGACGACAGACGTGCATTGTCAATAAATGATGAGGGCAGTAATCTTCGTGGGATTGAGGTATTGTCAGCCTTCTAATAACTCTAATTTCTAAGTGGGGTTTTGATGTACTCACTCATTCGGTTTTATTTGTATGTCACTAGAACATAACAGTAAGTATGAATTTCCACTAACTATTGTGTCCTTGTGGCATCAAAACAAAACTGGAGCGAGTACACTGACTAATAAGTTTGATACGTTTAAACTAGGGTATCATGGCAATGCCTGAACTAGTTGTTCTAGCATTAGCATTATCTGTTCACTATCTCAAGGGTTTTGGCATGGAAAAGATAGTATGCTTTGGTTCTTCATTCCGGCCACTTTGTGCCGATACAGAAATGTCCCTATCAGCAAATGCTCTTCAACAGCTCGAGGTATTGCTCGTAACACCTTCAAAATAAGATTTCTGTTTGTATGGTTATGAACTTCTGTTTTCGAATTCAATGGTTTTTCCTCTAGCTCCGTGGATGTAGTTGTTGCCTATAAGGTCAGCTTTCTCATACAGTCAAGAGAAGACCTATATTTAGTCTTTTGGTGAACTGTTTCTTTACAAAGTCTGGAGCACATTCACTGAATGTTTTAGTTTATTGACTGGTGTCATGTCCTTGAGTTCCTGTTCTGTCCCATTCATGAGTGAGGCCTCAATTGCTTTCAGGTATTGAAGAACAACACAGATGGTACAAAAGAAGGCTCTCTGTTCCAAACTATGAACAATACATGTACATCTTTTGGGTCTAGATTATTTAGAAACTGGGTAAGACTGTCTGACTAGCCATGAAATGGATGTTACCTTGATTTATCATGCTGCTCAAACCGAATAAGTTGCAGAATAGTACAAAATGTGAAATGTGGCAACCCCAAATCTTTTTGTTGTTTATGAATGTTCACTTAAATTTTTTATGATATGATGCTCTTGCAGTTGACTCACCCCTTATGCGATCGAAATCTAATATGTGCCCGTCACGATGCGGTCGCTGAGATTTCTGAATCAATGGGACCACAGCAGAACTCTTTGAGCAATCTCAAGGATGGAGGGGATAATCCACGCGGAGTTTTGGCTCATAGTGATCTGAGCACCACCCTTTCGTCTGTTTTAACCATGCTGGGAAGGTCGCTTGATATTCAAAGAGGAATTACAAGGATTTTTCATTGCAAAGCTACTACTAAAGAGGTGTTTTTTCTTTTTTTTTTCTAGTTGATTTATTTCATGTAAGTTAACATAGTTCATTAAAAAAAGGATAAAATAACATCATGCCTGCTTGTGCGTTTGTGTAGTGTTAATTCCTATTGAATAGAGAAGTCCATCTATCATCCCTCCCTTCGTAGTATTTGTACCAATAAATGGCTGGAGCATTTTCCAATTTATGCCTACTTCTCTTGCATTGTAGTTTGTTGGCGTTATCCAGTCTATCCTGACAGCTGGAAAGCAGCTGCAAAGGCTTGTTCCTGAGGACACCAACACTGTGTCCTCTCATCATAAGCCTGTGCATTCCTCTTTGCTGAGAAGGCTAATAAGTACAGCTTCATCATCCACCGTACTTAATAATGCTGTGAAACTCCTGTCTTCTCTTAATAAAGATGCGGCTGATCAAGGAGATATGCTAAACTTATTCATTGCATCTGTTGATCACTTCCCAGAGGTAAATCCTTCCCTTAACAAAATGAACTTGTTATCTCGCATCTGCTCTGATGCTTGATACTTCCATAACTTTTTGATAGGTTGCTGAGGGTCATGTAGCTGTAGAAATGGCCAAGCAGAAACTGGATCTATTGATTGTCGAGTATCGGAAGCAGCTTGGTATGCACAACTTGGAATTTAAAAGTGTAGCTGGGACAACCCATTTGATTGAAGTTGAGTGGCTTTAGTTCAGTCACCTTTAGATTTTCCACTTTTAACAACATTTTGAAATAGCAGAAAAGGTTCATCATATCCATTAGATTATTAATGCAATCTGTTGTCACCCTGCAGCTACCAGTAGATCGAAGGGTTCCCTCGAATTGGATGAAAATAAATAGCACAAAGAAGACCATCAGATACCACACCCCTGAAATCTTAAAAAACTTGGACAGTTTGTTGCTGGCTAAAGAAGAACTAGCAGTTATCTGCAGGACGTCATGGCATAAATTCCTCATGGATTTTGGGAAGTACTATGCACAGTTTCAAGCAACTGTTGAATCTCTTGCAGCTCTGGACTGCTTATACTCTCTTGCTACTCTTGCAAAGCAAAATGTAACAGATTCCCTCTCTTCTGATGTCAACTTTCCTCTCTGCTTTTGTCAACCTTTTCTTGTGTGATATTGCTCACTAACCTTTGTTCTATCTAGCAGAATTATGTACGACCTATCTTTGTGCATGAGAGTGAACCAAATCAGATTCTCATCAAAGATGGGCGCCATCCGGTTAGTTGCAGTTACTTTCCATGGCGTTTAGAAGTATTAGTAACAATATTACAAGACTATGGAATTCATCCGCAAAGCAGAAAAAATTAATGTATTAAGTTTCATTTCACACCTCCAAGTTTATGGAAGGAAAAACAAAATAACCAGAAATTTGAGGTTCATACATGGTCGGTTTTCGGGGTCATGAGTTGGGTGGCTCTCCACCTGGATTTAGGCGTTTGGCATCACTACTGACAGATTGTTGCTGGATTGGCTCCTCTGTTTCCATCTCAGCTTAGTAGCTTACAGTGTGCTTTAGTATGATGATATAATTGCCTAGTTAGGGTCTTTCAGACATAGTTTTGAAAACAGGGCTGCCAAGAAATGCCTGCATTTCACAGCATAATCTGACTTGTTACTTGGTTAGGCCCTGTATCAATGCTGTGGTGCAAACAAACAAAAACACCTGCTGCCTTTAATAGCCATGCCGGATCTTGAACTCCAGCAGGTTTAAGATAGTAGCGAGCTTCTAATTTTCCCTTCCATTCTTAGCGGAAGTGAACTATCAATTTATCACCCTAACTTCTACGAACTTGTGTTGTCACGCTTAGGTTCTGGAATCTCTGCTTGGAGACAATTTTGTACCGAATGATACAGAGCTTCATGCGGATGGAGAGTACTGCCAAATTGTTACTGGACCAAACATGGGAGGAAAGAGTTGCTACATTCGCCAAGTTGCACTAATTTCCTTGATGGCCCAGGTATAATCGTTTCCATATCCTTTTAATTCACACATGGGGCACATTATGGAATGGATTGTATACTAACATGATTAGTGCAAGCATTGACCTTGTCATAGGATTGTATCTTAACACGTAGATGAAGAGTTATTTTCCTTTAGGAGCAGCCAAACCTTATAAACTGTATTGCTTGCTTATGTCAAACATCAAATTGACCCTGAGATGATTCCTGAAAGCTTGCTCATTGCTTTGATTTCTGTAGATTGGTTCCTTTGTACCAGCTTCATCAGCAATATTGCATGTTGTTGATGGAATTTATACCCGTATGGGTGCATCTGACAGTATCCAACAAGGAACAAGTACCTTCCATGAAGAGATGAATGAAGCTTCCAATATATTGCATAACTGCTCATCGCGATCCCTAGTTATCATTGATGAGCTTGGACGTGGCACAAGCACACATGATGGTGTTGCTATAGCATATGCTACTTTACACTATCTTCTCAAAGAGAAGAAATGCATTGTCATTTTTGTCACTCATTACCCGAAGATTCTCGATATTCAGAGAGAATTTGAAGGCTCTGTTGGGGCATATCATGTTTCATATCTGGCGACAAGGAAGCTATTGGAAGTTAAGGATAAAGAGGTTGAGATTAGCCCAGAGACAGATCTTGGAGAAATTACTTTCTTGTACAAACTTGTTGCTGGAGCTTCAGATAAAAGCTTCGGTCTTAATGTTGCTATGCTTGCACAGGTTAGTTATGCTTACAATATAAGTTTTGTAAAAACACTGATTGCGTTTATTTTTGGTGTCTTTCAATTGCTTTTGTTGGTTTCAGATTATTAACTATTTGTTTGTTCTCTTTAATAAGTTGTTTCATGCATGTATTGCGCTTATTGCGCCTGTGAGTGCTAACCCAGTGGCTTTTTGAATAATCTTGAATGCCTGTGAAAATATTGTATACGTGATTCAGTTTTGTTGTTACATTGTTGTTAATGTGTCCTTGTGCTAGTTTTATTCTGCTGTTCATTATTCTAGTAGCAGGTATGAACCCAACCCACAGATTTGTCAATAGTGTGAATATAAGTTGAGTTACTGTTTGAAGCTAGAGGCTAGTCATGGTCTCGTAACTGTTAATCTATTGGTTAGTGGCTTACAGAGGTTAATTTTTCTCACAGCTTCCATCTAGATGTATTGAGCGGGCATCGGTCATGGCAGCCAGGCTGCAAGAAGAGTTAAGTGCACGTGAGGAAAACAGACTTGGGAGGACAAAGGACACACCGACTGCGGCTGGACTGTTGGAGAGAGCTTCTGAGGTTCCTTTGCTCTGTGCACAGCCCTATGAAGGATCGGCAGAAGCATGTCGCAGTATACTGTTGAACATGACATCGGCTCAGAGCGATAATGATGTAAAAACCATACTATCTTCTCTAAAAAATGCACGGGAGATTGCACTGAAGACGATAGGAGGCTTTCTCGTTTGACATTTTACTTGCTCAATATAAGTTGAAGTGATCAGGTAATTGTTCCTCCAGTTCCAATTCGCATGTTTATCTATCTCGTTTCCCATGTAGCTCTTTAAACTTGCATACTTATGAAGCTTAGTTCCGTAAACCTACATTTCGCTTCCTGGACTACTAAAACATACAGCCTTCTCCTTTGTTGCTGTTGATTGAACCTGCTGACGTTGCATACAGTGGGCTGGGTGGCATCAATTAGCGCGCCATGCCATCATAACTAGTTCTTGTTCTCACCCTCTTCGTTCCATATGCACTTAATTTCGCGGCACGTGTGAGTGTGACCTTTTGATCAGGTCCAGTCACGCACTGCCACCATGGTTTGACTAGACAAACATGTCATTATCTGGCACTGAGAATCCGGTAGTTTACATGGAAAAGGAGCAACCGTGCAAACTGCTGCAGGATTTTTGACTGTATTAATCTAGCCAACTTTTATGTTCTGTGTATGCAGGTGGCGTGTACCTAACCCAGGGGGCTCGGTCTTCCCGAGGCACATTTTGTCGTAGTGGGTTCTGTAACCTCCCTTTTCCTGTGGCAGCAGCAGTTAGTGCTTAGTAGTTGTGTGTTTCTGCCCCTCGCTGAGAGCTTCGGAGATATTGGATGGATGAAACTTGCCATGAGTTTAACCTTTGAGATACTATAATACTTTGTATATCTGTAATGGCTTATTTGGTTCCTGCATCCAGGAACTCATGTGGAAAAGAGATGCATTTGTTTTTCTGTACCTGCTCTGCTGTCGTTTTTGTAACGTTTGCCCGTAGTGTCATGTCGTGCTCAGTCTTGCTGTCTCTTTTGGAGCTTTGCCGTTGTTGCGTTTGGGCTGTTGAGAGCCCAGCAGAATCCAGCCCAAGAGTGGAAGAGGCGAAGGCATCGTGGCCGCGAAATCGGGCGCCCGGTCCGGTCGCTGGATCAGCAGTACCACTCGTAAGGGATGTACCATTATTATTATTGTTATCCAAGGACTGAGCAGACGAGAGGAAAACCTTAATTATTTTCTGTTTACTCAATTTGTTAACTACTAATAACACATGGGATCATCAAGGGCCAGAGATGCACCTAAGCTTCTTCGAACGAGCGAGAGCTTCTTGCCTCCTCTCTTCGTCTCCTCCGCTGCGTCTGCGTCTGCGTCTGTTCCAAACAAGCAAAACGGGAAAAAAAAAGAAAAAGAAAAAAAAAGCGGCCCTTGGCAGAAATGAAACGAGGCCGAGCCGGCCCCTCCCTCCTCCCCTTCTCCGCCGCGCTTCTCCCGTGACGCGCCTCTCTCCCTTCATCCTCTTCCTCCTCCGGCTAGGCTGCCTGTGTGTGCGGACTGCTCCCTCCAATCCAATACCCCGCACCTAATCCGTGAGTGCCTCTCTCCCCCTCCCCCTCCCCCTCCTCTGCTTCCGGTTTCCACTGCCATTTATTTTCTCGGATTTCATTCGCGTCTCCCCCGTGTTCCGACAGGGCGATGGACTTGTCCAGGCTCGCTTCCGGCGTCGGGCCAAGCCTACAGATCGGCGCCGCCGGGAATGGCTTCCGGACTTGCTTCCTGCGGCGAGCCCGGCAGCATCGCAACCCCATGCTCGCATCCGCCCTCTTCAGTGCCGGGGGCCAGCTCCGCCTGGCCTCAAAGCGCCGCTGGCCCCTCCGCGTCACTGGGAGTCCGCCACGGTGCCAGGGCAACAACGACTCCCTGGCCTACGTGGACGGCCCCCTGGAAGGCACCAATGAGGTCAATGACGACGAGGCCACGAGCTCCGGCTCCGACGACGACAAGGAAAAGGAAGTCGATGTGGATGGTCTCAGGGAGGCGCTGAACAAGTCGAGAAAGGACCTGGAGGTGGCCAGGCTGAACAGCACCATGTTCGAGGAGAAGGCGCAGCGGATATCCGAGTCGGCCATCGCGCTCAAGGACCGGGCCGACAGTGCTCAGAGGGACGTGTCGGCCGCCGTCGCGACGGTGCAGGAGGTCATCAGCAAGGAGGCCGATGCCAAGGAGGCTGTCCAGAAGGCTACCATGGCGCTGTCCATGGCTGAGGCCCGGTTGCAGCTGGCCGCAGAAGCCATGGAGGCAAAGAGGGGGTCCGTTGGGCAGATGGAAGATGCTTTTGAAGGCGTGGAGGAGGAGGCCCTCGTGTCTGCCCAGGAGGAAATTAAGGATTCTCAGGCGGTCTTGTCAAAGTGCGAGGAGGAGCTGAGCCACATCCAGGAGAGGAAAAGGGAGCTGCAGAGTGAAGTCGACAGATTGACGGAGCTTGCGGAGAAGGCTCTGTTGGACGCGTCAAAGGCTGAAGAGGATGTTGCCAATATCATGGTGTTGGCTGAACAGGCAGTGGCTCTTGAGATGGAGGCCGCGCAGCACGCGAATGATGCCGAACTGGCGCTGCAGAAAGCAGAGAAGGCCATCGCCTCAGTTGATACACTGGTCGACCCGCCACCGCTTGCTGAGGAGCAAAAGAGTACTGAAGAAGATCGTGACTCAGAAGTGCATGAGTATAGCGGTGATGATATATATGATATTCCTGATAGAGATGAGGTGTCCAGCATTGAGCGTCTAATGATTGGTGACTTAGCAGTTGAAGGCATCGAGAAGCTTGAATCGTCCTGCGAGATATCTGATGAAGTAAGCGATGATAAGCTGCTTGCTGAGGCTCAGAAAGAAACTGAGCCTGAAATAGATAATAAGCCTTCAAAGCAAGGGAAGAAGCAGGAAATAGAACGAAAAGAGCCCACCAAGGGACCATTGAGTGCTCCCAAAGCATTGCTGAAGAGATCATCTCGCTTCTTCTCAGCATCTTTCTTCTCCTCCAAAGCGGATGGGAAATTTACACCTACATCTGTCTTCCAAGGTTTAATGACATCAGTACAACGACAGGCACCAAAGCTTGTTGTCGGGATGTTGCTTCTTGGAGCAGGGTGAGTCCACGCAATACGTTTTTTCTTGGCTCTCCATTTCCATCTATACAGGGACTTGCTTTCACATAACTCCACTCTGGCTTTATCTTGTATACTCTCACAACTTAGCACATCCATTTTCTGTATGACAACCTTCTATTATTTGTCCATGTCCCTCCAACATGCAGAACAGCTGTGTCCCCTCATCGTATTAAGATGCACAAAAACTCTTGAAATACACACCCAAGTTCTGGAAGCCTCTTGTTATAGGTGGTCGTATTCTTCAGACATATTGGTTAGCCAATGCATTTCTTAACTGGTGCTTGTGTTGGGTGTGTTGTAGGGCACTCTTCTTAAACAGGGCCCAGAAGAGTCAACTACTTCAGCAGCAAGGCATTTCCACAAACATTGGAAAAGTCACATCCACAACAAAGCCCATAGTTCGCGAGATACAACATCTCCCAAAAAGAGTACAGAAGCTAATAGAGCTCTTACCTCATCAGGGGGTATGATTTCCCTTTTCCATCTGAAACTGCTCACCTGCTGATTTTGTTCCTATTTATTTATGTTATTTAAATTATATAATGGGGACTGCGTGTTTGTTGTTTTGCTGTTAGGCAAATGAGGAAGAAGCTTCACTTTTTGATGTTCTATATTTGCTTCTGGCTAGTGTTATTTTTGTGCCGTTATTTCAGAAAATACCTGGAGGTGAGATACTTATGCTATTTAGATTTGCACATACCATAGTTCAATAGCATTCATAAGCCATAACTTCCTTGAATTCTTTGCTCACCCAAGAAGTTTACAATTGAGTAGTATATTGAACGAGTTCTGCTTCTGGTTTAGTCAATGTTTACAGTTTCAGTCCCGACCATGTACCATAGTACCCTCTTTGTTTTTTGAACTAAAAAAGTTGCCCTAACGACATCTATTAAAAACCAGAGGGAGTATTTTACAGTGACCTTCCAATTGAATTGCCTGAACTTTTCAGTGTCATGAGAAACATCTGTGCTTAAATCCTCAGTTTTCATGAAGTTACAGTACATTCTCCCGAAGTAATTTTTACCTTGACATTTAGGAAGCCCTGTTCTTGGATATCTTGCTGCTGGTGTCCTCATCGGTCCCTATGGGCTCTCTATAATCCGTAACGTCCATGGGACAAAGGCAATTGCTGAGTTCGGTGTTGTGTTCTTGTTATTTAACATTGGACTTGAGGTATACAAAATTCCTTTAAATATTATTTCTTCTTTCACCACATACTGGCGTAATGTCCTGTATCGCAGCTTTCTGTGGAAAGGCTAAGCTCGATGAAGAAGTATGTCTTTGGCTTGGGATCTGCTCAGGTTATGTTTATGCTACACCACCATCAATCAGTGATTCTTTCCCAACCATGCCCTGACTAATTGATATAATTGACAGGTGCTGGCTACTACAGCAGCTGTTGGTATGATAGCTCACCGTTTTGCCGCATTACCAGGACCAGCAGCAATTGTAATTGGGAGTGGCTTAGCTCTATCATCCACAGCAGTCGTCTTACAAGTACTTCCTTAGAAACAGCACTCATCCAGTTTATCGATCTTTGCTACTTTGTCACTTCTCAGAAGTTGTTTTGCCAACAAACTTCCCTTCATCCATCATAATTTTATCATCAGATGAAATTAAGTTGCTTGTCGAAAATCGAAATCATTGTTCACATATGGGCCAGAAAGTGCACCCTTTTAAAGTACTCTGCCAACATAGTTTCCTATATCATTTAGTAGGGCAGGGGAAATTGTTTTCTTGACACTCTTCAAAAACATCATATCGAGGCATAAGTTATGTCTTTTTCCATGCTAGTAAAGTTCAAGGAGTGTACAAACTAGCTTCCATACGTTTATCTTATATTTTTTATACTTCGTGACAGTTATTTGTTGCTTGGCTGTTAAGCTTTTAGTATTTTGTATTTTTAGGTTCTGCAAGAGCGCGGTGAGAGCACGTCACGTCATGGGCGTGCTACATTTTCTGTGTTACTGTTCCAGGTATTACTTCACTGAGCTGGATATGCACCTTAGTTTAATGGAGAACTCTTTCCTTTCAGTAATGTTAATCTAAGCCTGTCTCTTAATAGATGTTTCTTGTGTTGTTCCCAGGATTTGGCTGTGGTCGTTCTGTTGATATTAATACCTCTTATATCACCTAACTCTTCAAAAGGAGGGGTAACCATTTTATCTCATGCTCTTTTCGTTGTGTGTGCTAGGACCTTTTACGTAAAGGGCATACCCAGTGCTGAAAGCTCCCACACGTTGTGGGGTCTGGGGAAGGGAATTTTGCTAGGACCTTTTGCTATTGGTGCAATATAACTAGGTGCTCGTTAGTAAAGCCATTTGGGTCAAGCTCTGTACATAATTCAAATTTTGTTGCTAGTAACTGTCTGCAAGGGTAGGCTTCTCTTTAATAATATACAACAACAAAGCCTTTGTCCCAGGCACATTGGGGCAGGCTGCTTCTTTTCAATAATATCATCATCGTCCAAAATTGTAAAGTCTCTTGTTAAGATTGTATGATTCTCCCTGCTGCTGTGCACTTCAAAATCATATTCAATCAAGGGTTATTCAATGTGTGGGGCTGTTTGGACCCCATTATACTTCTATGGTATTAACGGGCGTTCTATATTTCTGATGGTATAAGTTAAACAGTAATTTGCTGTTATGTCAAACCAGCTTTGCACATGTTATTGCTGTAAAATTAAATGTGCTGACCAGCAGCGGGGATATGTGTAAAGTGGAAATGACATCCAACTTAAGGATGAAGTGGAACCTGGGGCATCATGCTAGTGACACATTGGATACTAGTTTATAATTTACATATCTCCTATTGTTCTGTTTGACTTGAGGCCTTGGTTCAATTTGTGTATTTTATAGGTTGGCTTCCAAGCAATAGCGGAAGCCATGGGAATGGCTGCAGTGAAGGCTGTAGCTGCTATAACTGCCATAATTGCTGGAGGTCGTCTGGTGAGATAACTATATATCGGTATTAGTTTGTATGCTTAACCTTTCAGGGACTTTGCATATGCTGTATGTAGAGTATAAATCTGATGTCAGTCACTCAGTTGACATGCACATGTTCCTCAGCATGCTTGCACATCAGCTGCATTTCTCAGATTTTTTTTGCACAGATTTGACGTTCAATTTCCATTTTGTATTGGACAGTTGCTTCGTCCAATTTACAAACAAATTGCTGAAAATCGAAATGCTGAGATATTTTCGGCTAATACGCTCCTAGTAATTTTTGGGACAAGTCTTCTTACTGCCCGGGTATGTATTTTATCTGTTTATATTTCTAACCTCTGTGATGCTTAAAACTAATTTAAATTGTACCGTTCTTTGACAGGCTGGGCTATCGATGGCGCTTGGAGCTTTTTTGGCTGGTTTGTTATTAGCAGAAACGGAGTTCTCCTTGCAGGTGGAGTCAGATATAGCCCCATACCGTGGTCTTCTCTTAGGTCTTTTCTTTATGACGGTGAGTTTCTGAATATAGTTGAATCAATATTTCATTTTGTGATGTTGGTATACTTCAAATGTTTTGTTGCAAGTATATCTAACCTAATGCCAGTATCGGATGATGCAAATGTAGAATGTAACTTTGCAGTCATCACATTAAGTTCATGAGTCATGGTGGACTAATATATTCATGGGAAATCACATGGCACCATTACATAGTTCATTCTAAACTGTTTGAAATACTATTTGTCTTCGTATTCAAATCTCGAAGGGTAGGCCTGGCGCAGTGGTAGAGTCTCTCCACTTGTGTTCTGGAGGTCCTGGGTTCGAATCAGCCTCCTTGCAAAATAAGCAAGGGGAAGGCTGCCTAGAAATTCCCTTCCCCAGACCCCACAACGCGTGGGAGCTTTCAGCACTGGGTATGCCCTTCGTATTCAAATCTCAGCGCATATTTTACCATTTACAATGCAGTTACTGCCATTCATGATTGTTTACTTTAAGATCACAACTATCTTCTGATCAAATTCATTATATGAGTGGAAATGTTTGTTCCACCTATTGTTGGTACAGAATCATACAATACAGTCTAGCATGGAAGTTCATATGCATCATGTCCATATGTTAACTGTAGAAAGTATTGTTCAATATTTTCTTTTAACAACTTACCAATATATACACATTTATGTATATGATGATATGTTGTGTGGAATTACATATGATTTTAATCAGTTCTATACTGCCATATCACTTGTTTTTCTTGTACAACATTACAACCTTTTTATCAGTTTACTTGGGATGATGATAATTTGTTGCTTAATGCTTACACTGAGGTTGTGTACTCCAGGTTGGAATGTCTATTGACCCAAAGCTACTTCTGTCAAACTTCCCAGCAATCTCTGTGATACTAAGTCTCTTGATCATTGGAAAAACACTACTGGTTACATTTGTTGGTAGGCTGTTTGGGGTTTCTACCATAGCTGCTGTTAGGGTTGGCCTCATGCTTGCACCTGGTGGGGAGTTTGCTTTTGTTGCCTTTGGAGATGCTGTCAACCAGGTTTTTATCTGTCATTTTTTTTTTGAAAAAACTGGTGTATTATGTCTTTCCTTTGCTTCTCTATCATAGGTGACTAATGGACAATATTTTGTAGGGCCTTTTGTCCCCTCAGTTATCATCATTGTTATTTTTAGTGGTTGGTATTTCAATGGCCCTTACGCCATATTTAGCCGCCGGAGGTCAGTTTCTGGCATCAAAATTTGAGCAGCAGGATGTGAGGAGTTTATTGCCTGTAGAAAGTGAGGTATTTGTTTACTTACACTGTTATGTAAATCTGCCATTGTCACTATTTTGATGGTGTTTCCTGTAAATTTGACCATGCACAAAGCATTGCCAGTCTATCATACCCCCCAGTCTAATTTGTAAAAAGCTGCCATGTTGATTGCAAGTTTTGATTTGAATGCCTTGTGTCTAGAGCACCCTGTCTGAGATGAAGGCTTGTCATTTCGTAGTTGTGTAATAGAGCAGCCTAACAAATTGAACATCAAATCAACAGCCTTGTCTACTAGGCTGTTGTATTGTAAAAAAGTTTAAAGTCTGATCATTGACCAACTAAACCCCGCCTATGCCTTTCTAGGTATACCGGTTCCAAGCCCGGGTAAAGGAGGAGCGTTGTGATAGGCTTGGCGGGCTATCATCAAAACCAGCCATTCCTTTGGATAGCCTACCTCAACATGCTTGAGATAAAGGCTTTATTGTTGTTGTTGTACCATTGACCAACTAAACCTTAATACTAGGTGATTTTACCTTTGTCACATCTGTTACTGAGGATGATCGGTAAATTACATCGTGGAATATTCTGCTTAGTTTAGTGGCCACTATCAACACAGGAGCTGTCTATAAATCCATGTGTTACTCCCTCCGTTTCAAAATATTTGATGCTGGTTGAACTAACCAACGTCAAATATTTTAGAACGGAGGGAGTAGTTTCCAACAACAACAAAGCCTTTATTCCAGGCATGTGTTACCTAGTTTATTCTTTGTAATTATAATATGCATATGCAGTGTTTTAGAACAGCGTCTGGACGCTGAGCGCCCGTCTAGGCGACCGGCCATGATGCCCAGCAGGTCAGTGGCGGCGGTGGCCAGGCGCCAGCCAGGCAAGTCGACCAGCCATGGCGTCCAGGCCGGAACGCCTAGGCGGCGACTAGGCATTGCCTTTTAAACACTGTATATGACATATAGAAGCAAAAACTATGCAAAACTTTGGACAGAGCCATTTTTATTATAACTCTGACTGAAGCATATGGTTTGCTTCCCTGGAACCAATTAGATGAGAAAGAAAGCTCTAAAAGCCTATCAGCGCAGGATTATCATAGATGTCCCAGTATTTTGAACTCCTTAGTACTAGGTACTCCCTCCGTTTCTTTATATTTGACGTTGATTGACTTGCAAATAGTTTAATCAACGTCAAATATTATGGAACAGAGGGAGTAGTGTACTAGCCATTGTTTACAAGGTATGAGCAAAGGTATTTTTTAAGAAAAAATGTTTTTAAAAAAGGGCAGCCCGGTGCATGTAGCTCCCGCTTGCGCAGGGTCCAGGGAAGGGTCCGACCCACTTAGGTCTTTTGTACGCAGCCTTTCCCTGCATTTATGCAAGAGGCTGTTTCCAAGACTCGGACCCGTGACCTCATGGTCACAAGGCAACAGCTTTACCGCTGCACCAGGGATATGAAAAATACATGGTAGTGGGATAATGATTCTTCTTATTGCTATAATCTCTTAAGCTTGCTATCTATAAGCCTGCTCTCTAATATCTTTTATCATGTTAATTTCATCTAACATTGATGTCTCTTCTGTTTTGCTATGTGTACATAGACGGATGACTTGCAAGACCATATTATCATATTAGGCTTTGGTCGTGTTGGGCAGGTTGTCTTGCAATCCTCACGCATACTATATCTCCCATGTTTGGCATATCTAATAAAGCACATTTTTTTCTTGTACTAGATCATTGCACAACTACTGTCAGAGCGATTAATTCCATTTGTAGCACTTGATACCAGAAGGTATGATGTATCTGACAATAATATAAATTTCAAGGAAAATTGAGGGTAGTGATTTCAAATCCTAGAGCATCACTACTGAATCATGAACTATACTGCAGTAATTCAATCACAAAATATAAAAAGTAAGTGACATCTTTCAGGAAATCTGGATATTGCTGGCAACACCAGCAACTTGTTTACATTTCGAGGAACTTTTGCCCAGATTTCCTTGTCCATTCCAAGCACCTTGGTTTATCATGTTGTGCTTATTCAACTTATTAACCGTAGCGGTCAAGTCATTTCAATTTTCTGATGCATGGACGTTTTGCAGTGATCGGGTTGCAGTTGGACGTGCACTTGACCTTCCAGTATATTTTGGGGATGCTGGAAGCAGAGAGGTAAGAATAGTTCAGTTAAATTTTACTTTCGTACAGCTTGTTAAAGGTACAGTTCTAAATTAAGTTGTGCCAGGTGCTGCACAAAGTTGGAGCTGAGAGAGCTTGCGCTGCTGCCATTACTTTAGATACTCCTGGTGCAAATTACAGAGCTGTCTGGGCATTGAATAAATATTTCCCAAACGTGAAGACTTTTGTCCGAGCACATGATGTTGATCATGGTGTTAATTTGGAGAAAGCAGGAGCAACAGCGGTAAGTAAATGTTACAAAACATTTTGTTATGTGGTGTTGAAAATCTTAGGGTAATGGGTTCCTAGGGTTATGGAGTTAGCTTCAGTACTTCATCTGAACGCATTGCAAGCGAACAACTTTTGCCATGTGAATGTGATTTGCAAAGCAAGTAAAACAGGTGTACTTTGGCTGCTGCATATTTAAACCTTCAACATGAATAAACTCTGCTTGCACGTCATAAAAGATACACTATCTTTGAGTTGGACAAAATGAATGTGAATGCGGTGTTTGATGCTTACCGTGTAACTTGTCACTGTTATGGTATTTTTTTCTTGTCAGATATTTTATTCCTTATGTGCTAACCTTTATCACATTTGCTGATGAAATTGTATTTGAACAATTTCAAGGTTGTTCCTGAGACCTTGGAACCAAGTCTTCAATTGGCTGCTGCTGTTCTTGCACAAGTAAGTTTTAATCCATTGTCCTGATTCATGATGTATGGACTTCAACTCATAAGCTCTATTGTTCATGTACCCTTAGGCAAAACTTCCGATGTCAGAGATTCAGGAAACCATCAATGAATTCAGGAATCGTCATCTGTCAGAGCTCACAGAGGTGTGTGATCATCATTATTTAGATCAATATTATAAAGTACCTGATGAAACTTTTTACTTTACAGTTATGTGCTACATCGGGAAGTTCTCTTGGCTATGGGTTCTCAAGAGTTATGTCCATGTCCAAATCAAAGTCTCCCACATCTGATGACGAGAGTGAAACTGTTGACGGAACTCTAGCGATTTAAGCTAATCACGTAAGACAACATTGTCCCAAGAGATGCATGTCTGTACATACATTGCCAGATTTTGTTGCATATAGAAAGGTAGCAAAATAAGTTATGCAACAGCTGCGATCAACATTAGCATGCTAGAATGTATTTTTCTTGTATGGTAGTACTTACTTCCTGGTCTCCTGATACATCTTAATTTGCATCACTTTTGCCCCAATGAAGTAATATTCTTTATGAGAAGAATGTAACGGCGCTCGCATGCTGAAGTACCTTGAATGACGGTATTCAGATGTTCTGCACGATCAAATTTGCCGATCCGCTCTTCACTACACTATAACACATGGATTTGGTGCCCACGTGGAAATTCTGATGTCAACATTTTTGGGCCTCGTCCAGAATTATTTTGGGGCCTGTTTGAAGGAAAAAGCAGCAATCCTGTTTGAAGGGAAAACCTAATTTGCCAATCCTGTTTGAAGGGGGAGGGGGCATTTACTGTCACAAAGCTAACAATACTGCCGCTCGTGGAGTTACTGTGTGAGTGCGATTATTTGATGATTTTTTTAATGACGCTAGTTGTAGAGTTGGACTTTTGTAGTGTAGACGTACGTGAATAATATAAGTGAATACATATAAATATAAATAGATACTACAATTATACTTAATATGAGACTCGAAAACTAATCTTGTTGTCTGCTTCTTACATTTTGTTGGATTTATGTAGATGGTGCTTTGTGTACTCTTGATGAAAAATCATTGCATATAATTTAGGTCATCAATTAGTAATATATTTGTGATTCTTCCCCTCCATGCGGCCTATACTTCGAAACTAAATTCTCAATCGAGGTTAACACCGCACGGCGTGCTGCCTTGTCTTGCAGATGTGTTTTTTAATTAAATGTTACCCTCTGTTTTATTTTATTTGATGTTGAGAGAACTAAAATTAGTTGACATTAGCAGAACTAGTTCTCCTGACATAAAAAAAAACAGAATAGGGTGAGTATAACTTTTTACGAGATTCCGATCACCACTACATGATTTCGTAGGATGTTTGGGAAGCCTCATACGTCAGGAAAAACAATGCTAAAACAATTTTCAGGATGCTTGCTTTCATATAAATAACTTGCTGGCAGGTGAAGGCCAAAGCATTTGAAGCAGCTGAAAGGCATTTACGCTAGTTGCTTCCTTCCTTTTCTAACGCATCACAAAGTTTCTTGTGAGTTTAGTAGACAATAGCTAACAGCGACAAGGCATATTACATCAATGCCGTGTCCAAGAGACATCATAATTGGTTCTTCGAAAAGAAACATCTCAATTAGCAATACAATCTCATGAGATAAGCAATTTTCACTTATTTCTGCCAAGTTGGTGTAATACTGTTAAGAAAAATGCAAAAACACGTTGAATAAAGCTATGACATTATTTATGATAGGGCACTTGATAAGTTTGAAATAATCAAGTGTCAAATAAAAGGTGCATATTCTAGCGATCACTTCGACATGAACAGGGTTCTGCATTGTTGTGCCGTGTCAGCTGGACTGGTAACTGCAAATAAAAATGAGTGACTTGGCATGTTAATGACAACATGAGATGACTGAATGTCAATTTGATTCAATTACTATAACAACAACAGTATGATTTCCATCAGCAACATCAGGCTCTGGCGTGTGTGTGTATATATATATATACATATATATATATATATAAGGCGCACACATGTCAATAATGAAAGTGTGCCCACAAGTCCGAGGAGTACAAGTGTCACCTACCACTACACAAGGACAAATAACAGTGACCATAAAAGCTAGTTGCATCTTGCATAGCACAAGAAATATTGTTAAGATTGTTAACATCCAGGATAATAATCAAATATCCCGTCTTTTTATTAGCTATGTCCCTTTTTGTAAGGTAAAATTCAAATGCGTAAGCATGAGAATATTAGCTATCACACAATAAGAATACCTGTATGGCCAACTGTTCTGTCTGATTCAAATATCTCATGATCATTGCCACCCTGCGCAATGGAAAAAGAATAACTGGTCAGAGAAATACAATCTCCCAATTACCAAACGCTGGCCATGTTGCGATTAAGCTGGTGTCCACTAGCGAGAAAACGAAAAATAGCATACAAACCTATATCAGGGGTTTATAAAAGAACACTTATACCACAAGTTTTGTTGTTCATGCAAGAAAGTACTTATCCACACAAACAAAGAAAATAGTTTTTTAATATGATTAAAACTCAAACGAAGCATATATAATCACCTTGTAAGTTTTATCCCCAAAGAAATGGATTTCTTGGAATTCCTCGAGATATCTCAAGCAGTAAGTTTTGTCCCAGCCTTGGGGAAATACCTGAAATTTTAGCATGACAGTAGTAAATACCATGACTCAAAATTGTTCATGGAAGATGTACGGGAGCCTAGGAGACTCACGTCGAAACTAATCTGCCCACCAATGGAAAATGTCAAGTTCAAGTGTGCAAACTTTTCACGAAGCACAGACACCATTTTAGGCCGAACATTATGCACCTGAAATAAATCGGTCATTTCAATCTCATGATGTATTTAAATGGTACTTCTCCACTCCAACTAGGAAAAGTTTCTGGTTTTTAGTATATGATTTTACCTTGTCGTACTTCTCAAACTCATCTCGTTCTTCTTGGCTACAGTTTCTCCCTATAGGCGACACATTAATCATTCCACTTCGGAACTCTATGAATGTACCCCTGAGAAAATAGTTAAGTGGTCAGTAATGAGTTTAGTGCAAATCAGAATTGTTGAACAGGGTTCTTCACTAACCTTTTGATTGGGATATCCAAGTCGGCAATGTAATGAAGAGTGAAGTTAATAAATTCCTGTAAAGAGCACCCATCATATTCAGTAATCAGTATATAAGGCCTGAAATTGGATGAATGGAAGACGTGCGAGAAGGTGAATACACTACACATAGGCTCACCTTCAACTTGTCTTCTCCTAGAAATGATTTCAAACTCTGCAGATTGCAAAACGTTAGGTTTCAGCATGAACAGGAAGAAGCAACAGAAATCAGAACTACCAGAAATGATTTAACCAAAGAAATTCTCGAGTTCCCAGCGGGAGGCTTACTTGAGTTCCGATGAGCTCTCCGTTCTTGTGTGCCACCAAGCCATTCTCGGAAAAGACGTAGTCGTAATCCGTAAGAACTGCAGAGAAGAACAAGTAAACCTGTTGTACGTATTACTTGAGACAAACTTGGCAGGGCAGGTTGTCGGTTCCGGACCTGATTTGCCGAGCTGCTCGGTAATCTTGACCAGATCGGATCCACCGACGACGCCGACAGTCACATTCTGCGTGCGCCCAAATTGAGAACGAAGCTGTGACTCTCCAGCGTAGTAGCACGAGCAGCAACAGCAGTAAGAGGGAGGAGGAGGAGGGAAGGGACGTTATCCTCACCTGGCGCAGCTGGTTCATGAACTCCAGCATCTCCGGCGTGACGACCTAAGCACGCGAAGGAGAAGGTTACTATTGGCAGAAAACAGGGAGACGGATCAGGCAGGAGAGGTCGCGTGCGGCACCTTGCGGGGCGCGGTGAGGGTGCCGTCGACGTCGAAGAGGGCGAGGACGCCCGCGTTCCTCCCTGTGGCAGCCATCGGCAAGAAGAAGCTCCCGGTGCGGTTGCGGCCGGCCTTCGTTTGGTAAATGGTAGTAATGATGAATGACCCGGGGCGCGGGGAGGAGAAAGCGTGGGCTCGAATGGTCAGCCTGGCGGCGCAGATCTCGACGGGCTTTTGGCGTGGCAAGGAGGGAGAGGAAGCAGGAAGGGAGGCGTCGGGATCTGCGCGCGCGTGGGGAGTGGAAGATGAAGAGGAAGAGGAGCGGTGACTGCGCCGCACAGCACAGCACAGCACAGCACGGGATGTCTCCACCCGAGCAGAGCAGAGCAGAGCAGAGCAGCGGATCGGATGGATGCCGACGACCGCGCGCCACGTCAGACGCGCTTTGGATTCACTTCGTGCGAGCAAGTGGGCCTCGGCCCAAAGGCCTGCATTAATGGGCCGAAAGCCTGCATACGTTTTTGGTTGTCGTAACTAACCGCGCTGGAGCTGGAGTAGATAAGATACTCTGGTCTTGGACAGGCAGTATGTGACAGATTCGTTGTTTCTCATCTTACCTGGAAAGCTCATTCACTCACGTAGCTGTAATTTATGTACTACATTTATTAAAAAAGATATGTATATATGGACTGCATGCTCTTTGATCATGCATGAACAAAAAAAAAACAAATGATACAGCTATATATATATATACTACAGCCTAGCCTTGCATGCAAATGCATGCAAGGAGTCTCGACTCTCGAGGAGGTTCCTCTTCTGGTGACGTGGAGCATTTTGGTACGTTGCTTGTTCCTTCGCTGCTAAGAAGAAGAAGAGGAACAAGACTTTTTTAATTTTAGCAGTGTACTCTTTAATTTCTACTGAAATTAACGGGTATACAGTGGGTGGGCCGGCCGTATACTGATACGTTTGCTGTGGTGTGGAAAAGAAGAAGAGATTTTGGTGCGTGCACAGGAGCGAGCGGCTCCAGTCCAGCGAGTAGTGACAGCCTGCTTCAATTCTGCTAGCTGCAACGGACACGGCGGCCGGTTCCTCCTTCCAGCTAGCTGCTGCCCACCAAACATCGATCCCACGCCGGGCACGGCGCGTCCTGCTTCAGTTTCAGTCCTGCTGCTAGCTAGCCATAGCTGATCCTTCCTCCTCCTCCGAATTATTCCGCTCCTCTCCTCCGTTCCCTGCAGATCATCATCCCACCCAACCTAGCTAGCTAGTGCAAGCTAGGATCGATCGAAATCGTCCATGGCGGCGGCGGGCAGTTCCTCGAGGTCTCCGATCGTGATCTCCG
Source organism: Neostapfia colusana (assembly GCA_030760725.1). NCBI lineage: Eukaryota > Viridiplantae > Streptophyta > Magnoliopsida > Poales > Poaceae > Neostapfia > Neostapfia colusana. The sequence goes on from JASWHV010000017.1 coordinate 473,670, forward strand.
ACGACGAGGCGGTGGTGCCGCCGGTTGTTGTTAAGGCAGCATCGAGGAGGACGGCCCCATCAGGCGCCGCGCGCAGCTGGCGGGGGCGGCTAGCAGCTGCGGTGGGATTCGGCGGCCACGACGACGCAGAGATCGAGCGCCCGGACTGGCTTCCTGATTGCTTCACCGTGGGCGTGGAGAAAAGCTGCGGTGATGGCACCGTAATCTTGGTACGTCTCCTCAGCTCCTTGTCGTCGTCGTCGTCGGATGTACATAATCATCCACGCATCGATCTGCATAATTGTTTTAAGTTGTTTGTGCGCATGCATGCACGCACGCAGGAATACACCTGCCCTGCTGGCTTCGTCTTCAACTCGAGGTCCCAAGTGTTAGACCACTGCAATTCCGGGGCGTTGCAGCGCGCCCTTGCTGCGCAAGCCACGCTCGACGACATGAATACGTTGCAGGTGATGAGTTACGGCCGGAGGAGCTTACTGCTTGCCGACTGGTTTATTTGCTGCTGGTTGTTAGATTCAGGGAGATGTGGTGCATGCATGCATGCGCGTGTGGCCTCATTTCTCTGAAATGTGCGTATCCATGTATGTATACAGGGGAAGTACCACTGGCTCAGAGGATATCCGGGGGTTGTACTAGAGATCAGGGCCGGAGGAGAGAACCTCAGCAAAATGTACAAGGTAATGATTATATATGTACCTCGATCCTTGGTATGGTTAGAATTCAATATATACATCAGTTTATCTAAGTGCAGCTCCTCATTCATGCGAGGGAGGAGGTGGTTGATGAAATCTTGTTCATCTGAGCAAATAATCATGGATCGGATATATTGTACTTAATTCTCTTTATTTGCAGTTTTATGCTGATCTGCATAAGGGGGTGCGCGTTGCAACCAAAAAAGAATTCATGCGCTACGTTGATCATGCCGAGGTACCTAAGCACAATAATGAAGTGTGTGAAACACGCGGTGAAGATAACGTATGGATCATGCATCTTGTGATGTTTAATGCTCTAATAAGATTATTTCTACAAGTTAACATTGAGCCTTACTTGTAGGTCATCGCACAACTAGACTTCCTGGTTCGTGATCTACCACCTGGATGGGTCAAGGAGACTGCATTCAGGAAACGCGGTACTGGCATTAGAAAAGACACGGTAAATTGGATGGAACATATATACTACTTGCATGTTCGTTTACAATATTGATCTGAGTCGATTTTTTATGATTTTTTTCATATCACTTGTTGTGCAGTTCTACACAGATCCTGTTAATCAAAAGATATACCGATCACTGAAGGCTGCAATAGAATCCTACAAAACTGGAACGTCTAAAGGTTCCTACAATCCAAATTTCAGTGTCACCGAAAAGTACTTGTTTGATAACGGTGCAGATATGGTAATTTTTCTTTGTATTTTTCAAGTGGAACTAGTTCATTTATATATTGTTTTCAGAGAATAATCTTCATCTTAATTAGCTTTGATACATATATAGGAACACATTAGAGACAGGGGTGATAGATGCTTGATTTGCTTCTTCAGTTTTTGCATTCCTTGTATGTTGAACTATATGCAACTGATGATGTGTTTTTGCGTAACTAAAGATTAACACATGTCTTATGTCATAGAAGAATATTGTTGGTTCTCATGAAGCCACAGCAAGTCTTTATATGGCAGCTAATTAAGATAAAAATGGGTACCATTAGTACTTTGTGTCCTAAGACACACTTTCTTTAAAATGGTTAGTTAATTAGCAAAGGTAATGCTACCTTGTCCATATCTTTAAACGAGTAATGAATGATGTTGTAATTATTGACACTTGTGAGTAAAATCAATATATCGTATTAATCCCACGTTTTTATAACATTATATATATATGTGATGCTAGGATTGATTCATTTGCTCTGATGCTAAGAATGGTTGCAAGAACTCTTGAAACAAATTACTCACACGCTTTTACCTGACACCTGCATCTGCAAACATTTACTTCTATAGTTAGTTTGTTGTTAAATAGTTAAATGATCATATTTCATTGCTCTTGGACATTCCATTCCTGGTAATCTATGAAGAGTTGATAAGTTTTCCTTCTTGTGCAGCTTCCATGCTTAGCAGAAAGACTGAAAATTAACGCATCAGAACACCATGAGTGTAACAAAGCAGGCCGAAGTTCACACCGTAAGTATTTGCAATTTTTTTCTACAGCATATTAAGTTTTTATACTACACATATGACTCACCTACTAATTGATAGATGCATAATATTTTTTTACACGTTCCTACTGAAACATGTTTCACATCATGTAATAGACTATATATGATATCTTAAAACCAAGTCTATAGTACTACATAAGAGGAAGTGAAAATTTTCTATGACAACCAAGTACAAGGAATTGATTTAAGATAAAAGGTCATATGAAATTCTTTTGCATTGAAATCTATGTTTGCAAAGGTAGGTACCCTTTAAAGGGACAATGACAAAGGCTATATATAACTCCATACTATGTATGGTTAAGTTTCACCACTACTTATTGGTCGCCTCAATATAAGTTTGTCAATATGGGTAGGTAGAGGTTGAGCCTAGTTCACATACCACCTTCCACGTAAGACCTTCATCCGGGCCCAAGTCTCAGTAGCTACTTTGGAGGGTTTCACCTAGATCATATGGAAGGTGATTGATGTCACAAACCATTAGACGGGGTGAGGGTGGGAGTGAGGATGAGTGCATAGGATTCACAATCTCTTCAATTACTCTCTTGTGCTTCTGAGTCTACTCCTCTATAACCATTTCAACCAAAGATGAGGCATGATTTGAAGCAACAGTGGCCACCTTCTTGGTCGTGTGTTTCTGATAAAGAGATGAAATGTTCCTACTTCTCTTCATAACTAAACAATTATATAAAAACAATGTTCATGTAAGTATATCAACCAATAGTAAGTACAACATAATATAAAAAAAGTCACATATGTTCACAGAAAAATCACTATCTTATAAATAGATGATATTGATATTTTTATTGGTTGAGCTGAAATTTAATCTAGTGATCTCACTGGTGTCCCTCTTCCTGATACGTAATCAAATTACTGATAAGAATACAGAGAACGAGAAGAACACAAATAATTTATCCAACTACAACAAAGAAAAAAGTATAGAATACGAAAATTCGAATGATTCTACCAATTCTTATTGATCCCCGATGTTGTTCATTGCTACCTCGAAGCTAATGCCTGCCATAGAGAAAAGGGGCCAGATATGACGAGTAGGCATGCATGTGAAGAAGGATGGTGGTTAGCCAATCGGTGGTCAACGAGTGATGATGTGTCAATCGGTCCATTCGTCAACTCATCATTGACCAATTTGGGCATTTCGCCTCATGGGTTGTCGCCATCTTGCCCTACACGATATCCGATAGGAGCAATATGGTCGTTGGCCTTGGGACCTTAGTTGGACCATTGTACATTTGCCATGGACCCTTGGTCAGACCGTCGAATGTTAAGCGTCTCGCCTATTGGTTGGACGCAATGCATCCCAGTGTCATCCCATAGGCTTGGCTGACGGTTGGACCCCCACTCAGCATACCCTGTGGCTCTCTCCCAGCCTCATATCTTACCACCTTATGTTTGGCTAGTATTGAGGCCACTGGTTCTTGTAATACTAAGATAATGACTCGTTACCAATATGGTGTTGATCGAATGTTGGTTCATGTTACTATCTTATGTTTTCTAAGCTATCACCTAAGGCTTATGCATTTGCCAATGAGGAAAATACCAAGTTCGTAATGGTCTAACATCTTACCTTACCATGTTACAACATTTCTCTTTTTGCCCTTATTTATTTCATTTAATGATGCTAATTCAATTATATAAACAATAAAGTTAATAATAAATATTGCTATTTTAATGTATTTTTTAGTGGGATGCTATGCTCTCCCCCTTGTCTACTTGTACTTCGTGAATGCCCCGTCGGGACTTATCCTACCATGGGAGAGGGAAGAGGATGGGAAGAGGTGTTTTGTGGTGACAACACCAAGAAAGAAGAAGAAGAACAAGGTCATATCCCTAGGAGAAAAATGACGAGTATTGCATAGCCTCTGAAGTCTAACTAAGGACGACATGATGTTGAGAATGAAAAGAAAAAATAATGGTTTAGTTATAATTACCTGTAATTCCTTTTCATGATGATGCATGACTTCCTTCTTTTATTTTAGTATGTTATGGTTTTAATGCACCATATGGATACAAGAACAAGCTTCAGTTGGTTAAAAATGAAACCACTTAGGTTAAATGCTATAGTACTAATACCTATAAGCATATAGTGCATGATCATGCTCGGGTCGACTTTCATAAGCTTGACATAATTCAATTAAGAAGCTGGGTCGTGCCTAGGGCTGTCAACGAGCGAGCTCGAGCGAGCTTGGTCTGTCAGGATCGAGCTTGGTAAAAATTCGATTTGAGTCTAGAATCAATTTGATTATACATTCAAATGCGAATTCGGCTCTCTAAAGCTCATTTAAACAGTTAGACTCATCTGAAACTCGTAAAAGCTCATGTTGGAGCTTGAGACACTCATCTAAATAATAAAAATAAGGAATATTTAAGAAAATAATAATAAATATTGTTCATAATAATAAAATTATCTAAACGAGCGTTATCGAGCTCGAACTCATCAGGCTCACGAGCTTTGATTTAAACTCGAGTTTGGCTCGTTTGTTTTTTGAGCGGAGCTTGAATCGATCTTTTAATGAGCCAAACTCAATTAGCTCATGGGTCTCTGAGTTTCATTGACAGCCCTAGTCGTGCCATGATACAAGCTAGAGGTTGAGCTGCTGGCCGAGACATGACACAAAAAAGGCTAACGATGCTAGGTTGACCAATTTAGGACCTTCTAACCCATGGAGGCAGTGGCCTGTGTGCACAGTAAATTGCATAAAACAGTGTAAAATGATGCAAAGTGGGATTCAAATATGCAAGGTTATGTTTGGGAGGTAATTGATTTCGTTGACTTGTTTATATGTGGATCTTAAGTTTTTTTAGCTCATGATATACGGGTCATGCCCAAACACGCCATCATGCCTTTCTTCTAACGCATGCGCGGTCCAACATACTAGTAGGTTGTGCCATTCTTGGGTCAGACCAAATTTGTTGGGCTTTATGTCAGCCCAATTAGCATAGCCCAAATCTGTATTTAAATATAGAAACCCACATCATGAATTGTGTGAGAGAGTTTCTGGAGTGTTCAACTGCATTAATCATGATCACCGTGGTACAATGTTTATAGTCCACAGACTAACTACGATCCTATCATCCTATCTTTAAGGAGTACATGCACAGGCTATGCCTATCGTGGAGATTACATGCAAAGGAGTATCGTGCGACTCGGAGAGGAGAACAGCTGCATGCGTTGAATACACGCTGAGTCGGTTGAGGAGTTTTGCGTGCATGCAGACGTCGTGATGAAGACCGTAGACGCAAATATGGATGCTAACACCCCCCCCACAGTCTCGGCGGTGGTTGGGCCAATGCAGAGACTGGTTCTGGATTCATCAAAGAGCACTTGTGGTAGACCTTTAGTCATGATGTCTGCGAATTGGCTGTTGCTAGGGACATGATGGACTCGAAGGTCTCCAATGGCAACCTTTTCACGTATAAAGAGAACATCGATCTTAATGTGCTTTGTCCGGCGGTGATGAACTGGATTGTGTGACATGTACACGGCAGAGACATTGTCACAATAGATCATTGTTGCCTTCTGTGATGGATAATGGAGCTCGCAAAGAAGCTGTTGAAGCCAGATGCACTCGGAAGCTGCATTGGCGACTCCCCGATATTCAGCCTCAGCACTAGATTTTGAAACTGTTGGTAGCCTTTTGCTTGACTAAGAGACCAATGTATCACCGAGGAACACACAATAGCCAGATGTGGAGCGCCGAGTATCCAGACAACCCACCCAGTCTGCATCCGAGTATGTAGTGATCATTCTTGATGACGAGGCATGTAGATGGAGACCAAAGGTTGTAGTTCCTCGAATATATCTCAGGATTCTCTTGATGAATGCAAAATGACATTCATGTGGATCATGCATATGTATACATGCTTGTTATACCACATATGAAATGTCGGGTCTCGTGATGGTTAGATATTGTAGTGCACCAGCAAGCTGCCGGTATTCAGAAGCATTGGCAACCCTCGGCCCGGTGGTTGCAGATAACTTAGATCTAGTATCCACTGGGGTTGAAACTGCTTTGCAAGTCAACATGCCAGCACGTTCGAGTAATTCTTCAACATATTTTTCCTGACTCAGAAAAAAGCCCGAAGAAGATCGTTTGATGTCAACACCCAGGAAGAATTTTAAGTCACCAAGATCTTTAATGACAAACTCAGATTTGAGCAACTTAATAGTGGTACGTAGATGTTGTACTGAAGAAGATGTAAGAATCATGTCGTCGACATAAAGTAACAAGTAAGCAGTAGTAGTTCCATGATGGTAAACAAAGAGGGAGGAATCGGATCTTGCTGGATGAAAACCGATTTTAGTAGCAAAATGAGCAAACCTCTGAAACCAAGCACGAGACGCTTGTTTTAGTCCATAAAGAGATTTGAATAGGAGACATACTGCTTGTGGCATATTTTTGTCGATGAAACCCGTAGGTTGATGACAATAAACTCTTTTCATAAAGATGTCCATGAAGGAATGCATTAGATACATCCAGTTGGTGGACTGGCCAGTGTTGACTTGCTGCAATTGTTAGCACAGTACGTATTGTCGCCGGTTTGATCACTGGAGCGAAGGTTTCGCTGAAATCAATTCCAGCTTGTTGATGGAAACCACGAACTACCCATCTTGCCTTGTATTTATCAAATGTACCATCTGGCCGAAACTTTGAAAATCCATTCCCGGTGATGATATTAGTGTTGGCAGGTTGAGGAACCAAAGTCCATGTATTGTTGGCCATCAAAGCATTGTATTCTTCCTGCATCGCCTGGAACCAGTTTGTGTCCTTTAATGCTACATATTTTGGGATCGGTGAGAGAGATGGTGCTGGTGTGGTGAAGTTTGTGGTGATCATGGCATATTTGGGATTTGGTCGATATATGCCAGCTTTAGATCTGGTTACCATATGGTCTGTTTGATGGGTCTGTTGTAGAGGAGGGCTTGGTGTGGTGTCGTATACTGGTGATTTAGGAAGCACGTCCGATGGATGGTTAGGAGGAGTTATAGGAGGGTGAGCAGGCGTGGAAGTGGATGGCTGGTCTAAGATGTTGGTTGGGACAGTTGTAGATGGAGTTTGGTTGGCAACACTCTCTGGTGGTGTTTTTGGTAGTGGTAATGTGTTGGTATGACGTTGTGCTCGATATAGTTGATGGGGTGGATCATCGGGTGTATGTGATGTTTTTGGTGTCGAGGTTCTAAGTGTATGATTGTATGCTGGGATGCTTGCGAAAGGAAACTGTGTTTCATCGAACACTACATGGCGGGAAGTGATAACCTTCCGTGTTAACATGTCGTAGCATCGGTACCCTTTATGATCAGTTGGGTAACCAAGAAAGGCACACGGCATAGATCTTGCACTCAATTTATGTGCTGCAGTTGCTGCAAGATTAGGAAAACAGAGACACCCAAAAACACGTAGATGATCATAAGAAGGTTTAACACCAAGGAGTACTTCATAGGGTGTAATATTTCCAGTGGTGCGGCACGGAACAATATTAAGTAGATATGTAGCCGTGTTCAATGCTTCTGCCCAGAAATGATGTGGTGCATGGGAATGTAGGAGCATGGTGCGAATCGAATTGTTGATGGTTCGAATGATCCGTTCTGCCTTGCCATTTTGTGGTGAGGTATATGGACAAGAAAGTCGGAGATGAATCCCTTTGTAGAGAAAAATGATCTTAGGGCATGATTATCAAACTCGCGTCCATTATTGGTTTGCAAAGCAACAATGGGAAAACGAAATTGAGTTGCAACGTATGAATGGAAAGACAGAAACGTGGAAAGTACTTCACTTTTGTGTTGGAGTGGGAAGGTCCAAACATAGTGGGAAAAATCATCTAGGAGCACCAAGTAATATTGATAGCCGGAACAGCTCATCACAGGAGAAGTCCAAACATCGGCATGTAGTATTCGGAAGGGAAAATAAGTAACTGTTTCAGAGGAAGCAAAGGGGAGTCTAACATGCTTCCCTTGCTGACAAGCCGAACAGATGTGATTATCTGTCTTATTACAAGTGAAAGAAAATTGTTTCAAAGCTAGAATAAGAGAGGCACGACCAGGATGGCCTAATCTTTGATGCCACAAATCAATGGAGGTTGAGGATGCGTGAAGAGCTGTGGATGGCTTCAGTTGGAGAGGATATAGATCACCGTTGCTGTCACATCGGAGAATCTCCATTCGGGTTCGTAGATCCTTAATGGAAAAACCGAGAGGATCAAATTCAATAGACACATTGTTGTCACGAGTTAATTGATGAACTGAGATCAAATTGTGTACTAGAGAAGGTGAAAGTAATATATTCTGTAATGCAAGAGGTTGTGTAGGGGTTGGTATTTCAGTAGAGGCAGTGTGTGTAATTGGAAGCTTGGCACCATTTCCAACTGTCACAGAGGCATTATGTGGAAAAGGACGAATTGCAGGAAGAGGAGAGGAGGTACCAGCCATATGTGATGTTGCTCCTGAGTCCACAACCAGTCGGAGGTGCTGTTAGGTGCCGTGGAGGCGCTCTGAAGAGCACTCAACAACGCTTGGTTGTCCCATACTGATGGAGTGTTCACAGGCAGTGCAGGCGCAAGAGAGTTGGAGTTCGAGAATTCAGTTGATCCCGGCCCAGCATACATTGCTTGTTGTGGAGAAGCATCTGGTCGCGGTCCAAGAACGCCTGCAGTAGAGGGACGAAATGGCATCAACCATGCTTGTACCATCCCTGTCCACGGGTTGAGGTTGGGCCGCCATGTGCCTGTTGTTGGCGGACGGAATTGATTAGCCGGCGTACTCCCGTTGGCGTTGTGCTGTGAAGTCCAGACTTGTCCGGGACCGCGGCCTCGTCCACGTCTTCCACGACCACGATTGCCACGACCGCCGCCGCCTCTTCCGGAACCAGAGTCTGATCCGGTTTGTGCTTGAGTGTTGGAGGAGTTGTTTGTGCCTGCGAAGAGGGCCTGATTGGCAATTGTATTAGCGCGCTGAACATCAAATAATTACTCCATCAGTAGATGCGACCGTGCACTCAAGAAGGTATGTGGTGGCTGCCGTGACGTAATGGCCGATATCGCGTGGCGATATTTTCGATTGAGGCTGCGCAGCATGTTCAGCACCTGGGTTTGCTCCGACACTGGTTGACCGACGTCGCGCAAATTTTCAGCAAGATGTTTGAGCTTGGCGCAGTAGTCAGAGATAGACATATCTCCTTGAACCAGGTTCCGGAACTCGGCTTCAAAGAATACGGCGCGTTGAAGTTTGTTGTCGTGGAAGAGTTGATCGATGTCTATCCACAACATGTAGGCGTCCGTCTTGCGTTGACGAACGAGCTGCCAGACCTCCGGAGCGCAAGTTGTGAAGATCCAGTTGACAATAAACTGGTCGACGTGGTACCAGTCGGCATCACGATTGATGACGGGCGTGGGAGAAGATACATGGCTGTTGAGTCCGAATTTTCCAAGCGCCGAATCAAAAGAACATTCTCCAGTTGGAATGGTTTGGATTGGTGAGTTCCAGAGTTACAAGAACGTGAGATTTGATGTTTACTGTCTGGAGAACATCGACAATTGGTTAGGAAGCAGAGTGCCGGCCAGCTGAGGTTTCTTGATGGTAGATGAGGAGGAAGAATGACCAGTTGGAGAGAAGGTTGGATTGTACTCCATGAGCAGCGGAAGCTAGGAGATCGAGAAGATTAGAGGTCTACTGATACCATGTGAGAGAGTTTCTGGAGTGTTCAACTGCATTAATCATGATCACTGTGGTACAATATTTATAGTCCAGAGACTAACTACGATCCTATCATCCTATCTTTAAGGAGTACATGCACAGGCTACGCCTATCGTGAAGATTACATGCAAAGGAGTATCGTGCGACTCGGAGAGGAGAACGGCTGCATGCGCTGAATACACGCTGAGTCGGTTGAGGAGTTTGGTGTGCATGCAGACGTGGTGATGAAGACCGTAGACGCAAATATGGATGCTAACAAATTGTACATGTTATACAACACCTGAACAGAAATGTAGAGGATCTTTTGAGATATATTGGCCACCTTGAGGAGCTCCAACGGTGAGAGCTTAAGGTTCCTGCATTTTTTTCGGTCAAACATTATGGTTTCCACCTGTACAATGGATTTATTTGCACTCAGTTTTAGTTTTATACTACATTTTACTCTGCTTTAGTAGTACAGATCGATGTTTTGCACTTCAGTCTCCCTAACTATTCTTTATCATGCTGCAGGTAAGAAAGATGGAGCCTCTACCAGCTCTGAGCAACCTCAAGGAAAGGGGAACAAAGCTAAAGCTGAGAAGAAAAGAGACAAAGATGCAATGACTGCTCCAGACACTGGCAAGCCATCAAGACCAAGGGGGAGGCCAAGGAAGTCTTAGGATCTTGAACCAGTGCCCTGCGTTTTCACAAAGTTTGGTATCTATTATGGGCACCTGATTGGCCTTATCATGATTAGTCATGTGACTTCGTTTCATCTTTTGATGTCCCGCATCGATCTTGCAATGAGGTCCGGTGATCACTAGTTCACAAGAAACGAAGATGATGATGTTCAGTAACAGTTTACTTAATTTAGTCCTATATATGCTGATGAACTCGTAGAGAAACTCAGTAATTCTGTTGGTGTATGGATGTTTTAATCTTGTACATTGAACCATTAAGCATCATTTGTGTGTTTGGATGATGAAAAATACTGGAGGCTATGCACCGCAGGTTGCAGAAACCAAACGGTTATCTCAGCCGTAAGTTGCCGGCCCCAGGTTGGCACTGCCAGTAGTAATTATCGTTGATGAATTGAAACTGGAGCGAGAGAGGGAGGGCCCGATCGATTAGTAGCGAGCTGCACGGCTGCTAGTTGTTTTCTTGACCAGGACAGCTGTTGTTGTCTACTAGTCCTCGTTTCGAATTATTTGACGCTGGCTAGTTTAAAATTAAGCTAAGCAGCATCAAATAATTTAAAACGAAGGGAGTATTTAAGAACCGAATTTATGACGAGTTTTGATAGAAATCGCTATTTTTGGTAAAAAAATCAAAGGCTAACCCCTTTGGATTTTTATAAAAAAATTGATATTTTCTGAAATGCTTCAAAATTTTAAGTATGACAAGATCACACGTATATGACAAAGATAAGAAGCTTCATGGGCAAGAAAACCGACTTTGTGGCGAGTCTTGATGGATATCGCTGTTTTTGGTAATAAAACCAAATGCTAACCCCTTTGGATTTTTATAAAAAAAATTGATATTTTCCAAAATGGTTCAAAATTTTAAGTATGACAAGATAACACATATATGACAAAGATAAGAAGCTTCATGGGTAACAAAATCGAATTTATGGCGAGTTTTGATGGAAATCGTTTTTTTTTTGGTAAAAAAACAAAGGCTAATCCCTTTGGATTTTTATAAAAAAATTGATATTTTCTGAAATGCGTCAAAATTTAACTATGACAAGATGACACGTATATGACAAATATAAGAAGCTTCATGGGCAAGAAAACCGAATCTATGGCGAGTTTTGATGGAAATCGCTATTTTTGGTAAAAAGACAAAGGCTAACCCCTTTGGATTTTTATAAAAAATTTGATATTTTCCGAAATGCTTCAAAATTTTAAGTACGAAAAGATAACACGTATATGACAAAGATAAGAAGCTTCATGGGCAAGAAAATCGAATTTATGGCGAGTTTTGATCGAAATCCCTGTTTTTGGTAAAAACACCAAAGGCTAAGCCCTTTGGATTTTTATAAAAAATTTGATATTTTTCGAAATGCTTCAAAATTTAAATATGACAAGATAACACGTATATAACAAAGATAAGAAGCTTCATGGGCAACAAAACCGAATTGCTGGCGAGTTTTGATAGAAATCGTTTTTTTTAAATCAAAGGCTAACCCTTTGGATTTTTTTTATAAAAAATTGGATATTTTCCGAAATGCTTCAAAATTTAAGTATGGCAGGATAACAAGTAACTTACTATGATAAGAAGCTTTATGGGCAAGAAAAATTAATTTATGGCGATTTTTGATAAAAATTGTTGTTTTTGGTAAAAAAACAAAAGGCTAACCCCTTTGGATTTTTATAAAAAAAATTGATATTTTCAAAATACTTCAAATATTTAAGTACGAAACTATAACACGTATATGACAAAGATAAGAAGCTTCATGGGCAAGAAAACCGAATTTATGTCGAGTTTTGATGGAAATCGTTGTTTTTGGTAAAAAAACAAAGGCTAACCCCTTTGGATTTTTATAAAAAATCTGATATTTTTCATAATGCTTCAAAATTTTAAGTACGACAAGATAACACATATATGACAAAGATAAGAAGCTTCATGGGCAAGAAAACCGAATTTATGTCGAGTTTTGACGCAAACCGTTTTTTTTTGGTAAAAAACCAAAGGCTAACCCCTTTAGATTTTTATAAAAAAATTGATATTTTCCGAAATGCGTCAAAATTTAAGTATGACAAGATGACACGTATATGAGAAATATAAGAAGCTTCATGGGAAAGAAAACCAAATTTATGGTGAGTTTTGATGGAAATCGCTGTTTTTGGTAAAAAAAAACCAAAGGTAACCCCTTTGGATTTTTATTGTATTTTCCAAAATGGTTCAAAATTTTAAGTATGACAAGATAACACGTATATGACAAAGATAAGAAGCTTCATGGGCAAGAAAACCAAATTTATGGCGAGTTTTGATGGAAATCGCTGTTATTGGTAAAAAACCAAAAGCTAACCCCTTTGGATTTTTATAAAAAATTTTATATTTTCTAAAATGCTTCAAAATTTTATGTATCACAAGATAACACGTATATGACAAGATAAGAAGCTTCATCGGTAAGAAAACCAAATTTATGGCGAGTTTGGATGGAAATCGCTGTTTTTGGTAAAAAAACCAAACACTAACCCCTTTGGATTTTTATAAAAAAATTGATATTTTCCGAAATGCTTCAAATTTTAAGTACGACACGTATATGACAAATATAAGAATCTTCATGGGCAAGAAAACCGAATTTATGGCAAGTTTTGATGGAAATCGCTGTTTTTGGTAAAAAACCAAAGGCTAACCCCTTTGGATTTTTATAAAAAATTTGATATTTTCGAAAATGGTTCAAAATTTTAAGTATGATAAGATAACATGTATATGACAAAGATAAGAAGCTTCATGGGCAAGAAAATCGAATTTATGGCGAGTTTTGATAGAAATCGCTATTTTTGGTAAAAAAACCAAAGGCTAACCCCTTTGGATTTTTATAAAAAATTTGATATTTTCTGAAATGCTTCAAAATTTTAAGTACGAAAAGATAACACGTATATGACAAAGATAAGAAGCTTCATGGGTAAAAAAACTGAATTTATGGCAAGTTTTGATGTAAATTGCTGTTTTTGGTAAAAAAACAAAGGCTAACCCCTTTGGATTTTTATAAAAAAATTTGATATTTTTGAAAATGCTTCATATATTTGAGTACGAAAAGATAACACGTATATGACAAAGATACGAAGCTTCATGGGCAAGAAAACCGAATTTATGTCGAGTTTTGATGGAAATCGCTGTTGTTGGTAAAAAAACCAAAAGCTAACCCCTTTGGATTATTATAAAAAAATTATTATTTTCCAAAATACTTCAAAATTTTAAGTCTGACAAGATAACACGTATATGACAAATATAAGAAGCTTCATGGGCAAGAAAAACTGAATTTATGGCGAGTTTTGATGAAAATCGCTGTTTTTGGTAAAAACACCAAAGGCTAACCCCTTTGGATTTTTTACAAAAAATTTGATATTTTCTGAAATGTTTCAAAATTTAAGTATGGCAGGATAACAAGTAACTTACTATGATAAGAAGCTTCATGGGCAAGAAAAATGAATTTATGACGACTTTTGATGCAAATCATTGTTTTTGGTAAAAAAAATCAAAAGCTAACCCCTTTGGATTTTTATTGAAAAATTGATATTTTCCGAAATGCTTTAAAATTGAAGTATGACAAGATAAAACATATATGACAAACATAAGAAGCTTCATCAGCAAGAAAACCGAATTTATGGTGAATTTTGATGGAAATCGTTGTTTTTGGTAAAAAAACCAAAGGCTAACCCCTTTGAATTTTTTATAAAAAAATTGATATTTTCTGAAATGCTTCAAAATATAAGTATGGCAGGATAACTAGTAACTGACAATGATAAGAAACTTCACGGGCAAGAAAAATGAATTTATGGCGAGGTTTGCATGATATCGCTGCTTTTGGTAAAAAAACCAAAGGCTAACCCATTTGGATCTTTATAAAAAATTTGATATTTTCTGAAATGCTTCAAAATTTTAAGTCTGACAAGATAACACGTATATGGCAAATATAAGAAGCTTCATGGGCAAGAAACCGAATTTATGGCGAGTTTTGATGGAAATCGCTGTTTTTGGTAAAAACACCAAAGGCTAACCCCTTTGGATTTTTTATAAAAAAATTGATATTTTTCAAAGTGCTTCAAAATTTAAGTATGGCAGGATAACTAATAACTGACAATGACAAGAAGCTTCATGAGCAACAAAAATGAATTTATGGCGAGCTTTGATGCAAATCGTTATTTTTGGTAAAAAAACCAAAGGCTAACCCCTTTGAATTTTTATAAAAAAATTGATATTTTCTGAAATGCGTCAAAATTTAATTATGACAAGATGACACGTATATGACAAATATAAGAAGCTTCATGGGCAAGAAAACCGAATCTATGGCGAGTTTTGATGAAAATCGCTATTTTTGGTAAAAAACCAAAGGCTAACCCCTTTGGATTTTTATAAAAAAATTGATATTTTCCGAAATGCTTCAAAATTTTAAGTACGAAAAGATAACACGTATATGACAAAGATAAGAAGATTCAAGGGCAAGAAAACCGAATTTATGGCAAGTTTTGATGAAAATCCCTATTTTTGGTAAAAACACCAAAGGCTAAGACCTCTGGATTTTTATAAAAAATTTGATATTTTTCTAAATGCTTTAAATTTTAAGTATGACAAGATAACACGTATATAACAAAGATAAGAAGCTTCATGGGCAACAAAACCGAATTGCTGGCGAGTTTTGATGGAAATCGTTTTTTTTTAAATTAAAGGCTAACCTTTTTGGATTTTTTTTATAAAAAATTGGATATTTTCTGAAATGCTTCAAAATTTAAGTATGGCACCATAACAAGTAACTTACTATGATAAGAAGCTTCATGGGCAAGAAAACCGAATTTATGGCAAGTTTTGATGGAAATCGCTGTTTTTGGTAAAAAACCAAAGGCTAACCCCTTTGTATTTTTATAAAAAATTTGATATTTTTGAAAATGGTTCAAAATTTTAAGTATGATAAGATAACATGTATATGACAAAGATAAGAAGCTTCATGGGCAAGAAAACCGAATTTATGGCGAGTTTTGATAGAAATCGCTATTTTTGGTAAAAAAACCAAAGGCTAACCCCTTTGGATTTTTATAAAAAATTTGATATTTTCTGAAATGCTTCAAAATTTTAAGTACG
Source organism: Neostapfia colusana (assembly GCA_030760725.1). NCBI lineage: Eukaryota > Viridiplantae > Streptophyta > Magnoliopsida > Poales > Poaceae > Neostapfia > Neostapfia colusana. The sequence continues at coordinate 489,363 of JASWHV010000017.1, forward strand.
AAAAGATAACACGTATATGACAAAGATAAGAAGCTTCATGGGTAAAAAAACTGATTTATGGCAAGTTTTGATGTAAATTGCTGTTTTTGGTAAAAAACAAAGGCTAACCCCTTTGGATTTTTATAAAAAATTTGATATTTTTGAAAATGCTTCATATATTTGAGTACGAAAAGATAACACGTATATGACAAAGATACGAAGCTTCATGGGCAAGAAAACCGAATTTATGTCGAGTTTTGATGGAAATCGCTGTTGTTGGTAAAAAAACCAAAAGCTAACCCCTTTGGATTATTATAAAAAAATTATTATTTTCCAAAATACTTCAAAATTTTAAGTCTGACAAGATAACACGTATATGACAAATATAAGAAGCTTCATGGGCAAGAAAAACTGAATTTATGGCGAGTTTTGATGAAAATCGCTGTTTTTGGTAAAAATACCAAAGGCTAACCCCTTTGGATTTTTTACAAAAAATTTGATATTTTCTGAAATGTTTTAAAATTTAAGTATGGCAGGATAACAAGTAACTTACTATAATAAGAAGCTTCATGGGCAAGAAAAATGAATTTATGACGACTTTTGATGCAAATCATTATTTTTGGTAAAAAAAATCAAAAGCTAACCCCTTTGGATTTTTATTGAAAAATTGATATTTTCCGAAATGCTTTAAAATTGAAGTATGACAAGATAAAACATATATGACAAAGATAAGAAGCTTCATCAGCAAGAAAACTGAATTTATGGTGAATTTTGATGGAAATCGTTGTTTTTGGTAAAAAAACCAAAGGCTAACCCCTTTGGATTTTTTATAAAAAATTTGATATTTTCTGAAATGCTTCAAAATATAAGTATGGCAGGATAACTAGTAACTGAAAATGATAAGAAACTTCACGGGCAAGAAAAATGAATTTATGGCGAGGTTTGCATGATATCGCTGCTTTTGGTAAAAAAACCAAAGGCTAACCAATTTGGATCTTTATAAAAAATTTGATATTTTCTGAAATGCTTCAAAATTTTAAGTCTGACAAGATAACACGTATATGGCAAATATAAGAAGCTTCATGGGCAAGAAACCGAATTTATGGCGAGTTTTGATGGAAATCGCTGTTTTTGGTAAAAACAGCAAAGGCTAACCCCTTTGGATTTTTTATAAAAAAAATTGATATTTTTCAAAATGCTTCAAAATTTAAGTATGGCAGGATAACTAATAACTGACAATGACAAGAAGCTTCATGGGCAACAAAAATGAATTTATGGCGAGCTTTGATGCAAATCGTTATTTTTGGTAAAAAAAACCAAAGGCTAACCCCTTTGAATTTTTATAAAAAAATTGATATTTTCTGAAATGCGTCAAAATTTAATTATGACAAGATGACACGTATATGACAAATATAAGAAGCTTCATGGGCAAGAAAACCGAATCTATGGCGAGTTTTGATGGAAATCGCTATTTTTGGTAAAAAACCAAAGGCTAACCCCTTTGGATTTTTATAAAAAATTTGATATTTTCCAAAATGCTTCAAAATTTTAAGTACGATAAGATAACACATATATGACAAAGATAAGAAGCTTCATGGGCAAGAAAACCGAATTTATGTCGAGTTTTGATGCAAATCGTTTTTTGGGTAAAAAAACCAAAGGCTAACCACTTTAGATTTTTATAAAAAAATTGATATTTTCTGAAATGCGTCAAAATTTAAGTATGACAAGATGACACGTATATGAGAAATATAACAAGCTTCATGGGCAAGAAAACCAAATTTATGGTGAGTTTTGATGGAAATCGCTGTTTTTGGTAAAAAAAAAACAAAGGTAACCCCTTTGGATTTTTATTGTATTTTCCAAAATGGTTCAAAATTTTAAGTTTGACAAGATAACACGTATATGACAAAGATAAGAAGTTTCATGGGCAAGAAAACCAAATTTATGGCGAGTTTTGATGGAAATCGCTGTTATTGGTAAAAAACCAAAGGCTAACCCCTTTGGATTTTTATAAAAAATTTGATATTTTCCAAAATGCTTCAAAATTTTATGTATCACAAGATAACACGTATATGACAAGATAAGAAGCTTCATCGGTAAGAAAACCAAATTTATGGCGAGTTTGGATGGAAATCGCTGTTTTTGGTAAAAAAACAAACGCTAACCCCTTTGGATTTTTATAAAAAATTTGATATTTTCCGAAATGTTTCAAATTTTAAGTACGACAAGATAACACGTATATGACAAATATAAGAAGCTTCATGGGCAAGAAAATCGAATTTATGGCAAGTTTTGATGGAAATCACTATTTTTGGTAAAAAAACCAAAGGCTAACCCCTTTGGATTTTTATAAAATGCTTCAAAATTTAAGTATGGCAGGATAACTAATAACTGACAATGACAAGAAGCTTCATGGGCAACAAAAATGAAGAGCTTTGATGCAAATCGTTATTTTTGGTAAAAAAAAACCAAAGGCTAACCCCTTTGAATTTTTATAAAAAAATTGATATTTTCTGAAATGCGTCAAAATTTAATTATGACAAGATGACACGTATATGACAAATATAAGAAGCTTCATGGGCAAGAAAACCGAATCTATGGCGAGTTTTGATGGAAATCGCTATTTTTGGTAAAAAACCAAAGGCTAACCCCTTTGGATTTTTATAAAAAATTTGATATTTTCCGAAATGCTTCAAAATTTTAAATACAAAAAGATAACACGTATATGACAAAGATAAGAAGCTTCAAGGGCAAGAAAACCGAATTTATGGCGAGTTTTGATGAAAATCCTTATTTTTGGTAAAAACACCAAAGGCTAAGACCTCTTGATTTTTATAAAAAATTTAATATTTTTCTAAATGCTTCAAATTTTAAGTATGACAAGATGACACGTATATAACAAAGATAAGAAGCTTCATGACCAACAAAACCGAATTGCTGGCGAGTTTTGATGGAAATCGTTTTTTTTTTAAATTAAAGGCTAACCTCTTTGGATTTTTTTATAAAAAATTGGATATTTTCTGAAATGCTTCAAAATTTAAGTATGGCACGATAACAAGTAACCTACTATGATAAGAAGCTTCATGGGCAAGAAAAACTAATTTATGGCGAGTTTTGATAAAAATTACTGTTTTTGGTAAAAAAACAAAAGGCTAACCTATTTGGATTTTTATAAAAAATTTGATATTTTCAAAATGCTTCAAATATTTAAGTACGAAAATATAACACGTATATGACAAAGATAAGAAGCTTCATGGGCAAGAAAACCGAATTTATGTCGAGTTTTGATGGAAATCGCTGTTTTTGATAAAAAAAACAAAGGCTGACCCCTTTGGATTTTTATAAAAAATTTTGATATTTTCCAAAATGCTTCAAAATTTTAAGTACGATAAGATAACACATATATGACAAAGATAAGAAGCTTCATGGGCAAGAAAACCGAATTTATGTCGAGTTTTGATACAAATCGTTTTTTGGGTAAAAAAACCAAAGGCTAACCCCTTTAGATTTTATAAAAAAATTGATATTTTCTGAAATGCGTCAAAATTTAAGTATGACAAGATGACACGTATATGAGAAATATAACAAGCTTCATGGGCAAGAAAACCAAATTTATGGTGAGTTTTGATGGAAATCGTTGTTTTTGGTAAAAAAAAAACCAAAGGTAACCCCTTTGGATTTTTATTGTATTTTCCAAAATGGTTCAAAATTTTAAGTTTGACAAGATAACACGTATATGACAAAGATAAGAAGTTTCATGGGCAAGAAAACCAAATTTATGGCGAGTTTTGATGGAAATCGCTATTATTGGTAAAAAACCAAAGGCTAACCCCTTTGGATTTTTATAAAAAATTTGATATTTTCCAAAATGCTTCAAAATTTTATGTATCACAAGATAACACGTATATGACAAGATAAGAAGCTTCATCGGTAAGAAAACCAAATTTATGGCGAGTTTGGATGGAAATCGCTGTTTTTGGTAAAAAAAAACAAACGCTAACCCCTTTGGATTTTTATAAAAAATTTGATATTTTCCGAAATGCTTCAAATTTTAAGTACGACAAGATAACACGTATATGACAAATATAAGAAGCTTCATGGGCAAGAAAACCGAATTTATGGCAAGTTTTGATGGAAATCGCTGTTTTTGGTAAAAAACCAAAGGCTAACCACTTTGGATTTTTATAAAAAATTTGATATTTTCCAAAATGGTTCAAAATTTTAAGTATGATAAGATAACATGTATATGACAAAGATAAGAAGCTTCATGGGCAAGAAAACCGAATTTATAGCGAGTTTTGATTGAAATCGCTATTTTTGGTAAAAAAACCAAAGGCTAACCCCTTTGGATTTTTATAAAAAATTTGATATTTTCTGAAATGCTTCAAAATTTTAAGTACGAAAAGATAACACATATATGACAAAGATAAGAAGCTTCATGGGTAAAAAAACTGAATTTATGGCAAGTTTTGATGTAAATTGCTGTTTTTGGTAATAACAAAGGCTAACCCCTTTGGATTTTTATAAAAAAATTGATATTTTTGAAAATGCTTCATATATTTGAGTACGAAAAGATAACACGTATATGACAAAGATACGAAGCTTCATGGGCAAGAAAACCGAATTTATGTCGAGTTTTGATGGAAATCGCTGTTGTTGGTAAAAAAACCAAAAGCTAACCCCTTTGGATTATTATAAAAAATTTATTATTTTCCAAAATGCTTCAAAATTTTAAGTCTGACAAGATAACACGTACATGACAAATATAAGAAGCTTCATGGGCAAGAAAAACTGAATTTATGTCGAGTTTTGATGGAAATCGCTGTTTTTGATAAAAAACAAAGGCTAACCCCTTTGGATTTTTATAAAAAATTGATATTTTCCAAAATGCTTCAAAATTTTAAGTACGATAAGATAACACATATATGACAAAGATAAGAAGCTTCATGGGCAAGAAAACCGAATTTATGTCGAGTTTTGATGCAAATCATTTTTTGGGTAAAAAAACCAAAGGCTAACCCCTTTAGATTTTTATAAAAAAATTGATATTTTCTGAAATGCGTCAAAATTTAAGTATGACAAGATGACACGTATATGAGAAATATAACAAGCTTCATGGGCAAGAAAACCAAATTTATGGTGAGTTTTGATGGAAATCGCTGTTTTTGGTAAAAAAAAACCAAAGGTAACCCCTTTGGATTTTTATTGTATTTTCCAAAATGGTTCAAAATTTTAAGTTTGACAAGATAACACGTATATGACAAAGGTAAGAAGTTTCATGGGCAAGAAAACCAAATTTATGGCGAGTTTTGATGGAAATCGCTGTTATTGGTAAAAAACCAAAGACTAACCCCTTTGGATTTTTATAAAAAATTTGATATTTTCCAAAATGCTTCAAAATTTTATGTATCACAAGATAACACGTATATGACAAGATAAGAAGCTTCATCGGTAAGAAAACCAAATTTATGGCGAGTTTGGATGGAAATCGCTGTTTTTGGTAAAAAAAAAACAAACGCTAACCCCGTTGGATTTTTATAAAAAATTTGATATTTTCCGAAATGCTTCAAATTTTAAGTACGACAAGATAACACGTATATGACAAATATAAGAAGCTTCATGGGCAAGAAAACCGAATTTATGGCAAGTTTTGATGGAAATCGCTGTTTTTGGTAAAAAACCAAAGGCTAACCGCTTTGGATTTTTATAAAAAATTTGATATTTTCCAAAATGGTTCAAAATTTTAAGTATGATAAGATAACATGTATATGACAAAGATAAGAAGCTTCATGAGCAAGAAAACCGAATTTATGGCGAGTTTTGATAGAAATCGCTATTTTTGGTAAAAAACCAAAGACTAACCCCTTTAGATTTTTATAAAAAAATTGATATTTTCTGAAATGCGTCAAAATTTAAGTATGACAAGATGACACGTATATGAGAAATATAAGAAGCTTCATGGGCAAGAAAACCAAATTTATGGTGAGTTTTGATGGAAATCGCTGTTTTTGGTAAAAAAAATCCAAAGGTAACCCCTTTGGATTTTTATTGTATTTTCCAAAATGGTTCAAAATTTTAAGTTTGACAAGATAACACGTATATGACAAAGATAAGAAGCTTCATGGGCAAGAAAACCAAATCTATGGCGAGTTTTGATGGAAATCGCTGTTATTGGTAAAAAACCAAAGGCTAACCCCTTTGGATTTTTATAAAAAATTTGATATTTTCCAAAATGCTTCAAAATTTTATGTATCACAAGATAACACGTATATGACAAGATAAGAAGCTTCATCGGTAAGAAAACCAAATTTATGGCGAGTTTGGATGGAAATCGCTGTTTTTGGTAAAAAAACAAACGCTAACCCCGTTGGATTTTTATAAAAAAATTGATATTTTCCGAAATGCTTCAAATTTTAAGTACGACAAGATAACACGTATATGACAAATATAAGAAGCTTCATGGGCAAGAAAACCGAATTTATGGCAAGTTTTGATGGAAATCGCTGTTTTTGGTAAAAAACCAAAGGCTAACCACTTTGGATTTTTATAAAAAATTTGATATTTTCCAAAATGGTTCAAAATTTTAAGTATGATAAGATAACATGTATATGACAAAGATAAGAAGCTTCATGGGCAAGAAAACCGAATTTATAGCGAGTTTTGATTGAAATCGCTATTTTTGGTAAAAAAACCAAAGGCTAACCCCTTTGGATTTTTATAAAAAATTTGATATTTTCTGAAATGCTTCAAAATTTTAAGTACGAAAAGATAACACATATATGACAAAGATAAGAAGCTTCATGGGTAAAAAAACTGAATTTATGGCAAGTTTTGATGTAAATTGCTGTTTTTGGTAATAACAAAGGCTAACCCCTTTGGATTTTTATAAAAAAATTGATATTTTTGAAAATGCTTCATATATTTGAGTACGAAAAGATAACACGTATATGACAAAGATACGAAGCTTCATGGGCAAGAAAACCGAATTTATGTCGAGTTTTGATGGAAATCGCTGTTGTTGGTAAAAAAACCAAAAGCTAACCCCTTTGGATTATTATAAAAAATTTATTATTTTCCAAAATGCTTCAAAATTTTAAGTCTGACAAGATAACACGTACATGACAAATATAAGAAGCTTCATGGGCAAGAAAAACTGAATTTATGTCGAGTTTTGATGGAAATCGCTGTTTTTGATAAAAAAACAAAGGCTAACCCCTTTGGATTTTTATAAAAAATTGATATTTTCCAAAATGCTTCAAAATTTTAAGTACGATAAGATAACACATATATGACAAAGATAAGAAGCTTCATGGGCAAGAAAACCGAATTTATGTCGAGTTTTGATGCAAATCATTTTTTGGGTAAAAAAACCAAAGGCTAACCCCTTTAGATTTTTATAAAAAAATTGATATTTTCTGAAATGCGTCAAAATTTAAGTATGACAAGATGACACGTATATGAGAAATATAACAAGCTTCATGGGCAAGAAAACCAAATTTATGGTGAGTTTTGATGGAAATCGCTGTTTTTGGTAAAAAAAAACCAAAGGTAACCCCTTTGGATTTTTATTGTATTTTCCAAAATGGTTCAAAATTTTAAGTTTGACAAGATAACACGTATATGACAAAGGTAAGAAGTTTCATGGGCAAGAAAACCAAATTTATGGCGAGTTTTGATGGAAATCGCTGTTATTGGTAAAAAACCAAAGACTAACCCCTTTGGATTTTTATAAAAAATTTGATATTTTCCAAAATGCTTCAAAATTTTATGTATCACAAGATAACACGTATATGACAAGATAAGAAGCTTCATCGGTAAGAAAACCAAATTTATGGCGAGTTTGGATGGAAATCGCTGTTTTTGGTAAAAAAAAACAAACGCTAACCCCGTTGGATTTTATAAAAAATTTGATATTTTCCGAAATGCTTCAAATTTTAAGTACGACAAGATAACACGTATATGACAAATATAAGAAGCTTCATGGGCAAGAAAACCGAATTTATGGCAAGTTTTGATGGAAATCGCTGTTTTTGGTAAAAAACCAAAGGCTAACCGCTTTGGATTTTTATAAAAAATTTGATATTTTCCAAAATGGTTCAAAATTTTAATTATGATAAGATAACATGTATATGACAAAGATAAGAAGCTTCATGAGCAAGAAAACCGAATTTATGGCGAGTTTTGATAGAAATCGCTATTTTTGGTAAAAAACCAAAGACTAACCCCTTTAGATTTTTATAAAAAAATTGATATTTTCTGAAATGCGTCAAAATTTAAGTATGACAAGATGACACATATATGAGAAATATAAGAAGCTTCATGGGCAAGAAAACCAAATTTATGGTGAGTTTTGATGGAAATCGCTGTTTTTGGTAAAAAAAATCCAAAGGTAACCCCTTTGGATTTTTATTGTATTTTCCAAAATGGTTCAAGATTTTAACTTTGACAAGATAACACGTATATGACAAAGATAAGAAGCTTCATGGGCAAGAAAACCAAATCTATGGCGAGTTTTGATGGAAATCGCTGTTATTGGTAAAAAACCAAAGGCTAACCCCTTTGGATTTTTATAAAAAATTTTATATTTTCCAAAATGCTTCAAAATTTTATGTATCACAAGATAACACGTATATGACAAGATAAGAAGCTTCATCGGTAAGAAAACCAAATTTATGGCGAGTTTGGATGGAAATCGCTGTTTTTGGTAAAAAAACAAACGCTAACCCCGTTGGATTTTTATAAAAAAATTGATATTTTCCGAAATGCTTCAAATTTTAAGTACGACAAGATAACACGTATATGACAAATATAAGAAGCTTCATGGGCAAGAAAACCGAATTTATGGCAAGTTTTGATGAAAATCGCTGTTTTTGGTAAAAAACCAAAGGCTAACCGCTTTGGATTTTTATAAAAAATTTGATATTTTCCAAAATGGTTCAAAATTTTAAGTATGATAAGATAACATGTATATGACAAAGATAAGAAGCTTCATGAGCAAGAAAACCGAATTTATGGCGAGTTTTGATAGAAATCGTTATTTTTGGTAAAAAACCAAAGGCTAACCCCTTTAGATTTTTATAAAAAAAATTGATATTTTCTGAAATGCGTCAAAATTTAAGTATGACAAGATGACACGTATATGAGAAATATAAGAAGCTTCATGGGCAAGAAAACCAAATTTATGGTGAGTTTTGATGGAAATCACTGTTTTTGGAAAAAAAATCCAAAGGTAACCCCTTTGGATTTTTATTGTATTTTCCAAAATGGTTCAAAATTTTAAGTTTGATAAGATAACACGTATATGACAAAGATAAGAAGCTTCATGGGCAAGAAAACCAAATCTATGGCGAGTTTTGATGGAAATCGCTGTTATTGGTAAAAAACCAAAGGCTAACCCCTTTGGATTTTTATAAAAAATTTGATATTTTCCAAAATCCTTCAAAATTTTATGTATCACAAGATAACACGTATATGACAAGATAAGAAGCTTCACCGGTAAGAAAACCAAATTTATGGCGAGTTTGGATGGAAATCGCTGTTTTTGGTAAAAAAACAAACGCTAACCCCTTTAGATTTTTATAAAAAATTTGATATTTTCCGAAATGCTTCAAATTTTAAGTACGACAAGATAACACGTATATGACAAATATAAGAAGCTTCATGGGCAAGAAAACCGAATTTATGGCAAGTTTTGATGGAAATCGCTGTTTTTGGTAAAAAACCAAAGGCTAACCACTTTGGGTTTTTATAAAAAATTTGATATTTTCCAAAATGGTTCAAAATTTTAAGTATGATAAGATAACATGTATATGACAAAGATAAGAAGCTTCATGGGCAAGAAAACCGAATTTATAGCGAGTTTTGATAGAAATCGCTATTTTTGGTAAAAAAACCAAAGGCTAACCCCTTTGGATTTTTATAAAAAATTTGATATTTTCTGAAATGCTTCAAAATTTTAAGTACGAAAAGATAACACATATATGACAAAGATAAGAAGCTTCATGGGTAAAAAAACTGAATTTATGGCAAGTTTTGATGTAAATTGCTGTTTTTGGTAATAACAAAGGCTAACCCCTTTGGATTTTTATAAAAAAATTGATATTTTTGAAAATGCTTCATATATTTGAGTACGAAAAGATAACACGTATATGACAAAGATACGAAGCTTCATGGGCAAGAAAACCGAATTTATGTCGAGTTTTGATGGAAATCGCTGTTGTTGGTAAAAAAACCAAAAGCTAACCCCTTTGGATTATTATAAAAAATTTATTATTTTCCAAAATGCTTCAAAATTTTAAGTCTGACAAGATAACACGTACATGACAAATATAAGAAGCTTCATGGGCAAGAAAAACTGAATTTATGTCGAGTTTTGATGGAAATCGCTGTTTTTGATAAAAAAACAAAGGCTAACCCCTTTGGATTTTTATAAAAAAATTGATATTTTCCAAAATGCTTCAAAATTTTAAGTACGATAAGATAACACATATATGACAAAGATAAGAAGCTTCATGGGCAAGAAAACCGAATTTATGTTGAGTTTTGATGCAAATCATTTTTTGGGTAAAAAAACCAAAGGCTAACCCCTTTAGATTTTTATAAAAAAATTGATATTTTCTGAAATGCGTCAAAATTTAAGTATGACAAGATGACACGTATATGAGAAATATAACAAGCTTCATGGGCAAGAAAACCAAATTTATGGTGAGTTTTGATGGAAATCGCTGTTTTTGGTAAAAAAAAAACCAAAGGTAACCCCTTTGGATTTTTATTGTATTTTCCAAAATGGTTCAAAATTTTAAGTTTGACAAGATAACACGTATATGACAAAGGTAAGAAGTTTCATGGGCAAGAAAACCAAATTTATGGCGAGTTTTGATGGAAATCGCTGTTATTGGTAAAAAACCAAAGACTAACCCCTTTGGATTTTTATAAAAAATTTGATATTTTCCAAAATGCTTCAAAATTTTATGTATCACAAGATAACACGTATATGACAAGATAAGAAGCTTCATCGGTAAGAAAACCAAATTTATGGCGAGTTTGGATGGAAATCGCTGTTTTTGGTAAAAAAAAACAAACGCTAACCCCGTTGGATTTTTATAAAAAATTTGATATTTTCCGAAATGCTTCAAATTTTAAGTACGACAAGATAACACGTATATGACAAATATAAGAAGCTTCATGGGCAAGAAAACCGAATTTATGGCAAGTTTTGATGGAAATCGCTGTTTTTGGTAAAAAACCAAAGGCTAACCGCTTTGGATTTTTATAAAAAATTTGATATTTTCCAAAATGGTTCAAAATTTTAAGTATGATAAGATAACATCTATATGACAAAGATAAGAAGCTTCATGAGCAAGAAAACCGAATTTATGGCGAGTTTTGATAGAAATCGCTATTTTTGGTAAAAAACCAAAGACTAACCCCTTTAGATTTTATAAAAAAATTGATATTTCTGAAATGCGTCAAAATTTAAGTATGACAAGATGACACGTATATGAGAAATATAAGAAGCTTCATGGGCAAGAAAACCAAATTTATGGTGAGTTTTGATGGAAATCGCTGTTTTTGGTAAAAAAATCCAAAGGTAACCCCTTTGGATTTTTATTGTATTTTCCAAAATGGTTCAAAATTTTAAGTTTGACAAGATAACACGTATATGACAAAGATAAGAAGCTTCATGGGCAAGAAAACCAAATCTATGGCGAGTTTTGATGGAAATCGCTGTTATTGGTAAAAAACCAAAGGCTAACCCCTTTGGATTTTTATAAAAAATTTGATATTTTCCAAAATGCTTCAAAATTTTATGTATCAAAAGATAACACGTATATGACAAGATAAGAAGCTTCATCGGTAAGAAAACCAAATTTATGGCGAGTTTGGATGGAAATCGCTGTTTTTGGTAAAAAAAACAAACGCTAACCCGTTGGATTTTTATAAAAAATTTGATATTTTCCGAAATGCTTCAAATTTTAAGTACGACAAGATAACACGTATATGACAAATATAAGAAGCTTCATGGGCAAGAAAACCGAATTTATGGCAAGTTTTGATGAAAATCGCTGTTTTTGGTAAAAAACCAAAGGCTAACCGCTTTGGATTTTTATAAAAAATTTGATATTTTCCAAAATGGTTCAAAATTTTAAGTATGATAAGATAACATGTATATGACAAAGATAAGAAGCTTCATGAGCAAGAAAACCGAATTTATGGCGAGTTTTGATAGAAATCGCTATTTTTGGTAAAAAACCAAAGGCTAACCCCTTTAGATTTTTATAAAAAAATTGATATTTTCTGAAATGCGTCAAAATTTAAGTATGACAAGATGACACGTATATGAGAAATATAAGAAGCTTCATGGGCAAGAAACCCAAATTTATGGTGAGTTTTGATGGAAATCGTTGTTTTTGGTAAAAAAATCCAAAGGTAACCCCTTTGGATTTTTATTGTATTTTCCAAAATGGTTCAAAATTTTAAGTTTGATAAGATAACACGTATATGACAAAGATAAGAAGCTTCATGGGCAAGAAAACCAAATCTATGGCGAGTTTTGATGGAAATCGCTGTTATTGGTAAAAAAACCAAAGGCTAACCCCTTTGGATTTTTATAAAAAATTTGATATTTTCCAAAATCCTTCAAAATTTTATGTATCACAAGATAACACGTATATGACAAGATAAGAAGCTTCATCGGTAAGAAAACCAAATTTATGGCGAGTTTGGATGGAAATCGCTGTTTTTGGTAAAAAAACAAACGCTAACCCCTTTAGATTTTTATAAAAAATTTGATATTTTCCGAAATGCTTCAAATTTTAAGTACGACAAGATAACACGTATATGACAAATATAAGAAGCTTCATAGGCAAGAAAACCAAATTTATGGCAAGTTTTGATGGAAATCGCTGTTTTTGGTAAAAAACCAAAGGCTAACCCTTTTGGATTTTTATAAAAAATTTGATATTTTCCAAAATGGTTCAAAATTTTAAGTATGATAAGATAACATGTATATGACAAAGATAAGAAGCTTCATGGGCAAGAAAACCAAATTTATGGCGAGTTTTGATAGAAATCGCTATTTTTGGTAAAAAACCAAAGGCTAACCCCTTTGGATTTTTATAAAAAATTTGATATTTTCTGAAATGCTTCAAAATTTTATGTATCACAAGATAACACGTATATGACAAGATAAGAAGCTTCATCGGTAAGAAAACCAAATTTATGGCGAGTTTGGATGGAAATCGCTGTTTTTGGTAAAAAAACAAACGCTAACCCCTTTAGATTTTTATAAAAAATTTGATATTTTCCGAAATGCTTCAAATTTTAAGTACGACAAGATAACACGTATATGACAAATATAAGAAGCTTCATGGGCAAGAAAACCGAATTTATGGCAAGTTTTGATGGAAATCGCTGTTTTTGGTAAAAAACCAAAGGCTAACCCCTTTGGATTTTTATAAAAAATTTGATATTTTCCAAAATGGTTCAAAATTTTAAGTATGATAAGATAACATGTATATGACAAAGATAAGAAGCTTCATGGGCAAGAAAACCAAATTTATGGCGAGTTTTGATAGAAATCGCTATTTTTGGTAAAAAACCAAAGGCTAACCCCTTTGGATTTTTATAAAAAATTTGATATTTTCTGAAATGCTTCAAAATTTTAAGTACGAAAAGATAACACGTATATGACAAAGATAAGAAGCTTCATGGGTAAAAAAACTGAATTTATGGCAAGTTTTGATGTAAATTGCTGTTTTTGGTAAAAAAACAAAGGCTAACCCCTTTGGATTTTTATAAAAAATTTGATATTTTTGAAAATGATTCATATATTTGAGTACGAAAAGATAACACGTATATGACAAAGATACGAAGCTTCATGGGCAAGAAAACCGAATTTATGTCGAGTTTTGATGGAAATCGCTGTTGTTGGTAAAAAAAACCAAAAGCTAACCCCTTTGTATTATTATAAAAAATTTATTATTTTCCAAAATGCTTCAAAATTTTAAGTCTGACAAGATAACACGTATATGACAAATATAAGAAGCTTCATGGGCAAGAAAAACTGAATTTATGGCGAGTTTTATGAAAATCGCTGTTTTTGGTAAAAACACCAAAGGCTAACCCCTTTGGATTTTTTACAAAAAATTTGATATTTTCTGAAATGCTTCAAAATTTAAGTATGGCAGGATAACAAGTAACTTACTATGATAAGAAGCTTCATGGGCAAGAAAAATGAATTTATGACGACTTTTGATGCAAATCATTATTTTTGGTAAAAAAAATCAAAAGCTAACCCCTTTGGATTTTTATTGAAAAATTGATATTTTCCGAAATGCTTCAAAATTGAATTATGACAAGATAAAACGTATATGACAAAGATAAGAAGCTTCATCAGCAAGAAAACCGAATTTATGGTGAATTTTGATGGAAATCGTTGTTTTTGGTAAAAAAACCAAAGGCTAACCCCTTTGGATTTTTTATAAAAATTTGATATTTTTTGAAATGCTTCAAAATATAAGTATGGCAGGATAACTAGTAACTGACAATGATAAGAAACTTCACGGGCAAGAAAAATAAATTTATGGCGAGGTTTGCATGATATCGCTGCTTTTGGTAAAAAAACCAAAGGCTAACCCATTTGGATGTTTATAAAAAATTTGATATTTTCTGAAATGCTTCAAAATTTTAAGTCTGACAAGATAACACGTATATGGCAAATATAAGAAGCTTCATGGGCAAGAAACCGAATTTATGGCGAGTTTTGATGGAAATCGCTGTTTTTGGTAAACACCAAAGGCTAACCCTTTGGATTTTTATAAAAAAAATTGATATTTTCCAAAATGCTTCAAAATTTAAGTATGGCAGGATAACTAATAACTGACAATGACAAGAAGCTTCATGGGCAACAAAAATAAATTTATGGCGAGCTTTGATGCAAATCGTTATTTTTGGTAAAAAAACAAAGGCTAACCCCTTTGAATTTTTATAAAAAAATTGATATTTTCTGAAATGCATCAAAATTTGATAATGACAAGATGACACGTATATGACAAATATAAGAAGCTTCATGGACAAGAAAACCGAATCTATGGCGAGTTTTGATGGAAATCGCTATTTTTGGTAAAAAACCAAAAGCTAACCCCTTTGGATTTTTATAAAAAATTTGATATTTTCTGAAATGCTTCAAAATTTTAAATACAAAAAGATAACACGTATATGACAAAGATAAGAAGCTTCATGGGCAAGAAAACCGAATTTATGGCGAGTTTTGATGAAAATCCCAATTTTTGGTAAAAACACCAAAGGCTAAGACCTTTGGATTTTTATAAAAAATTTGATATTTTTCTAAATGCTTCAAATTTTAAGTATGACAAGATAACACGTATATAACAAAGATAAGAAGCTTCATGGGCAACAAAACCGAATTGCTGGCGAGTTTTGATGGAAATGGTTTTTTTTAAATTAAAGGCTAACCTCTTTGGATTTTTTTTATAAAAAATTGGACATTTTCTAAAATGCTTCAAAATTTAAGTATGGCACGATAACAAGTAACTTACTATGATAAGAAGCTTCATGGGCAAGAAAAACTAATTTATGGCGAGTTTTGATAAAAATTACTGTTTTTGGTAAAAAAACAAAAGGCTAACCTATTTGGATTTTTATAAAAAATTTGATATTTTCAAAATGCTTCAAATATTTAAGTACGAAAATATAACACGTATATGACAAAGATAAGAAGCTTCATGGGCAAGAAAACCGAATTTATGTCGAGTTTTGATGGAAATCGCTGTTTTTGGTAAAAAAACAAAGGCTAACCCCTTTGGATTTTTATAAAAAATTTGATATTTTCCAAAATGATTCAAAATTTTAAGTACGACAAGATAACACATATATGACAAAGATAAGAAGCTTCATGGGCAAGAAAACCGAATTTATGTCGAGTTTTGATGCAAATCGTTTTTTGGTAAAAAACCAAAGGCTAACCCCTTTAGATTTTTATAAAAAAATTAATATTTTCTGAAATACGTCAAAATTTAAGTATGACAAGATGACACGTATATGAGAAATATAAGAAGCTTCATGGGCAAGAAAACCAAATTTATGGTGAGTTTTGATGGAAATCGCTGTTTTTGGTAAAAAAAAACAAAGCTAACCCCTTTGGATTTCTATTGTATTTTCCAAAATGGTTCAAAATTTTAAGTTTGACAAGATAACACGTATATGACAAAGATAAGAAGCTTCATGGGCAAGAAAACCAAATTTATTGCGAGTTTTGGTGGAAATCGCTGTTATTGGTAAAAAACCAAAGGCTAACCCTTTTGGATTTTTATAAAAAATTTGATATTTTCCAAAATGCTTCAAAATTTTATGTATCACAAGATAACACGTATATGACAAGATAAGAAGCTTCATCGGTAAGAAAACCAAATTTATGGCGAGTTTGGATGGAAATCGCTGTTTTTGGTAAAAAAACAAACGCTAACCCCTTTGGATTTTTATAAAAAATTTGATATTTTGCGGAATGCTTCAAATTTTAAGTACGACAAGATAACACGCATATGACAAATATAAGAAGCTTCATGGGCAAGAAAACCGAATTTATGGCAAGTTTTGATGGAAATCGCTGTTTTTGGTAAAAAACCAAAGGCCAACCCCTTTGGATTTTTATAAAAAATTTGATATTTTCCAAAATGGTTCAAAATTTTAAGTATGATAAGATAACATGTATATGATAAAGATAAGAAGCTTCATGGGCAAGAAAACCGAATTTATGGCGAGTTTTGATAGAAATCGCTATTTTTGGTAAAAAACCAAAGGCTAACCCCTTTAGATTTTTATAAAAAAATTGATATTTTCTGAAATGCGTCAAAATTTAAGTATGACAAGATGACACGTATATGAGAAATATAAGAAGCTTCATGGGCAAGAAAACAAAATTTATGGTGAGTTTTGATGGAAATCGCTGTTTTTGGTAAAAAAAAACAAAGGTAACCCCTTTGGATTTTTATTGTATTTTCTAAAATGGTTCAAAATTTTAATTTTGACAAGATAACACGTATATGACAAAGATAAGAAGCTTCATGGGCAAGAAAACCAAATTTATGGCGAGTTTTGATTGAAATCGCTGTTATTGGTAAAAAACCAAAGGCTAACCCCTTTGGATTTTTATAAAAAATTTGATATTTTCCAAAATGCTTCAAAATTTTATGTATCACGAGATAACACGTATATGACAAGGTAAGAAGCTTCATCGGTAAGAAAACCAAATTTATGGCGAGTTTGGATGGAAATCGCTGTTTTTAGTAAAATTTGATATTTTCTGAAATGCTTCAAAATTTTAAGTCTGACAAGATAACACGTATATGGCAAATATAAGAAGCTTCATAGGCAAGAAACCGAATTTATGGCGAGTTTTGATGGAAATCGCTGTTTTTGGTAAAAACACCAAAGGCTAACCCTTTGGATTTTTATAAAAAAATTGATATTTTCTAAAATGCTTCAAAATTTAAGTATGGCAGGATAACTAATAACTGACAATGACAAGAAGCTTCATGGGCAACAAAAATAAATTTATGGCGAGCTTTGATGCAAATCGTTATTTTTGGTAAAAAAAACTAAAGGCTAACCCCTTTGAATTTTTATAAAAAAATTGATATTTTCTGAAATGCGTCAAAATTTAATTATGACAAGATGACACTTATATGACAAATATAAGAAGCTTCATGGGCAAGAAAACCGAATCTATGGCGAGTTTTGATGGAAATCGCTATTTTTGGTAAAAAAATGTCACGCCCGGTACCTGCAACAGTCACCAAGCGTACTCCCGTGTGTGCCAGGATCAAGTCATTTCACACACGAGATGAATAAGAGCAACGTATCATTAATAATATTAAGCCAAGTGCGGCGATTACATCAACCGAGTACATAAATGCCTCAAAGGCCCAAAAGAAAAGTACATCATGACAGCGGAAAATCTAAAGTGGGCTCCGCAGGCGCCGTCCGGCGGTACGCCAGCCTAGATCTGCGCATCGGGGTCGAAGCCGTCATCCACGTCATCCTCAGCGGCCTCCTCGGGTCCTGAGCAGCACGAAAAAGAAAAGAGGCAAACGCCTGAGTACAATGATGTACTCAGCAAGTGTGGGAAAGTTTATGCATGATGAGGCAAGTTACAAGGGAGGCTTGACACGGCTATTGCACTACGCAACCTATTCCTTAGCTTTATTAAGCGTCCTATTTGTTTAGTGACATTCCCGCCCAACCCAAACACATCCCCAGGTGATCTCCACTATCACCGTAACCTCATCCCAAACCACCAACTCCCAAACCATACCAACCAACCCACGCTAATCATGAGAGAGTTACCAGCCCGCTCTTGACCGTGAGCACGGCTGTCTAGACAGTTTTGACTCTGCAGAGTTTGTACCCTTTACCCACAAGTCGTGTTTTCATCACCCGTCGGCGACTCAAGAAACTCCTTTCCGCCCTCTCACACTCCCTATGGTGTGGGGCCAGGAGTACACGACAAGGCCTTTACATTGCACTACCCAACCCGTGCACACCCGCTAAGGATTCACCGCTGCGGCACTCTGAAACCTCTGCCGCAGAAGCCCCCTCTTGCGCCACTTACACATCTCTCTGGTGTACACAAGGAAAGATAGGAACAACTTAATTGGCCACACTGCCCCATAACAGTTCTTGTGGTGGCACTGTATAAGCCAGTTGACAGGTCTCACGAACCGGTCCTTAGGATCTACACAGGCTAACTAGCCACAAACCCGAGTCTCGTGCACTCAGCACCCACCGTAACCCACCAGCCTGCTAGATCCCTACACTACCCATCTCATACACCACGTACATCACCACATATATATATATATATACCACATATATATATATCTGCACACCACATCTCAATGATCATGATAATATAACATTAATGTAAATTACTCCCATCCCATTTACTAAGCAGGGCTAAGCATGAAAATAATGACATAAAGGTAAACCCTATACTACCCATCCCGGCTACAAGGCAGATATTGGAAATACTAGTAAACAACCAACACATGGGATTCAATTTAAGACCTAAGCATGCAATTCTATCTAAAATCCTAAAAATGGAGAAATATGGTCAAGGGCACTTGCCTCTCGAGAAGTGCTGCGGCTCGGGGTCGTCGAAGTCTTGGTCTTGCAGGTCCAGTGTCGGCTCGGGGGCTAATTTGAATCCATGTCGTCCCAGATGGAAAATAGAGTAGCAGAGAACAAGTAAGCAAAAGTATTCAACATCCCCACACAACATTCATCAAGGTGTAGCATAAATCCCACTCCCTTCATCTTATTGTGTATATTCCATGGGGGGGTGTTTTTCATAGGGTAGGGATGGCTGTAGGCCATAGTTGGACGTTTTAGCAGGTATGAGGGTATATTTTTCCAAGTCAGCACTTATACAAAGGGTTAGAATATAATGTGTGAAACTATAGAGGGGTGTTACTCCCATTTCAGAGACTACACTGGATTTTATATTAAAGTTACAGCCTTCCACAGGGTCTAAAGTGTCATTTCAGCACCTATAGGGGCTCATTGTGAAACGTTAAAAAAAAACTGTTGGGGAGTGTTATTTCTATTTTCAGAAACTGTTCATGATCCTTAAAATGTAATTGCAGCCCACAACAAGTTTTTAAATACCACCTCCACATATGGGGGGGTTCATTTTCCACATGACAACATGGATGGGGATTAAAATTGGAATTTAGGTTTTACCAAGGGGTTTTAGTGTCTGTACAGCAAGGGTTAGTTATGGGTTTTTCTTTATATAATTTTTCAGACTAATACAGGAGGCTAGAATGGTAAAACAAAGGGTTCTCTAGGGGCTGCAGTGCTAAAATGACTTGGTGCAGGTACTTTGGGTTAAAACAGTACACTTCCAGGGCTAGATGGAAATTTGTGGAGCTCCAGGGGCCTAAAACCTATTTTTTTTTTAGAGTTTCAGGGGTGTTTTTATTATTATCAGCGACTCCCAGTGTGTAAAATGCAAATTTTAACACCTGCAGGGGGTAGATAACAAGTTCCCAGAACTTCTTGCAGCTAAAACACAATTATCGGAAGGTCCTGGGGGCTAGATCATCATTTTCCACGTTTATCTCTAATTTACAGCAAGCCTAGGGAGGATTCTATCAAAACCCGGGGTCGTTTTGCGAGGACCTGAAGAACCTAGGGGGTTTTGTGCAAGCCTGACCGCGGGAACAAGTCGGTTTAAAAAGGGGCCGTCGGATCCGCGATCTATGGCCAGTATTTAATGAAAACGAAGGGGTACTCCGGATTCTAATCGCCACCGTTGGCACGAGATCGGGCGACAGTGGCTAAAACGGGGGGTTTTCCGGCGGCCGGAGGCGCTAGCGCGCGGCGGCGCGCCATAGGTCCCGAATCGGGGCTCGCCGGAGTTTGTCTACGGCCATCCCTTCCCGCGTCTAAGTGTGGAAACGTAAGAAGAGGTCGCCGAGGACTTACCAGAGAGGGTTTTGGGCCCGGACGGCCTTCGGTGAAGGCTTGTGGCAGTGGACGGCGCCGGAGACCTTCAGGCCCTTGACGGGGCGTCTTGCCGGGGTCTCTCTCGCGTCCTTCAGGCCGACGGAACGCGCTGAGGCCTGGTGTAGTCGTGGGGGTGTTAGGCTACGAGGTGAGGGGGAAACTGGTGCCGCAAGGGGGGGGTAGACGGGGGTACTCACCGATAGACGGTGGGATGGTTTTCTTCGGCGCCAAATCACGTCGAGGAAGGCCGGAGGGAGGTAGCTTGCATCCTGTTGAAGGAGTAGGGGCGTTAGTTCTTGAGCACCGAGGGAAACAGGGAGGAAGGGGACGGCGGCGCGGCGCTACCTAGGGGTAGCCGGGGAAGCCGCTAGGCTCCGTCCGCGGCGGGGAGTGGGAGCGGGGAGGCGCTAGGGTTCGGGGAGAGTCCTTTATGGGGGCGGCGAGGGCGCGAGACCGGCACCCGAGGAGAATCTTGGGGGGGACAGGAGCCCCTTTCGGTTGAGGTTCTGGCGCCCAGCGTCGGGTGGTCGGCGACCACGGGAAAAAGGGGAAGAGGAGGGGGGGACCGCGGGAAGAAGACAACGGGCAGAAGTGCCTGGCAGCCGGGCCCCGCCTGTCGGTGGCGGAGAAGGAAAAAGAGAAGGAAGACGTGTGGGCTGGGCCGACCCGGGAAGAAAAGGGGAGTTGGGCTGCGGAGGGGAAAAAGAGAGAAATGGGCTGCGGCCCAAATTTGCTACCTTGTATTTTTTTCAACTGTTTCCTTTACTCCATTTAAATCCTAAATTTAAATAGCTAGGTTCCAGTTTATTTAAAGAAATTTCCTACATATATATTATTATCTTTTTATTTTTATTATTTTTATATTTTTTTTTATTGGGTGTTACAACACTCCCCCCCTCAAAAGAAATCTCGTCCCGAGATTTGAAGTGACTTACTTGAAGAGATGCGGATAGCTTGCTTTGATATTTTCTTCGCGCTCCCACGTAGCTTCTCTCTCAGAGTGGTGCTTCCACTGTACCTTGCACATCGGGATCCTCTTGTACCTGGTAATTCTTTCTGACCTCTCGAGAATTTTGATGGGGCACTCAGTGTAGGAGAGATCCTCTTGCATGTTAATATCATCCAGGGGTAGTTGCTCCTCGGGTGCTCTCAGGCACTTTTTCAACTGTGAGACGTGGAACACGTCGTGCACACCCGACAAGCGAGGAGGCAACTCAAGTTGGTAAGCAACCTCTCCTCTTCTACTCACCACCCTGAAGGGTCCTATGTACCGGGGTGCTAGTTTGCCCTTCACTTTGAAACGACGGAGACCTCGAATGGGAGACACCTTGAGGTACACGTAGTCCCCCACCTCGAAGGTCAACTCTCGTCGGCGTGTGTCCGCATAACTTTTCTGTCTAGATTGCGCAGTTTTCAGGTTCCTGCGGATCTCACGCACTTTTTCCTCGGCAATCCTGAGCACATCCGGGCCAAAGACTTGTCCTTCACCTACCTCATCCCAGAACAGAGGGGTCCTACACTTTCTACCATACAAGGCCTCGAAGGGTGACATCTTCAAACTTGCCTGGTAGCTATTGTTGTAGGAGAACTCTGCATAGGGTAGGTACTTGTCCCAACTTTGATTGTTTTTCAGTGCACAAGCTCTCAACATATCCTCCAGAATTTGGTTGGTTCGTTCCGTCTGTCCATCGGTCTGGGGGTGATATGCTGAGCTAAAGTTCAGTTGTGTGCCCAAGGATTTCTGCAACTGTTGCCAGAACCTTGAAGTGAATTGTGTGCCACGATCTGAAACAATCTTCTTCGGAACCCCGTGGTAGCACACAATCCGGGACATGTACAACTCAGCCAATTTTGTTCCCTCGTACTTCTCCTTTACGGGGATGAAATGAGCCACCTTGGTCAGGCGGTCCACAATCACCCATATGGAGTCGTAACCTGACTGGGTCCTGGGCAAACCTACAATGAAATCCATGCTGATTTCCTCCCATTTCCACTCTGGTATCTTGAGTGGCTGAAGCAATCCGGCAGGCCTTTGGTGCTCTGCCTTGACGAGCTGGCACGTGTCACACAGGGCTACGTACTCTGCTACGTCACGCCTCATGCCGTGCCACCAGTAGCGGTCTTTGAGATCTTGATACATTTTGGTACTCCCAGGGTGAATGGAGTACTCTGAGTCATGTGCTTCTCTCAAGATCGTCTGCCGAATGGCCTGAATGTCAGGCACGCAGATCCTCTTGCCAAGCCATAACGTCCCTTGCTCATCTATCCTGTAGTCTGGAGCCTTGCCCTCATCCATCAACTGCTTGATCTCTTGGATCCTCTCATCGTTCTTTTGGCCTTCTCGAATGTCGCGCTCCAAGGTTGAATCCACCTCCATTACCACTGCCTCTGCGCTTGTCACCAGGTTAAGGTTGAGTTTTGCAAACTCCTCGCACAACTGGGGCTGTAGCGTCAAAGCGTGGCAATGTGCTTTTCGGCTCAGAGCATCGGCAACGACGTTCGCCTTTCCAGGGTGATAGTTGATGCCCACGTCGAAGTCGTTGATGAGCTCTAGCCATCTGCGCTGTCTGAGGTTGAGGTCCGGCTGTGTGAAGATGTACTTGAGGCTTTTATGATCTGTGTAGATCTCCGTCCTCTTTCCCATGAGGTAGTGTCTCCACAGTTTTAGAGCGTGAACCACGGCGGCCAACTCCAAGTCATGCGTCGGGTAGTTCCGCTCGTGCTTACGAAGCTGCCTAGAGGCATAGGCCACGACGCGTCCCTCTTGCATAAGCACGCATCCTAGTCCATGCCCGGAGGCATCACAGTACACGGTGAACTCCTTTTGCATGTCAGGCATCACTAGCACGGGTGCCGTCGTCAACCTTTGCTTTAGCTCTTGAAAGCTTGCCTCGCACTCCGGCGTCCACTTGAATGTCTTTCCCTTTTCTAGCAACTTGGTGAGTGGTTTTGAAATCTTCGAGAATCCTTCAATGAATCGTCGGTAGTAGCCTGCCAATCCCAAGAAGCTTCTGATCTCGCTCACGTTCTCTGGCACCTTCCACTTCATCACATCCGCCACCTTGCTTGGATCCACCGATATGCCGCCTTTGGAAATCACGTGTCCCAAGAAGGACACCTCCCTCAACCAGAAGTCACACTTGCTGAGCTTGGCGTATAGCTGGTGTTCCCGAAGTTTTTGCAACACCAAGCTCAAGTGTTTTGCGTGCTCCTCTTCATTCTTGGAGAATACAAGGATATCATCAATGAAGACCACAACGAATTTATCCAAGTACTCCATAAACACCTTGTTCATAAGGTACATGAAGTAAGCAGGAGCATTGGTCAACCCAAAGGACATGACCGTGCACTCGTAGAGACCATATCGGGTGACAAAGGCCGTCTTCGGAATGTCCGAAGCTCGGATCTTCAATTGGTGGTAGCCCGATCGAAGGTCGATCTTTGAGAACACACACGCCCCTCTAAGTTGATCAAACAGATCCTCGATGCGAGGCAGAGGATACTTGTTTTTGATTGTGACGGCGTTGAGGGCTCGGTAGTCTACGCACAACCTCTGGGTCCCATCCTTCTTCGGCACAAATATGACCGGGGCTCCCCAAGGAGAGGAGCTAGGACGGATATAGCCTTTATCTAGAAGCTCTCGGAGGTGGTCCTTGAGCTCCACTAATTGCTTGGCATCCATCCTATACGGCCGTTTATATATAGGGGCCGTGCCAGGCACTAGTTCTATAGCAAACTCAATATCGCGATCTGGAGGCATACCTGGTAGCTCCTCTGGAAAGACGTCTGGGAACTCGCCAACCACGCGAATCCCCTCGGTAGTGTTGAGCTGGTTAAGGTGGACCTTCTCGGCTGGCGGGGGTAGAGAGGTGTACTCCACCACAACACCGTCTGGGTGTGACAACCTGACAGTCCTGGTGGCACAAAGGATCACACCTCCGTACTTGGCCAACCAATCCATCCCCAAGATCACGTCCAGGCCTTGTGACTCCAACACAATAAGATTTGCCTTGAACTCCCTTCCCACTATCTTGATGCTCACCTTTGGGCACACCTGACTTGTTTTGATCTCGCCTCCAGGAGAAGTGACCACTAGCATACGGGACATAGCTATTGCCCTCATATCATATTTCTTTATAAAATCTTTGGCAATAAAAGAGTGAGTAGCACCAGAATCAAATAAAATAGTAGCGGGGTGCGAGTCGACGGTAAACGTACCAAGTACCACGTCCGGAGCCAACTGAGCCTCCTCCACAGCTACGTGGTGCACTCGACCACGCGGGAGACTCTGCGGCTGCTGCTGCTGCTGTGGTGGCTTCTTCTTCTGGCATCTGCTGGCAAGGTGGCCCATCTCGCCACACACGTAGCACGGGCCCAGAGCCCTGGTGAACTGTCCCTGCTGAGTAGGCGCTGCTGTGCGGGGTGGGAAAGCTGGTCGCTGCTGTAGCTGCTGGCTCTGCGGGCGCTGTGGCTGTGAAAACGGCTGCCTGTAAGCTGGAGAAGGGTACCTCTGAGGCGGACTCGGTCCCACGTACCGGCCTGTCTGCGTAGCTGGGAGTGGTGCAAAGCGAGTGCGGCTGCTGCTACCCGAAGACTGTCCCTGCCATCCCATCCTGCGCTTTCTGTGCGCCTCGAGCTCTGGCATCTGTCGCTCCATCACAAAGGCCTTGTCCACCATCTTCTGAAAGTCGTCGTAGTAGCTAGACGATAGGGCACACTTCAGCTCCTCATCAAGACCTCGTATGAAGCAGTCCTGCTTCATGTCATCAGTCCTGACGTCCTCCGGTGCGTAGCGGGACAGCTGCGTGAAGCGTGTGAGGTACTCACGCACTGTCGAGCCACCCTGTCTCAGTCCAAGGAACTCCTGCCGCTTCATCTTGATCTCACCAGCTGGCACGAAGTGGCGACGGAAGCTGAGCTGGAACTCCTCCCAAGTGATAGCCTCAGGGTCGGCGTGAGCAGCGGTGTAAGCTGTCCACCAGTCTGCCGCGGGTCCCGCTAGCTGGTGAGCAGCTAACAAGACACGCTCTCCTCCCACGCACTGGATCAACCGCAGCTTGCTGTCGATCGTCTTCAGCCAATCATCCGCGTCCATCGGCTCCACCGGACTCGAGAAGACCGGGGGCTGAGTACTCTGGAAGTCTCTCAGCTTGGACCGTGGTCCAGGTGCCGGTGGTGGTGGAGGCGGAGGGGCTTGGTGGTTGTGGGCCATAATTGCTGCCAGGCCCTGCAGGAGCTGGTTTTGAGAGGCCAGCATGTCCTGCACCGTCATGTAGTCCGCTCCTCGTCGAGCCGCTCGCCCGTTCCAGCCTGGGACCTGGAACTCCGGGGGCTCATCGGCCTCAGGCATCTCACGCCCTCGACCTCGTCCTCGACCTCGTCTCCTACCTGCCATCTGTTACAGATAGCAACAAAATCTTAGAACCTGGAAAATCTAGAGAAAAATCTATTATCAGGCTCATAGTTTATATATAAAGAACCATAAATGCGCATGCAGCACTCATCAAACAAGTATGCAATAAATCAACCCATTACCCGTACGAGTCCTAGCTCTACGGAACTAACGCTTCTTCACCATGGTTAGCTATCTCCTATCCTAGGTACTTTCGGATTGCCCGTGGTAACGGACCCTACTAGGTTTGAACGAGATACGAGTGAGGAAGACAGATGGGTTGAACAAGACGAGCTTGGGGGAGAAAGGGGGTAAGTCGTGTGAAACATAGAAACTCACGCGAACTTCACGCAGGTTTATAGTTGCAAATAGTTTTTAAGTTAAAATTAATTCTATTTCGTATCCGTTTCTATCTAGGCTCGCGTCCTAGGGACAGCCTTGGCTCTGATACCACTCTGTCACGCCCGGTACCTGCAACAGTCACCAAGCGTACTCCCGTGTGTGCCAGGATCAAGTCATTTCACACACGAGATGAATAAGAGCAACGTATCATTAATAATATTAAGCCAAGTGCGGCGATTACATCAACCGAGTACATAAATGCCTCAAAGGCCCAAAAGAAAAGTACATCATGACAGCGGAAAATCTAAAGTGGGCTCCGCAGGCGCCGTCCGGCGGTACGCCAGCCTAGATCTGCGCATCGGGGTCGAAGCCGTCATCCACGTCATCCTCAGCGGCCTCCTCGGGTCCTGAGCAGCACGAAAAAGAAAAGAGGCAAACGCCTGAGTACAATGATGTACTCAGCAAGTGTGGGAAAGTTTATGCATGATGAGGCAAGTTACAAGGGAGGCTTGACACGGCTATTGCACTACGCAACCTATTCCTTAGCTTTATTAAGCGTCCTATTTGTTTAGTGACATTCCCGCCCAACCCAAACACATCCCCAGGTGATCTCCACTATCACCGTAACCTCATCCCAAACCACCAACTCCCAAACCATACCAACCAACCCACGCTAATCATGAGAGAGTTACCAGCCCGCTCTTGACCGTGAGCACGGCTGTCTAGACAGTTTTGACTCTGCAGAGTTTGTACCCTTTACCCACAAGTCGTGTTTTCATCACCCGTCGGCGACTCAAGAAACTCCTTTCCGCCCTCTCACACTCCCTATGGTGTGGGGCCAGGAGTACACGACAAGGCCTTTACATTGCACTACCCAACCCGTGCACACCCGCTAAGGATTCACCGCTGCGGCACTCTGAAACCTCTGCCGCAGAAGCCCCCTCTTGCGCCACTTACACATCTCTCTGGTGTACACAAGGAAAGATAGGAACAACTTAATTGGCCACACTGCCCCATAACAGTTCTTGTGGTGGCACTGTATAAGCCAGTTGACAGGTCTCACGAACCGGTCCTTAGGATCTACACAGGCTAACTAGCCACAAACCCGAGTCTCGTGCACTCAGCACCCACCGTAACCCACCAGCCTGCTAGATCCCTACACTACCCATCTCATACACCACGTACATCACCACATATATATATATATATACCACATATATATATATCTGCACACCACATCTCAATGATCATGATAATATAACATTAATGTAAATTACTCCCATCCCATTTACTAAGCAGGGCTAAGCATGAAAATAATGACATAAAGGTAAACCCTATACTACCCATCCCGGCTACAAGGCAGATATTGGAAATACTAGTAAACAACCAACACATGGGATTCAATTTAAGACCTAAGCATGCAATTCTATCTAAAATCCTAAAAATGGAGAAATATGGTCAAGGGCACTTGCCTCTCGAGAAGTGCTGCGGCTCGGGGTCGTCGAAGTCTTGGTCTTGCAGGTCCAGTGTCGGCTCGGGGGCTAATTTGAATCCATGTCGTCCCAGATGGAAAATAGAGTAGCAGAGAACAAGTAAGCAAAAGTATTCAACATCCCCACACAACATTCATCAAGGTGTAGCATAAATCCCACTCCCTTCATCTTATTGTGTATATTCCATGGGGGGGTGTTTTTCATAGGGTAGGGATGGCTGTAGGCCATAGTTGGACGTTTTAGCAGGTATGAGGGTATATTTTTCCAAGTCAGCACTTATACAAAGGGTTAGAATATAATGTGTGAAACTATAGAGGGGTGTTACTCCCATTTCAGAGACTACACTGGATTTTATATTAAAGTTACAGCCTTCCACAGGGTCTAAAGTGTCATTTCAGCACCTATAGGGGCTCATTGTGAAACGTTAAAAAAAAACTGTTGGGGAGTGTTATTTCTATTTTCAGAAACTGTTCATGATCCTTAAAATGTAATTGCAGCCCACAACAAGTTTTTAAATACCACCTCCACATATGGGGGGGGTTCATTTTCCACATGACCACATGGATGGGGATTAAAATTGGAATTTAGGTTTTACCAAGGGGTTTTAGTGTCTGTACAGCAGGGGTAGTTATGGGTTTTTCTTTATATAATTTTTCAGACTAATACAGGAGGCTAGAATGGTAAAACAAAGGGTTCTCTAGGGGCTGCAGTGCTAAAATGACTTGGTGCAGGTACTTTGGGTTAAAACAGTACACTTCCAGGGCTAGATGGAAATTTGTGGAGCTCCAGGGGCCTAAAACCTATTTTTTTTTAGAGTTTCAGGGGTGTTTTTATTATTATCAGCGACTCCCAGTGTGTAAAATGCAAATTTTAACACCTGCAGGGGGTAGATAACAAGTTCCCAGAACTTCTTGCAGCTAAAACACAATTATCGGAAGGTCCTGGGGGCTAGATCATCATTTTCCACGTTTATCTCTAATTTACAGCAAGCCTAGGGAGGATTCTATCAAAACCCGGGGTCGTTTTGCGAGGACCTGAAGAACCTAGGGGGTTTTGTGCAAGCCTGACCGCGGGAACAAGTCGGTTTAAAAAGGGGCCGTCGGATCCGCGATCTATGGCCAGTATTTAATGAAAACGAAGGGGTACTCCGGATTCTAATCGCCACCGTTGGCACGAGATCGGGCGACAGGGGCTAAAACGGGGGGTTTTCCGGCGGCCGGAGGCGCTAGCGCGCGGCGGCGCGCCATAGGTCCCGAATCGGGGCTCGCCGGAGTTTGTCTACGGCCATCCCTTCCCGCGTCTAAGTGTGGAAACGTAAGAAGAGGTCGCCGAGGACTTACCAGAGAGGGTTTTGGGCCCGGACGGCCTTCGGTGAAGGCTTGTGGCAGTGGACGGCGCCGGAGACCTTCAGGCCCTTGACGGGGCGTCTTGCCGGGGTCTCTCTCGCGTCCTTCAGGCCGACGGAACGCGCTGAGGCCTGGTGTAGTCGTGGGGGTGTTAGGCTACGAGGTGAGGGGGAAACTGGTGCCGCAAGGGGGGGGTAGACGGGGGTACTGACCGATAGACGGTGGGATGGTTTTCTTCGGCGCCAAATCACGTCGAGGAAGGCCGGAGGGAGGTAGCTTGCATCCTGGTGAAGGAGTAGGGGCGTTAGTTCTTGAGCACCGAGGGAAACAGGGAGGAAGGGGACGGCGGCGCGGCGCTACCTAGGGGTAGCCGGGGAAGCCGCTAGGCTCCGTCCGCGGCGGGGAGTGGGAGCGGGGAGGCGCTAGGGTTCGGGGAGAGTCCTTTATGGGGGCGGCGAGGGCGCGAGACCGGCACCCGAGGAGAATCTTGGGGGGGACAGGAGCCCCTTTCGGTTGAGGTTCTGGCGCCCAGCGTCGGGTGGTCGGCGACCACGGGAAAAAGGGGAAGAGGAGGGGGGGACCGCGGGAAGAAGACAACGGGCAGAAGTGCCTGGCAGCCGGGCCCCGCCTGTCGGTGGCGGAGAAGGAAAAAGAGAAGGAAGACGTGTGGGCTGGGCCGACCCGGGAAGAAAAGGGGAGTTGGGCTGCGGAGGGGAAAAAGAGAGAAATGGGCTGCGACCCAAATTTGCTACCTTGTATTTTTTTCAACTGTTTCCTTTACTCCATTTAAATCCTAAATTTAAATAGCTAGGTTCCAGTTTATTTAAAGAAATTTCCTACATATATATTATTATCTTTTTATTTTTATTATTTTTATATATTTTTTTTTATTGGGTGTTACAAAAAACCAAAGGCTAACCCCTTTGGATTTTTATAAAAAATTTGATATTTTCTGAAATGCTTCAAAATTTTAAATACAAAAATATAACACGTATATGACAAAGATAAGAAGCTTCATGGGCAAGAAAACCGAATTTATGGCGAGTTTTGATGAAAATCCCTATTTTTGGTAAAAACACCAAAGGCTAAGACCTCTGGATTTTTATAAAAAATTTGATATTTTTCTAAATGCTTCAAATTTTAAGTATAACAAGATAACACGTATATAACAAAGATAAGAAGCTTCATGGGCAACAAAACCGAATTGCTGGCGAGTTTTGATGGAAATGGTTTTTTTTAAATTAAAGGCTAACCTCTTTGGATTTTTTTTTATAAAAAATTGGACATTTTCTAAAATGCTTCAAAATTTAAGTATGGCACGATAACAAGTAACTTACTATGATAAGAAGCTTCATGGGCAAGAAAAACTAATTTATGGCGAGTTTTGATAAAAATTACTGTTTTTGGTAAAAAACAAAAGGCTAACCTATTTGGATTTTTATAAAAAATTTGATATTTTCAAAATGCTTCAAATATTTAAGTACGAAAATATAACACGTATATGACAAAGATAAGAAGCTTCATGGGCAAGAAAACCGAATTTATGTCGAGTTTTGATGGAAATCGCTGTTTTTGGTAAAAAAACAAAGGCTAACCCCTTTGGATTTTTATAAAAAATTTGATATTTTCCAAAATGCTTCAAAATTTTAAGTACGACAAGATAACACATATATGACAAAGATAAGAAGCTTCATGGGCAAGAAAACCGAATTTATGTCGAGTTTTGATGCAAATCGTTTTTTGGTAAAAAACCAAAGGCTAACCCCTTTAGATTTTTATAAAAAAATTAATATTTTCTGAAATGCGTTAAAATTTAAGTATGACAAGATGACACGTATATGAGAAATATAAGAAGCTTCATGGGCAAGAAAACCAAATTTATGGTGAGTTTTGATGGAAATCGCTGTTTTTGGTAAAAAAACCAAAGGTAACCCCTTTGGATTTTTATTGTATTTTCCAAAATGGTTCAAAATTTTAAGTTTGACAAGATAACACGTATATGACAAAGATAAGAAGCTTCATTGGCAAGAAAACCAAATCTATGGCGAGTTTTGATGGAAATCGCTGTTATTGGTAAAAAAACCAAAGGCTAACCCCTTTGGATTTTTATAAAAATTTTGATATTTTCCAAAATGCTTCAAAATTTTATGTATCACAAGATAACACGTATATGACAAGATAAGAAGCTTCATCAGTAAGAAAACCAAATTTATGGCGAGTTTGGATGGAAATCGCTGTTTTTGGTAAAAAAAACAAACGCTAACCCCTTTAGATTTTTATAAAAAATTTGATATTTTCCGAAATGCTTCAAATTTTAAGTACGACAAGATAACACGTATATGACAAATATAAGAAGTTTCATGGGCAAGAAAACCGAATTTATGGCAAGTTTTGATGGAAATCGTTGTTTTTGGTAAAAAACCAAAGGCTAACCCCTTTAGATTTTTATAAAAAATTTGATATTTTCCAAAATGGTTCAAAATTTTAAGTATGATAAGATAACATGTATATGACAAAGATAACAAGCTTCATGGGCAAGAAAACCGGATTTATGGCGAGTTTTGATAGAAATCGCTATTTTTGGTAAAAAACCAAAGACTAACCCCTTTGGATTTTTATAAAAAATTTGATATTTTCTGAAATGCTTCAAAATTTTAAGTACGAAAAGATAACACGTATATGACAAAGATAAGAAGCTTCATGGGTAAAAAAACTGAATTTATGGCAAGTTTTGATGTAAATTGCTGTTTTTGGTAAAAAAACAAAGGCTAACCCCTTTGGATTTTTATAAAAAATTTGATATTTTTGAAAATGATTCATATATTTGAGTACGAAAAGATAACACGTATATGACAAAGATACGAAGCTTCATGGGCAAGAAAACCGAATTTATGTCGAGTTTTGATGGAAATCGCTGTTGTTGGTAAAAAAAACCAAAAGCTAACCCCTTTGTATTATTATAAAAAATTTATTATTTTCCAAAATGCTTCAAAATTTTAAGTCTTACAAGATAACACGTATATGACAAATATAAGAAGCTTCATGGGCAAGAGAAACTGAATTTATGGCGAGTTTTATGAAAATCGTTGTTTTTGGTAAAAACACCAAAGGCTAACCCCTTTGGATTTTTTACAAAAAATTTGATATTTTCTGAAATGCTTCAAAATTTAAGTATGGCAAGATAACAAGTAACTTACTATGATAAGAAGCTTCATGGGCAAGAAAAATGAATTTATGACGACTTTTGATGCAAATCATTGTTTTTGGTAAAAAAATCAAAAGCTAACCCCTTTGGATTTTTATTGAAAAATTGATATTTTCCGAAATGCTTCAAAATTGAATTATGACAAGATAAAACGTATATGACAAAGATAAGAAGCTTCATCAGCAAGAAAACCGAATTTATGGTGAATTTTGATGGAAATCGTTGTTTTTGGTAAAAAACCAAAGGCAAACCCCTTTGGTTTTTTTATAAAAAATTTGATATTTTCTGAAATGTTTCAAAATATAAGTATGGCAGGATAACTAGTAACTAACAATGATAAGAAACTTCACGGGCAAGAAAAATAAATTTATGGCGAGGTTTGCATGATATCGCTGCTTTTGGTAAAAAACCAAAGGCTAACCCATTTGGATCTTTATAAAAAATTTGATATTTTCTGAAATACTTCAAAATTTTAAGTCTGACAAGATAACACGTATATGGCAAATATAAGAAGCTTCATGGGCAAGAAACCGAATTTATGGCGAGTTTTGATGGAAATCGCTGTTTTTGGTAAAAACACCAAAGGCTAACCCTTTGGATTTTTATAAAAAAATTGATATTTTCCAAAATGCTTCAAAATTTAAGTATGGCAGGATAACTAATAACTGACAATGACAAGAAGCTTCATGGGCAACAAAAATAAATTTATGGCGAGCTTTGATGCAAATCGTTATTTTTGGTAAAAAAAACCAAAGGCTAACCCCTTTGAATTTTTATAAAAAAATTGATATTTTCTGAAATGCGTCAAAATTTAATTATGACAAGATGACACGTATATGACAAATATAAGAAGCTTCATGGGCAAGAAAACCGAATCTATGGCGAGTTTTGATGGAAATCGCTATTTTTGGTAAAAAAACCAAAGGCTAACCCCTTTGGATTTTTATAAAAAATTTGATATTTTCTGAAATGCTTCAAAATTTTAAATACAAAAAGATAACACGTATATGACAAAGATAAGAAGCTACATGGGCAAGAAAACCGATTTTATGGCGAGTTTTGATGAAAATCCCTATTTTTGGTAAAAACACCAAAGGCTAAGACCTCTGGATTTTTATAAAAAATTTGATATTTTTCTAAATGCTTCAAATTTTAAGTATGACAAGATAACACGTATATAACAAAGATAAGAAGCTTCATGGGCAACAAAACCGAATTGCTGGCGAGTTTTGATGGAAATGGTTTTTTTTTAATTAAAGGCTAACCTCTTTGGATTTTTTTTATAAAAAATTGGACATTTTCTAAAATGCTTCAAAATTTAAGTATGGCACGATAACAAGTAACTTACTATGATAAGAAGCTTCATGGGCAAGGAAAACTAATTTATGGCGAGTTTTGATAAAAATTACTGTTTTTGGTAAAAAAACAAAAGGCTAACCTATTTGGATTTTTATAAAAAATTTGATATTTTCAAAATGCTTCAAATATTTAAGTACGAAAATATAACACGTATATGACAAAGATAAGAAGATTCATGGGCAAGAAAACCGAATTTATGTCGAGTTTTGATGGAAATCGCTGTTTTTGGTAAAAAAACAAAGGCTAACCCCTTTGGATTTTTATAAAAAATTTGATATTTTCCAAAATGCTTCAAAATTTTAAGTACGACAAGATAACACATATATGACAAAGATAAGAAGCTTCATGGGCAACAAAACCGAATTTATGTCGAGTTTTGATGCAAATCGTTTTTTGGTAAAAAACCAAAGGCTAACCCCTTTAGATTTTTATAAAAAAATAATATTTTCTGAAATGCGTCAAAATTTAAGTATGACAAGATGACACGTATATGAGAAATATAAGAAGCTTCATGGGCAAGAAAACCAAATTTATGGTGAGTTTTGATGGAAATCGCTGTTTTTGGTAAAAAAACCAAAGGTAACGCTTTGGATTTTTATTGTATTTTCCAAAATGGTTCAAAATTTTAAGTTTGACAAGATAACACGTATATGACAAAGATAAGAAGCTTCATGGGCAAGAAAACCAAATTTATTGCGAGTTTTGGTGGAAATCGCTGTTATTGGTAAAAAACCAAAGGCTAACCCCTTTGGATTTTTATAAAAAATTTGATATTTTCCAAAATGTTTCAAAATTTTATGTATCACAAGATAACACGTATATGACAAGATAAGAAGCTTCATCGGTAAGAAAACCAAATTTATGGCGAGTTTGGATGGAAATCGCTGTTTTTGGTAAAAAAACAAACGCTAACCCCTTTGGATTTTTATAAAAAATTTGATATTTTCCGAAATGCTTCAAATTTTAAGTACGACAAGATAACACGTATATGACAAATATAAGAAGCTTCATGGGCAAGAAAACCGAATTTATGGCAAGTTTTGATGGAAATCGCTGTTTTTGGTAAAAAACCAAAGGCCAACCCCTTTGGATTTTTATAAAAATTTGATATTTTCCAAAATGGTTCAAAATTTTAAGTATGATAAGATAACATGTATATGACAAAGATAACAAGCTTCATGGGCAAGAAAACCGAATTTATGGCGAGTTTTGATAGAAATCGCTATTTTTGGTAAAAAACCAAAGGCTAACCCCTTTAGATTTTTATAAAAAAATTGATATTTTCTGAAATGCGTCAAAATTTAAGTATGACAAGATGACACGTATATGAGAAATATAAGAAGCTTCATGGGCAAGAAAACCAAATTTATGGTGAGTTTTGATGGAAATCGCTGTTTTTGGTAAAAAAAACCAAAGGTAACCCCTTTGGATTTTTATTGTATTTTCTAAAATGGTTCAAAATTTTAATTTTGACAAGATAACACGTATATGACAAAGATAAGAAGCTTCATGGGCAAGAAAACCAAATTTATGGCGAGTTTTGATTGAAATCGCTGTTATTGGTAAAAAACCAAAGGCTAACCCCTTTGGATTTTTATAAAAAATTTGATATTTTCCAAAATGCTTCAAAATTTTATGTATCACAAGATAACACGTATATGACAAGATAAGAAGCTTCATCAGTAAGAAAACCAAATTTATGGCGAGTTTGGATGGAAATCGCTGTTTTTGGTAAAAAAACAAACGCTAACCCCTTTGGATTTTTTATAAAAAATTTGATATTTTCCGAAATGCTTCAAATTTTAAGTACGACAAGATAACACGTATATGACAAATATAAGAAGCTTCATGGGCAAGAAAACCGAATTTATGGCAAGTTTTGATGGAAATCGCTGTTTTTGGTAAAAAACCAAAGGCTAACCCATTTGGATTTTTATAAAAAATTTGATATTTTCCAAAATGGTTCAAAATTTTAAGTATGATAAGATAACATGTATATGACAAAGATAAGAAGCTTCATGGGCAAGAAAACCGAATTTATGGCGAGTTTTGATAGAAATCGCTATTTTTGGTAAAAAACCAAAGGCTAACCCCTTTGGATTTTTATAAAAAATTTGATATTTTTTGAAATGCTTCAAAATTTTAAGTACGAAAAGATAACACGTATATGACAAAGATAAGAAGCTTCATGGGTAAAAAAACTGAATTTATGGCAAGTTTTGATGTAAATTGCTGTTTTTGGTAAAAAAACAAAGGCTAACCCCTTTGGATTTTTATAAAAAATTTGATATTTTTGAAAATGCTTCATATATTTGAGCAGTATATGACAAAGACACGAAGCTTCATGGGCAAGAAAACCGAATTTATGTCGAGTTTTGATGGAAATCGCTGTTGTTGGTAAAAAAACCAAAAGCTAACCCCTTTGGATTATTATAAAAAATTTATTATTTTCCAAAATGCTTCAAAATTTTAAGTCTGACAAGATAACACGTATATGACAAATATAAGAAGCTTCATGGGCAAGAAAAACTGAATTTATGGCGAGTTTTGATGAAAATCGCTGTTTTTGGTAAAAACACCAAAGGCTAACCCCTTTGGATTTTTTACAAAAAATTTGATATTTTCTGAAATGCTTCAAAATTTAAGTATGGCAGGATAACAAGTAACTTACTATGATAAGAAGCTTCATGGGCAAGAAAAATGAATTTATGACGACTTTTGATGCAAATCATTGTTTTTGGTAAAAAAATCAAAAGTTAACCCCTTTGGATTTTTATTGAAAAATTGATATTTTCTGAAATGCTTCAAAATTGAAGTATGAGAAGATAAAACGTATATGACAAAGATAAGAAGCTTCATCAGCAAGAAAACCGAATTTATGGTGAATTTTGATGGAAATCGTTGTTTTTGGTAAAAAAACCAAAGGCTAACCCCTTTGAATTTTTTATAAAAAATTTGATATTTTCTGAAATGCTTCAAAATATAAGTATGGCAGGATAACTAGTAACTGACAATGATAAGAAACTTCACGGGCAAGAAAAATGAATTTATGGCGAGGTTTGCATGATATCGCTGCTTTTGGTAAAAAACCAAAGGCTAACCCATTTGGACCTTTATAAAAAATTTGATATTTTCTGAAATGCTTCAAAATTTTAAGTCTGACAAGATAACACGTATATGGCAAATATAAGAAGCTTCATGGGCAAGAAACCGAATTTATGGCGAGTTTTGATGAAAATCGCTGTTTTTGGTAAAAACACCAAAGGCTAACCACTTTGGATTTTTTATAAAAAAATTGATATTTTCCAAAATGCTTCAAAATTTAAGTATGGCAGGATAACTAATAACTGACAATGACAAGAAGCTTCATGGGCAAAAAAATAATTTTATGGCGAGCTTTGATGCAAATCGTTATTTTTGGTAAAAAAAATCAAAGGCTAACCCCTTTGAATTTTTATAAAAAAATTGATATTTTCTGAAATGCGTCAAAATTTAATTATGACAAGATGACACGTATATGACAAATATAAGAAGCTTCATGGGCAAGAAAACCGAATCTATGACGAGTTTTGATGGAAATCGCTATTTTTGGTAAAAAACCAAAGGCTAACCCCTTTGGATTTTTATAAAAAATTTGATATTTTCCGAAATGCTTCAAAATTTTAAGTACGAAAAGATAACACGTATATGACAAAGATAAGAAGCTTCATGGGCAAGAAAACCGAATTTATGGCGAGTTTTGATGAAAATCCCTATTTTGGTAAAAACACCAAAGGCTAAGACCTCTGGATTTTTATAAAAAATTTGATATTTTTCTAAATGCTTCAAATTTTAAGTATGAAAAGATAACACGTATATAACAAAGATAAGAAGCTTCATGGGCAACAAAACCGAATTGCTGGCGAGTTTTGATGGAAATCGTTTTTTTTTAAATTAAAGGCTAACCTCTTTGGATTTTTTTATAAAAAATTGGATATTTTCTGAAATGCTTCAAAATTTAAGTATGGCACGATAACAAGTAACTTACTATGATAAGAAGCTTCATGGGCAAGAAAAACTAATTTATGACGAGTTTTGATAAAAATTACTGTTTTTGGTAAAAAAACAAAAGGCTAACCTATTTGGATTTTATAAAAATTTTGATATTTTCAAAATGCTTCAAATATTTAAGTACGAAAATATAACACGTATATGACAAAGATAAGAAGGTTCATGGACAAGAAAACCGAATTTATGTCAAGTTTTGATGGAAATCGCTGTTTTTGGTAAAAAAACAAAGGCTAACCCCTTTGGATTTTTATAAAAAATTTGATATTTTCCAAAATGCTTCAAAATTTTAAGTACGACAAGATAACACATATATGACAAAGATAAGAAGCTTCATGGGCAAGAAAACCGAATTTATGTCGAGTTTTGATGCAAATCGTTTTTTGGGTAAAAAACCAAAGGCTAACCCCTTTAGATTTTTATAAAAAAATTGATATTTTCTGAAATGCGTCAAAATTTAAGTATGACAAGATGACACGTATATGAGAAATATAAGAAGCTTCATGGGCAAGAAAACCAAATTTATGGTGAGTTTTGATGGAAATCGCTGTTTTTGGTAAAAAAACCAAAGGTAACCCCTTTGGATTTTTATTGTATTTTCCAAAATGGTTTAAAATTTTAAGTTTGACAAGATAACACGTATATGACAAAGATAAGAAGCTTCATGGGCAAGAAAACCAAATTTATTGCGAGTTTTAGTGGAAATCGCTGTTATTGGTAAAAAACCAAAGGCAAACCCTTTTGGATTTTTATAAAAAATTTAATATTTTCCAAAATGCTTCAAAATTTTATGTATCACAAGATAACACATATATGACAAGATAAGAAGCTTCATCGGTAAGAAAACCGAATTTATGGCGAGTTTGGATGGAAATCGCTGTTTTTGGTAAAAAAAACAAACTCTAACCCCTTTGGATTTTTATAAAAAATTTGATATTTTCCGAAATGCTTCAAATTTTAAGTACGAGAAGATAACACGTATATGACAAAGATAAGAAGCTTCATGGGCAAGAAAACCAAATTTATGGCAAGTTTTGATGGAAATCGCTGTTTTTGGTAAAAAACCAAAGGCTAACCCCTTTGGATTTTTATAAAAAATTTGATATTTTCCAAAATGGTTCAAAATTTTAAGTATGATAAGATAACATGTATATGACAAAGATAAGAAGCTTCATGGGCAAGAAAACCGAATTTATGGCGAGTTTTGATAGAAATCGCTATTTTTGGTAAAAAAACCCAAAGGCTAACCCCTTTGGATTTTATAAAAAAATTTGATATTTTACGAAATGCTTCAAAATTTAAGTACGAAAAGATAACACGTATATGACAAAGATAAGAAGCTTCATGGGCAAGAAAACCGAATTTATATCGAGTTTTGATGGAAATCGCTGTTTATGATAAAAAACCAAAGGCTAACCCCTTTGGATTTTTATAAATTTTTTGATATTTTCCGAAATGCGTCAAAATTTAAGTATGACAAGGTAACACGTATATGAAAAATATAAGAAGCTTCATGGGCAAGAAAACCGAATTTATGGCGAGTTTTGACGGAAATCCCTGTTTTTGGTAAAAACACCAAAGGCTAACCCCTTTGGATTTTTTATAAAAAATTTGATATTTTCTGAAATGCTTCAAAATTTAAGTATGGCAGGATAACTAGTAACTGACAATGATAAGAAGCATCATGGGGAAGAAAAATAAATTTATGGCGAGCTTTGATGCAAATCGTTGTTTTTGGTAAAAAAATCAAAGGCTAACCCCTTTGGATTTTTATTGAATATTTGATATTTTCCGAAATGCTTCAAAATTGAAGTATGACAAGATAAAACATATATGACAAAGATAAGAAGCTTCATCAGTAAGAAAACTGAATTTATGGTGAGTTTTGATGGAAATCGCTGTTTTGGTAAAAAACCAAAGGCTAACCTCTTTGGATTTTTTGTAAAAAAATTTGATATTTTTCGAAAGGCTTCAAAATTTAAGTATGGCAGGATAACAAGTAACTGGCAATGATAAGAAGCTTCATGGGCAATAAAAATGAATTTACGGCGAGTTTTGATTGAAATTGCTGTTTTTGGTAAAAAAATTAAAGGCTAACCCCTTTGGATTTTTATAAAAAAATTGATATTTTCCGAAATGCTTCAAAATTTTTTTGAGCTAGACTAGTTAAACGCGAGACAGATTTTGATCTTATCTTGTATGCTTAATTGCCTCGGTCTAATTCTGATCTCATGCATCAATTCAATTATCAAGCTATACTTAATCTAATTGTATTAGTAATTAAACTTACACACACGTACCTTCGTTTGCAGAAGCGTTTACAGCCATTGATACTTGACGGTGGTTGTTGCTTCTTCGCCGAAGAGGGAGAGCCTTCCCGGAGATTTCTCTTCTCTAATGATCAACTCTTTCGGGTGATGTCTAATCTATTGTATTCCTTTTCTTCTTTTTCTCCTCTTTTTGTTCGCGCACCCGATGAGGCAAAAGCCTCTGCTTTTATAGATGAAGAGATGCCCCAGGGGGCCTGTCGAAGTGTTCGGTCGACACTTCCCCCGGGCCTGCACTGGGCAGCCCGCGGAGGTTCTTTTTTCGGAGGGGCTAGTTCCTAGCGGAGAGCTTGCGCAGATGGACGAGTTAGTGAGAGCTTGACACGGCGAGTTTTACGTGGTTCAGGCCGTCGGAGCGTAAAACCCTACGTCCACGGCGAGCTATGGAGCTCGCTGTATTGCTTGTTGCTCAGGGCCGGAGGCCTGAGCTTGGGGGTGAGTTACAGCTTGAGAGCGTATGGCTAGCGTATGAGTTGCAAAATGCGAACCCCTGCTATCGACGCATACCCAAGCCTTTTATAGTCCAAAACTCGGGCGGCTTACAAGGGGAGCCAGGACCCGACAGGTGGTCCCGGGAAGATTGTCTATTATCTATCGTATCTGTAGTTACGCCGGTAGTTGCCTCTGGTCGAAGGCTTCTGAGTCTTCATCTTGCCGCCCTGCCCATGCTGCATGCTAGTCGTAGTGGTTGATGACGGCGCAGGCGGCATGGGATGTCTTGTCGCGGCGTTTATTAGCTGGCAGGTTCTGACACCGCGCGCCAGTCTGTGATGCGACTGGGCGCAACGGCACCTGACAGACGCGTGCTCCGCGTTTCCGCGTCTTGGGAAGACGCGGGCCTTGAATACCTTGTACGGGCAAGGTATGGGGGTGCCTTTACGCCCGCTGCCTACCACTCGGGGGCAGGCAGCGTCGCTCTGCTGCCACGTGGCGGGCCCGGAGCCCTTCTCAGAGAAGAGAAGGGTCAGCCCCGCGGGGCACGTGTCGCCTTCGAACCTCTCTCCTGCGGAGGGGGAGGTCCGACTCCTGCTGGCCACGTGGCGGGCCCGGAGATCTCCTCTGAGGAGAGGGAGGTCCGGCCCCGCTGGACACGCGGCGCCTTCGGACCTCTCTCCCGCGGAGGGGGAGGTCTGGCTTCTGTATGCCACGTGGCGGGCACGGAGCTCTCCTCTGAGGAGAGGGAGGTCCGGCCCCGCCGGACGCGTGGCGCCTTCGGAGCTCTCCCTGCGGAGAAGGGCGAGTTCCTTAGGCATTTTACCCTATGCGCGGGGGTACCCCATATCTCAGGTACCGACAGTGGCCCCTGGGCCCATCTCGGGGGAGATAGCGAGCCCGAGGTGGGACCTCCGTCTCTTCCGGTCCGCGCACTTTCTCTAAGTCCCGAATTGACCGATGCCGGAGCACGAACAGCCACGGGATCGTGGGAGCGTACGCTCACTTGATGGTTGCTTTTGCTGCGGCGGTTCCCAAGACTACCACTTCTGCACGTTGCGGCGCTTTCTTCGGGAACCGCCGAAGTGCCTTGTCGGCTCATCTTCTTAGGAGACTGACTCCTTGCCCCCACCGCTTCAGTTAGGCGGCTTGGGCCCACCCGTCATCAGCATTCGGTCTAGGAACCGAAGCGGTTGCCGGTGTGGGATATTCGAAGAGTTCCGAATCGTTTGGAATTGCACCGGGAAGCTTTTTAGAGGGGATCTTACACACATTGCAGCTTCCCTTCGCACTTCTCAGCGTTTCTTCTCGGACTCTTGTGCTTTTGCTCTCTTGCTTTTGAGTTCTCCCTTGCCATGGCTTCCAACCCGCTGCCAGAGAAGAAACGCGCTCGATCTCCTCCAGCAACGGCGTCGGTGCCAAGTCGGGATTCTGGGGTGCCTGACACTCCCTCCGGTGGCGACTCGAAGAGGCCCCGGGTTGATGCGCTGGGGGAAGCCTCTGGGGCGTCCCCTGTTCCGCCAGTCCAAGCGACTGCGGAGCGGCCGTCGGCGACGGTTGCGGGCTCTGGAAGTCCTACCCCGGCTCGGAAGTCGGGGTTCAGAGCCCGCTGGAGTGTCCGCGCTTCCCGGCCTTCCCCGTCTTGCGGGGAATCTGTGCCGCTGCGCTCGGAGCCAGGGGCAACTGCCGCGGCCCCAAGGCCAGCGCGAACTTCTCATGTTCCGGCGTGCCCGGATTCCGCGGCGGCGTCGTCTCTTCCTGCCAAGACGGCCACCGCGGCCCCCGAGCCGGCGCAGGTTGACCCTGCACTAGGCGGCCTGGCCTCTTCTCCAGCACCGCCTTCCCCGGCTCGTCCCTCTCCTCAGGTCAAGGAGCCAGAAGCTGAAGAGAGCCCGGCTGGCCTGGCTGCCAGAGCCGCGGAGCCATCTTCTCCTGACCGGCGTCTCGTCTCGGCTGCTGGTGCGTCGGCTCTTCCTGAGGACGAGGTAATGGAGGAGGTCGGGGGGACTGCCCCAGCCTCTGTTGCTCCATTGCCTCCGGCGGACGCCTTCGCGCTCGCCGAGTCGAGCGTCCGGCAGGTCTTGGCTGCACTAGGGCGCGAGCGGGAGGAGTATATGGTTGAACGGGACCGCCTCCTCATCTGGGGGAACCTTTTGCGGGAGAGGACCGCGAAGGTTAAGAGTGAGCTCGACTCCAGGCGGGAGTTGCTCGACTTTAGGGAAGCGCTCGTCGACCGGATGAAGCGGGCTGTCGACCGTATGGACACCCAATCGCGGCGGATCAACAGGGAGGCCCTGGAGGCACACGCCCGGGCCGAAGAGAGCCTCTCTACTGCTGTGGAGATACGGCAGCGGTTGGAGCGCCGTGAACTCGCCGTTGAGGAACGGGAGCGTTTCATGGCGACTAAGGCGGAGAGGGTCGCCGCGCAGCTGGCTGCGGGCGAGGATGACCTTCGAGCTCGGATGGAGGAGCTGGAGATCCTGAAAGCAGACCTTGACTTGAGGGAGGAACAGGTATCCCGTGATCGCCGGGCGGTCTTGGACCGGGAGCTGACCGCCGACTTCAAGGCCGCTGAGTTGGAGCGGCTCGCCAAGACTCTCCACCTTCGGGAGAGCTCCCTAGCGGCCAAGGAGAAGGAATTCTCCGAGAGGAACCTGGAGGCTCTGCAGGCGGCCCGCCGCGAGGTGGAGGAGCTCTCAGCCTTGCGGTCCTCCGAGGCTCTTGCGGTCTCAAGCTTCGTGGATCGAGCGGGGTCCGCCATGATCCCTCTTGGCTTCAGTCCGGTGAGGGTCGCGACTCCTGCATTGAAGGTGGCGGAGGTGATCCCTGCGCTAGAGTCGATCGGTGCCAAGCTGGACAGACTCGACTCGGTGGTCGCCAGCGAGCTTGAGGCCGAGGGCCGCGGCTTAGCTTTAGAGGTCGCCTCGCATGTGCTGGCATGCTTCAAGAGCCACGATCCCTCTTTTTCGCTAGAGCCAGCGAGAGAGGGCCCAGCCGCGGAGCGGGATGAAGCTGCCAGGGCTGAAGTCGATGATGTGGCCGGCCTTGTAGCCGCAAGGTTCCGGCGAGAGTCGGGAGGTCCCTAGGACTTGTTTCCCCCTTTTTATCGAGTCTGTAGTCCAACTCATGGAGCCTTGCTTAATTTGACTCTCTTGGATACTTGTGTCTGTGATGCTTTTTCTCTCCTTCTTGGCTTTGCCTGGCTGAGTCCTCAGCTCCGCAAGGTACTCAGAGGCCATTTCCAATCTCGGAGCTTTGCACAGACACCCTCCCCAGGTCCTAACCGTGTTAGGGGTCCCCGGAGGTCTCCGGATCTCGCCCTATGGGGAGCTCCAGATCTGCCTGCCACGTGGCGAGTCCGGAGCTCCTTCCCAAGGGGCGGGAGCTCCGGCCATGTTGGGCACGTAGGGCTTTCGGAGCCCTCCCACCTAGGGGGAGGTCCGGCTTCCGCCCACCACGTGGCGAGCCCG
Source organism: Neostapfia colusana (assembly GCA_030760725.1). NCBI lineage: Eukaryota > Viridiplantae > Streptophyta > Magnoliopsida > Poales > Poaceae > Neostapfia > Neostapfia colusana. Next base: position 533,287 of record JASWHV010000017.1, read on the forward strand.
GAGCCCTCCTCAAGGGAGGAGAGAGTTCTGGGCCCGTTGGACACGTGGGGCCCCCGGGTCCCGCCCCTGCTGGAGGGGCAGGTCCCGGTCCTTCCAGTCCCAGGCCGGAGTAGCTGGTAGCTCCTTTCCCCCCGCTTCATGCAGTCCCTGTTGCCGTAACCTGGAGGTCCTGCACACAGGCAGAGGAAACGTAATTCTCCTCGGGGGGTCCTCCCCTCCCGTCTCCTAGTCTTATCCGTCTTACGACCCTGATCCGCTATACGGGGCCTGGGCAATTCTGTGCACGAGCCGAGGTCCGGGTACGGCCGTCCGATCCCTAGTACCGGGCCATGCGCTGGGGAAGCAGAGTGCACGCGCTTTGGGTTCATGACCAGGCAAAGCGGACGTACTCCCCTGGACCTCCGGAGGGCAGGATGCGCATGCTTTGGGCTCTGGGCCGGCTAAGCTGGATACGCACCCTGGACCCCCCATGCACAACGCTGGCCTTTCCTGGAGGTAACCAACTGGCACCGCAACACCTGACTGGGGGAGGCCCGAGAGACTCACTCGGCCGTCGGCAGGTGCCTCAAGCGCAGCCGCCTTCGGTAGGATAGCAAATGCTGACTATGGATGAGCGCAGGAGAGGGGGAGCTAGATGTACGATGAACATACAGAGATAGTGCGATCATAAAAATTAATGCATAATTTAAATGAGCGCATGAGAGAGAGCTAAGTAGAACAGGTCTCTGTATTCGTGCCCATAGGTGGAATTCTGGCTGTACATGGGGGCAATGTTCCGCCTCGTCTACAAGGGAAGCAAGACTCTACGCGCTTAGGGTCGGAACCAGGCTAAACTGGACGTAGTCCTGTACCGTCCCTTGAGACTTAGCTACCCCAAGCTCTGTTCCTAAATTCTATGGGGTCTATTACAGAAGTGAATAACCCTGTTCTACCGATGCTCAGTAAGTAGGACTTATAGTGTTGCTTCATGGCAAGGATTTTTTGGGAATGGATCCCACTATCGGTGGAAAGGCATGTGTACCTGGGGCGGCAGCTTTCATGATTCGGAAGGGACCTTCCCTGCTGGGGGAGAGCTTATGGGTCCTTCTTGGAATATAGCGTGCCGCTTCACCAGGTTGCCCTCTTGCAGGCCCCAGTCGCGTTTGGTTCTTTGGCGGTAGTGCTTAGAGCATTAGCCGGAACCGTGCGTTGTGGGGTGTTCCCTGCAAGCCGAGTCTTGTCGAGGTTGTTATCTTCACGCTGGATCAGGTCCTGCGCGGCTTCTCTCGGGGGCCCCCGAGGAGTTCTCCCCTTCTGGCTAAGGCCTTCAAGGGGTAGGTGGACCCGGGCTCGCCTTGGATGACCTAAGGCGTCTTTCCCTTCTGGCAAGGCCTTCAAGGGGTTGACGGACCTTAGGCGGCCCCCGAGAGGTATGTTCGAGGCACGGAGGCGTGCCGTAGTTGGCTAACGCCCTGGCCCGTCACCGTCGGAACTGGAGTCCTCACCGTAATGCACTGTCTTTATGACACGCTGAGGCTCCTGGAACCCCACCTGGTGGGCAGCGGTGGCTGGGGCATCGGCCTTCTGTTTGCCATCCCTCTGAGGGTAGGGCGGTGCTTCAGCCCTCTGCTGTCTTCCATTGCGGAAGCGCTCTGCGAGCCTCTGGATCTCCCAGCACTCGGCAGCAGTATGGTTGCAGGCGCCATGCACGGGGCATAGCCCGCCTTGGCCACTGTCTGGGGCCGGTGATTGCCATTGCCTCTTGTCGGGGCGTGGCCCCCGAGCTCCACTGGTCGTCGCTGCTGCGGCAACGGGGGCTGTGAATGGTGACTTCATCTTTCCACTCCCCCAGTTCTTGGTATTCTTGCCACCCCCATAGGCAGCAGCACCGGACCCGGGCTGCCCTCCTGACTCGGAGGTCGGCAGTGCTTGCCAGTTCCGCCCTTCAGCCGCTCTGGCGCACTTGTCCGCCAGGCTAAAGAGCTCCGAGATGTCGCGGACCTCTCTGGTCGCGAGCTTCTCAAGCATTTTCTCGTCCCGGACACCCTGTCGGAACGCCACCACCACAGAGGCACTTTGGATATGCGGGATGGTGTTGCGTACCCGAGAGAACCGCTGGATGAAAGAACGCAGCGAGTCCCCAGGTTGTTGCTTGACGGCGTGGAGGTCAAGCTCCGTGCCGGGACGGGTGTAGGAGCTGCTGAAGTTGGCGACGAACTGCCGGTAGAGCTCACCCCAGGGGGTTATGGACCCCTGAGGTAGATTCATGAGCCAAGACCGGGCTGGGCCGGTCAAGGCGACGGGGAAGTAGTTAGCCATGACAGCCTCGTCTCCTCCTGCAGCAAGTACGGCGGTGGAGTAGATCTGGAGGAACTCCGATGGGTTGACGCTGCCGTCGTACTTCTCGGACAGGTGCGGGCGAAACTTGCGTGGCCACCTTGCGAAGCGAAGGTGGAGTGCAAGGGCCGCACATCCTGCACCTGCTGCTGCAGGTACTGGCGCTGCAAACATGTGGTTCGCACCTGGCACCGCGTATCTCGGCATGGGCAAGGCTGCACCATAGACCGGGGCCGCTACTTGCGGCGCATATGGTGGTGGCATATGCTGCGCAGCATATGCCTGAGGCGGGGCTCGCATGGCCAAGACCTGCCCTTCTGGTTGTGTCGAGGCCGACGACATGCTGTCGCCTGCCTCATGGTTGCAACGCCTTTCTCGGCGTCGCTCGAGGTACACCCGGGCGTCCTGCCCCAAGTGGCACAGTTCCAGTTCCCTTCGCAGGTCCGTCGACAGGAGCCTGGAGGAGCTGGAATCCGCCGTTAGCCCGTCAACCGTGGGTGTGCGCGTCAGCGACACAGCCGGTTGCCCTGGGCGCCGTCCTCGCCGAAACCGAGGGTTCGCGGCGGCGACGACGAGGCGGTCCACCTCGCGGACCCATTGCTGGATCGCTGAATGGGGCGCATCCCCCGCAGGTGGGTTGCGCAGCAGCGCTCTCGCTGCAGCTAGCGCACCTCCATGGTGTACGCTCAGCGCTGCAAAAGATCTCACACTGGTCTGGGCCTGCATAGCCGGAGTCGGCGTTGCCGGAGTCGGCTGCTGGCTACCAGCTTGTGCCGACACACTCCGTCTTGAGTGTGTCAACATGTACTCCCCAGTGGTCATGGTTCGCCGTGAACGCGGAGGGGGAGAGTTTGCCGCTGAAGGAAGCTTGGTCATCTTCGTCGGCGGAAACTCGTCGCGCTAGGGGAAAAGCCCCCTTCCTGGCGCGCCAAATGTCGAAGTGTTCGGTCGACACTTCCCCGGGGCCTGCACTGGGCAGCCCGCGGAGGTTCTTTTTTCGGAGGGGCTAGTTCCTAGCGGAGAGCTTGCGCAGATGGACGAGTTAGTGAGAGCTTGACACGGCGAGTTTTACGTGGTTCAGGCCGCCGGAGCGTAAAACCCTACGTCCACGGCGAGCTATGGAGCTCGCTGTATTGCTTGCTGCTCAGGGCCGGAGGCCTGAGCTTGGGGGTGAGTTACAGCTTGAGAGCGTATGGCTAGCGTATGAGTTGCAAAATGCGAACCCCTGCTATCGACGCCTACCCGAGCCTTTTATAGTCCAAGACTCGGGCGGCTTACAAGGGGAGCCGGGACCCGACAGGTGGTCCCGGGAAGATTGTCTATTATCTATCGTATCTGTAGTTACGCCGGTAGTTGCCTCTGATCGAAGGCTTCTGAGTCTTCATCTTGCCGCCCTGCCCATGCCGCATGCTAGTCGTAGTGGTTGATGACGACGCAGGCGGCATGAGATGTCTTGTCGCGGCGTTTATTAGCTGGCAGGTTCTGACACCGCGCGCCAGTCTGTGATGCGACTGGGCGCAACGGCACCTGACAGACGCGTGCTCCGCGTTTCCGCGTCTTGGGAAGACGCGGGCCTTGAATACCTTGTACGGGCAAGGTATGGGGGCGCCTTTACGCCCGCTGCCTACCACTCGGGGGCAGGCAGCGTCGCTCTGCTACCACGTGGCGGGCCTGGAGCCCTTCTCAGAGAAGAGAAGGGCCAGTCCCGCGGGGCACGTGGCGCCTTCGGACCTCTCTCCCGCGGAGGAGGAGGTCCGGCTCTTGCTGGCCACGTGGCGGGCCCGGAGCTCTCCTCTGAGGAGAGGGAGGTCCGACCACGCTGGACACGCGGCGCCTTCGGACCTCTCTCCAGCGGAGGGGGAGGTCCGGCTTCTGTATGCCACGTGGCGGGCCCGGAGCTCTCCTCTGAGGAGAGGGAGGTCCGGCCCCGCCGGACACGTGGCGCCTTCGGAGCTCTCCCTGCGGAGAAGGGCGAGTTTCTTAGGCATTTTACCCTGTGCGCGGGGGTACCCCATATCTCAGGTACCGACAGGGCCTCCCAACCAAATCGGTTGAGGAGTCTTTGATCGAGACTTCTCAGAGATTGAGTCGGTTGCGATCGCAACCGATTCAATCTCTCTTTTTCTTCGTGGTCAAATCTTCCAACATTCCCCCCTTAACCACGGTTTAAGAACTTATTAATCCTTTTGCTTAATTTTACACATATTTCACTATGCTCCATGTGAAGAGTATGGCGCATCGAAGACTGCCAATTACGCGTTGTTTGACTCGATGACCACGTCACATTTTACACTTAGAAATATGTTCTTATCCTTAGTTTGGCCCCTAAGTATCCAGAAAATCATAGGTTCTCCCATAAACCCATACCGGTCACGTGCTCTCTAAACATGCTGGGTGGAAGACCTTTTGTTAACGGATCCACGAGCATTTGCTCAGTTCTAATATGCTCAAGACTAATAGTATGATCTTGGATTCGATCTTTCACAACATAAAATTTAATGTCGATGTGTTTGGCAGCTCCACTCGACTTGTTGTTGTGAGAGTAGAATACTGCTGGTTCATTGTCGTAGTATAGCTTAACTGTTTTTTCAATGCTGTCTACCACTCTAAGTCCGGGTAAAAAATTCTTAAGCCAAATTCCCCGCCCAGTGGCTTTATAACAAGCAACAAACTTTGCATACATTGTGGACGATGCAGTAACAGTTTGTTCTCCTTTTGCGAGAGTGAATATATATGCTGACGTGGATTTCTTGGTATCTACACAACCCGCAAAATCTTAGTCTGAATATCCCACTACTTCTAGTGAATCCGTTTTTCTATATGTCAATATGAGACCCTTAGTACCTTGTATGTATCTTAAAACTTTCTTCACAGCCTTCCAGTGATCCACACCTGGATTGGACTGATATCTGCCAAGCATCCCGGTGACATAAGCTAAGTCAGGGCGAGTGCATACTTGAGCATACATTAAGCTTCCGACAGCTGAAGCATATGGAACTACTTTCATTTGATCAATCTCATACTGATTTCTAGGACATTGAAAATTCCCAAACTTATCACCCTTGACTATAGGAGCAGGCGGTGGCTTACATTTATGCATACAATATTTTTTTAGCACATTTTCCAAGTATGTTTTCTGAGAGAGTCCTAATACCCCTTTGGATCTATCTCTATGCATTTCTATGTCCAAAACATACGAGGCTTCACCAAGATCTTTCATATCAAAGTTAGAGGATAAAAATTTCTTAGTCTCTATTAGTAGATGAACATCACTACTGGCCAATAGTATGTCATCCACATATAAAACGAGAAAAATAAATTTCCCATTCTTAAACTTAGCATATATGCAATTATCCTCTTCATTTTCTTTGAATCTAAACTGTCTAATTGTGTCATCAAATTTGAGATACCATTGTCTCGAAGCTTGCTTAAGTCCATAGATGGACTTTCTTAAATGACATCCCATATGTTCTTTTCCTTTGGTGACAAAACTCTTTGGTTGTGTGATGTAAACGTCCTCATACAGGTCTCCATTGACGCTGTTTTTACATCCATTTGATGTAATTCTAAGTCATAATGCGCCACTAATGCCATAATTATTCTGAATGAGTCCTTAGTTGAGACAGATGAGAATGCCTCATTATAATCTATTCCTTCTCTTTGAGTGAATCCTTTCGCTACAAGTCTGGCTTTAAATTTGTTTATTTTTCCGTTGGAGTCACGTTTAATTTTGTAGACCCACTTGCAGCCTACCGTCTTAGCTCCTTTGGGAATTTCCACTAATTGACAGACTTTATTAGCATCCATAGACTTCATCTCGTCTTCCATAGCTTTATGCCATTCAGCCGACATAGGGCTTCTCATAGCTTCTTCGTAAGAGGTGGGTTCACCCTCCATTTTAACTTCTTCACTCATATGGACCTCATAGTCGTCTGTATAGTTGGTCTTCTAATTCTATGAGATCTTCTAAGTTGCGCACCATCTTCAGTTTGAGCCAATTGTTGTTCTTCACCATTTATAGCAATATTGTCATTTTGCTCTGAATGCCGAGGTGATTCTTGCAGGACAGGAATCTCACTAATTTTAGTTGCTGGTGTAGAACTAACAATAGGTGTAGGATCAAATTCACATGATTTTGATCATGCAGCAGTAAGCAGAGTGAAATATGGTTCTTGAATCATTAGAATGGGCACACAGACCCTTTTATCCTCAATATCGATTTCTCATCTTGCCTTACTCCCCCTAATCATATCGTCTTCTAAGAAAATTGCATGTCTCGTTTTCACAAACTTAGTGTGTCTATTGGGATAATAGAAAAGAAATCCTTTGCTCTTATCTGGGTAGCCAATGAAATGACAACTTTTAGTTTTAGGATCTAACTTTCCAATGTTTAGATTAAAGATTTTAGCCTCAGCGGGACAACCCCAAATATGTAGGTAACTAAGCGACGGTTTGCATCCCGTCTATATTTCATATGGAGTTTTAGGCACGGATTTTGAAGGGGTTCTATTTAGTAAATGAATGTCGGTTTTTAACGCCTCCATCCATAAATTAACAGGAAGTTCTAAGAAGCTAAGCATGGATCTAACCATATCCATTAATGTACGGTTCCGTCGTTCCGCCACTCCGTTTTGTTGAGGCTTCCCCAGAGTTGAGTATTGGGCAACTATGCCATGTTCTTGTAGAAACCGTGCAAATGGTCCAGGAACTTGGCCATATGGGGTATGACGACAGTAGTACTCCCCCCACGGTCGGATCTTACCACTTTGATACTAATGTCATACTGATTTTCAACTTCAGCTTTAAATATCTTAAACTTGTCCAATGCTTCAGAACGATCTTTAATTGGAAAAATATAGCCATAACGATATAGTCATCCGTGAAGGTTATGAATGAATCAAAACCGTCTATTGAGACTGTCGGTACCCTCGATATGGGGTACCCCCGCGCACAGGGGAAAATGCCTAAGGATCTCGCCCTTCTCCGCAGGGAGAGCTCCGAAGGCGCCACGCGTCCAGCGGGGCCGGACCTCCCTCTCCTCAGAGGAGAGCTCCGGGCCCACCACGTGGCATACAGAAGCCGGACCTCCCCCTCCGCGGGAGAGAGGTCCGAAGGTGTCGCGTGTTCGGAGAGGCCGGACCTCCCTCTCCTCAGAGAGGAGCTCCGGGCTCGCCACGTGGCCAACAGAAGCCGAACCTTCCCCTCCGCGGGGAGAGGTTCGAAGGCTCCACGTGTCCTGCGGGGCCGGACCCCCCTCTCTTCTGAGGAGGGCTCCGGGCCCGCCACGTGGCCAGCAGAACGGCGCTGCCTGCCCCCGAGCGATAGGCAGCGGGCGTAAAGACGCCCCATACCTTGCCCGTACAAGGTATTCAAGGCCCGCGCCTTCCCAAGACGCGGAGACGCGGAGCACGCCTCTATCAGGTGCCGTTGCGCCCAGTCGCATCACAGACTGGCGCGCAGTGTCAGAGGCTGCCAGCCAATAAACGCAGCGACAAGACATCCCATGCCGCCCCCGCCGTCATCATCCACTACGACTAGCATGCGGCATGGGCAGAGCTACAAGACGAAGACTCAGAAGCCTTTGGCAGAGACAACTACCGGCATAACTGCAGATATGGTAGATATAAGTCAATCTCCCCGGGACCAACTGTCGGGTCCCGGCCCCCCTTGTAAGCCACCCGAGTCTTGGACTATAAAAGGCTTGGGTAGGTGACGTTAGCAGGGGTTCGCACTCTAGCCATGCGCACCCTGGGTTCGCATTTTGCAACTCATACGCTAGCCATACACTCTCAAGCTGTAACTCACCCCCAAGCTCAGGCCCCCGGCCCTGAGCAGCAAGCAATACAGCGAGCTCCATAGCTCGCCGTGGACGTAGGGTTTTACGCTCCGGCGGCCTGAACCACGTAAAACTCTCCGTGTCAAGCTCTCACTAACTCGTCCATCCGCGCAAGATCTCCGCTAGGAACTAGCCCCTCTGAAAAAAGAACCTCCGCGGGCTGCCCAGTGCAGGCCCGGGGGAAGTGTCGACCGAACACTTCGACATTTGGCGCGCCAGGAAGGGGGCTTCTCCCCTAGCGCGACGAGTTCCCGCCGACGAAGATGACCAAGCTTCCTTCAGCGGCGAACTCTCCCCCCTCGCCTCAGCGGCAAACCGCGACCAGGGGGAGTACATGTCGACACACTCGGGATGGAGTGTGTCGGTACAAGCTGGGAGCCAGCAACCGGCTCTGGCAGCGCCGACCCCGGCAATGCAGGCTCCAACCAGCATCAGGCCTTCGGTAGCGCCGGGCATACCCGGTGGGGGTGTGCTAGCAGCAGCAAGGGTGCTACTGCACAATCCGCCTGCTGGGGACGCGCCTCAGGCGGCGACCCAGCAGTGGATTCGTGAGGTGGACCGTCTCGTCGTCACCGCCGCAAACCCTCGACTTCGACGGGGACGACGCTCCAGCCAACCGGCTGTGTCGCTGATGCGCGCGCCAACGGTTGACGGGCAGACGGCGGACTCCAGCTCCACCAGGCTTTCGTCGACGGATCTGAGGGCAGAGCTGGAGCGAAGCCGCTTGGGCCAAGATGCCCGAGTGTTCCTCGAGCGATGTCGAGAAAGGCGTCGCATCCAAGAGGCTGGCGACAGCATGACGTCGGCCTCAACCCAGCCTGAAGGGCAGATCTTCGCCACGCGAGCTCTGCCCCACGCGTACGCCGCGCAGAATATGCCACAGTCATATGTCCTGCAAACGGCGCTCCCGGCCTATGGCGCAGCCTTGCCCATATAGGGGTACACTGTGCCAGGCACGAACCAAGCGTTCGCGGCACCAATACCTGCACTGGGAGCCAGCAACCAGCTCTGGCAGCGCCGACCCCGGCAATGCAGGCTCCGACCAGTGTCAGGTCTTCACTAGCGCTGGACGTACCCGGTGGGGGTGCGCTAGCTGCAGCAAGAGCGCTACTGCACAATCCACCTGCTGGGGACGCGCCTCAGGCAGCGACCCAGCAGTGGATTCGCGAGGTAGACCGTCTCGTCGTCGCCGCCGCAAACCCTCGACTTCAGCGGGGACGACGCTCCGGCCAACCGGCTATGCCGCTGATGCGCACACCAATGGATGACGAGCAGACGGCAGATTCCAGCTCTACCAGGCCCCAGTCGACGGATCTGAGGACAGAGCTGGAACGGTGTCACTTGGGCCAGGATACCCGGGTGTACCTCGAGCGACGTCAAGAAAGTCGTCGCACTCAAGAGGCTGGCGACAACATGACGTCGGCCTCGACCCTGCCTGAAGAGCGGACCTTCACCACGCGGGCTCTGCCCTAGGCGTACGCCGTGCAGCTTAAGCCACAACCATGTGCTCTGCAAGCGGCGTCCCCGGCCTATGGCGCAACCTTGCCCATACCGGGGTACACTGTGTCAGGCGCAACCAAGCGTTCGCGGCACCAATACCTGCACTGGGAGCCAGCAACCGGCTCTGGCAGCGCCGACCCCGGCAATGCAGGCTTCGACCAGTGTCAGGTCTTCAGTAGCGCTGGACGTACCCGACGGGGGTGCGTCAGCCGCAGCAAGAGCGCTACCGCACGATCCGCCTGTTGGGGACGCGCCTCAGGCAGCGACCCAGCAGTGGATTCGCGAGATAGACAGGAGCAGGATGTACGGCCCTGGAGCCCCACCTCCGCTTCACGAGGTGGTCGCGCAAGTTTCGGCCGCACCTGCCCGAGAAGTACGACGGCAGCGTCAACCCGGCGGGGTTCCTCCAGATCTACTCCACCGCCGTACTTGCCGCAGGAGGGGATGAGGCCGTCATGGCCAATCTACTTCCCCGCCGCCTTGACCGGCCCGACCCGGTCTTGGCTAATGAACCTCCCTCGGGGTTCCATAACTTCCTGGGGAGAGCTCTGCCGGCAGTTTATCGCCAACTTCGGCAGCTCCTACACCCGTCCCGGCACGGAGCTTGACCTCCAAGCCATCAAGCAACAACCTGGGGAGTCGCTGCGCTCCTTTATCCAGCGGTTCTCTCAGGTATGCAACACCATTCCACATATTCAAAGTGCTTCTGTGGTGGCGGCACTTCGACAGTGTCCAGGACAAGAAGATGCTTGAGAGGCTTGCAACCAGAGAGGTATGCGATGCCTCCGAGCCCTTCAGCCTGGCGGAAAAGTGCGCCAGAGCAGCCGGAGGGCGGAGCTGGCACTCACTGCCAGCTTCCGAAGCCGGAAGACAGCCCAAAGACGGCGGAGTTCAAGCTGAGCTCCCGACCACGTCAGACAGCCAAGAGCCAAGCACTGGCTGACTTCGTGGCTGAGTGGATGCCAACGAAGGCTGACCCAGGGGGCCACGAAGACGGTGAACCAAAGTACCGAGCTCCGGTCTTCACCGGGCCTCACTGGATGCTCTTCTTCGACGGCTCCTCGCGAAAGCAGGGGGCCGGTGCCGGCGTACTGCTTCTCATGCCATCGGGGGAGCAGTTTGGGTACATGGTGCGTCTCAATTCCAAGGCAACCAACAACTTGGCAGAGTATGAAGCATTCATCTTTGGCCTAAAAGACAGTCCTGTCTTTGGGCGCTCGCCAGCTGTTGGCACAGGGCGACTCCCAGCTAGTTATCAAGCAAGTTAAGGGTGAATGCTCCTACAAAGACCCACAGCTAGTTGCTTATCTGCTTCACGTGCGGATGTTGGAGAAAGAATTCCTCGCCTTGGACCTGCGCCATGTACCGCGCGCTGGCACGACCGTAGCGGACAACCTCTCAACGAAGACCTCCATCGGAGCCCCCGCGCACGAAGGAGTCTTCGAGAGGTCGTTGCTGCGGTCCACAGCCCGGCCCGCCGAGCCGGGTGAAGGGGGCTGAACCAATGCCATGAAGCTAGGCAGTCCCGGCGGCCCCGGATGCCGCCAAAGGATCGTAAGAGTCACTGGGGACGCCGTGCAACCCAGCGCTCGAGATCCAGAAGCTCAAGTAGCCCCGATGCATGGACCACGGAGGTCCGGGACTCCTTGAAGGACATCCTTCCTGATGAACGTGCATCCACTGAACGGGTGGTGCGGTGGCTAAGTGCTACGCGCTGGTATCTTTACTGGCATGGCGCCACGACATCCTATTGAGGTGCATAACCCAGGAGGAAGGCTGCGACTAGCTCGCAGTAGTCCAAGGAGGCGAGTGCTGGGAACGCTCATCGTCCCGCACGTTGGTCAGATAAGCCACCCGGCATGGCTCCTACTGACCGAGAGCCACCTGGACGCCGTCAAACTGGTTAGGGATGCAATGCGTGCCAAGTCCACGCCAAGCAGACTCACACAACCGGTGCAGACGCGCACCCAGAGCCGTCGGGGGATACAGGCTCCTCCATGTTGAGGGCTAGCCGGACTTCCCAGGGCCGGGTCACGGGAACTACCCTTCCACATGGTATGCAGGGCCAAAGCCATGCTTCCCCCTGATATAGCCATTGAGGGTCCCCCCGTGTCCGGCGTACGACGAAGCCACGCATGACCCGCTCTGCGTGAAGACAGGCGCTCCGACGCCACCCCAGTAAGTTCACCATGCTTACTTAGGTGTTTATTTATTACGCATTAATTTATATGAACACCTCCCCACGCTCTAGACAGTGTGCGTCCATTGTACACTCGGTTCCTCTTTCCTGCTCTCATGCATAGTCGATATTTGCCGTCCTGCCGAAGGCGGTAGTGCTTGGGGTACCTGCCAGAGGCTCGGTGGCCTTCTGGGTCTCCCCCTGTAAGGGTACTGTACCGCCAGTTGGTCTCCTCTGAGAAAAGACCTATGCTAAACCGGGGGGTCAGGAGCCTTGCTTTGCCCAGTCTTGCACCCAAAGCATGCGCACTCTGCCCCCCGGCGCTGCGGTCTGAGTACCAGGGGGCCGGACGGTTACACCCTGACTGGGGCTGGGGCCAGACCTCCGGTACCAAGTGCAGTGGATTACCCAGGCCCCGTATTCCGGCCTGGGACAGTAAGCCAAATGAGACTAAGGGACAGGAAAGGGGGGACCGCTGAGCAGTTCCGGACCTCCGCCCCCACAGCTGGGCCGAGCTCCGATGCCAGCCCTCGCCCTCCTTTCAGAGGCGAGCGCTGATGCCGGACCTCACGCCCTTCGTTGGCCTGAGCTCCGATGACTGCCGGACTCCGCCCCCACAGCTGGGCCGAGCTCCGATGCCAGCCCTCGCCCTCCTTTCAGAGGCGAGCGCTGATGCCGGACCTCACGCCCTTCGCTGGCCTGAGCTCCGATGACTTCCGGACCTCCGCCCCCACAGCCGGGCCGAGCTCCGATGCCAGGCTTCACCCTCTCCTAAGAGGCTGAACACCGAAGCCGTCAAGACCCTGCCAGCACAGGGAGTACTAAAGACAAGAAAGTGCGCGGATCAGAAGAGACGAAGGTCCCACCTCGGGCTCGCTATCTCCCCCGAGATGGGCCCGGGGGCCACTGTCGGTACCCTCGATATGGGGTACCCCCGCGCACAGGGGAAAATGACTAAGGATCTCGCCCTTCTCCGCAGGGAGAGCTCCGAAGGCGCCACGCGTCCAGCGGGGCTGGACCTCCCTCTCCTCAGAGGAGAGCTCCGGGCCCACCACGTGGCATACAGAAGCCGGACCTCCCCCTCCGCGGGAGAGAGGTCCGAAGGTGCCGCGTGTCCGGAGAGGCCGGACCTCCCTCTCCTCAGAGAGGAGCTCCGGGCTCGCCACGTGGCCAACAGAAGCCGAACCTCCCCCTCTGCGGGGATAGGTCCGAAGGCTCCACGTGTCCTGCGGGGCCGGACCCCCCTCTCTTCTGAGGGGGGCTCCGGGCCCGCCACGTGGCCAGCAGAACGGTGCTGCCTGCCCCCGAGCGATAGGCAGCGGGCGTAAAGACGCCCCATACCTTGCCCGTACAAGGTATTCAAGGCCCGCGCCTTCTCAAGACGCGGAGACGCGGAGCATGCCTCTGTCACGTGCCGTTGCGCCCAGTCGCATCACAGACTGGCACGCAGTGTCAGAGGCTGCCAGCCAATAAACGCAGCGACAAGACATCCCATGCCGCCCCCGCCGTCATCATCCACTACGACTAGCATGCGGCATGGGCAGAGCTACAAGACGAAGACTCAGAAGCCTTCGGCAGAGACAACTACCGGCATAACTGCAGATACGGTAGATATAAGTCAATCTCCCCGGGACCAACTGTCGGGTCCCGGCCCCCCTTGTAAGCCACCCGAGTCTTGGACTATAAAAGGCTCGGGTAGGCGACGTTAGCAGGGGTTCACACTCTAGCCATGCGCACCCTGGGTTCGCATTTTGCAACTCATACGCTAGCCATACACTCTCAAGCTGTAACTCACCCCCAAGCTCAGGCCCCCGGCCCTGAGCAGCAAGCAATACAGCGAGCTCCATAGCTCGCCGTGGACGTAGGGTTTTACGCTCCGGCGGCCTGAACCACGTAAAACTCTCCGTGTCAAGCTCTCACTAACTCGTCCATCTGCGCAAGCTCTCCGCTAGGAACTAGCCCCTCCGAAAAAAGAACCTCTGCGGGCTGCCCAGTGCAGGCCCGGGGGAAGTGTCGACCGAACACTTCGACAGAGACCGTGGGAAAAGGACCACAAATGTCCGTGTGGACCAATTCTAATATTCCCGTACTTCGTTTGGTGTTTTTCTTAATTTTCTTAGTGAATTTTCCTTTTATGCAATCTATGCACTCTTCTAATTCACAATATTCTAAGTTAGGAAGAATTGATTGTGAAACTAAGTTTTCAATTCCCCCTCTCGAAATACGACCTAAACGACAATGTGAGGAATTTTGAACATCACTTATCTCATTAATATTATCACGTAAATATAAAAGATAAAGATTGTCTTGTCTGATGGCAAGACCTACAATTTTATTATTGAACTTTATGACACACTTGTCATTGCCAAAATGGCATACAAATCCATAATCGTCTAAACATGAAACTGAAATTAAATTCCTTCTAACTGATGGAACATAAAGAACGTCATGAAGTGTAAGAGTAAAGTCATTTTTGAATTCTAGTGAAAAGTCTCCTATGGCTTCAACTTGTGCTTCATGACCGTCTGCGACTCTAATTTTCCTTTCTCCTCTTTGAAGTGTCCTCCTTGTACTTAACCCCTGTAACGAATTACAGACGTGCACAGTAGCGCCTGAGTCAATCCACCACATGGATGATTAATCTTTTAAGTACAGGGATTCATCAAAATGACTAATGAAATCATTACCTTTCTTGTTGCACCATTTGAGAAAACCTATGCAGTCCTTCTGACGGTGTCCTTTCTCCTTGCAGAATAGGCATTGATCTTTCGACACCTTAATTTCTTTTGAATATTGCTCATTGAAAACCTTACACTTTTCTTTATCATTTTGAGGAGCATAGAAATTCCTTGTTGCTGGTTTATTAAAGGTTTTCTTTCCTTTTCCTTTCATGTAGTTGACAGTGTCACTTCCGCGGAAGGTCTTTATTCTCTCCTCCTCTCGAACACACATAGCAATGAGCTTCTCTAAATTCCATTCTTCTGGCTGTGAGTTATAGTTGATGACAAAGGCCTCAAACTCTCTAGGAAGAGAGGCAAAAATTAGATGAACCAAAAATTCATCTTTGATCCCCAAGTCCATAGGTTTGAGTTTTGAAGCCATGTTTGACATCCTAAGTATATGTTCACAAACACCGCCTCTAGTGTATTTTTTAGTGACAAGTCTCTTAATTAGAGTACTTGCAGTTGCCTTAGAGGAGCCGGTGAACTGACTTTGAATCTTTTAAAGATACTCTGTTGCTGTCTCACAGTCGGGAATGGCTCCCCTAATTGGCTCAATAATAGTGCCCTTAATAACCATAAGACACTTCCTGTTGGAAGTGTTCCATTTGGCACGAGCCTCATAAAAGTCCTTGAGTACTTTATGAAAGGCATTCATCCTTTCATTATATTCTTCTTGAGATTCCATTGCCCCACGAGAAGGTGGGACCTCAGTCTCAGTAGGATGAGGTGTCACGATCGCAAGGTCGATCTATGAGATAGCTAATGCTATTTCTAATTTCTCCCTCCATGAACCATAGTTGTTCCCATTCAAATGTTCAATGGAGGAGATATAACTAAGTGAATTGTTGATCCCGGAAGAACCTTCGTTTGCAAAAGAATACATAAAGTAAGTGCATAGAAAAATAAAATTAAGGCATGTTTTTGCTTTTCACGTTGGCTACTAGGCAAAGGCATGCATCTTGTTAACTTAAATATTCAAGGAGTGTTGTATTTCATTTTTCACGTTGGCTACTTAATGAAATGCAACATGATCTCTTTACAAATTATGGTAATCTTTTTATTTTTCACGTTAGCTACTAAATAAAGAAATTATCATAAGACATAGCAAATAGAGTTTTTCACGTTGGCTACTAAACTTTTAATTACTATGAAAACTAAGTAAAAATTTATTGTTCACTTTGGCTACTTAAAAAATAATCATATTATACTTTACTTAAATACAGTGGAAGCTAAATTAATTTTGGGCATTTTTCTAAAATTTCTTAGACAAATTCCTCAATTTAATCAAGTTTATAGCATAGAAATACTAAAATTCAGCAATAAAATATTTAAAGCAGCAGAATACCTATGCACATTTTTCTGAAATTTTCTATGCCAAAACTTAACCATAGTGGGTTTTAACAAAATTTAATAGCTCTTATGTATTTTTTCTGAAAAGAAAAATGACTAAAAAAACCCAAACTGATTTGGCCCAGAAAATTCTTAGTGATGGTCCAACCCAACACTAATATGGCCCATAAGCCTTTTCCTAAATTTCTGTAAAATTCCAGGAAAGAGAAAAGAAAAAATTGGCCTGTTTGCCAATTCGGCCCAAAAGCGTGCTAACTAATTCCCGGAAATTCTTTGAAAATCAAAAGGGCAGCCCATCAGGCCCATTACACGCCCGCCTGGGCCGGGTGCGGCCCGCTCGCAGCGCCGCACGCTGTGGGCCGTTCGATCTTCGATGGACGGTGTAGATTTTAAACTACACGTCACCGGATTGATCTGAGACGTCAGTTTCCGATCGAACGGCTGAGAGTGAGTCGGTCACAGTATAAAAACCCAAAATCTCTAAACCCTAACTCATTTTCCTTCTCCCCCGATTGCTTCTCCTCGCGCTGCGGCCGAGAGACTGAGGGCCAGTGCCTGTCCGCCGGCGTTCGCCGGCACCGAGGACCGGCGAGCCGAGCGCCGGTGGCGGAGGCGCTGAGTGGCGGTGGCGGAGGCGCTGAGCGCCGGTGGCGGAGAGAGCTGAGTGGGGAAAGGTGGCCGAGCCCTACGCACAGATCCAAACGTCGGTGGTCGGAGCTGAGCTTCCACAGCGCTGGTGGACGGTGACTAGGGTTCGGTGGTGGCGGGGCTGAGTATCGACGACAGAAGGGGGGTTCTGGCGTTGTGCCGGCGGCGGACCCTAGTCCCCGTGTCGGCGGTTAGGGTTCCTCAACCCTAATTTCTGATGGGTTTCTTCAGCGAGCTTAAGTGGAGTTTTTTATGACCGTCCCTTCGGTGTCGACAAGAATCGGCAAAAGAGATAAGTTCTCGTTCTAATCCCCTTTTGGTTTTCTAAGTTTGCTTAAGGTTTTAAATCGAGACCTATATCTATTTGATCTCCGTTGGAATGCGGATTGATCTAATTTGAGGTGTACAGATCATAATCCTGATTTGATTTTCTAATTGTTTTCGAGAGCAATTAGCTAAACAAGTTGGCTCTGATACCATTGTTAAACGCGAGACAGTTCGTGGTCAAATCTTACAACAAGACTGTCTCATGACAACATGCGTGCACCTAATCGACCCTGCCAACTGACGAAAGTTCCACTAGATCGCGCAAGCTCCGATTAGCGTCATACTCTTTTCTTTTCTTTTCTTTTGAGAAATATCTATTCTGGTATTGTTTTTAGACGACGTTCTCGTTCTGGTTAAGAACTCTTTTAAGGCTTGGCCTTCTGGTTAAGACAGACTTGGTAGATTGCACTTGCCATGCGTGAATCACAATACATCTCTGCAGCCCACAACAACGTTGGGCCTCATAAACAACCATTCACGCGACCAAGGCCCATTCGGGAATGCATCCTATGGGCCGAATCTGAGATGGGCCTGGACATACACTGCAAGGGCCCATCCGGCACGCACCAACACGAGGCCCATACGAGAACCCGGGCCGGCTCGGTCCGCGTCCGCCCGTACGTCTCCATCCCTTCCTCTTCTTCCCTGTTCGTCTCCGCCACGCCACCACCCCTTCCCCTCTCCCATCTCCGTCGTCGCCGATCCCTCCCTGCTCGCGCGACCTAACACCATCAGCCACGGAGGCTTCCTCTCTTCGCTGCCCGGATATCCTCAAGGTAACCCAAGCCCCCCTCTCTCTGCTTTTGTTCCTCCTACGATCGCCCCCAACACCCTGATGTACGACTATAAAGTCCTTATGGAACCTGGATTGCTTCGATTTTTTGACCTACCTGCTAACCTACCCGACGGCGCGACGCTGACACCGGGCTTTCTTGTAACCTGTATTGCCCCAACTGTAAGTTATGCTGTTGGTAACGTGTAGGTTACACTACCTTGTTTGCTTGCGTGCCATGATCTGGGCTTCTCTGCGTGATGCGTGCTACTGTTAAGCTGCGCTCTGTGCTTTTCTTTTTTTATATATATCACTTCCGTCCAAATTCAGTTTGCAATTTTCGGACCTGATTGGTGGCTGCTTTGATAGGATATTGCGGCTGCCAGACGCACACATGCGGCGTTAGCTGATGACGAGCTTGCCCAACCGAGGTGCAGCACAGCCATCCGATTCTCCAAGCGAGGGGGAAGAAGCCGTAACTGCTCTTTCTTCTTCTTCTTCTTCTTCTAGCTCGGAGCAGAGGGAACATAGCACCTCCAAACAGTCCAAGACACCATCGATCCTGTCAGGTGTTCTTACGCCCCCTTTCACCATATTTGAGGGACACCAGGGCTCATCACAGACTTGTGGGGCCAAGTCACCAAAGTCCTCCTCCGGGTCTTATGGTTGGTCCAGGATTTTGAGGAGGATCGTGTGCAGCGGCTCGATGTGGCGTTTTCTGGGATGTAACAAGGTTCTGACCTCCACTGATGTCTGGTTCCTTGGCAAATGCTACAAGGAGAAGGAGGAGTCATCCAGCAACTCAGATTCCGACATTGGCCATTCTGCATTTTTACAAGATTTCTCCTCCAGGATATGGATCACTTACAGAAAAGGTTACATTTTGTGGAATTTCATGCTTGGTTAAAACTAATCCCATGTGAACATGTCTTGAGATGTTGATATGATCGTTCTCTCAGGCTTTGATGCAATATCTGATTCCAAGTTGACTAGTGATGTAAACTGGGGCTGCATGGTCAGAAGCAGTCAGATGCTGGTAGCTCAGGTGACCTCTATTTATCTCAATCTGGCTTTACTGACTACTGCACCTGTAAATTTTGATAGGCTAACAGTATAGTCCTTTGGAAAATCTTTTCAGGCACTAATTTTTCACCATCTTGGAAGGTCTTGGAGGAAACCGTTAGAGAAGGTTAGATACATTGTACTTGAAGATTATTATGTCTTAGGAATTCCTGTCCAGTTATAGTAGGTGATGGAGCTCTTTCAATTCTTGATGTAGGGTTGCTTATAATGACCAAATGTTCATATGCAGCCATACAGCCCAGAATATATAGGGGTCTTGCATCTATTTGGTGATTCTGAAGCTTGTGCTTTCTCTATTCACAATTTACTTCAAGCTGGGAAGAGTTATGGCCTGGCTGCGGGATCATGGGTGGGTCCATACGCTATGTGCCGGGCCTGGCAGACCCTCGTCCGCACAAATAGAGAGCAGGCATCTGAAGTTGCAAATGGAAAAGAAAACTTTCCTATGGCTCTTTATGTGGTTTCGGGTGATGAGGATGGTGAAAGAGGTGGAGCTCCTGTTGTTTGCATTGATGTTGCTGCTAAGCTTTGCCATGATTTTAACAAAGGACAATCAACATGGTCACCTATTCTTTTGTTAGTTCCCTTGGTTCTGGGCCTTGACAAAATTAATCCAAGGTAATCAGCAAGATATTAATCTACATGTTTAATATGGATCGGTGCTGTTTTATATGAATCTTAGAGGTCTTAAGTTACTTTTTCTTACTCTTGTGCTGCAAAACCTATGTGACTCACTTTGTATTATTTTCTAAGCACAACAAAGATTGTGGTATCGTAATCCGACTTGATGGGTAATTCTACTGAATATTCTCCCTAAAAGTCAGATGTATCTTGGATCCATAGAAGTTCTCAATTAGACTTGATTGATGAATAGAGATGCACCTTAATAGTTAACGTTTCTGTTGATGGATTGATCTGTAATATAGTATTATTATAAACTTTTCCTGGCCTTGGGCTTGCTATCAGGTATATCCCATTACTCAAGGAGACATTTACATTTCCACAAAGCTTGGGCATTTTAGGTGGGAAACCTGGAACCTCAACTTACATGGCTGGGGTACAGGACGATAGGGCGCTCTTCCTAGATCCCCATGAAGTTCAACTGGTAAGCCAGGCTGCATACTTATATTTAGCATGGCGTGCTTGAAAGTCCGTAGATTTCTACTTTTTAGGCTTTAATGAATGAGCAATATACTATATTTGAAGTACGAATGCGAACGTAATTTGATCTTTCATGAAGAGAGACATGAAGGATTGGAATATTGTTAAGGAGTTAGCCATAGATAGGAGAAATGGAAATCAGCAATTCACGTGCTAGAACCTTGATTTTTGGTTTCCCCCTTTTACCCTTTTCTGTTTGTTTTTTCTTCTTCCTCTTTTCCTCTTTTTTTTTGTCTTTTTCCTTTCCGTCTTCCTTTTTTTGTCTTTTTATTTTGGGTTTCATCTCTAGCCTACCCCAACTTGCTTGGGACTAAAGGACTGTTATTTTTTGATGATGTATGTAGATGCCGTTACTATACTTCCATTCAAAGACAATAGTGGCATGCCTATTTTGCAGCAATTAATCAACCATTAGCATTTGATATCTATTGGAGTGAAGTGCATTTTGGATCCGTATACTTGTAGATTGTGTCAGTTGGGTCCTTGAACTTGAAAAGTGCACATTCATGTCAGTGTATGTCCAAAATATGCTTATTTAGTAATTAGCAATGCCATGTAGTTGGATTAAGACAAACAAAAAATGCCTGTTTTGAATCAAAACAAACAAAAATTTGATACGTAGTTGGACAAGATCCCAACTAATCCTACTTAGCAAGAGCTATGCTAAGCCTGTCAACCTGTTTTGTACATACCCTGCTGCAACCGCAAGAGCAATTTGTATGACTTATTAGCCTGAAGCATCCAGTTTCGTTCCACTGAAACAGTACTGATGTACATCTGGTCTAGTATACCTCTATTTCTATAGTTTCCTGTCTTGAACTGTTTTTATACCAAAGCATATGGACTATTGACCTATGCATTTGTTGACCTGGAAGCATGACTCTTTTAGCTATAGTGGTGGTTGTAATACCGATATCTTGTATATGTGTCAGGCAGTAAACATTGGACCGGATAACTTGGAGGCAGACACTTCCTCATACCATTGCAGGTATGTGCGCTGTCGTGAATAAAGACTAATGAATGGAATCCCGTAATTACACATTTGCATGTTCAAATGGTAAACCTTATTTGTGTATCTGAATTTGCACAGCGTTGTCCGAGACATGGCTCTAGACCAGATAGATCCATCACTGGCTATTGGTTTTTACTGTCGTGACAAAGGTGAAGGGCTGTTTCTCTCTGGCATTCCTGTTCTGTTACTGTTTAAGCTTAACTCCAACACTGATGTTCTGTTTACATCTTTTGTTGCAGATGACTTTGATGATTTCTGTTCTCGGGCCTCTGATTTGGCAGAAAAGGACAATGGGGCACCACTATTTACCGTTGTGCAGTCAATACAACCATCAAGACAACTGTGTAACCGGGATGAGGGGTTGAGCTGTTCTGGTGATGGCACGGTCAACAACGATGACCTTGACGGGTCCGGCGAAACAGGAGAAGAGGAGTGGCAGATCCTTTAAACTTTGACATGTTTGAGTTGGAAACCCTGCATCCAACGCCTCCTACGTGTGTGTGTGTGCGTGAATACAGGATATTTATTTGTGATTTTAGGGTGTGGTGGGATGCCAGTATCCCATGCGTAGGAGTGGTCCGAAACGTGACAGATGGGGAACACCCTTTGTACCATGCCGATGCTTGTGGCTCGGCCTAACTAAATTTATTCATTCGATATTCTGATACCGTTTCACGATGCTTTGCCTCACGCATCTGGATTATGGCTGGAGAGCTGTACCATGCAAATGTTTGTGGTTTGGGGATACATGCATTGGAGGAGCGTCACTTGCTCACTCTACTGGCCACTGTAACTGCACACTGATAGAGTAGCGACTAGTAGCATCAAGGAACCTAGCAACGCTGCTCTCGGTTTCTGCTATCACAGGCGAGTCGTCGTGTTGCGCTTAGGATAGCTGTTTCGCCGGTCCAGCCCTGCGAAAATCTGTCTCATATTGGCATTTGCAGGCACGGTCGCCGGCGGCATCGGCGTGAACTACGGCATGGCGCAGTCCCTGCTGGCCCTTCATGGTGAACGCGTACCCCTTCTACTACTACGGGTGGTGGACGCCGGCTCCGGGCAGCAATATGGTGGACGCGCAGCTCGACGCCGTGTCCGAGAGAAACTTCGGCCTGTTCCGCGGCGACATGACACACACCGCGCCGCGCCGGTCTACCATGTTGCCATCCTCGCCTCGCTGCTCATCATCGTTCGTTCACGCGCGCGCTCAATCCACATTTACCCTTTGGTCCCTGGTGTTTCCGTCTTTTACTTTCTAGTCCTTCATCTCCCTCCTCGCCCAGTTCCCCACTCTTCCATCCCAACTCGGCTTCGGCTCGCATCTAGGTCACCACCTCGTCGGCGTGGACCATGGTCGGGGACTGGCAGGAGCTGGCCCAGGCTGCGGCCATCGGCCTCATCTTCGCCTTCCTGGCCGCCAAGCTCATCTCCACCCTCATCGCCTTCAAGGAAGGCGACCTCCGCATCACGCGCTCCCCGCCCTCGTCCCCAACAGCCGCCTCCCGCTCCCCCGCGCGCCCGGCCACTCCAGCCCCAGCAGCGCCTCCGCCTCCCTCCCGCGACGCCCACGGAGACGACTCCAGCGATAGCGACTGGGAGGGCGTCGAGAGCACGGAGCTCGACGAGGACTTCAGCGCGGCCTCGGCCTTCGTCGCGGCCTCCGCCGCCTCCGGCACCAGCGTCCCGGAAGAGGCGCAGCTGAGGCTCTACGGCCTCTACAAGATCGCCACCGAGGGGCCCTGCACCGCGCCGCAGCCGTCCGCACTCAAGCTCAAGGCGCGAGCTAAATGGTACGTCCCACCCCTTTCCTCTTGCTCAATCGTGGGATCTTACTTCGAATTTTGTTGTAAATTCGCTGGGGTTAGCTTGACATCTCTGTCGATCATAAGCTTGTTTGGACAACCCTATTTGTGCCAATGTTGCCTGGACACTAATTTATCTCGACTCGTTGTGCGGCCAGGAGTGTTGATGCTCATCGTGCTGCATAGCTGTGCACTGCTTAGATTTTCCATTTCAAGGCGCCCTTTGGCTGTGTATTTCATTCAGATATTGGCACTTAGATGTTTGCTGCAGCAGCTAACTTCTATTAGCAGCATACAATACAACTCTTATTGGCTTTTGCTCGGTACCTTTGCTTCTAAGAGAAAAAAAAAGGGCATTTCGGTTGACCTAATATCCTTATCGTTGAACCCTGTTTTTAGAGATGCTACTGAGTGGGCTTGTTTCTGCTATGTTTATTTGTGCAACTATTGCCAGTTTTGGGGTGCTTGGTTTGAGTTCTAGTTCATCTGCTGCGTATATTTAGCTTGAATTTTTAGTCCTGTAACTGTTTGTGGCTGGTGCATACAAGTTGCCCACTTCATCATTTGATCACTCCGTTATGAATGCTACCAGTCGAGCCTGCTCTGGTATTACCTATGTGTGCTACCGTTACATAACTAGCAAGGTATGATTAAATATTTGTGCTCTATCTAAGAGTGTGACCAGTCATCATGCTGCATAGCTATTCGAATGCTCAGATTTCAGCCTATGCGGTGGCATGTGCGGGTCAATTATGTAAGCCAGTGGCACAGACCAAAACCTTAGTAAAGCAGTGGTATAAATGAAATTTTCTGCTACCTAATGTACATTTGAACTCAGGCTGTTATTTACTGATAATTGTATTAGTAGCATAGTACTCTCGTTGGCTTTTGCTCTCTTCTTGTGTTTCTGCTGCCCATGTTTGTGCTACTGTTGCCTGAGCATGGACTCAGTGTTAATGATCTGTCCAGGAGCGCCTCTTTGTCATTATGCTGCATTGCTACGCAGTTCTTAGATTTTTCATGTTAAGTGTTAGGCTTTGTGTTTCTGTCTAATATCATAATTGAACTCAGGTGTTTACTGTTTCCAGCTCATATTAGAAGCATACTACTCTTTTATATCTGTGATCTGCTTTCTGCATAGAGCCATAGAAAAGTCAATTCGCTTTAACATTTACTGTTATGTGTCCTGATGCCAGGAATGCATGGCATAAGCTGGGTGCTATGCCTACAGAAGAAGCTATGCAGGAGTACATCACAATTGTTGATGAACTATTCCCTAACTGGGCAGCTGGTTCGAGCACAGTAAGTTCAGTGTGTCCTTATTGATGACTTATTTGTGGTAGTTTGCACAGGAATCTTAATTGTGTTGGTTTTATTATGACATAATTTCAGAAAAGGAAAGATGAAGATAGCATGACTTCTGCTTCAGGTTCAAAGGGACCGATGGGACCTGTATTTAGCAGTTTAATGTATGAGGAAGATGAAGAAAATGATTCGTAAGTGTTGTTCCATTCATGGATGCCTTCTAAACCTGTAACTTTGTTGTGTGTTAACTTTACCTTGGTGATATGGAAACACTTTCTTTTGTCGGCTGCAAGTAAAAATGAGATGTTCATCGACTTGTACATATCTTATTATGTATGTTATCTAGACACCTAATCAAGGGAAAATTAGGCACTAGGCGGGCGGTGACTCTCCGCCTAGAGGTTAGGCGTGCTTAAGCGTTTCTAAGCAGTGCCTAGGCGTTGTGCACTGTAGCAATAATGCATTTTAAAATTGTAAAAAATAGGACAGTTTTCCAACCCAAAACCAAAAGGTACCATGGAAGAAAAGAATATAAAAGCGGCCCACATAGAGCAGTAGCAACCCAGCAGGCACACACATAGAACAGCCCAGCAGCCCATCATGGCAAGACGACACCATACAAACGAATATAGTAGCGTAGACCGTAGAGAAGGAAAGAAGAAGAAAAAGAAGGAAGTTGAAGGGAAGGAGGTCCAGCCCACCCACCACCATTACTACCTCACATATGTGTTTAGGACTTACCAGATGCTCTGTCCGAGAGCCAGCAGTGTCGTCTCTCTCTCTCTCCCTCCCCCCCTCTCTCTCTGTCTCTCTCTTGCAGTGTTTTAAAAGGATGCCTGGACGCCAAGGCGCCCGCCTAGACAATCGACCGCCTGGACGCCTTTTAAATAGTGCCTCTCTCTTTCCCTCCCTCTCTCTCTCTCTCCCCTCTCTCTCCCCCCCCGGTGATCGAGAAGAAGAGGCGAGCGCGGGATCGAGCGGCAGCGTCAGTGCGTCACAGGATCGACCGGTGATGGTTGAAGCGCTCCACCCACCTAGCGACCGCCTCTCCCCCGAGGCTTGGCGGCACCCTGCTGCCTAGCGCCTAGGCGAGCGCGGAATGCCACCTTTTGTTTTGCTGCACCTAATACTTTACTTGTGGGGCTGTGGCTGTTGTTTCTATTAGCAGAACGACTGAGTCTGTTTCAGTTATCAACTTCGTCTCAGTTTCTGATCTCCTAGTCTTTAGGCTTATGTTACCTAGACTTTGGGCTCACGTTAGCTAGATTTCAGGCGTCAGTTGTTGAGTGCCTCATGTATAAATGTACACTCCAATGATCAATAAACGTGTGAGTTTTATTCTCATCGTTTACAGTTTCTAAAGTTAGAACAATTATATGCAGAGAACTTGGTGACATCCATGTTTCAGCAAGGGAAGGAGCAGTTGATGATATATTAAAGCAACTGGCTGCTGGTGTTGAAGTCAACATGAGAGGTTTGTATTTGTAAACTTGAAATATCAAATGTTTATGTTCTCTGTTACAAGCATAGCTCATTCAAACATGGTTTGATATATGATGATTTCAGATAGTGAAGGCAGGACTCCATTGCACTGGGCTGTTGACCGTGGCCATTTAAACGCTGTTGAAGTTCTTGCAAATGCAAATGCAGATTTGAATGCTCAGGTAGCTTGCAATCATATGTATACAAATTGCATTCTAAAATCATAGCTGATATGTTCAATGAGTAAAATGGTTGAGAAGCTGAACCTGAATCGCCATTGGTGGATCAGCCTGCCTTTGACATCATGGATTCATAGAGCTGCAAAGCGCAAACACAACTTCTTTTGAAGTAGAGGCACAGTTTGCCTGCTGCACTGAACTGACCTTTTTTTCTCTTCCATGTTCAGGACAATGAAGGACAAACAGCACTTCACTATGCTGTCCTTTGCGAAAGAGAAGACATTGCTGAATCGCTTGTCAAGCATCATGCTGATATTCAGATCAAGGATGAGGATGGGAGCACGGCTCGGGACTTGTGCCCTTCGAACTGGTCGTTCATGCACGAATCAGACTGACAAAACTCAGAGCCCTGCACTTTTTTGTTGACTTGTGCTTGTTTAAAAGAGATGTATTTTGAGTTTCTAGCGCATTTGATCATATATTTTGAATCTAGACATCTGGCGTACCTGTCGTTCTGTATGAAGCATGGAGATCAGATGAGTAGTTTTATTGACCTCATCTAATTGGTACCAATACTTCGGAACGATATTGGTAAGATTTTACTTCAGACAAAGTTGCAGAGACTGTCATTCAAACGCGTACGTCGTCAGATCAGACGACCCCTACCTCAAAAGTCAAAATCCAGTTCTACACTACACTAGCAGCCGGCTGCAGTTCAAAAATCCTCACTGTGTTCACGTCGACTCGTTGTTCATTCGTGTCGGAGTGCCCGGCATGGACGCCGACCGCTTCACGCTGCCTCCTCCTCCTCGGTTGGAGGGTGGCGAAGACGGCGCCGAGGCCGAGGCCTGGTGCAGCAGCATCGCGTGGGAGCTGCCCTCGCCGTGGCTGGACCTGCCGCCGCCCGGCATGGGCACGGGGTGGAAGCACGGTGTGCCGGGCCTCGGGCCGTGTGGCTGCAGCTCGATCTTCAGGTACGGCCCGCGGCTGGCTCGCGGGGTGTCCTCGAACGGCCCGTGGACGTCGTTGTCGTCTTCGTCCTCGTCCTCGTCGGTGAGAGAGCACACGGTGCTCGTCTCCGTGCGGATCGTGGAGTCGTCGCCGTGCCGCCGTCGCCGCCGCTTCTTCCTCGTCGCCTTTCCCCACCCGTGTATGGTTTCTCTGATCCTCCGCGGGATCAGAGCAGCCTTGTACTTGGAACCCATCTGTTGCCGTTCAATCATAAGAGCGTGATCTGAATCTTCTGGTGCTCTTATTAAAAACATGTTTGTTAGTACCTGAGTGACGAGCGCGTAGACAGGCAATGTACTGTAGCTACAAACAAACTGCCCAGCAAACCTGAATTTTTTGATATATTTGACGCCGGTTAGTTTAAATATTTGTCAAAAATTTTGAAAGGGGGGAGTACGATGAAAGAACGAAACATGTTGTTCAGTTTCAGGATTCAAATTAGCAGGAGCTGAGTGGTGGCGTTCAGAGACACGTACCCAAGTATAAGGCGGCCATATACTAACAGGTGGTTTTTGATGAAGCACGAATCATAACCGAATTGCCACTGCACGAATTATCATACGGATACGTTAGCAGTTAGCACAAATACAAAAAGGAACAGAAGACCTGTTTTACATAAAATGGATAGAGAGGATACCCAGAACCAGAAGAAAGAAGCCAACTCAAATGCATTCTGCAGAGTCATCGAACTGAGGCATGAGTAAAGGTATTACTCATCTGTTAACTATTTTCAAAACCTAGCAGTATTGACATACCTGAAAGAGAATGAAATGTATCAACCACAGGAGAAACTCTGGTTTCTTGAACCAAAAGAGATCATCCCTTGGCTTTATCCTTGGTCCATACGCAGTCATCCTAGCACCCTCTGCTGTTAATGTCGCGATGACATACTGCAACTTAGCACCAACTAGAAGAACAAGCTACAAAGAATCCGCGTTGCAGTTGAGGGAAACATTATTTGGTGAAATTAAGGAATATTGTAGGATGTCAGGAACCAAGCAGCAACTTACAGCAACGGGAAGAATCGCTATCCAAAAGTACAGGTTCGATCCTACAAACAAATCACCATTTACAATGCTAGACAGCAAGAATACAGAAAAAATCCCATAATATGAGGCAAAGTGATTTAATGATTACCATCAATATTAAATAACATGAATGCAATAACAAAGCCCCATAGCACTCCACTACAGAAAAAAAAACAGGAGTAAGTTAATGACAGCACCCCAACCCACATCACAACCAATGGGAAAAGGAAGTTAAACAAAGTTTAGGATACATAAGCAACCAAGCATGCAGACCAACAGCAAGGTGATACACTAACCTCACTCCGACAATCTTCTCAAACTCCTCTTCCATTGAGCGTATCATGTAATTATGGAAATCATAAGTTGGCGAAAGATTGTGTGTCTGCAGTCATAATTGAGTCAAATAAGAGTGTACAACTAATACCTATTAAGATCAATGGAACTGTATTATATCTTCTCATGGATACAAGGGGAATCACTCAACAAACCAATATAGAGTTGGTATGCTGCTGCTCTCTGCCCCTCACCGATCGGAGGTTGTACGTGTGGAGGATCGGTGGGCACGGGTTGAGAGTTGACCGGCGGCGAGACGCCAGCGATGGCGAGGTGAGAGAACACAGGGGCGGCGGCTAGGGTTTGGAAATTTCTGGCTCCCTGCAGGAAGCCAGAACAATCTGTTTCTGCTTACCCTGATTAAATTGTCTTTACAAATATATAGTGCTTAAGTTTCTAAATATAGCTCTCAAATAATAGGAAATGTCCTGGGCCCGATTGGCTTTCCCTGCATGCGCCTGCTAGGCAGGAGCATTCCTCCTCTGATATTGGATTCCCGTTATAACATCTCTCCCTGCCTCGACAAACAGCTCGTCCTCGAGCTGTACATCCGGGTAGAGAGTCTTGAAGTCGTCTAGGGGCTCCCAGGTGGCGTCGTCCTCCGAAAGGCCTTGCCACCTGACGAGGATGTGCCACGCGCCGCGACGGAGCTGGGCGCGCAGGACCCGTGCAGAGGCTGGCAGCAGTCGCCCGTTGTGAACCGGTGGCAGCACGGCCGGCGTTGATGGTGGCGAGCTGGCGTAGTTGTAAGGCTTTAACAGCCCCACATGGAAGACGTCATGCAGGCGCGCGTCCGCGGGAAGTCGGAGACGATAAGCCACCTGCCCGATGCGCTCGACGATCTGGAACGGCCCCGCGTAACGTGGGCGGAGCTTGCCCTTGGACGGCGAGGCGAGCGCATGGGTGGGGCGGTGGAGAAGTCAGAGCAGCACCCATGCGCCCACGTCGAACTCCACCTCGCGATGGTGCTCATCGTAGTGGCGCTTGGCGTACTGCTGAGCCTGAAGAAGACGCTCGCGAACCTCCTCCAGGAAAGCGTCGCGGTCCCGCAGCATGGTGTCCACCGCCTCGGTCTGGGCCGCCCCGGCGTGGTGTGGCAGGAGTGGTGGCGGGGGTCGGCCGTACACAACCTCGAACGGCGACGCTCGAAGTGCCGTGTGGTAAGAGGTGTTGTAGCAGTACTCCGCCCAGGGTAGCCAGTCGACCCACGAGCGAGGCCAATCACCTGTCGCACAGCGCAAATACATCGCGATGATCTTGTTGACGACCTCGGACTGGCCGTCCGTCTGGGGGTGAAAGGCCGTACTGAGCCGCTGCTTGACACCTGCACATTTAAAGAGGTCGCGCCAAAGATTGCTGGTGAAGATTGGGTCGCGATCGCTGACGATGGAGCTGGGGAAACCGTGTAGGCGCACGATCCCGTTGAAGAAAGCACGGGCGACGGAGGCGGCGGTGTAGGGGTGGCTGAGCG
Organism: Neostapfia colusana; assembly: GCA_030760725.1. Lineage (NCBI taxonomy): Eukaryota > Viridiplantae > Streptophyta > Magnoliopsida > Poales > Poaceae > Neostapfia > Neostapfia colusana. The sequence continues at coordinate 562,805 of JASWHV010000017.1, forward strand.
CGATGAAGTGGGCGTACTTCGAGAAGCGGTCCACCACCGTCAGGATCACGGACTTGCCGTGCACCTTCGGCAGCCCCTCGATGAAGTCCATGGAGATATCTGCCCACACCTGCGACGGAACGTCCAAGGGCTGAAGTAGGCCGACCGGCGGTGTGGTCGGCGTCTTGTTCCGCTGGCACACATCACAGGAGCGGACGAAGTCGTGCACCAGCTGGCGGTCGCCGGGGATGTAGAAGTCCGCGCGGAGGCGCACAAGGGCCTTCTGGACCCCCTCGTGTCCCGTCGAGTGAGCCAGGGTCACCACCTGGTGGCGCAAGTCGTCGGTGGCCGGAACGTAGATGCGCTTGCCGTGGAGGAGGAAACCGTCGTCGGCAGCCCACGGCTCGCCCAGAGACGCGGCCTCCAGCTGCTGCAGCAGGTCACGCGCGACCGGGTCGGTCGCTGTGGCGCGGCGAATGTCGGCGTAGAGGTCGAAGGAGGGCCCAGAGAGGGCCCAGAGCGCCGCAGTCTCCTCGTCGCGGCGGGACAGCGCGTCGGCCGCCGAGTTGAGCCGCCCGGGACGGTACTCGACGGTGAAGTCAAACCCGAATAGCTTGCTGAGCCACTGGTGCTGAGGCACGGTGGACAGCCGCTGGTCTAGGAGAAACTTCAGGCTGTAGTGGTCGATGCGGACAAGGAACCGGCGCCCCCACAGGTACGGACGCCAGTGTCGGACTGCTTGCACCAGCCCGATAAGCTCGCGCTCGTAGGCCGCCAGCTTGATATGGCGGGCGGCGAAGGGTCGACTGAAGAAAGCCAGAGGTCCGCCCCCCTGGTGTAGGACGGCGCCAAAACCGGTGCCGGACGCGTCGCAGTCAACTACGAACTGGCGCGCGAAGTCGGGCATCTGTAGAACCGGCGCCGATGAAAGCGCCCGCTTCAGGGCAGCGAAAGCCTCGTCCGCCTCCGCCGTCCAGGCGAACGCCTCCTTCCGCAGGAGACGTGTGAGTGGTGCCGCGATGGAGCCGAAGTCGCGGATGAACTTCCTGTAGTAGCCGGCGAGGCCCAGGAAGCCACGCACCCCGCGTGGAGAGCGTGGTAGCGGCCACGAGGCGACCGCGGCTACTTTGTCGCTGTCCATGGCGACGCCATCGGCGGAGATGACGTGGCCGAGGTAGGCGACGGAGGGGGCCCCGAAGGAGCACTTCGACCTCTTCAGAAAGAGGCCGTGGGCTCGTAGGGCGGTGAGGGCGAGGCCGACATGCTGCAGGTGTTCAGCCCACGACGTGCTGTAGATCAGAATGTCGTCAAAGAAAACCAGCACGAACCTACGGAGGAAGGGGCGGAGCACATCATTCATCAACGCCTGAAATGTCGCAGGGGCGTTGGAGAGCCCGAACGGCATCACCAGGAACTCAAAGTGGCCATGGTGGGTGCGAAACGCCGTCTTCTCGATGTCGGCCGGGTGCATGCGCACCTGGTGGTACCCCGAGCGGAGGTCGAGCTTGGTGAAGTACTTGGCCCCGTGGAGCTCGTCGAGGAGCTCGTCAACCACCGGGATCGGGAACTTGTCCTTGGACGTACGGTCGTTGAGCGCGCGATAGTCGATGCAGAAGCGCCACGACCCATCCGCCTTCTTGACGAGGAGCACGGGTGCCGAGAACGGAGAAGTACTGGGGCGGATGATGCCCTGTTCCAGCATGGCGGCGCACTGCCGCTCGAGCTCGTCCTTCTGCAACTGAGGGTACCGGTACGGTCGCACTGCCACTGGTGCAGTCCCGGGCAGTAGGTGTATGCGGTGGTCGTAGGGGCGGGCTGGTGGAAGTCCACGTGGTGTGTCGAAGACGGCGTCGTGCTGACACAGGAGCTCGTCCAGCAGCGGTTGGTGCGGGTCCGGAGCTACCGCTACCAGCGACCGCTGCTGGAAGGGCGCGCCCGGGGCGCCCACACACTGCCACGTGACGCGGCGGCCCTCGTGCAGGAAGGATACGGCGAGCCCTTCGAAGTCCCAGGTGATGGGGCCCAGCGTGCCCAGGAAGTCGACGCCGAGGATGAAGTCGAAGCAGCCGAGCGCGAGGCCCACGCAGGTGATGGAGAAAGGCGCCCCGTGGATGTCGACTGGCACGTGGCGTGCGATACCTTCGCACGGCACGCGCTCACCGTTGGCCACCGTAACGCGAAGCTGGTCGCCCCCCTGAGGAGCAAGACCAAGGCGCCGCATGGCCGTGCCCTGGAGGAAAGTGTGGGTGGAGCCAGTGTCCAGGAGGGCGAGGAGGCGCTCGCCCTGGATCGTCACGGGCAGGAGCATAGTGTGGTACGTCCTGATGCCTGCAAGAGCGTGTACAGAAACCACCAGCGCGTGAGCGTGAGCGTCCGCTGCGGCGGCGATGTCTGCGGGCAAGGCCGTGGCCGCAGCATCAGCGGCCGCCTCCTCATCGGCGTCGAGGAAATCGTCCACCTCCAGAAAGAACAGGCGGGGGCACACGTGCCCACGCACGTATTGCTCGTCGCAGTTGTAGCAGAGGCCTTGACGACGGCGTTCCTGCATCTCGGCCGGCGAAAGGCGACGGTACGGCCGCACGGGTGCCGTCGGGGCTGCTGCGCCCGGTGCTGCAGCGCCGGCTACGGCCGGCGCAGGCAGCGCTGGTGCGCCAGTCGAAGCCGCGGTCGCCCCCGGTTGGCGTGGGGGGAGGGCTGACCGCGGGGGAGGGCGGGCGCCGCGCTGCTGAGGCGGCGCTGCCGCGGCCAGAGCCCGTGTCTCGAAGGCGCGGGCAAGAAACATGGCCGTCTGGAGGTCGGGAGGGGCGCGAATCGCGACGTCGACCCGAATGTGTTCCGGAAGGCCGCCGACGAAAAGCTCCGCTTTTTGGCGCGTGGAGATGTCCCTGGAATGCGCTAGCACCGTCTGGAAGCGGTCCGCAAACTCCTGGACCGTGGAGTGGAAAGGAAGGCGCCCCAACTCGGCTAGCCGCGAGCCGTATATAGGCGGTCCGAAACGAAAACGGCAAAGCTCCTTGAAGCGCTCCCAGGACGGCATGCCTTCGTCCGATAGGAGGGCGTAGTACCAGGTCTGAGCGGCGCCGATGAGGTGATAGGAGGCCATCCACGTCCGCTGTTCCACCGGAGTGCGCTGGCCCCAGAAAAATTGTTCACAGTGTGTGAGCCAATTCAGCGGGTCGACCGAGCCGTCGTATGTCGGGAAGTCGATCTTGTAGGTCCGAGGCTGGAAAGGCGCCGCGCCGAACGTCGCAGGGGCGGCAGCCGGGGGCGCCCCGCCGATCGCTGGAACTGCAGCCGGCGCGGACCCGAAGGTGGAGCCGTGGAGGATTGGGTTGTCAATGCCGCCATAGAGCGTTCCCGACGCCGGAACGCCCCCATGGCCGAAGCCCGCTGTGCTGTGAGGGGTCAAATGGGCCGACGGGCGCGCCGCCGCGGAGGAGTAGGTTGGCGGCGCGACGTCGGTGAGCCAAGACGGAAGCGGGGACGGCGAGTGGGGGAACTGGATCTCCTGTACGGGGATGAAGGTGCCCGAGGCGGAAGAAGGCAGTTGCTGCTGCGGATTGGGCGCCGGCGGCAACTGCGGCTGCGGGTGAGACGGTGCCACGCCTGGCTGCGGTCCTAAGAGGAAAGCGTGGACGCCGGTCATCATCCTGCCGAGGTCGAGGACGGCCTTGGTGAGCTGCTCATTGGACATCACCCCCACGGTGGAGGATGAAGCCCCGGCGGTCAGCGGCAGCGATCCCGCGGCCAGCGATGTAGGCGGGATCGGTGCGGCCGGGATCGGCACGGACCCGTCGGCATCCGGCGGTGACGCAGTGCGGCCGGGGTCGGCGGTTGAAGCAGGCAGCGGCAGCGACATCGGATCGGAGGTCTCTGATACCAGGTTGGTATGCTGCTGCTCTCTGCCCCTCACCGATCGGAGGTTGTACGTGTGGAGGATCGGTGGGCACGGGTTGAGAGTTGACCGGCGGCGAGACGCCAGCGATGGCGAGGTGAGAGAACACAGGGGCGGCGGCTAGGGTTTGGAAATTTCTGGCTCCCTGCAGGAAGCCAGAACAATCTGTTTCTGCTTACCCTGATTAAATTATCTTTACAAATATATAGTGCTTAAGTTTCTAAATATAGCTCTCAAATAATAGGAAATGTCCTGGGCCCGATTGGCTTTCCCTGCATGCGCCTGCTAGGCAGGAGCATTCCTCCTCTGATATTGGATTCCCGTCATAACAAGAGTCTGAGGAGAATGTATCCACTGTGTGCTTCAGGAGAAGTAAACATATACAAGGACGAGTCAAAGTACTAGTACCATTATGAAACCCTTGCGGAGAATAAGATAGTCTGCTCGAACCACAGATTGACCGAACTGTGCGATGAAGCAAAACTGTATGGTAGCACAATAAAAATCATAAGCATGGTTGCAACAACGAATAACAGAAGTAACATTTCTATGCTCTATGCACTATGCCTCAGATAAGATGAAGTAAATGGAAAGTGATTTTCTTAAACATACCAACCACTTGACCCCATCATTTTGGCTCCACGAGCGGAATGAGTAGGATTTGGCAAGTGCTGGTTGTCTTCTAGTTGCTGACACATAGGCGATCTCTGTTACATGCAAATTATAAGAATAATCAGATACAGTTTGACGATAAAGATGGCTAAATGCGTACGGTGTTGCCATAGAACAGGAAAAACTTAAGTCACAGAAATAATTGAAGGGCAGCTTGGATGAGTTGCGAAAGCAATTTCCTTCGGAAAATAGGATCAAAATGATGGCAGAACTACTTTCAGGGAAAGATATAAAATGGTGCCAAAGTCAACTAAGGAGAACTTTAATGCAAGCAATTGTAAACAAGGGGGTTACAATGAGTATACTTACGAGAAAATGATTCGTGATTATCCCTGAATGCCTCATCCTCCCATTTTCTCCATTTATGGATCTACCAGCACAAAAAGATTAGAATCAATATGAAAGTAATGCTAGTCAAAATGTGTAAATGTTTCGGCTCCTAGAAATTGTAATCAATATACTAAAAACTGTTTTATGGCACCAACTCCTCTAACCCTCCATGGAATCCACTGCTAGTTGTCAGCAAAAGTTATGTGCAATGAAGCATAGTTCATTCAACAAAGGGTTAGCTTGTGCTCAGAATAAAACTATATGACTAACATAGTTAGAAACAATAATTGAGAAAGGGCAGATACCTTGAGTATTGCTAACAACATCGTCAAGCAGCTATATGTCACATGGGTTACAGCCATGATAAATATAAAGCGGTGCAGCTGCTCCAAACCTTCATGCGAAACAAATGACTCGTAGCCCTGCACATCAACTAGTTTAGCAGGATAGCTATTTTCCCCATGCTTCAGTTATTGAAGGCGGTTCAAGGAACCATTAACATTTTCCATACTCTCCAGTAAAGTTAAGACATTAAGCAGCAAGACCAACACACCTCACGACAACCTTGATGGTGATGGTAACTAGCTTTCAGGTTCCTCCTGAGTGAATGTTGCACGATAACCCCCATTAGGTGCTTGCCTTCGCGAGCTATGTCATGCTCAGTGCTTAGAGATTCTTCAACCTCTGCTTTGGTGCATGGTGAGAATTTACTGTTGTAGTACTTGGAATCAATGCATATTCCTGAGATAATTCTCGATGTAGCAGCCAGAAGCAGAGAAATGAAGCCAAGCAGCATCATTTCTAGAGCAAAAGGTAGCAAAGTGTTAGTCCATGTTTCGCGACAGCACGACGATATGAAGTAGAAAAAAATACTAGGAAGAACATATCGGGTACCTTCTTTCATCTTCTCCATTGCTTTGTATAGTGGATTCCGGTGAGTTTTTTTCAGCCACTGAAAGAAACAAGATTAACATGATTGATATTTGCTACTGATGATTAAAAATTATAATGCAGAGAGAGATACTCTTTGCTGCTGATGGTTGAAAAAAAAGGAGAGAATTGTTGGTGAAAACGAATTGGTTTCAGTGCAACCTCATGCTGAGATGAGATATTCAGTGCAGCACCATGTCGTGTTTGTTGTGCTTTCAGAATAATAGTTATCGGCTGGAAAAGAATTTGTACCAAGAGAAGTTTCCCATCCATGTGTGTCAAAAAATTTGAAAAATGAAACAAATAATTCCTCTAAACAGGGCCCTAAACTACTCAGCGTATCTATTTGCAACATAACACTTGAATCATAGACCAGATTTTCTTCCAAAAATACGCATAAACAACCACGCTATTTAAAACAAAAAAGAAAGTAGCGAGCATAATAAGCAGGTAATGATGAGAAGCTGATGGGGGTACTGACATTGCTGAGACGGTGGATGGAGCGCTCGATGAGCAGCGACCCCGCGACGAGGAGGGTAAGCACGGTGGCGACGGACCACGTCGGCGTGAGCGCCAGCGACCGCATCTCCCCCTCCCCCGTGACCACGGTATCGCCAGGAATCGCGCCGCCCCCCGCCATCTCGAGACTCCCCACCACGCGCGAAACGGGACCGCCTCTCAGGACGCCTTTCGGTCTTCTCCTCCCGTAGCGCCGCCGCCTCCTCCTATTCCTCCTCTCCAAGAACCGCCTCGCCGCATCACCTTGCAGTCGTTGCCGCGGGAGGGTGGGGATGGTGTGTGTGGGGGGGAAGCTCAGCTCAAAGATCAAGAAAGAGAGACCGAGAAGGGTGTGGAAATGTGGAGGAGCTGGGTTTCCAATTCAGGAGCTTCTTCTTGACCTGGACAGGGGGGGGGGGGGGGAGCGAGGCTGCGCGCTACATGATTACATCGCCATTGGAACTGAAACTGACCAGAAGGAAACGCTGGAACTGAGAAAGAACATGGCGGATCCTGGAAGGACAGGTGGAGGGAGCAAAAACAATTCTGCTCTCGATGAGTCTGTGATGGGTTTTACTATATTTAGTCCCCGGGGTTGCTTTTGGAGCTTACGTACGGGGAGAGGACGATATGGTGCAGCACCAGCAGGCAAAACCTTGTCGCGAGCTCTCCTGATTTGCCTGTGCTAGGGGTGGAACGGGAACAAGCCAAGGAGCAGTAGAGAGGAAATCAAAAGACAGAGTAGAAGCAGACGACGATGGGAAGGGTGTGGTGTGGACAGAAACGAAGAGCAAAACAGAAGGATTTCCTCTTGGGAGCTTGTGGTGGCCTAGAAGACCGACGCGTCTGGTGCTGCAGCAACAGTTTTGTCCTGCTGCATCATCATCACAGGTGAGAGAGAGAGAGAGAGAGAGAGAGAGAGAGAGAGAGAGAGGATGAAGAGAGTGCAGAAGGGAAGAAGCTTCCACAGAGGGTTCGGGGTCGGAGGGGGAGGTGGAGGTGGAGAGGGGATCAGTGGGACAAATCGCCAGCCGGAAACGGGATCTCCATGACGTTTCGGCTCGCGTTTAAACAAATAGCGCGAGCACGCAGCAGCATGGAGATTCGTCGCCGCGCTGCAACTGAAGAACGCAAGGTCTGACACGGGCACGAGGAGGCGGGCCCCGGCACATGACAGGCGGGCCCAACGCATGTGCTGATAAGTGCATGTGGGCGCGCGTACGTAACTGTCCGGTGTGGCCGTTGGGTCGGAGGACGCGCGCCTTAATAACCAACCAACCAGCTAGCTAGCTAGGCTTTTCCTCCACCAGTCCAAGGCCGGGATCTGGTTTGTTCAGAATCTGGAGGACGCGTGAACTGAAGACCTCTGATAAAACGGTCGAGAGAATAGCAAGCAGCCGGTGGCCACATAAAATCCGGGCCGGTTGCGAATATGCATGTGCTGCAACATCGTCCAGCTTCTCTACCTTGCTTCAGTCCATCGTCTACATAGGACACACAGCACTGATCACGTTTGCCAAGGTTATTTATCCGATCCGATCCGATCCACCCGGCTATCATTACCAAGAGCTTTCCCAGGTCCAGGCCACGCGCACGTGGATCCGGGCAAACAGGAGATCTGCGCCGGCCATTCCCACCACTAATCAATTACATATCGGCAACCATCCATCCATCCATCCATATGCATATGTAGTACGTAGTACTCTCCAGAGAAAAGTCAAATGTATATATACAAGCACGAGCTTATGCTCACTGCTCGCAGTGGCGGCAGCTTGAGTGCGTGGTACTCTACTAGTATGCTGAAACGGCAGGCTCCAGAGTACTAGCACGTACGTACGTACCATGGCATCGGATCACTGAACGTAGGCGACGGTGCAGCCGTAGTTGAGAGGGCTCTCGTCTTGGAACCTGGCCACACGAGGATGGCTCCGGAGGATGCCGATGGCGCAATCCTTCACGGCTCCGGTGCCCATGCCGTGGACCACGAAGAGCACCTCGTACGGCCTGCACGCGTCGATCGCCACCGCGAGCTGGTGCGACGCCTCGTTCACGCGCAACCCGCGCAGGTCCACCGTGTTCTTCGACGTCTGCACCGCCGGCCCGAAAGAGCTGCTGCTGCTGTTGCCATCGTCTCGGCTTGCCTTCTTCGCTGAAGATCGTCGCTCCGGTGTTCGGCCCTGACGTACGACGGGAAAGCAATAAGAACTATCAGACCAAGAAAATTAAACGAAGCAAGCCACGACCACGTACGACGGCCAGCAATCTTTTTATTTTCCTAAGCTGGCTAGGCACTACACGTGACGTGAGGTCAGGCCGGAGAGATAACAAAGGTGCATGGACCACCATCTCAGCTGGCCACCTTGTTCAATAATAATGCTGCGTCTACCAGAACTAGAGTTGAGATCATGGGGGTACTAGTAAATTTCTAGACGACAGAAGGTCAGGAACAAGGCATCATGCGGGGCTCCAGCAGCGAACTTCGTTTCCTCTGCTTTGCTATGGCAACATGCAACGTGTTAGCAGACTAGAATATTGACAAAACTGGCTCTGTCAGCCACGTCATTATTGTAGTGACAATGACTAGTTTGATTAGTAGTGCACCGGTGAATCACGAGATAACAGTCTAAGATGAGCTACTAAAGCCCATAGGAATCCAGAGAACATGATGCCTCCTTACTAGAGTCAGAGCTCCAATGATTTTTCTATTACTACTAGCTTCAAAGTTGAAGGAGTCATAACCAAGTTAAAAGACATTCTCAACATACTTGCTCTTATTATTTTGGGCGCTAAGAGACTACTAGAACTAATATCGGTATAACTACATTTTACATGTAGCAAGTGCAGCATACCTTTCCTTTTACAGAAGAGGAAACTGTTGTTTCGTTTGTGCCTCTTTGAACCAATTTCATCTTGTTTCTCTTGACTCGAACTTTTATTTTTCCATATTGAACCACACAACTCCCATCTTCATCACCAAGTGTCTCAACAACAGTTGCCATCGTTCCTCCTCCCAGCCCTTGGATATACACTTTATCTCCAATTTGTGGAACAAACGAGCTCTGCTCTTCCTCGGTGAAAGCAACGTCGGTTGGCTGATTAGCAGCAGCTACTGAAGCAGTGGCAGCTTCTGCTTTCCTCATCAGTGAGTTGAACTGCTCAAGTTTTGAACTCTTCAATTGAATTTCAAAGTCCTTAATTATCATGTCCATCTGAGACTTGACGTACTTCAACTCTTGCTGGACCTTTCGACTCTCTCTTGCCTTCAAAATAGCGACTCGACCATCAAGGTCTTCAGCTTCCGTCCGAATCTTTATAGTCAAATTATTACCCAATAAGACTTTAAGAGGCATTAACAGGATTTTTTTACATAAAAAATAGAGTAGAACATTTGAAGAAAGATACTTACCTCATTGTACAACACTTCAACTTCCAAAAGAACAGATGCTACTTCGTTTGCCTGCGACTCGAGCAAACTTCTTTCATCTAGCAGGGAGTCATAAAGTAAACCTTGGCGTTCCTTCTGTTTGTCAGGCAGTAGTTTCTCAACCCATTCTTGTGCACGACCAAGTATCTTTTGATCAAAACCAATTGACTTTGCAATACTAAGTGCATTGGAATTACCGATACTGCCCCATAATATCTGATATGTTGGTTGCAGAGTTTCCAAACAAAATTCCATTGCAGCATTCTGAAACCGATTATCAACAGCTTGGAGACGACTGAGATCAGCATAGTGAGTTGTGACAATGGCAAGGTTCACGCGCCCCGCGAGATACTTCAAAATGCTGGTTGAGAGGGATACACCTTCCGATGGGTCGGTGCCACTGCCAATCTCATCAATAAGAACCAGAGAATCTTTTGACACAACTTCTATGATCTTGCGCAGACGAGATATGTGCCCGCTAAAGGTTGAGAGGTTGTGCTCCAACGACTTCAACCCAGAAAATAGTTTTTATCAATAAGCATATATTGTCCTGTACGTGATTAGAGAAACTCTCACATAAGGCAGAGACTACCTGGTGATCACCAATGTCTGCAAGGACTTGATCGAACCATGGAAGCCTGGGCCTTCCTTTGGCTGGGAAGAACATTCCAGCCTTTGACATAAGTGAGGCCAGACCTAAGGTCTTCATAGTGGCAGTTTTGCCTCCAGTGTTGGGTCCTGAGATCACAACAATCCTAGTATCGTTCTTTACCCACATGTCCAATGGAATAGGCATCTTAGTTGCTTCTGTAGTTGATTCTCGTGCCGTACCAATAGACTGTTCAAGTAGCAAAGGATGTTGAATGCTCTCGATATAAACAGAATAATCACTGCTCTGATCTGATTGGCCACTGTTGTAACTGTCACTGAAGCCTGGTCTAACACCATTTGTCCACAGGGCATACGACCCTCTAGCACAAGCAAGGTCCAACTCCAAAACCTTCTCCATCAAATGCATGATCTTCATCTGGGACTCTGCAATCCGTGAAGTAAGCAAGCCCAAAATTGCCAGTTCCTCTGCTCTCTCATCACCCGAGAGTTTAACTTCCTTGTTGTTAAGCTCAACAGCGTCTCTTGGCTCCATAAAGTAGGTGGCACCAGAGCCACTGGAACTCAGAACAATTCCGCCAGGCAGCAAATGCTTGTGCGAAGCTTTCACGCCAACACACATCCTAGAACGCCGCTTAGTGACCACAGGAGAATCAATCCCAGCGGATTGAAAGATCTTAACAGACGTGTCTTTCAACAATGATTCTAACATCTCGATGTTCCTTCTCCTTTCTTTGCGGATTGTTTCTAGTTTCTTGCTAGCCCGATCCAGGACAAGAGAAAGAGTGGAATCAAGGCAAAACTCTATCCTCTGCACAAGTTCTGATAAGAAGTCGCAGCCTTGCAGTATGTCTGTAAGAGGAGAGTACCTGCAGGAACATGAATCAACATTCCTGTCACTAGGACGGCAACAAAACCGAAAATATAAATTGTGATCTATACTTAACGAAGATATCACAAAACAAAGACTGTATTCTTGCATAGAGTTGAAATGATCAAATACACTATCATCTGGAGTTGACCAAAAGCGTTTAATCCAGTCAGTGACGAAATGCTTACCTCCCGTCTGGCATTTCATCTGCAAGCCTCTGCAATTGGTCAAACACTTCGCGCGCGGCCCGGATGCTGCGTCCGACTCCACAAATCTCCCTCACCGAAAGCAGCCGGCCGCGGCCCGCCGCGGCTACCACCGCAGACACGTCCTCCACGCCGCCAAAATTCAAACGCTCGGACAATAACACCGCCACCGCCGTCTGTTCGATCAGCTTCTCGCTCTCCTCCCGGCTCCGCCCGACGGGGACCCGCCCTTCCTCGCAGGCCGCGCGGCCGGCAGCGGTGGCGGCGAAATCGGCGAGCCGCGTGCACACGCCGCCCCATTCAAGGGAAGCCTCGGTTTCCAGCCGTATCTGCCTCGCCTCTGGTGTTTCTGACGAGATTGGCGATGGTTCAGCTTTGGAGGACGAGGAGGAGGATGCGGTGGCGGCGGCTATGAGGCGTTGCTGCGCAGGGCATGGGTTGTGTCGGAGGTGGATGCGGGTGGGGAAGGAAAACCTGGAGGGGAGGGTCATCGGAAGGAGAACGGTAAGGTTCGCGGTGGCTGCCATTGCGGGACCTTTCCTCGCCCCGCCGGCGACGGACGTGGAAGCTGCAGGCCCGCGGGCCATGCTTCGGCTTATCCATGCTGACAGTATCGTATACCGTTTTCCGGATGGCTTTGCGGAAAAGGTGGATTACGCTTTCTTTGCCTAGTTGCGCCCGCTGATGTACTGCCCGAATTGGCTCTCTCTCTTTAATTTCTTTTTTTTCGATCGTCTTTTCCTTTCACGTAAGAACATTTTTTTATCTTCCATGCATGCCAAATAAAAGAAAGCATACGAGAAACAAAGACACTGCACAGATTATTCTTCCGTATCAATCAGATGGGAAAAAAATACGACACATGGATTCTACAGTCCAATTGGCAACTGAGACAATGTAATTCACTCCAATGGAGGGTTCTACTGTACCATCAACAATGACTGAAATGGGTTGAATTATACACAGGGATTCATAACATGCAAATCAACATTGCGCATACGAGCATATACGCGTTGAGAATTTTTTTTTTGGGGGGGGGGGTCCGGTGTCATGCTGTTCCCAGCACACACCTCACATTTTATTCCAACTATATGCAAATAGTCCCTTTACTAATGTCCCAATTACATCAACAATATGCTACTATCTACAATAGCCTTGTAGCAGCTCTGCATCCATCTGAAACACCTGTTTTAGTCGGCGAGGATTGGAACACCACAAGCGGAGTTTGCATGCTTGTCTTCAGCGAACACAAGGTTTCCTCTGACAAAAGTCGACAGGACCTTGCCAGAAAGCTGATGTCCTATATACGCCGAAATATTCTGTGACCATTAAAGAAAATTCCAGTCATGGACTGAACAAACAATCTCGAAGTATTGAGAGGTTGTTCCTTTCAAATGAAAAATAAAAAAGGTGTTTGCGGTTGAAATATAATGAGGGGTCATTTGAGGCAAGGAGCAAACCCTGTGTTTATGGTATACACAATGGCTTTCGTCAAGTTGGAATTCCGCCTCAGGTTTCCACACTACAATGTCAGCGTGGTATCCCGGCAGAATAGCTCCCTGCACGAATCGGTCACAACATTTTTCTCTCTCAAAAAAAAGTCACACACATCCTCAATTCTCAGTTATTCTTTTAGAAGAGCTCAATAGTAGCAGCATGGCACAACATTATCGGCAGTACCTTGTTCTTTTGCCCTGCAAGCTTAGCCGGCTTCTCGCTCCACCATGAGGCTAACTGATTCAAAGTAATGCCGTGCTTCTGTCCAAACGTCCATGTCACAGGGAGAACAAACTGCAAACACAATAAATTTGCACAAACATTAATCTTCAGTAGTTTACGTTCCATTTATGATTGAAATATGCTATTCTTCTGCTATCAGTTGGCAGTGAATTAAGAATTCACATGCTTTCGGTACTATTATGCAATCTAACCTGCAGTGATGAAATACCTCCCCATGCCCCTAAGAAGTTGCCTTCCTCCATTAGTTTGAGATCAGGCGCTGACGGTGAATGGTCCGAGCTTAGCATGTCTATGTGTCCATCCTGATATTGATCAAGCAATTATTAGCATGGAACAGTTTAATTGGATGGTGGTGTTGAAAATCCAGAACCAGCAAGAACAAGAAATAGCATACAAGCAGAGCGTTCCAGAGATTTTCTCTGTTTGTGGCATCACGTATAGGAGGAGCGCATTTGAAGCGAGTATCACCATCTGGAACTTCTTCAGCTGAAAATGCCAGGTAATGAGGACATGTTTCTATGGTTACGCTTGCACCACTGTATTTAGCATCCTAGAAGCACAAACGTTTAATGTAAGAAACAGACCAAACATCATGAGCATAAAACATAGCGGTATGCTGTTTCTAAATTGAAACATGAAACTCAGAAAGATCATGGGAAAGTTCTCAACTTCATTCGTTGTGAAATGCCATTTTACCTTAATAAGATCAAGAGAAGTTTTTGCATCTGCTAGGTGAACAATGTGAAGATGAGCTCCTTCTGACCGTCCCCCCGCCTTTGTATCCTTCATTGCACGTTCCAGATCTCTGATAGCTGCTTCCTCCCTGAAGTTTTAGGCGACGACATAATTTGTGAAGTGAGGTCAGCCTATGGTTAAGCTTGCATTACACAATTCAAGGTTGCACATTTCAAGAACACTGATGGTACTTGTCACATACTTGATGTTCCCACTCTTTCCAAAGAACACCACTAAAAGTTCAGAAATATAAATTCCTACGGGAACCAATTTACAAAAGCCCAGAACCCAACTAGAGAATAATACCCAAATATTTCTGGCACAAGAGCACAAATTACCATGTTGGGGGCCTAGTCTTAAGATACGTCGAGTAGGACCGAGGATCTAGGTCATCATGTCCATTGTCATCCTCCACACCTTGTATACGTTCTGCATGGATGAGTAAGGGCCTTTTGTACTTTGCCAATGTAACCAGGCCTTCCTATGGTGCACAAGCAGGAAGAGAAACTCATGAGGGAGTCCCTAAGCAGAATTCTGAAAAATTGAGACAGTACAGCATACCTCAATATGAGTCGAATTTGTCATGGGGAAGTCGTTGATACCCGAGGGGCACATAAAAGACTGGAACCATGAAAAGCAAAAGCAGTCAGTTGCTGAATACATCTGCAGTCTAAAAGAAAAAAGGAATGCAGGGACCTGTACTGCTACTGAATGTTTCTAGCAAGAACCTCTCAAAAAGGAAAACGGCATCCATGCAATGGTGTTTGATGTTATTATCCTAACTTCGCTGCTGTGTGCAGATGAAGGATTTCTAGTGCAAGCAAGGAACAGCAAAGAAAGCATCTGAATGTTTCAGATTTTCAGTACAGCAAACCTTAAGTCCCAAAACGCCTGCATCTAGGAGCTTCTCTAAAGCATTTGGGTTGAAGGCGTTCTCTGGAACGAGGCCTCCCCAGAACCCTGTATGAGAGTGCCACAAGAGTCATATTTGTGGACGTACAAATATTTTTCTTTTTCCGATAACATGTATCATGAAAGAATTGAGTTTGAGATGCAGTGTTTCGGTCAGGCAACTTACCTACATTAACGTATAGCTTATCTCGAGCTGCTTCCAGCTGAAATTCAGGCTCGTAATGCCAACGTTAATCGCGGATGTTAAGCAGCAGGAAACTACTTATGCATTGTTACTGACAACTGGGAGAGAAAGAGAAACCTGACCTTCAGTTTGAGAGTTTCTTCAGAAACTGTTGACGGATAGCTGTTGAGTGGCATGTCCACTAATGTTGTTATCCCACCTGCAACGAAAAGTTTCGCAGGATCAAATTAGTGAATAAACTCATCATTAACCCAAGTGAAAATTAAAGCATATTACAGAGCACTATTTGTTCTGCTCGCTCTTGGCTGACAAAGCCAGAGGATGTGCCCAGGTAGACAGACAGGTCTCCCACATGGTATGAACAGGTGAGTAGTTTGCTGGGCTGAATTTCGCACCTGCTGCTGCTGCTTTTGTACCGGTGGAGAACCCCTCCCATTCGGCTCGTCCAGGTTCATCGAGATGCGCATGGCTGAAAAAGAGCATCAACTGTCAAGAGTACTGAATAGTGAGGAGAGCGGAGAAAGAAACAGAACCAACTCTCCTGATCCGTAATACTGGCAGAGCATGCATGACTAATCTCATTACTACTACTATACTACGAGAGAGAGAGAGAGAGAGAGAGAGAGAGAGAGAGATGCTATGCTTACACGTCGATGAGGCCGGGCATGATAACCGCGTCTCCATAATCCAGGAGCGGCCGGCGGAGCACGAGGTCCCGGTAATCCCCGACGGCGATAGCATTGACCAGCCCCGCTTTGACCTCGACTGCACGTAGCAACGAATCGCACAGGAACCGATAAAATCTCGTAGTTCGTTTCGTTCCCATCCATGACGAGAGGAAGGCGACGGGTATGAGGTGATGGTCAACGCGCGATATGAGATGGTGTGAAATGAGATGAGAGATGAGAGGCGGCGGCACCTGCGGCGGGGCCGACGCGGCCGAGCGCGACGACGCGGCCGCTGGCGATCCAGAAGTGGTCGTGATGGAGGAGGCTGCATCCCTCGCCGCCCAAACTCTGAGGAGGAAACAGGGGAGAAGATAACGCGGCGTTCAGTCTCCATGTACAGCCACCACGGGAGATTTGCATGAGAAAGACGAGACGCGGCCGTCGCTGTCGGGAGTCCCGGAGACCTTGGAGAAGGGCGCGCGGTAGAGGAGCGCCGCCGCCAGGGCCGCCGCCAGCGCCAGCAGCGGGACCAGCCGCCCCTTCGCCGACGCAGCCATCGCCTCCTCCTCCTTGCGTCCCTTTCCGTTTGCGCTCTGCGTCGGGCGTGCGTGCGTGCGTGCGTGCGCCCGCCTTCCCTCTACTGGCGGCTTGTGCGCTGCGCTGATGTGGAGGCGGAGCGCTCGCGGACAGGGTCCAGTGAGCTCAAAAGCGGCTGGGTTCCTTGTGGGACCCAGATCTCGGTGATGTAAGTCTCGTGAACCGGGTGCTTGCAAGAGTCACGTTCCGGGTCCGTGGGGCACGCGTCATCCAAGTGGCTAGAACCTTTGGGAATCTCTGGCCTCTATTTTCGTGCTAAGAAACTCGAGATTCTTTTTTTTATTTGTGGCAATATAAATCCGGGATTCTTTGAGATTCTTTATCTTGGTAGTTGGACTTGGACGTGACGTGACGTGACGTTGGAGGGATGGCGATTGGCTGCTCCCATCCCGACCCGAAACGCCGAGCACCACGTACACAAAAGCTGACTCCTTTCTCTCCCGCTACAAGTGTTCACACCGCTGTAATGGGCCTTTACAAACCATTCGCCATTTCGGCCCAGGAAAAGACCCACTGGGCTCTCCGCCGCTATCAGCCCAGCCCAGCCCAGCCCAAAAAACACGCATCACTCAACTCTGCTTCATCACATCGTCGAAGGAATATACCCGAGCCCTTAAAAATATTCCATCTATTTTCTAGTATAAGAAATTTGAATAATGAATGATCGGACCATACCATCCAAAACTTTAGCTCGAGGGACTTGTCCCTCTCCAGAATTTCACAGAGGCATCACCACCACGAACCCAACACCAACAGACCGCCGCTTCTCCCTCTCCACCTCCATTCCCCCCCCCCCCTGCCCTGAGCACCTCGCCTTTCCCCTCACCGGCGCCACCACCAGCATCTGCCGTTCGCTGCGCCCACCGGTCCGGGCTGCTTGCGGAACGTGTGGGGGGGAATCGGCGTCGTGGCCAGGGAAGGGAAGGCGACCCGAGACGAGGCCGGGCGGGATGTTCTCCGGCGAGTGGACGCCGCCGTGTGGCAGCTGCTGCACCAAGAAGTACGCCAGCCTAATGCAGATCCCGTGTCGGTGCCGTCGCTCGTCCTCTCTCTCTCGCTCGCGAACGGGCTTGCTTTACTCTGTCGTCTTGGCGTGATCCGTGTTGTCTTGCAGGGAGGGTCTTCTGCAAGAAGGGTTGCGACGCGGATGGCGACACCTGGGACGAGTGTAAGCACCCTTACTGTGTGTTCATGTTGCGGTTGCTTTTGAGCTGTTGGTGTCGGAGCTGAATTGATTGGTTGTCGATTTACTTGTTCCGTCCCATGGCGACTCAAACTTGATCCGTAAATTAGGTGACACGCATTGCTCAATTTGCAAGCGTGATCAATCATGATGAGGAACGGGATGATGCAAGTTTCCCTTTATGTTGATGCACTTCTTTATTGCCAGTGCTGCCCCCGGACCGGAGGGAGTAGCACGTTATCAATGCCTTTGTCAATCTGTATGATCAACTTATACAACAACAGCAACCAAGCCTTTGTCAATCTGTATGATCAACTTATCTCTGTAAGATCCTCAGGCGTAGGTAAGTGTACTGAAATCTGCTATAAAGATCCAGTGTTGGAAGATCGCCAGTGGACTGCTTACATTGATCGGTCTCCAGGGCAGGATAGCTACTCTTTGGTGAGTACTTTATTTCACTGGCTTGCTGACTTGATCCGATCATTGGCATTACAGAATCAAGTTCAGTGGAATTGCATTGTTTAGCTGAAAGACTAATAACTGAGATTTGTCATGCCAATGCGAGAACCATGCTTATGTTGCAAATTATTATTCATGCATGGCCTGTGTGATATGCTTCAAGTTCCTGACAAACAATTTCCTCTTGTAGGAGTGCTTCAATGCTTGTGTGTCTGGTTGTGGATTCAGGGTACGTACTAAATACCGTGAGGAAGTAACTGTATGTTTTATGCTCGCGGCCGCTTTGTGTATATCGTTTATTACTTGCTCTGTTCTGTTTCCATTCTGCAATGCCCATTGGATGTCTGACGTGTGGTATTTTGTTGCATGGTAGTTTGACATCCCAGCGGAGAAGGTCGAAGAGATGAAGCCACACAGGCCGTCCAAGCCGCCACCTGCACCTGAAGCGAAGCGCGCCACGCACCCAGATTCTGCCGTGAGGAGTGACGATGTGCCATGCACATCAGCTTAGACCTGTTACCGAAATCTGTTTTTTTTTTCTTTTCATTTTTCGTCTCCTTGGTGCCACCACAGCCAACTACGAATAGAATCAACGAATGCTTGATGAAGCTGCTGCAGTTGTGCATTGCACGTTTGAAGCCTCGTTGGGCAAGTTGAGAGCTTTACAACAGTTGTGCTGAAGTTTAGCAGGCCCAAACACAAAGGATCCAATCAATACAAATTTCTAGCTTTCATTCAGCGGTGTGCTTGACGAATGGAGTTAGCTGTTGCTTAGCTAGCTGCAAATGGGAGCTCTGATGTAACTACTAGAGATTAGAGAACTCTTGATTTGAAAGCTTGAAACACTACTTACAGCAAATGGTAATATTTGGAAACCTGTGTTTTGCACTTTTGCTGCTAGATACACCGATAGAGTATTTCTGTTATTGCTCAATTCCTGGATAATGAATTTATTTTGTGTAGAATGTAGAGCTGTCGCTCTCGTCAGACGGGAGAAAGATCACAACATGTGAAAAGAACAAATCATTCTGATTCGTTTCGATGCAATAAAATTTGGCAGTTAGAAACTTGACATGTTTTGTTGCACCCGAAATATGACAAAATTGTACCTGTCTACCGTGACACCACACGGAGAATGGAGGAGATGGCTTCTTGGTGTCCATGTACATAGAAAGGAATTCTCTACCACTGATCTAAGCTACGTACGACGGGTCAACATAAAGTTCCAACACGTGAAATTTGGATCAAACTAGCAAATTCATAGGTTTATCTCCAGTTTAACCAAAACTTTTAATGTTCTCACAAATTATGATCTCTTAAATGTAAGATTACAATATTACATGGTACAAAAAAACTAAATTTCTCAAAATCCAACACTCTAATCCTCCTCCATTGGAACTTCAGGAAAGTCCCACCTATCTTCTTCAATTGGCTTGCTTATCACGGAGATTAGTGAAGGTATGAATAATGTCAAGGAAGCATCAACAATCAAAATCATATAAACACTTATTAATATACACCGGCTGAGATGTTAGTTGCACAAAAATCTGATTAGGCTGTTCAACTTAAGAAAACATCCAAAGGAAAAAAAGCATAATAGAAGGAATGCACCAAAGGATATACATCGGCACATCGGTAGTCTTTTCACCCCTGTTGCAGCTACTCCGTAGTTCCCTCCGTATTTCCGGAGTAACCTGTGTACAAAGAGATTAAATTTTCAAGGGTAGCAAATGTCAACCAACTCAGAAAAGTAAGCAATATCTTGAGATTTCTACTAACAATAGAACGAAAACACCCTACCAAATGATGTTTCTGGTGATCCAACAAGCGCGAAAGTTTCTCCTTGTCCTTTTTCTCTAACTCATTCTTGTATCTGTCATAAAATATACAAGAACGGTGTACATAAGTAAAAGTGCAAATGTGTCCAAGAAAATCTACAAAGAAAAACAAACTACCAATTCATCCTAACACCTCTTGAGGCAGGACTCACATAGACAGCAAACAATCTGGTTGAAATACATAAAAACAGTAAATCACACTTTTAAGAAGTAGAACATTGCACAGGTGAATGGTTTGCCCTAACAGTCAGAGATGTGTGTGGATAGATGGAAAATAAACAGGCAAACATAACTTTTAATATTTGAAGTATATAATTATTTGCAGCATGTCATGAAACAAATCACCCTTTCAGGTGAATAAAATGCTTCAAATTCTACACATCCATCACTAACCTTTCCACAAATGCAAGTAGTGATTGATGCCATATAACAGGCATGATTCTCTCATCATCAAGAAACCGCATGAAATGAGCAAGCACAGCATCAAGCGCTCGGTATGGCAAAGCATATTTCTTATCCAGAAGTAGCTTGATAAAATAACTGCAAGAGAGGAATTAGATTACATCATTCTCAAGCTAATAATATGAACCGAAACAGTAAACAGACAAGCATTATATCTTCCACTACATATTTTTATAAATCACCAAATTACAAATGTTATAAGTTTAGAGACTAAGTGGCATGCAACTTTTTGTTACAGAAAACACTACTCATGGGAAAAACTAATGCATTCAATTTTGCGAAGCGAAAAGGTTGGTGCATTGTGTTATGTAATAGGACAAAACCACATATTCAAAACAAGCGGATCAGACTTGTTGCCAATTCAAAACCACATAATTCATCATGAAGCATGTTGCCAGTTCAAACACTTTTCAAAATAGACAAATCGAAATCCTAGACAACATTACCAGAAACTACTACTTTTACACATGACATGACATTATTCTGGTACATTGAGATGTGCAAGCTACGGTGGATGTGCAGGCACACAAAAAGAGACTGAATAAGGAACGAGGCAACTCGAGATAGGGTAGGGGTGGCACCGATTTAAGAGAAGTTAGTCCAACATCGACTAAGGTGGTTTGGACATATACAGCGGAAACCTCCAGAAGCACCGGTTAACAGTTGGATTTTAAGAGTTAGAGAACATATTAGCAAGGGTAGAGGACGACCAAGGTAACCTGGGAGGAGGCGGTAAAACGAGATTTGAGTGATTGGAATGTATACAGAGACTTAGCTCATGATAGGACTGCATGGAAAGTAGCAATTCATGTGCCAGAATCTTAGCCTTTTCTTTTTTTTCTTTTTCTTTCTTGTTCCTCTTATATCTCTTCTTCTCTTTTACTTCATTTAAAAAAATAAAAAAATGTTGGGTTTCATGCCTCGCCTACCCCAACATGCTCGGGATAAAGGCTTGGTTGTTGATGTTGTTGTTATTGATGGCCTGGTCTCAATTCAGAAAGTAGAAAGGGAACATATCAATGTTAACGTTGGCTGCCAGGAACTATTTATCAAAATAAGGTTTCCATAGAAAGCCAGGAGAAACACAGGCAAAAAGGAGGAAGGGAAGAGCAGTGTCAGCCTTCTGCATCATGTAAATTGAACAGCTTAAATATGCATGGCATATATAGTAATGATTTCTAATGAATAGGATAAGGCCGCGTGCAAATATTTCTTTTGGAAAAATGATGTGGAAATATTTAGAAGGATGTGAAAATATTTATTGCGAGGATATAAAGATGTCATGGTGCCTCACCTGGTAGTGCCACAGTATTCCATCTCAGCTAGTTTCACTAATGCTACACTGCATACAAATGACGAGAGGAGATAAGAAACTAACTAATAATCATCTTGGAAATGAATCCTATAACATATAGGTATAGGATTGACCTTGCGTGGAGAAAAGGAATGGAGACTTTCTGGATAATACTTCCAATAATTACTGCTTCACGGAGAGTGCAATCCCTTTCCTGCATCAAGGATAAGAGCACATGAAGAGAGCAACATCAAGAAAGAAGCAAGATATCATGTGTGCAGTTAGATTACAATATGACAAAAAGGAGTAATGAAACAAAAGGACGGCTGTTTGAGATGACAGATGAAAGAAGAATAAGTTCTCATTTCAGTCCAAAAATAGATGTTGAACACTATAACACTGTTCAACTAGCAATTGTAAATATAAAGAAATGCAGTTTGCCAGAACTTTAACAGTATTATATAACTGTAACAGATGCAATCATCAACCATCCAAAACAAATTTTGAGATACTGGTCAAGAAAGTACTACAAACAGAGCAGTGGCCCTGCCATGTGTCCTGCTAAATTCTTACATCTGAAGAGAATAATTACCCAACATAGTGGCAGCAAAATTCCTTTGTTGAACGCTGCAGGCTTATATATGGACTTTTTCAGCGACTGGTAGAGTGCAAAATGCAGTCTCTTGTTCTTCCTTATGTCATTACGAACACGAGGAAGCAAAACGGCTTCATAGAATCTTTCAGCATTCTTTGCACTCATGTTTGAAGAGAAGAGCCGTGTCGCTTGATATACGGCATTAGGAGACCAATTCTCTGGCTCAGTTAGCTGCAGCACTTCAGCCCAGCATTCCAGGGATGGTATTCGCTTGAATGCCTTTGGAATTTTGCCACATGTGTATCGGCTTAAAAACTTCCCAACCCTACAGATGAAAGAAAAAAGTCAAATATCCTGAACTTCTTTTATTTGGAAACGAGAAAGATGGCAGTCACATACTCTTTATAAAGTTCAACAATGTTGTTGTCCAACTTCACACGAGGCCGTCCTTCTGCACAAACAAATACAAACACCAGAAATTGTTCGATCAATTCCCTTAATTAATTTTTTGTTGGTTCCTTTCACGTGCTGAGAAGCGACAGTTAAAAGGTACACTCACCTGCTGAGACATCGGCGTCCTTCTCTCTGATCTTCTGGAGAATGATATCACCAAGTGTGCGCTGAGCTGAATTGTCGTTGGACATGAAAGCGGCAAGGGCCTTTTCGTCCTCCTCATTGATCTCCACCTGCCGATTTCCAAAACAAATAAAAAAATTCGCGTCTTAGCCACGCACATAAACAACAATTACTCATTTTCAGACGCGATAGGCACGAACCTCGCCGCCGTCATACTCGCTCAGCGTGTCAAAGCCTTCGAACTCGTCGACATCGTCCTCCTCGTCATCCGCGGCCGGGACAGGGAACGAGGAGGATGTGGCAGGCCCGGCCGCGGCGGCAGAGGAGGCCTGGTCGCCGGAGTCGGCGAGCATCTCCTCTTCCTGCTGCTGCTTGCGCGCCTCGCGGAGGATCTTGGCGCTGAGGGAAGAAGGAATGGAGGCCTCCTCATCCGCCTGGTGCTGCTTGGCGGCGCCCGAGCGGCGGCGCTTCGAGGCGTCGGCGACTGCATCGGCGTCGGCGCCCAGCGGGAGGCGGTGCTTCGGCTGCTTCTCGGAGCCGGACTTGCGCTTCTTCCCCGCCATGGCTTCGCGGACTTGGGAATTGGCGGCGAGGCGGCGGCGGCGGAGGGAGTCGGTCGAGGTAAAACCCTAGCAGCGGAGTCCCGCTCGTGCGGGACCAACCAGGAGTGTGGCGGGTTTTGTTTCAGGTCGGAGATGGAGGAGCCGAGCCGCCTCGCTCGCGCGCACGAATCTAACACGGACTGGGCCTTGGTATTACCGGGCCGAGTAAGTAATATTTTTGGCCCAATACTGTATCGTCAGGGACGAAACCTGAACGACGTCAAATTAATACAAGGACCATCCAAAAAAATCATTCGAACGTGAGGTTCATTGAGATTTGTTTAAAAAAAATAAAACGTGAGGTTCATTACATGTTTCACTAATTCCGCCCTGTCTTTACGGTAGTGAGGCTGTCAAACAGTTGTACAATATTTCATTCAGAAACCAAAAACAAAGGAAACTCCTACTGAATCTAGACTAGGCTAGTATGAAAATCATCTCCAGATGCAGTTGCACCTTCTTCTTTTCCATCCTCTTATGGAGCGCGTTTACACAACACCTTGGTCACGGTGACAGAGTTGTATGGCAAAGGCTTTCACGCGAAGGGGCGTTGTGCATTGGAATTCCCTGCTCCCTCCTTGTGGTCATTTTCTTGGTGGAAAGCAGCATGAATAAAATTCTCAATTTTCATCTTTGCCTGCGGAGGAACTCCCTCATTTCAGGGTGGAATTCCCCTCGTACAATCAGTCTCATTCTCTTCGAGTCCTCCCACAGCAAGTATCCGCTATCTCTTGCATGATCACAGCACTGTTCAAATAATTCCTGGACAAGGAAGCAAGAGTAAACATGTAGATGTTTCATGTTATTATGAGAAATTCATGAAACGGCACAATAAGCAAGTCACGAAAGGTTCAATTAACATCGTGTTTACCATGTTACCTTGCTAGGAAAATCTTCGTATAAATGTGAAAGGGTCATCTCAACCCTGTTACGGTCAGTTTCCCATAACCTTATCTGCACAAAGGAATTTTCAAAATCCTATATATATATATATACACTGCAAGTATAGCGGTCACTAGTCTGCCGGAAGGGAACGATTGCTTTTTACCTGATCTGCCACATTCTCTGGGACAGTAGGTACCTTGTCAGCAACACGAGGGTGAGCATTTTGCTGAAGAAATGAAATTATCTGGAAAAACCAAAGAGACAATCGGTGTTAAAACAAGATAAAAGCTAGACCAGAAAAAAATGTACACTTGTTTTTACTAGAAATGATACCTGTTCAGCAGTGATTCCATTGTCAAAAGCACCGTATATACTTTCTTTTGTAATAGCTCCCGCAATGAGGTTTGGAAGTTGATACTCCACCCTGAAAAGATAGACAAGCCAACAAGTACCTTTCCAGAATAAATGAGTGGACAAAGATTGGAAGATCAACAGTGCACAGGGTGAAATACAGAACCACAAGTAACCATTGAGCTAGTACACTCACTAATGAAGCCTTAAAAGATATCCTATTGGATACATTAAAAATCATCTTTCCAATTTAGTTTCTTATTCTGTAGTCTCTTCTCAATAAAAAAAACAAATCTATCTAGACATCTATAGAGCCATCCCATTCACTTGTGACAATAGCACAAGGTCGATTGATTGAGATGAGGGTGCTTAAAAGAGTTGAGGTACAAGATCGCTACAGATCCATAATTATAAAGGGCTTATCATCTCCAGGGATGCCTATAAACAGCAAATCTTATGGCTTTTTTAGGGTTAAATCTTATGGTTAACGGCTCCGTGCAGCTATAGTACTGGATTCCAGAAGGTGAAAAAACAAATTCCTGTGTGAAAGCTGACAGGTGACTAGTCTACTATAGGAATATCCAACTAACTGACGCATATCACAAGGCAATCAATATGGTTAAAAGTTAGGTAAAGATACTGTTAGGGAGAGTATAGTGCCCAAACAATTACGATTAGACAGGTACTTCGGCTTCTGCCTGTTTTTGAATGTGCAACATATGACAGAAAAAGACTCATCACAAGAAGACAAACAAAAGAATAGAAAGTCACAGAAGCTATAAAACAACAACAGCAGTAGCAACAACAAAGCCTTTGTTCCAAGTATGTTGAGCTAGACTAGATATGAAACCCAATAATTTTAATTATTTTTTAAATAAAAGTAAAAGAAAGAAGAGTAAACAAGGCACTAGTGAACTAAGGTTACTGCATATGAATTGTTGTTTTCATGCAGTCCTATCAAGAGTCAAATCTCTAAATACATTCCAATCACTTAAGTCTTGTTTTACCACCTCCTACCATGTCAACCTTGATCGTCCTCTGCCACTCCTAAATCCTAATATTTTCCCTACCATTTAGGGTCACACTGTCAACGGGTGCTTCTAGAGATCTCCGTTGGATATGTCCAAACAACATTAGTAAGTGTTGAACTAGCTTCTCTTCAGTCGGTGTCACCCCTATCCTATCATGTATTACCTCGTTTCTAGTTCGGTTTTTTTTTATTTGACCACACATTCACTGTAGCATGCACATGTCTGCGAGACTAGTGAAAAGAGAAATTTACGAGTCCACTCATCTGACATGTCATGTACCTTGAAAAGAGGCGCAGAATTTCACAATGCAATTTAGATGTAGAGTATGCATACATTCTAAAGTTTGTCTCCACAACCACAAAACCCTGCAACAACAAATCAGCATCATTTATTCAATGAAATATAGTTGATCATCATGATTCTTATATATACAGACCTCTTTGCTGGACGATGTATCTGACAAGCTTGCAGAGAGATTTGTGGCCAATTTGGTAGGTATGAACCAGCTGTCTTTCCTACCCTGCAGTTCATGCATCATCAGGACGATCAGGGGGCAAAAAAAATAATCAATATGTTTTCACCTGTTGTAGTTTGACTAATCCCAACTCTGCAAGATCTCTGATAGCAATTCTTTGTACATCAGTCAGAGTACTCAAGCTATAAGCCTGAAACATAAACAAGGCAGGCAGAATGACACAATGAAGTTTCAATTCTCAACCAATGTAGCAGTCAGCAAAGTTTGAAAAGCTAATAATAGACGCAGGGTAAATAATTATTAGTCTCCGCAGTCCTTTTACTTCTTTCAAACATCATGCATATGATGTTTTCTAGTGTATTTTATATCAGGCATTAACCTTGATATCCCTATCCTGTTCAATAGCATGGAATGAGTCCAACTTCATCAAGTTGCTTCTTATCGTAAGCAATATGGTTTACATCACCAATTGACAGAACCACAAATTTGTCCACAGACTAGATATGAGTACACTTACTTTTCAAATCGTTGTACCATAGAACCAAAACACATGGTGTTCTGGGAGTAAGATCCCATTTTTTATGAACACAAACAAAAATGCACAATTACTTACTTTTCACCGGTTTTCTTGCTGATATTTAACGCTTTTTCTCGAACACAATACTTAACATGATATACTAAAAATGTTATACTTACCGCTCCCAATGTATGGAAACTAAGTTCTAAGAGAAATGATATCAATTCTGTAGGGTCCACTCCACGTTCCTATTCAATAACATGAAATAGTCATTACAAAAATCTATTATGCAAATCGAAAGAATTCTGAGAAAATATGCCACAAGTACCTCTGCTGATGAAATGTATTCTCGCATGATGTACCAAAGCTGTGCATTTGTCTCCATCAGCTGGTTACATTAGACAAAAAAAAATCAACAAAGGAATGAAGGAAACCTGTCAAGTATTAAGATTAACAAAGAGCTGGGCACCCACGAGAAATTGGAAGCCATTCTCAGTTAACTTTGGAGTTTCACCATCCCTGAAAATATAGCAAATCAGGGATTCGTGTTTCTGCAGCTATAATGATATATCTTGTAGATCCACTGAATCATACATAAATAGTAAAACTGAAATGCACATAGCATAAAATGGCATCTCTACAACTACATTCAAATGTTCCACTTGAGAATGGTGATGTCACACATGATTTACTCAGTAAAATCATGCTGCAAAGGCAGAATTGATTGATTTAACCAAATGTTGTAACCACAAAATAGAACATAACTGTACCAAACCAAAATCAAATTCATGTCAACAACATATCAACTTGAATTTGCTAATAAAAAAATTAGTATGATTTTATTGCTAGGTTCAATTGTAGACAATAGTGCTGTATATATTATCTAATAACTGTACCCAACAACAGGCTTCAGCAATTTGTCCATTATTTATTCTTTCAAGAAATGTATTTCGGTTGCCACAATTTAGTCATGTTAACTGTCAAAGCAAGGCAACTGATGGAACCTTGAACTCAGAAGACCTCGCTGGAATGTCTTCATCATGGATGTGCTGAAAGCAGTCCCTTTTTCGACTTGAGATGAGTTGATCAATTGTAGCAAGAAGCGCTAGTTTACGTATAAAAAAAACATATTTCAATAAGGTAAAAGAAAGAAAACTTTCAAATGCTATACGTCATAACAGTGGGATCCAATGACATAAAATTAAGAAAACTTTGAAATTCTGAGTTATGTTTGTCATCCTAACCTCCCATTGTTCAAGAGCATAGTCTTCTAGTTCTGATACTGTAGGCAATCTACCAGTGATGCTTGGTGGTAACGGTGTCCTTGGCAAACTTCCACTGCAATAGAAGTGGAACGATCAACTAGCTAATATGCTCCAAAAGTATTACTTACAGAAAATGGGAATTAACAGTATTACTAGCTTAAGGTATTTGCTTAGTTTCTTTACAATATACAGAAGCACTTGCGTACAATAATTGTCTTGACATGCACAAAGAAGTCAACTTAATTTACACTTCCTGAATGCAAGCATAACAGTTTTGTGAATTTTTCAAGCACAAACACCACATGAAGCCTTTTTTTCATTCATTACCATTCAATATAAACAAGGAACATCTTGAATTCATATGGAAGCATTAATTATTTGACAGTATTATTTATTTGACAGTTTTATGAATGCTTAGAGCTACGTGATAGTACTGACAAAGAAGTAACTTAAATGAAATTTGAGAAAGAGCATGCCAGATTTTGTAAAAGATAAGAAAATGGTTGAGAAAATCTTACCCGTCAACCAAATAATTCTGCATGTTGCCCTGGAACTTCTGGTTCATCTTGTAGCTCACCTCCTTTCGTCTACATACAAAGAAAACCACGTGATTTGGAGAGTATTTAATGGTGCACCAGCAATGACAATGTACATGCAAGTAGCACCAACATACGACTAACGTCAAGACTCGCACCTACAAGAATGTTGAGGACATGTTTTGATTTGATCAGGAATAAATCTCAGTTGATGATGTTGTTACAAAAAAAATTGTTCTGTAAGTAATTATATAGCGAGTAGACTCACTGATTGGTATCCAAGGGAAGCCATTTTACCACTACAGAGGTTACAATATTTTGAAATAAATATACACGAGATAAAAGCATGTTACACTTTGATCACTGTCCTGTTGCATGTATGAGACGGGCAGTGTTAAGCAGGTTCTGTCCAAGCAGAAAATTAGCTAACATAAGTAAAAAAGCATTACTAGAAAGTCCCAATGGTGTATTACTATGATTCATCATCACAAATCCTGGCTTTTCTACCTTATAAACGAAACATGTGCATGTCTTCAAAGTAATGCTACCAAGCCACCACCATACAGATATTTAAGTCCACCATTCTTCCCATCGTAACAAATGTGACATTCATAAAAGAATATCCAACCAAACTAAACAGTTCACATATTCATACCTATAGAGTTGAATGCTCAATAGTCCTAATCATAATCAGTTCACATGTGTAAGATGTGTGTGTCCAGTGTGTTATGGGAAAAACAAGATGGCAATTTAACGACAATATCCAGTAATGTTCATGATGGCCACTGTGACAATACTTGCTAGGATCACTGCGATTTTCACCTCACAAGCTTGAAAAAAAAAAGATAACTACATGAGGGATGTGTTGTTACTTGACACCTACACTCCTACAGTGAAGCATGCTTCCATGCATTCAGGCTTAATCTACTGGTACTGGAAAAGAAAAGGTTATCAGTACAAGCATGTGAACACAGTAATGAACCACTTGAGTGGATTACTGATTCCATAACCTCCCCTGGGACCGAACAGAAACACTTTCTTTGCAGCATTAGTTAGAATCCATAAAACAGGAGTTTCGCATATATGCAGAATAAGGACAAAATACATGTTATTCACAGCACTAATGCAAAGGTGGAACATTCATCGCTGCTGTGACCTCCGAGTTCAAATGGATTCGCTAACCATTAATAATTGGTCAGCTCATTCAAGCTACAAATTACAAAATCCCTATGTCCAATATAATTGATTATATGTTACCTATCACGCACTTCAACAAAGATCCTGAGTTGGAGCAGCCTATCAATGGCAACCTTGTGTTTGGCGACATATTCATCGCGAACCCACTCCTCCATAGCTGCAGCAGCTACCGGTGTTGACACGTACAGCATCTGCAGCACATACTTCTTCGCCAGCGGTGGGAGCGATCTGCGAGATAACAGAAACATCACGAGGGCAGCACTAAGAAACCCTCGCTGCACTGCGCTGTACAAGATGCGGGCATTGGACCTGAGTACAGCCTCGCAGATGAAGGCAGAGTCATAGAGCATGTCGAGCTTGGAGGCAGGCAGCGCAGCCACCATGTCCATGAAGTTCCGTGCTACCACCATTACCTGTGGCATCTTCGAAGCACCTGTGGGGAACAGAAAGGACGCGCACTAAACATTGCCTGAATTCGCGCTCCAGTGGAAATAAGCCCCCGGATTGAAACTATTCAACGCAATGGGCATACTGGATCAAGCGGTGCCTAGCTAGGGCCTCATCAGTTTCAGCTGGTGGCTCACCTGCCGGTCGCTGGGACCACGATTGCTGTGTGTCCCCTCGCCGCCGCCGCCGCCGCCTCTCTCCGCTTCGCGTTTCGACGCTCGCCGCAGCCGAAAGCCCGCCAACACCCACTCCCTACCCGGATCGACGGAGCGCCACCCGCCTCGAGCCGTCAGGGCGTGCCCCCTCCCGGACCTCTTTGTCCTCAGCGTCTGGCAGCGGCACTTGGAGCGGACGCGCGCTGCAGGGCGAGGTCGGGAGCGGAACTATGGCCGGCGCGAGCGGAAGGGGAGAGCCAGCGGCTCCGAAGTCGGGAGGGTCGGTGTCCAACCTCCCGACCACCACGGAGAAGGGGACCGCCTCCGGCGCGGACCCCGGCCTCAGAGACCGTAAGCGCGGGTCGGAGGCGGCGAGACGGCGGTGGGGCGTCGCGTCGGGGGGCGGCGGTGGAAGTGGCGACGAGAGCATCGTGGCCACGGAGCCAGATTAATGGGCCGTGGAGAGTTTGCTTCAGCCCATTGATCTGGCTCCGTGGGCCTAAACTCCCTCAGTCGCGATCCCAACCCCAAATTGGATTGCGGTCCAATTTCAGGGCCAAGATGACGTAATGCAGCCCAGCGCCATTGTGTTGGATCTTTAGAATCCTGAGAGACAACTTTGTGCACTGCTAGCCCACTAGCGACAAGCTCGAGAATGTGGACTTTCTATCACCCTCTCTCAGCTTAGGAATCAGGAAGTGGCCCCAATGACAGCCACATCCTCTAGGAGACAAGGAACATCTCCTCTGCACGAACCAATACGCCAGGCGTCACTCTCAGCTGGAAACAATGGTGAGCAAGAGAGATCATCATACACAGCTCGAGTTACAATGGTGAGCACCACCTTGCTATCCGGCTCCATGCAAATGCCATTACATTCCTCTGCTCTTTCAACATCAATCTCAGTCAGAGACCTGCCTCTTGCTCCCATCCCATCCTCGTCTTTCTGCCTGTACCTCTCTGTGCAGATGGCCTCCTGCAGGCATCGACGTCGCTGATCCCCTCCCCTCGTGCGCCGTAGATTAACAACGAAGCGTGTCACTGACGCGGCGGGCGACGTGCGGTCTCCTCTTCCTCTTTTCTTTCTTCTGACGAAGAGAGAGAGAGAGAGAGAAAAAAACTAAACGTACGGGACGGGTGACGTGTTCGCTGCCGTGACGCCGCGTGGCGGCCTGCCTAATCCCTATCCATGCCACCGGAGCTGTGGTCCGGAGGTGTCACCAAACTGACGGCGGACGAACCCCTAGTACCCTCCATGGCGGGCGGAGCCGAGCGGAGCGGAGCAGCGCAGCTGTTTGAGCCGGTTCTGCTCACCGCCGGTCATCGTACCTCTAGTCACCAAGGGAAAAAGCGGCAAACCACCGTACACCGGGCAGGTGAGAGGTGAGTCCACCCACCGGATGTGATCAGCTCGGCAACCGGTATTACGCGTGGTGATCTTATCCGTTCCGCCCATCCCTCCTCCTCCTCCTCCTCCTCCTCTCTTGCTGCACTGCACTGCACTGCACTGCACGGACCTGCAGATAACGATATAAAAGGCCCCGCCCCGGTGCCTCTCGATGAATCCCACACTCCCGCTCCATTCAATTCCGATCATCCGAGACGACGCACCCATCTCTCCCCAGTCGACGACGACAAGATGCTCGCCATCTTCCAGAAGCAGGTGGCGCACGCGCCCCAGGAGCTGAACAGCCCCCGGGCCGGCGCCGCCAAGCCTAAGAACCCCGACGAGATCCTCAGGGACTTCCACCCGGCCGACGCCTTCTCCACGTCCTTTGGAGGTGGCGCCAAGCTCGCCTGCGCTCGACCAGGCCCAGCCGCCGCCGGATACCATCATCAGAGGTAGGAGTAACTTATATTAATAAAACTGATTCGAAGGATGCATGATGTGATGGACGGATGGATCGAACGATCTGCAGGATGTTCTGCGCCCTGGACGACATCTTCTGCGTGTTCCTGGGGAGGCTGGACAACCTGAGCAGCCTGATCCGGCAGTACGGGCTGTGCCCCCGGTCCACCACCGAGGCGCTGCTGGTCATCGAGGCCTACCGCACCCTGCGCGACCGCGGGCCCTACCCCGCCGACCAGGTCGTCAAGGACCTCGCCGGCTCCTTCGCCTTCGTCGTCTTCGACGACAAGTCCCGCTCCGTGTTCGCCGCGCTGAGCGCCGACGGCGGCGTGCCGCTCTTCTGGGGCGTCGCGGCGGACGGCTCGGTGGTCATCTGCGACGACCGCGACGTGGTCAAGCGCGGCTGCGGCAAGTCGTACGCGCCCTTCCCCGTGGGCTGCATGTTCCACAGCGAGGGCGGGCTCAAGAGCTTCGAGCACCCCATGAACAGGCTCAAGGCCATGCCCAGGGTCGACAGCGAGGGCGTCATGTGCGGCGCGACCTTCAAGGTCGACACCTTCACCAAGATCACCTCCATGCCGCGCGTCGGGAGCGCAGCGAACTGGGCCGCAGCATGGGACGAAGCCATCTAAAGCTACATCATCGCGCACGTAGTACTTGTCCACAACCAACCAACCAAGCTTTATCTCTTTCTCTTTTCCCTTTCCCTTTACCTTTCCCTCCAGATCAATCAATTTGGGCTTTACCTTACCTTTTGTTCCCATCCTACTAGTAGTAGTAGTAGCAGCTGCATTGTAAATTCTCCCTGATTCCATGATCAATAACAAGAATCTTCCTCTCGCCTTGCTTTACATCACGAGTACCATTTCTTGTTTTTTTTGCAGTATTCAGATTACTGTTACTTATTTTGAAAGAGAGAGAGAGAGAGAGGGGAGGTTACTGTTACTAGGGCCACTGAAACAGCGGGTACCGCCGCTGTCGAGCACTTCGCGCGGCCCATGCAGCCGATCGTGGACCCGGACCACTTCTTGTGTCAATTCGAGGCCCAAAACCACCCGACGCGGGAGAGAGCCCATTGCTTCTCTTCTCTTCTCTTTGCCCTTCTTCTGATTTGAAGAATCCTTTTGAGTTGTTGACTGCTACTGCAGCTGCAGTAGAGGTCGACCAAACTCGAGTTGATCATTTGTTAAGGAGAGAACCCAAGACGATGGCGGCAACAGAGCCGAGTACAACAAGAACTGAGCTCCATCCCGGGTAGCTCGACGAGGAGACCCGCCCTTTCCTCCTCCCCTTCCCGGCTGCTACCGCTCGCCTTCCAACCTTGTTGAATTGATTGGCTGTTGCGTTGAAGCAGATAACCGTATCTTGGTGTATGAATATCTCCAAAACAGCAGCCTCGACCGTGCACTGTTGGGTATGACTATTCCGTAGACTGCATCGTAGTATCAATTCGGATGCCTTATCGACAGTTTGCCTTGCGCTTCTGCAGGGTCTAACAGCGAACCTGCTAAC
Organism: Neostapfia colusana; assembly: GCA_030760725.1. Taxonomy (NCBI): domain Eukaryota; kingdom Viridiplantae; phylum Streptophyta; class Magnoliopsida; order Poales; family Poaceae; genus Neostapfia; species Neostapfia colusana. Next base: position 596,284 of record JASWHV010000017.1, read on the forward strand.
TTCACTTGGAACATGAGATCTGCTATCTGCATTGGAGTCGCAAGAGGTCTCGCGTACCTGCATGAAGAAACTGCGTCCCCGATTGAACATCGAGACATCAAGGCCTGGAGATGAAGTCATCAGGTACATCAAGGTTGCCCTCTTCTGCGTACAGGCCGCGGCGAGGCGCCGGCCGTCGATGCGGCAGGTCCTCACAACGCTGTCCGGATCAGCGAGAGCGAGCTTACAGCGCCAGGGTACATCCACGACTACAACACCACGATGTCCAAGGCGACCGCCTCCAGCAATTCAAGGTTAAGGAACTCGGGTTCAGACGATTCGAACGTGTTTAGCACGGCGGTTCCACCGACCACGTCTGCGATGAGCCCAAGGTGAAGCAGTGTCGGCGGTTCAGTTGATGTTAACAGTTCACCTTGTCAGGGTGACGGAACCTGACGGTATAGAGTGCTCTGTTTGTTTCTCTTTTCTTCTGCAGGATTACGCCGCAACTAGAACTTTAAATATAAATTAGTGATTCATGCCAGATCAATGCAGGATTACAGCAATAACAGTATGCCATCCATCATCCAATTAAAAGTTAATCTCTGAGTCTTTGAACTTAAAGATCACAAAGCATCCAGCTAAGCTAACTGGGCGATAAGACGTTGAAAAAGAGAGAACAAGCGATGTTTGCTACTAATATGGATGTTCTGGGCTGATATAAAGCCATCCATCCTAGTGCAGATCACTACAGGAGAGACAAATCCGGCAAATCAGAAATGAAGTGTGTTCCCATCTACGCGCAGTCAAGCTTCTTCGGTTTCTGTGAAGTTACCCTTTTAAATCACTTGGGTGCTGCCGGCTGCTCTTTCTCTGCCTCTGCAGGGCCATTCGCAGGTGTTTGTTTGCTCTCTGAGGGCTTCTTGGAGCCGTTTGCAGCACCGCCATCTTTTGAGCCCTCCTTCGTCCCATCCTTGGCGCCTTCTTTAGCAGCAGGTCCTGGTGGAGGTTGCAGCATGTGTGGCGGTGGAGCATGCTTCAGCTTCACCAAAATCTGGCGCATCCGTGAGAGGTCGGTGGGCTTGCCAGGCTTAGGACCCTGGATAACTGTGATGGATGGCTTCTTGTCCTTGTCTTTCTTTCCCCGCTTCTCAATGGTGGCTATTTCATGTGGGATGAGCTCTGAAATTGATTTCCAGTACTGCTTGTCTGCATTAGCATGGAATTTCTCCTGGCTGGCTATGAAAATCTGCAGATTTCCACAAAGCATTTAGTAAACATAGGCAAAAAAAAAATAGTAATGCAAAGTTGCAAACGTGCTCTGCGTACCTTCTCCCTTTCTCTGTTGTTGACCATATTAGCGGCACAGTTCTGAATCCTCTTCTCAAAGAAAGCTTTCTTGAATTCTTCAGCTTCAGCAAGTATTTGAGCACGCAGCTCCTTCTCCTTCCGTTCTTTTTCCTCAAGTTCCAAAGCATTTTTCCTGAAACCATAGGTGTCATAAACATGAAGGAAAGAAAGTAACAAAGTTGTTAAATTCAAAGACCAGCACAATAGCTAGCAATCAGAATTCTGCACAAAGGCAATCTGTAAAATAGTTGATCAGGATTTATGTGAAGAGCCAGATGCTAAAAACAGTGACAAAACTTGGTACCGTAAATACAATATCCAGACGGACAGGACCATATCATGCGCTCCGTGAATAATGGAACAACAGATTCACGTATTCTAGAACTGCTAATCTGACAATAACAAAGAAAATTCACTCGAGGAGATTGGCACACAGACACACCAAATCCTAAAACAGAGGAACTAAAGTCGTATAGAAAGACAACTCAAGTACTAAAATAAAATGCACATTCTTCAACTTTCAAGAGAACAATGAATGACAAATGGTCACCCAGGAAAGGGGGGGGGGGGGGGTGGACGGCTTTAATCCTGCCAGCAAGCCTTTAGTCCTTGATCCTGCCAGCAAACCTTTAGTGAACTTACTCCACAACTGTTTACCATGAAGCTATTCCTTAATCTATGCTCATGAACTTATAAAGTAAAGCATCAGATGTATAATGAGGACGCAAGTATCAAATAAAGTAAATATGGGACATCACGTGGTCAGGACTGGGAGCAACACAACTAGAGCATCTAACTGGAGGTAGATAAGTAGTACTGGAAGATCTCTGATGGCAGTTTAATGTTTCATGCCCATGATGATATGAATCGAAATTCACACTAAACAGGTGGAGCAAATATAAAAGCACATTTTTCCTCTGTTGAAAATTAACGTTGCGCTTACTCCTAGTGCCTATGAATTGCTGAAGTAGCACTAATTCGGCGAAGCAGCACGACGGAGTTTCAGATCTAACTCGAAGCGGGGGAACCCTAGCTCACACGCAAGCAAGTAAACCGGCGCGAAACTGCATCAAAACGCTGAACGGATGGGGGAAATGGTGCTCACCTCCTCCACTCACGGAGCAGGATCCCCTCCTCCCGCATGTCGCTCGGCGGCGGCAGGATAGGGCCGCCATCGCCGCCGTTGGGCTCGAGCTCGGGGGAGAAGGGGGAGGGCGAGTACCCCCCGGAGACGTGGCGGATCGGGACCCCGTGGCCCTCCACGTCGATCTCCTCCTCCACCTCCTCCTCGACGCCCCCCTCGGCGAAGGAGGCGTAACCGCCGTACCCCCCGGCGGCGTCGCTGCCTGCCGCCGGCGCGGTGGAGTCGGGACCGTAGTCGTCGGCGTCGAAGGGGTGGGAGGTGGTGCGCGGGAGCTCGTCGGCGCCGTCGTCGGCGAAGAAGGAGGCCATGGTTGGGGGGGAGGTTTTGGCCGGCGCGGCGCTTGTGGCCTCGACTGCTCGCGTTGTTGGCTTTTGGTGGTGCGTGCGCGTGACGTGTGTAGATCCGGGGGATGGGTGCGCTTTGCTTCTTGGCTTGCTACTGTATGTTTTTTAAAAAAAAAAAGATATCTGTTTGCTTTGGTCGGCTAAGAAAATTGATAGGTAGGCCATGGCCCATGGGCTTAAAATATGGGCTCGACGCGGTGTCGTGGTTAGGATTGAGCCCAATAAGCCTCATTCGTGCGCGTGCATTTTCTGTTTGTTTTTTCTCCCATGGTGTATGTACCAAAGAGAAGAGTCAAAGACTACTACACTTTTTTTTAGCTGTAAAACCGAAGACTGTATTTGGCCCCGCGACAGCTCAAGATTCAAAAAAGGCAAAAACCCAAAGCAGCAAACCCACGCTACTAATCCCCAACAATGGATGGTTCATGGTCAGCTCCAAGCTTGGTACTGTTCTCTCGCGTGCACCAGACGCTCCACGTCGCCGAGCTCCACCTCGCCGGACGTCACGCCATCGCCACCGAACAGCGTCTGTATCTGCTCCAGCGTCCTGCCGCTCGTCTCCGGCACGAGCAGGTGCACGAACGCCACGGACAGCGCCGAGACGGCCGCGAAGCCGGTGAACGCGCCCGCCGCGGACACGGCGTCGCAGATGGACAGGAACGACATGGCGACGGCGCCGCTGGTCATCCGGTTCAAGGCGAAGCCCACCCCCACGGCCTGCGCGCGCAGCCGCAGAGGGAAGATCTCCGAGCTCAGCACCATGTTGATGGGCCCGATCCCCACCGAGAAGAAGGCCACGAAGCCGCACACCGTCAGGACGGCCAGCCCGACCGCCGCGCCCCGCGGCAGCGCGCCGCGGCCGAGCAGGGAGAGCGTCGCGGCCAGCACGGCCAGGCACGCCGTGATGCCGATCGTGCTGACGTACAGGAGCGGCTTCCGCCCGACGCGGTCCACCAGGACGACGGCGACCACGATGAACGCCGTCTTGGTCAGCCCCACCGCGACGGTGGCGGCGAGGACCTGCCGCTCCGTCGTGATGCCCGCGTCCCGGAAGATGGTCGGGCTGTAGTACACCAGCGCGTCGATGCCGGTCGCCTGCTGGAACACCTGGACGCCCACCCCGGTGATCAGCATCCGGCGGATCACCGGTGACGGCCGAAGCAGCTCCCGCCACGCCGCCTTGCCGGAACCGGCGACGCGCGCGGCCTCCTCGATCTCGGCGAGCCTTTCCTGTGCCTCCTCCTCGCTGTCCGTGACCTTGACCAGCACGGCACGCGCCTCGCCGGCCCGGTTCTGCATCACCAGCCACCGCGGCGACTCCGGGATCGCCGTCAGCACGAACGCGACGGAGATGGAGGGGAGGATGCCGGCGGCGAGCATCACGCGCCAGCTGATGTGGTCCGGCAGGCCCGCGAAGATGAGGTTGGACACGTAGCCCAAAAGGATGCCGAGGCTGATGAAGACCTCGGGCAAGGACGCCATGGAGCCCCGCAGCGACGCCGGGGTGATCTCCGAGATGTACACCGGCGCGACCATGATGCCGACGCCGATGCCGATGCCGGCCAGCAGCCGGCCGGCCATGAGCACCGTGAAGGAAGGCGCGAACGTCATGACGGCCGCCCCGGCCTGGAACACGGCGGCGGCGAGGCCAATCGTCCATTTGCGGCCGACGACGTCCGAGGTCCGCCCGGCGGCGATGCTGCCGAGGAGGGAGATGAAGCTGAGGCATCCGACGAGCACTTCTTGCTGCACCTCGGTGATGTGCAGGTCCTTCTGGATGAAGATGATGCAGCCGCTCATCACACCCACGTCTGGCCACATCAATTCAGAAATCTGTTACTTACAGAACGAATTCGAGCAGACTGCGGTGCGCTCCATTTTTTTTCAAACACCTCATGCCATTCATCGACGATCCCAATACGTATTAACCAAAAATGTCAACAATTATGATTAAACAGTTGATCCGCAGTTTACAGAAAAGCAAAGACCCCGTTTCCAGCAAAAGTCAACAGCAGTAAGAAGCCGTGTATTGTTTTCGAAAGCTCGTACGAAGCCGTGTATGAACTGAAGCCAAAACTCACCATAGCCGAGCAGGACATGGTTGAGAGAAGCGAAGACCGAGCAGGCAAAGACGAATCTCCTGCTGCTGCTGCTGCTGCCGCGAACACGAACGCCGCCACTGTTGTTTCCTTCCTGGTCCTGCGGAAGCACGTCGTCCATGCGCGCGTACCTGCTCTTCCCCCTCAAGAAAGGCGGCAGGATGTCGCCGCCGTCCACCGCCTCCATGATGACCGTCTGGTACTCCTCAGCCTCTCTTCTCCTTCCTGCGCCTCAGATTGTGAATGGGAAGAGCGGTAATGGATCTGAGGAAAGAAGCAGGGAAAAGAGATGCAGGAGGACGGATTTGTTTAAGAGCAAGCAGGTGTTTTTATATGTTTCTGTGCTTTCAAGATCTGACGAATCCGCACAGGTTTTGTAATGGGAATTAACCCTACTGTCTCGGAATTTCGTGGCTATTGATGAATTGGGAAGCACTGCAGAAGTAGGATATTTGGTATAGCAGTATAAGAAAAATTATAAATTATATCTATTAAATTCATATCTAAAAGATATAAACATTAAGTGAAAGAGCTTCTATTTCCATTCGATAGAAAATTTGACTCTTCTGAAAAACCGTGTCGCTGTGATCACAAAGCGTGTTTGTAGCATACTCCCTCCGTTTCACACTGTGATCACAAAGCGTGTTTGTAGCAATATTCCCTCTGTTTCATATTAATCGACGCTGGTTAGTTCAAATTAATATGAAACGGAGGGAGTACGAAATATGAATGCTAAAATCATGAAGTGTATCTGTATCCTACTTATGCTTCCAGTGTCCACTTCACACCAGAGAGCAAAACGATCATTCACATTCCTTGGCACCATCGAAAAGTAATCGGGTGAAGTGAATCTGAATCCGTCACTTACTACCCTCCCCTGTGTGCTAGCTTGATGAGTCGTCTCGTACGGTATTGCAGGACGACGACATCAACTGGAAGTTGCATCTTTGCCTTCCGTCTGAGAGACGCCCGTGCCACGGCATCAGCAGGTGCGGAGCAGGCCGGGCTGAAGAAGCATCAAGCGCCGGTGACCATGGCGCGTCCTCACCCCTTCTGCACGAGTTGCACCACGTCGCCGAGCTCCAGCTCGCCGTACTTCCCGGCGTTGGTGACGCCGGCGGCAGCCTCAATCTCGGCAAGCCTCTCTTTTGCCTCGTCGTCGCTGTTACTGACCTTGAGAAGCACGGCGTGCGCCTCGTCTGCTCTGTTCTGCATTACGAGCCACCGCGGCAACTCCGGGATCACGAGCAGCGCGAAGGCGATGAACACGGACGGGAGGATGCCGACGGCCAGCATGACGCGCCAGTTGATGTGGTCGGAGAGGCCGGAGAAGGCGTAGTTGGAGATGTAGCCCAGGAGGATCCCGAGGTTGATGAAGATCTCCGGGAAGGAGGTGAGCGAGCCCCTGGACGCGGCGGGGGGAGATCTCCGCAATGTACACCGGCGCGATCATCAGGCCGAACCAGAGGCCGACGCCGGCCAGCAGCCGGCCGATCATCAGCACCCGGAACGAAGGAGCGAATGTCATGACGGCCGCGCCGGCGCGGAAGACGGCGGCAGCGAAGCCGATGGTCCTCTTCCTGCCGACGGCATCCCATGTCCTTCCCCCGGCGAGGCTGCCGAGGAGAGAGATGAAGCTGAGGCACCCGATGGACATCAAAATCGAACCAGAAATTGTTTGACCACACTTATAAGCTGGTGAGTTGCACCTACCCTACCTTGTGTGAAACAACATAGTGATGTCAACTCAGTGCATTCCCTATAGCCAATCTATAATGGGTGCAAATTAAGCTGATTGATTGTGTATTTCAATTGAAGGGACTGAAGTAGAACACATTAAAAAAATCAAGATAAAAACACGGTAGGGGATTAAAAGTATTATGGACTGTACAATGTTATCAACTAATGCGCATTATAACATACATGAAACCACCAGCATCACCAGAGTCTTGCAGATCGTCACCAGGAGTAGCTCTTCTACGGTATAGTTCCATTTACAAAAATAAGTATCCCCTTTCTAATTATTTGACGCTGGTTAGTTCAAAAATAAGTATCTCTTCTTCATTCGTTGCTGGGCAAAACACTACACCCTCCCGACTGTTTTCATCTGTGAATTAGCATGGGTCAAAACAGTTACAGGGAAAACAATGTACTGTGCCACCGGCATAAACATAGTTTGATGACAACATAAGTCTCCTGCGTGTGAAGAAGAGAGTGAGGAAACTCGGTCTCACCGAAGATTACACTGAAGGACGTTGGGGGAGGAGCGGCGAGGAAATTGAGGCCCGTATAGACGACCATGGACAGCGTCACGGCCACGATTACGAACGATGGCACCGCTAACGCCCAATACCTAACGAGTGCACAACAAGCAAAAGAGCCTGAAATTAGCTTGCACGTTACATGTTTCGATCCGAACTTGGGTAATGTTGCCCGAGGCCATGCATTTCTGAGACGCAGTTTCGGTTCGGTTTGATTTGAAGAAAAAAAGAAATTGTGATGACCAAGTGTCCCCTCCAGTGCAGTAAAGAAGTGATACAGTGCGTGCTGTGAAGAACCAGCTGCTTGTGAAAATAGTACTCGTGCGTGTGACGATTCAGAAAGCGGAGTGGTCCGAAACCGATAACAAGAACAGAAAAGGAGGGCGAGAAGAGAAGAGAATCGAATACGTACTTGCTAGGGTAGTAGTAGGCGATGCCGACGGAGCGGAGCCACGGTTCGGGCGTGTACGCCCAGGCGAGATGTACGGCGGTGGCGATGACGGTGGCTTGTCCCTGGGCCGAACGGAAAATGGGCCTCCGTGACCGGGAAGTCCAGAGGGAGAGCATCTTTTTTCGAAAAGTAGGCCCGCTTCAAGGTTGCACGGTCTCGGCGGGAGCGGACCCACCTTCCCATGATCATTATTGGACACTGGGTGTTCATCTTTGACCGGGAACCGTCCCGATTATTGAACTAACTAATAGTCCTTGGACGCAAGAGGACACGGCAGGCCGGTGATGAATGCATGGAGAGGCGTGCATGTCGAGGAGGTAGCAGGCGTGCGCGTCCACGAGCAACGACGGGCCGACCGGTAGCTAGCTAGCTGATCATCTGCTGCTGCTGATTGGTCTCGCTTCTCGCCCTCCTCCTCCTCCTCCTCCTCCTTGTGTTAAGCGCAACTTGCTCGCGACGCCATGACCGGAATCGCCAGCTTGCTCAGGAGCACCACGCTCGTGCGGTGCGGTGCGGCCACGGTTCCGGTCGTCGTCCTCGGATACGTCGCCGTCAGCGCGATCACGTCCCCGCTGTCGTGGGGCCCGGTCTACGTCGGAAAGCCACCGACCAGGGGCCCCACGTCCCCGTCTTATCTGTCGGGCCCCGCCGTGACTCACCGCCCGTCGTCGTCTTCTTCTTCTTCCCCGTCCCCATCCCGATCGCCGCGGCCATTTGCAGTGGGATGGGTGGGTGGATGGATGGACGGTGCGCTCGCCTCGCACGTAGTAGTAGTACTACGCGATCGCTTGTTGCCGCTACTGTTGCGCGAGCTGGCGACTGCTAATGGCGGCGCAAGGCGCCAGGCTAGAGCACGCCACGGAATAATTGACGAGCCGTTGCCGCACGCGTCACACCGCACACTACCTAGCTAGGCATGGAGTATGCATCACGGTGTGGCTCGTGTGGAGAGGAAGAAGGCTGCACGGCCACGGAAGGTTAGCTAGCTAGCTTACTGTAAGCCGCGCGCAAGGAGATCGAGCACCCTGCTTTGCTGCGCGAGCCAGCCGGGGTCTCGTTTTTCCGGCGGCCGGCGCTCCCAGTCCGTATATAGGAGGAGGAGGAGGAACACATAGAACGGCCCAGCAGCAAGCCAGCAAGTGCGAGCTGAGTCGATCGAGAGACAGCCAACCAAAGTACCAAACCAACAGCGGCTACAAATAGGGGGGCGGCGGCTAACCCTCTCTGCTCCCGACCTTTTCGAGAGAGAGAGAGAGAGAGAGAGAGCTACTGTCTACTAGTGCTCAGTGAGATCACAGCGCCCTTCCGGCCGAAGAAAGAGAGAGAGAGAGAGCCAGACAAAGCTAGCTAGCTAGCTAGCTTGCGGCCGGCACGCGCTAGCTGGGCTGCTTTTAAGCAGATCGGCGACGTCCGTCCTCGGCATGCGCTGTCCTGCTCGTCCGGGAAATGGCGCCAGCTGCTTCGATCTCCGGCGCCGCCGCGGCTTCCAAGCGTCCAGCCGCTGAGCAGCTGCTAGCAGATTCCTCATCTGCTCTCCCGCAGGTCACCCATGGATCTAGCTACATACTACAGTACAAGTAATAAGCATGTCAAGAATTCTCGCATCGATCTGACGACCTGGTGTTGCAGGTTCTTCATGACGAGGCCGCGCGCAGCAAGACCCAGCAGCAGCTCGAGTGCCCGCGCTGCCGATCCACCAACACCAAGTTCTGCTACTACAACAACTACAGCACGGCGCAGCCGCGCCACTTCTGCCGCGCCTGCCGCCGCTACTGGACGCACGGCGGCACGCTGCGCGACGTCCCGGTCGGCGGCGCCACCCGCCGCGGAAAGCGCCGCAGGCTCTCCGACGAGTCGTCGTCGTCGCCGCAGCCGCAAACGACGACGCGGGACGCGTGCCCGCCGGACCTCTCCACCGCCTTCCCGTTCCTCAGCGACGGCAGCTACTACCTGCCGCAGCTCGACCTCGGCTTGTTTGCGCCGGCGGCGTTCCCGGACTTCTATGACGGGCTCGCGGCGCCATGGGACGACGGAACGGTTGGCGGCGTCACAGGCGGCGTGTGGGCCGACATCGCCGCCGGCCAGGACCTCAGCTGGCCACCGCCGAGCTACTGATCATACGGCGCGCAGCCGGGCCGGTTTTAGCAGTGCGGCCTCAGGTACGTAGCGTGCTTCCCAGTCATGGCAGTCGCTGAGCTTGGAATGTAAGCAGCTCAATTCTCCAATGATTTCACTGTTTCCATCTTCTCATCTTTACGAGTGAAGTGGTGATTATTATTTAGCTTCATCAGTGAATCATGCATGATCTGTAGGTCAGCAGGTGGAGGATATACGAAGCATCTGTGTATTGAGTTCGTATAAAGCATGTAACAACATGATGCTCGATATGCAGTAATCATTTACTCCCTCCATTTCGAATTATTTGACGTTGATTAGTTTAATTTTAAACTAGCCAGCGTCAAATAATTTAAAACAGAGGGTGTAACAAAATTAGATTCGTTTGAAGCATGTAATTAATAGGATGCTGCTCGATAGACCACGAAACGATAAACAACATTGGTTGCCCAAGCAACACATCAAGGTGCCCAAGAAAGAATGGATGTAAAAAACTGCAACACCAATCGTGATTGTGGAACATATCTTTGTGTAGTATAACTGTGTACCAGAAGTGTTAAAATATGAACAAATCAAGGTATTGGCTGTCAAACATACAATTAGACAAGGTTTCTATCAACGGACGATACACCGAAAATCAGTAAAACTGTTGACCTAAAGATACCTATACAGCTCCAAAAGAAGCAAAAAATTCTTCATAATCTCACACTAGCTTTACACTTGAACTGGGAAGCCAAAATTCTGGAACACCTTGATTAAGCCTCCCCGGCCAGCCGTGACAATCACCAAACCCCACGCTGACCGGCGCTGAACATCCATAGCTCCGATGCAAAGATCGGATGAGTGACCAGGACTGCTGTTGGCAGACGCCGATGAGTTTTCGTCAAGCAACGATGAGGATGCTCCATCTACCGGATGTTTGCTGGGAGATTTGCTTACAACTTCGCTAGCTGGGCTCCCGTCGCATCTATTATCAGCTGCATCCAAGTTTTGCCCATTCTTTTGTACAGCGATGTCACGGCCAGAGTTCAATGCACCATCTGAATCACTGTGCCTGCTGCTACGAGATCTAAACGAACCTCGGGCTTCAGCTCCGGGCCATGTGACAGCTACAGTCACATCATGGCAGTGGAAATGTTCGTATGAGTTGGTTACATCAATTGCACTCCTGCTTCTCCTCGGGCGGGAACTGTTCTCATGCCTCCACATGTAGATGTGAGAGTCTTCACTGGCACAGACTACATATTTACCGTTTGGGGCTATAGAAGCTGAGATTTGGCTACTGGTGTTGCGGAATCCTGGTGAAAAGATCAAACAGCAAGTAAATGCAAAGTCTTGACACTAGTATAGTACTAGCATATTACAGCTGACAAATACAAGGATTATATCACCCTAGAGGAAATCAGGTGAGCACAAACAGTGATTAGATGCGTAGGACAGGTTATTGCTGTTCTTAATATTTGAGGAAAACAATTCAGGTTACTGATCTGAAACATGAAGCATACAATTCAGGTTACTGATCTGAAATATGAATCATACAAGCATTACCTTTAAATTTGTGGACCAGTTCATCCCCATTGACAACACGGATTCTTGAATCTGCAGATGTAATGAGAACTTCCGAGGAGCTCCCTGGAGCAAACTGTTGCATGAAACACATAGTGAAAACTAAGCAAGAAGAGACACGATGGTCATATTGGAGGCATCAGATTAATGCATGCCTTCCAAAGTCCACAAACATCAAAGTTAAGAATGTGTCCTAACCATGAAAAACTGTAGGAGAAAAGAAAAGGTTTTATCAAGGAAATGCATGCTCTGTGCTATGTACCTGGAAGCCGGTTATCTTCTTCTGGCCAGACTTTTTTTTCCTGATTCTTAAATCTATCTGACTTTTGTACTGAAGCTTATTCTCTGGAATCATAAAAGCAATGTGTGAGTTCATAATATGTGAAAGTGGACCTCAAAAGGTTACTACAACTTTACTGGTGCCTAAAAGTATACATAATTTTTAACAGAGATTGAAAAAGACCATGAGTCAGTATGTGTGAGATCAAGTGTCATACCAGATGTATCAAATATATGACAGCTTCCCTTGTGGGTGCCCACTAGTGCAACCTTCAAATTCCATAGAGATATATTATATAAGACAATCTAGTTTTTGGTAAGAAGAAATATTTACTACATAGAAACTATTTCAACCTGTGCATCAGGGGAATAACAAGCAGCAGTAACCATCTCATGAAGATCATTCCAATCCTCAATTTTACGATCTTGGATATTCCAGATGCGAACTTTCTCATCCAGTGATCCACTAATGAAGAAGTTATCATTTATGGGATTGAACTGGATGCACGTTACTGCAACAAGGTTTGGATACAAATAAGCAAATCAATTGTCAGCTTAGTCTGGAGTCCAAACAAGTACTTACAGTGCAACAGGGGAAAAAATAGGGTATGCCCCTTTCTTTTAAATGAAAAGAGGAGACCATAACAAATGGATAGAACTTTATCCAGTGATCAAACTCACCGTAATCTGTATGTGAGAATGTTTTCAAACAGGTGCTGGTAATAATGTCCCAAAGTTTAACGGTCTTGTCCATGGAGGATGAGAGCAAGTGCTGAAGGAAAAAGAACCAGACAAACATTTAGTATGTCCAGACTACAAAACTTTCTGAAGTTTAAACTTGGCTTTTCCCTGTAAATCCAGTTTGTGCATAGATGTGTCAAACGAGTTTATCCTTTTTTCCAAGCAACCATTTGTGTGCATGTGTAATCCTTGTAAATATTTCAGATATTCTGATATTTTGACTTAGAATCGAGTATGACTTAATTTAATTATGTAGATTGCGGAACATGCATGCACCCGACTCATACTGGAAGGAACAGCAGTGTTGTTGAAAACCTATAATAAGTTTGAGAGGTAATAACATCAAGGCTTATGGTACTTTCAAGGTATACATGTTGTGTAACATATGACAATAAAAATAGGGGGAAACTTTGCAGACCAAGTTGCAAGTATACTGCATAAATGGATGTTAAAGAAAGCAAACAGAGGCCACGAATGGTTATACTCATTTTCCTGATTAAACACATAGCAGAAGATCACCCAAATCTCATCACCTGAATTATACTATCTATATTCTGAAAGTCGTTCAGCTAAACCACAGTCAACACTGCAAGAACTAACAAACGGAATCTATCCTAACTATAACTATGTAGGGTGTAGGCAAAACAGTGCAACGCATCCCAAGTTCCATACTATGTAGTCTAGGAAATGAGGAATAACTAATACTTTTCTTTATTGGACAAGGAAATGATACCATATTACAGGATAGCAATGGAGTCAATGGGCAAATTCAACAACAAACAGCACGGAAAAATCATTCAGTTTGGTGCAAAAACAGAGATTACTCCAACAGTGTGAAAACCTACATTGGACAACCAGGCCTACTGTTCTATTGATGATATGTGGCGTAACGCTACAAGATAACGTTAAATGATGCAACCTATGCCCAAATTCCCCGGACCCTGCGCAAGCGGGAGCTAAATGCACCGGGCTGCCCTTTCCTTTCTTTTGTGCCCAAATTCCCATGTTGATAAGTGACAAGTATGTCTTGTTTGCAACACTGTATACTAATTTGGTTTTTTGCATTTTTTTAATAATCATGGTCCTTCTAACCTTTAAACTCCACCTATGCTTTTCTAGGTATAGCCAGTCCCAAGCCCGGGTAAAGGAGGAGGGTTGTGATAGGCTTGGCGAGCCAGCATCAAAACCATCCATTTCCTATGGATATGAAACTCAATTTGGGTTTTATAGCTAGCCTACCTCAACGTGATTAGACAAAACCTTTGTTGTTGTTGTTGCATGGTCCTTCCAACCATATTAGACATTATGAAAAACAAACATTACTAAGTCCTTTCTGTCCTAAAGAGCAGGGCAGTACAATTATTGCCTAAGCTTTGTTAAAATGTATACCCAAAGCAATATAAAACGGTACGCTCAAGCAGCTGAACATTAAAATGAAGATCACAATTACACACCTGTGATTTGGACCATGACAGATCCAGAACGTCAGCGGCATGCCCCAGGAGTGAGCAAACTGGCTTATCTCTGAAATCAAAAAGACACTCAGGCACAACTAGATGATCAGAACCAACAGACTTCCGATTGCTCTGCTTCCTCGGCCTTCTCTTCTTCTCCATATAGCCTCCCTCACCGTCAGCACAAGTCAATGACAATGCTGCGATCTCCGGTGACCCATTCCCAACAACCGCAAAAAACGGGCTGCAGCCACCGCCATTCTCCTTTGTCACTGAACCTTCCCCGAGCAACTCACTCTTTCTCTCACCCTCAGACACCTCCCACACATGGATCACACGATCCTCCCCGGCAGTTGCAAGGTACCGTCCATCCAGGCTAAAGTCGATGCACCACACTGAGCCCGAGTGGGCGGCCAGTTCCTGCGTCATGAACAGGCCGGTGAGCTCCTTGCAAGCCTTGGCGTACTGGCGCACCCGGACCCTGCCCGCACTGCGCGAGCCAGAGCCATCAAGGCTGTCGTCGGTGGCGGAGCTGAGGCGCCGCGCATCCCTCTCCTTCTCCGTATCCCTGTCCTGCGTGCCGCGTCGGCCGTACGCGACAGTGCCGGCCAAGTGCCTGATGCCGCGCAGCCAGCCTCCAGGCTTCCTCCGGGGCTTGGACGCAGGGGCGGCGTGGTCGGAGGTGAGCGAGGACGTGGCGTTGGTTGCCCGGCGCATGAGCTCGGTGACGATAGGGGAGCGGCCAATGCAGAGCTCGAACTCCTGGAGGGTGAGCTGGCGGCCGGTGCCGACCTCCCGGACCACCTCGTCGTGCACCTCCCCGACCTCGAACTCCGTGCCGTCGTCGAGGTTCCGGATCCGGCATTGCTCCCCGCCACCGGCGCTGGGATTCCGCGCCAGCGGCGGCTTCCCGGGCCCAGCGGATCTGGGCTCCTCCTCCTCCGCCGCCGGCCGGGGCGGAGGCGAGGACGGCGGAGGAGTTGATAAAGGGGGTCGCGAACGCGGGGAGGCAGGCGGCGGGGGCTCGGGGGAGAGGCCGAGGCGCTGGAGCAGGACGCGGCGGCGCTCCTCGACGGAGGTGGGCTCGGAGATCCAGACGTCGTAAGCGGAGGCGTGCGGCGGGTTGTGGTGGCGGCCGCGGCGGCGGCGGAGGTCGGCGTCGTCGTCGGAGGCGGAGGTGGATGAGCAGGAGGAGGAGAGGATCCGATCCAGCGACTCGTAGAACTCCTCTTCGTCGTCTTGCTCCTCCTCCTGCTGCTGCTGCTGCTCCGCGTCCTCGCCCGCCGCCGCGGTGGGATCCAGGGCCGCCTCCGGCATCGCGGCTGCTGGCTTTCCGCCGACGAGCGGGGGGGTGGCGCCCCCGCCCCCAAACGGCGATTTATACGGGAGGTTTTGGTTTGACCGACGTTGTGTGTTTTGTGCGTGCTGATTGTTACTGCTGCTGCTGCGTCTGCTGCGTGCGTTTTGGGGGTGTCCGCCGCCGTTTGGACTCGGCCAACTGTGAAGAGGAGCAGCAAACGGAGCACGCAGCGAGGAGGAGCAAACGCGGCAATGATTGATTGGCAGGGCAGGGCAGGGGTGGTGGTGGTGCCGAGGCTTTACGTGCGAGCAGGCAGCACGACCAACGCCGCGTTGCCTCGCTCTTCGCATCAGGAAGGTCAAATCTATCTTTAGTCGAATTTTTTTATATATAAATTTAAACAATTTGAACGGCGTAACATTTATATTCCTAGATTTACAGTGGTTTTTTTAGAACAGCTGTGTTGAAGCGATTGATGATGGCGGGCACGTTGATCGTCAACCGGTAAAGGTAACAACAGTTGGTGAATGGAAATGGCGTGGAGGAGTCGGAGGCACGTCGCGATGGTTTTTTGTTTTTGTTTTTTTTTTAAGCTGGTCGATGACGACTGACTGAGCTGCTTCACCCGCTTAATTAATCACCGTACATCTGCTGCCATGGTAGCCGGGCCCGGGAAGGCAGATGGCGTCTGCGCTGCAGTAGTAGCTGGTAGTATGCGTCCAGTGAGGCGCAGGCAGAACGGAGACGCTCGCCGGGTAGCTGACACGGACGCACGTACTAGTGCGGTGATCCCTTCAGCCGTCAAGGGAAGGTGAAACCTGATCGTTCAGCTGAGCAGTCCAGGGTTCAAAATCAGCTGAGCAGTCGCATCAAACGAAGTGTAAAGAAAAACCGAATTTCTTCTGCTGTCAAGGAAAGGAAGAACATGCCCATTGCCCAGCTAAGCTACCGGACCGAACCGAACCGAACCGCAGCTGCCGCCGTTGTACACGCGCCGGCTGCAAGAAATAGTCTAGGAACTCAGCCTACACGTACGTGGCTCCCTTCTTAGAGACGACGGTCTTCTTGCTGAACTGCTCGGGGACAAGCGAATATGCCGCCGGACACGCACGCGATGCAGAGACAACCGAGGAGACAACAGAATAAGTAACAGAGTACAGGAGGATGTTCACGCTCTCAACGCAGCACAAGGCAGCAA
This sequence comes from Neostapfia colusana, assembly GCA_030760725.1. Classification (NCBI taxonomy): domain Eukaryota; kingdom Viridiplantae; phylum Streptophyta; class Magnoliopsida; order Poales; family Poaceae; genus Neostapfia; species Neostapfia colusana. The sequence goes on from JASWHV010000017.1 coordinate 612,565, forward strand.
CACGTACGCGCTGGCCCACGGAAGAAATCAACCAGAGAGGTCTGCTCCTCGATCGGCTCGGCTCGGCTCGCCGCGCCGGCCGCCGGGGTAGCAAGCAAGCAAGAACGTAACAAGGCTAGCATTAGAGGCTAGATGCGGGTCATGCCGATGCCTCCGACGACGACGGGCGGCGGCGTGGAGGCGGCGTCGCGGGCCTTGGCGTAGAAGACGTAGTGCAGCTCGGAGAAGAGCGCCGTGAGGAAGGCGAAGGCGGCGCCGGCGGCGAACACGCCCTTGCGCAGCATCGCGCAGGGCGGCGGGCCCTCCCGGAGACGGCTCACGTACTTGGTGTGGTACGCGTTCCGGACCGACCCGGCCACCAGGCACAGCTCCGCGACCACCAGGGTCATCCTGCACGCACGGCACGGCCACATCACAATCGATAGAGAGAGAGAGAGAGAGAGAGAGAGAGAGAGAGACCGTGAAGAGCAGAGCCTACTCCACCTACCAGCACAGGACGAAGCAGACGCCGGAGTACGCCCGCCACCGCCCCGGCGAGAGCGCGCGGCCGCAGCAGAAGCACCGGCCGGCCACCATGACCACCGCATGGGCGGCCAGCAGCAGCAGCAGCGCGCCGACGCCGTACGCGGTGGACGCGTCGGAGCTGTACACGCAGTAGGGCCGCCCGCTCAGGTCCACGTTCACGTACGCCTGCGCCCGCGCCGGTCCGTCCGTCAGACGCGTACCGTAGTATCCCTGAATGAAAGCGAGCCAAGGGGAGCTCACGTACCGAGCTGCGGCGGCGCTCGGCGCCGATGGCGAGGACGAAGGCCAGGACGTCGAGGACGAACACGACGGCCATGATGATCACGGACGCCATGGTGGATACGGACGACGAGGAGGACGAGTTGATCAAAATCGAACCAAGCAGCACGGCGCAGCGCAGGGCTCTGGGTTTCCTCCCCTTTTTCGTCCGTCGGCACGGCACAACTCTGCACAAAACAAAAAAAAAGGGATTAGGCCCAACCAGAACCAGAGACGAGAGAGATGAAGGCTGGGGAAAAGCTTATCGTGGTTTCTCTGTTCTGACGGGTGGGGCCCACCGTCACTCGCGCCTGATTGATTGCAAGTCATGGTGACTGCGGTATGACGCGCGCGGCGCGGCACGCAGCTGGCAAGCGTTTTTCCTCGTGGTCCAAGGATCGATCTGACGAGGCACGCCATGGTCCATGAGTGGAGTCTGAAGGCAACAACAAGGCAGCGAGTGAGCTTTCTCTCTCTCTCGTTAACTTTGGTAGCCGATGCAGATCACCAGCACAAAAAAGAGGCAAAAATCAAAGGTGAGCAAGACATGGATGGCTTACCTTGCTGCAGGTTCACACCAGGATCTGGATGGGAGCATGTAAAAAAAAATACTTATATTGGATTGAAATCTAACAAAAACACTGAGCCAACTTCTGCTTCTAATGCACATGGAATGGGCTCTGCACAGCTTAGACACAAGATCATTCGTATGGGCCGGGCCGGAAGCAACCGATAGAACAAAATCACTTCGGTACCGCACAGAGTCTCTCGTTTCGATCCTCTCTCTCAAATAAAAAAAAAGAAAAAAGAGTAATCGAAGCATCGAGCAGGTCTCCCTGCAGCCGTCTCTCGTTTCGTTGCCCGTCCCGGCCCCCCTGCTTCTTCCCCACTCGAGTGCTAGCTGTGTTTCATTTCAGGCGCTTCCCCTTCAAGCACGCAACGAAGCGGGTTCCCGCAACGAATCGGGTGGTTTGCGTGCTGCGCTCGATTGGAATCGGTAAGCGCGCTCCTCTCTGTTTCGCCGTAACCGAGATCTCGGACCCGGGGTGGGTCGGGGCCGGCGCGTGATTTAATGCCGCGCGGAGAATTGCGATCTCTTGCTGTTCGGAATCGCATGCGTACCGGTTCGCATGTGCGAATTAGGGATTTCGGCGTTAGACACGAAATCTACTATTTAGGAAATCACTACTTTCCTGTGCATATTTTACCAGCCACCATACTGTCTTACTGTCTTATGCATTTATCAATTATTATGGTAGGGCTTTTTTCCTTCCGTGTTGTGTCCTAAGCAAGTCATGGCTCACATGAATGATGCGAACCTAAACTCTCAAGGTACAAGTGGCAGGGGTGGCGATCCCATAGATATTGAAGTTGCTGGTCTGGACATAAGAGATGGTACAACCCGGTTTCTTCAGATACACAAGAAGTTACTCATTCAATTTCTATACAGGAATTGCTAGTTACTCTAACTTCTCTTTAGTTTGCTCCCACGTTAGATAACAGCCGTGATCATGAAGAAACCTGTAGAGATCTTGGGAAGTGGCAATGCTCGATTTGTGCGCACAAAAATGATACAATTCATTTGTCCTGTGAGCTATGTGGTGTACTACGGGATTTGTCACTGTACTTCAAAAATGCCAGTGAGGCTGAGACCAGGGGTAAAATATAATATCTAAGAGCCGTGTTCTTTTCCTGAAGTGCAGTATAATTGGTGTTGTCTACCTCATCATTTTTTTTCATATATAGGCAAATGCAAATACAAGTATTCCGGAGTGTCTGTATTGGCAAGACATCTTTTTGCACCATCCAATACAAAGTCAAAATCTGTTGTTTTCTCTGATGGCTTCCAAGACATTAGAAATGTTAGTGTCACAGCTACCATGGATGCTCTTCACAAGACATACATGACCCGAAAAGGACGCCACATTAACATAGGTACACTACATAACTACATTGAATACGTTCTTTACAGTGAAAATCTGTTGTTTTTCACTGCAGACATAAATCCAAAATCTTGTTATTGTAGTGCTATCTTTCTTTCTTTCGTTCTATGTCTGTCATTTGCATAAGCAGATATTTGGTTAGCTAAGTGCATATAGGTATCACACTGTCTGAATAAAGCCGTAATGATGGTATTTCTTGTGTGACTTTGGACTCTCGGAGTATATACTTGCTTTATTTGAATTTAGTGTTTGTGCTATTTTAAAGTTGATCAGATAGCCAACTTAAAGATTCATATTCCTCTCTATAAGCTTAAACCAGCACTCTTCGCGTCTTCTAAAGAAAAATGGAAGCATGCTAGTGGTGCCTGGCTAATGGGCCTCAATAATATTATTTCAAGGGTTTACAATTTAGATTCTCATAAACTAATTTGAAGTTATACAATAATTAGTAGATTGGTCTAAATAGGAATCTTTTATTATGCCCCTTGAAATCTGGACAAATGTTTATTGGATTGACTGTTTGTTGATCCCTACTTATGAGGTCCATGTATTGTAGTTTTATAGTGTGTAATCACCTAAACAGACATTCTATTTTCATACTGCCCACTTGTTTGTTGCATTTCCTGACTTGATTTCAGAGTAAAATTTGCTGGAACATGATTGCATTCTGTTGATATTGACAGTGCCTTTCAAGTTTGACACACCATCTCCTGATGACATGGTCACCGCAGGCTTAAAATCTTCTAAAATATTTGGAAAAGGTATTTATTGTTCTAAAGATGAAAGCTCTTTCAGCAGCATTTTGTTCATGTATCACTTGCTATACTTGCATGTTGACTTACACTTGTACCAGTTGACAGAGAGGCTCTTTTTAAAGATTCTGTTGATGTATCTGGAAAGAAGATGGCAGATAACGATACTTTTATAACTGAGAAGGATGCATATATGGGCCCAAGTTCATCAGCAAAATTGGATGAACTTGGTGGAACTAGTACCAGTGTTCCTTCCAGTGGTCAAAATAACACTCTTGATTTGGGCCATGAGCTACAACATTTGAGTTTGCAGAGAAAGCAGAAGAATAGTAAACCCAGTACTAAGAAACCAGTTTCTATTTCACAGTACAAGCCTGAACCATGGATGCTCCTGGGCGATGATCAAGGAAAGCATAGACAATTAAACCTTGCTATCGTAAGAAACAATTGCATATTCCTTGTTTCAGTATTTTTACGTACATATATTCTATTCCTGAGCTCTTAAGCCCAACTGAAACGTTGTGCCAGGTTGGTCATGTTGATTCTGGGAAATCAACTCTATGTGGTCGACTACTACATGCTCTGGGGTTGATTTCAAAAAAGCAAATGCATAAATATGAGAAAGAAGCTAAAGAAAAGGTCAATCCTATTGTTCAGATTGTTTGAGCATCTCAGTATGCACTTCATCTGTCTCCACTGCTGACAGCTATATTTTATAATGTTTCTTCTGCCAGGGCAAAGGATCATTTGCATATGCCTGGGCTATGGATGAGAGCACTGATGAGAGGGAACGTGGCATTACGATGACTGTGGCTGTAGCATACTTTCACACTGAAAACTACCGTGTAGTTTTGCTAGATTCCCCTGGCCACAAAGATTTTGTTCCTAATATGATATCTGGTGCAACACAGGCTGATGCAGCTGTCCTAGTTGTTGATGCCTCTATAGGCTCATTTGAAGCAGGTATGGGTGTTAATGGGACTGGTCAGACAAAAGAGCATGCACAGCTTATTAGGAGCTTTGGTGTCGAGAACTTGATAGTTGCTGTTAATAAGATGGATCTGGTGGAATATTCAAAAGAGCGGCTTAATTTTGTTAAATCACAACTGGGTTCCTTTCTTCGATCATGTGGTTACAAGGACTCTTCAATCACCTGGGTTCCTTTGAGTGCAATGGCCAATGAAAATTTAGTGACAGCTGCTTCGGATTCTCGTCTTTTATCATGGTAAACAAGATACTCCTAATGGTACCTCATTGCACATCACTCTTTTCTGTTTCAGCGTATTGATGCATAATGACAGGTATTTTGGAAACTGTCTGTTGAAAACCATTGACTCATTACCGCCTCCTCATCGTGATGTTTCAAAGCCATTACGCCTTCCAATCTGTGATGTTATTGCATCCCACACACTGGGTCAACTGGCAGTTTGCGGGAAAGTCGTAGCTGGAGGAATCCGAACTGGTTCAAAGGTATATTTATGATTGTGCATCAAAAGATAGTATGCATTCCGTTGCTTTCTAGTCCTGGCTGATTACTCACCAAACAGAATATCTCCATGCAGAAACTAGCTACTATAACTGTTAATCACCATGCTGTATTTACAAGCTGCTCAAGTTGTTGTTTTAATCCTGGATATCCTGGTGCCAGGTTCTTGTCATGCCTTGCGGAGATTTAGCCACGGTAAAGACCATTGAACGGGATTCCTCTAGCTGCAACCTGGCTAGGGCCGGGGACAACATCTCCATTGGTTTGCAAGGGATCGATCCTGGTCATGTTGTGTCAGGCGGAGTTGTTTGCCACCCAGATTTCCCTGTGTCCGTGGCTTCTTCCTTGGAGCTGAAAATTCTGGTTCTAGAAATCAAGACGCCGATACTGGTCGGCCTTCAGGTTAGTGGAGCAGCACCACGGATAGCATCTGAATTTCATCTCCAATACGATGTTTTCTTAAATGTTGTTCCTGTCAAAATATGCTCCTAGTTTGAGCTGCACGTACATCATGCGAGGGTGTCTGCGAGCTTGGTCAAAATAGGGTCGTTGCTGGAGCAGAAGACCGGCAAGGCCTCAAAGAAAACGCCACGTTTGCTTACCGCAAGGCAGGCTGCTATCGTTGAGGTACCAAATCAAAGGCGGGGCCGAAGGTTTTTGCAGCTCATAACCAAATCCAAATGGAAGTTTTTTTTTTTATTTCTTAATCGGGGTTCTTTTCTTTGTGGTTCAGGTGAAACTGGACAAGGAAGTGTGCGTTGAAGAGTTCGCGACTCTGAAGGCCCTTGGGCGAGTGTTCCTGCGGTCTCGTGGTAACACCGTTGCAGTGGGCGTTGTGACTCGGATTCTGGACCTGAACATCTAGGAGGAGGAGGAGGGTCGAGGGCGTGGTGTGTAGGTAGCAGCGACGTGCAGGCTCCTCCTCTCGCTCGAGAAAGATTCCGTGACTCGATCGACACGGTTTTGAGTCGTCAGCTGGAGTCACTCACTCATGGCTCCGGTGGTTAGCAGCGGGCACCAGCTCGAAAGATAAACAAAGCACCCATCAGGGGCCAGCCGCCAGGCAGTATGGGCTTGTTGGCCGTATGGCCGGCCATGTGAGAGGCTCGGCATGAGGTGTCGAGCGCTGGTTGCCTGTACCGCCGGGACCATCACAGATTGTAGGTACGACGAGCTGCGACCGACCGGACACGGTGTAGAATATATTTGATACACATGGGAAGGCGCGGCGGGCACACACACACACACACAATCATTGACATTGTTAGATACAGCGTATGCTTTACCTGCCGGGGGGTCGTTGAACTTGCCGCGTCAGATGACGGAGCCTCTTCTTTTATTTTCTTTTATTTTCTTCCTGTGGAACGCACGCTGAAAGCAGTTAGATACAGTGTAGTATATCTTGGACAGGGACGCCTTGTCTCCGAGTTGTGGTAGCAACAGTCGGTCGACAGCGTCCAGGCCACCGAACCCAACGTCAGATCAGGTTCACGTATCAGATGAACCGGACGTCACGCTCAGTAATCAGCAAGGGGTTCAACATTACCGGACGCGCTGAAAACTCACAGGACCGGATTTGTTGTGCTGCCTGCCTATCGACGTTAACAAGTATACGTACGTACTCGCTCTGAATCCGGCTGGCAGCGTGGTGGTCACAGCAGCATGCCATCCATGCATTTGGATTTGGCACGCGGCCGAAGGAGAAAAGGTCGCTGCTGGACTGGACCCGGAAAGACCGAAAGCGGCATCTCAAGCAACGCACGCACGCACGCACGATCCTGCGGCGCCACCGTGCGTGTGTACGGTCTTCTCTTGCTCGTCTCTTCCACGCTAGCAGCACAGCGCCTTCTCTGTCCTCCAGTATTTTTGTACTCGTTTCAAATTTGTCAGATGGTTGGACACTTAGTATTAATTAGGTCCACATAATTTGTCAGCTGGTATTGTGAAACTTTCCACCTTTACACGCAGACCGGCTTCTGAAACCAGCAGGAAACGAGGAGCTTCCCGAACCAAAAGAAAGAAAAAGGCTCCGGCGAGAATTTTCAAAATTTAATCGGAGAGCCCTCCAACCCCACCCCATGCTTTTCTTTTAATTCAAAATTTTCGAACTCAGCATCTCGTCTTCCTCCTCCGTCCTGCTCCGACCCACCACAGGCGCCCCGGCCCCAACCCCAACCGGACCTGACCTCACCTGACCAGACAGCTCCGTTTCCCCTCCCCGCCCCGCGCCCCCGCACCAAACCCAGTGTCGCAGCCACATTCCCTCCTCCGCCCCGCGCGTCTCCGGGAGCGGCGCCGGCGCCGGCGGTGACGACCCTCCCTCCCCGCCTCCGGCGTGCAGTGGCGGCGGCTCAAGGGTCTCTATCTGGAAGGGGGGGGGGCGGAGGCTCTGGTGGTGTCGCGGAACAGGCGGTCGAGCGAGATCCGGCGCCGGAAGGCTGGGGTTCTCCTCGTGGCGCCGGTGGCGTGCGGCGTGATCTGAAATGAGATTGGGCCCGGTGGCGCGGCATTCGCAGCGCAAGTGCCGCACATGACTACCAACACCAAACGCGCCTACAAGCTCCGTATCCTCGTTCTATTCGTCTACGCTATCCTGCTCCTTTTTTCTTTTTCTTTTTGTTTTGTTTTAGGGAGGTGTGTAATCTGCTCTAGTATCCACCGCAACTGCCGCCCTCTTGCTACTGCCTGCTTGATTCGGCTTCAGAAGTGGCTTTAACTCCAATTTTTCTGCATCTATTTCGCTCGCCTTCACGATTATTGGGGATCGGGTGGTCTAACGTTGGTCCACATTGAGCTGTTGGTGATTATTGACTAACCATTTGTGATATATTTTCTTTCCGTCGTGAAGACCAAGTGTGACTGCTGGCTTCTGTGTCTGAAATGTTTGAACTGCTATGTTTGACCTAGTTTGAATTTCTGGGCGTCATTTGGTTACTAGAGTCGCTACATTGTAACACCTTGACTATTTGGGTAGAGGAGTTTGTGGCGCACTCATCCAATGTCAACTGCCTCAAGATTGGGAGGAAGACCTCGCGGGTTCTCGTCACAGGAGGAGAGGATCATAAGGTCAATCTTTGGGCAATCGGGAAGCCCAATTCAATATTGGTAAGATTGTTTTTTTTTCTACCGCCGATTGTTTCGTAGCTGAACAAAAATTTGAGCTGGACCAGACAGAAGTGGTTGCTGAACGTTAAAAATGGTCACAGTATTAAAACTTAACTTGTTCAACTGTTGATGGCTTATCTAGCTTACTTCTATTTAGCATCTCTACTAAAATGTTAATTATCAACATTCTGCACAGTCATGCGATTGAAGCATGATGGTTTAGTGAACAAGGTGATCAGTATTTTAGGTAACGGGATATTATATTTGGTACATTCTTTTAACATTTTGGTGTTTAAGCAGAGTTTATCCGGGCATACAAGTGCTGTGGAGTCGGTTGGTTTTGATTCCACAGAAGTGTTTGTGGCCGCAGGAGCAGCCAGCGGAACAATAAAACTATGGGGCCTAGAGGAGGCGAAGAGTATGTAAATGTGGATCTTGATGTACTATTGTATGCATATATGAAAATTTTAGCAATTGGATCACTCGGCTCATTTCATATGCAGTTGTCCGCACTCTTACTGGGCATAGGTCAAACTGTATGTCAGTTGATTTCCATCCCTTTGGAGAATTCTTCGCCTCTGGTTCACTGGACACTAATCTGAAGATATGGGATATAAGAAGGAAGGGTTGCATCCATACATACAAAGGTCATACACGAGGGGTGAATGCTATTAGATTCACACCCGATGGGCGGTGGGTTGTATCTGGTGGTGAAGATAATACAGTTAAGGTAACCATTTATCAATAATTCACTGTTGAATATTTCAATTGCTATATTTTTTTGTGATGCAGTTTCATTCTTTTCATATTTCTTCTAGTAACATTATCGCTCTACTTTATTGAACTATGAACTTAATAATCAGCTTCCTTTTGGCAGGTTTGGGATCTAACTGCTGGAAAGTTATTACATGATTTCAAGAGCCATGAGGGTCAGGTTCACTGCATAGATTTCCATCCCCATGAGTTCCTTCTGGCAACAGGTTGGTTCCAGATTCTGTATTGCTGATCTGTCTCTTAATTATTAGCTTTTCATTGTCCCTTTTGGTGTACTCTGTACTTGTTTATTGTTAATTTGTGTAGCCTTTTTGGTACCTGGTTCAAGGAAGAAATATTTGGCGGCTAAATTAGTGCATGTACATAACTCTATTTAATATCAAGGCTTGGGGTCTGTTCATTTAGTGGAAAATTATGTAAGCATGTGCACGCTAACTAGAAGTAAGAGCTGTTGCCTTGAATGGCACTTTGTAACGTACCATAATACGGTAGTAAATTATACCCACCGCTCATATTTCATTCATGTCCTGCCTATTAAATTACTATTGTAGTTTTACCAAAATTCATGACATTTCTTAAACATTAAGTTGCCGTAAGTCTGGGGTGTTCATGCAAATTACACTGTACAACAACAGTAATCTGAGTAGATAACTGTTCACATACAGTGTAATTTGCATCCTGCTGGTTTGGAAGAGATTTTAGGGGAACTGTTCTTAAACATCCCTACTGTAAGTAAACCACTCATTTATACCTCCAGTCTAAATTGTTTTTTTTTTGTGTGAATATCTTGCTTGTTTCCATGTATAGGCTGCTTATTTTTCATTACCCGAGGAGTTTTAAGTTTTCATAGATTCAATATTTTGCACTATTTAAACTATTACAGTATTTTATACAGAAACTTTTGATGTAGTGGCTGCTATAAGAAACTCCAAATTTTCCTAGTGGACATGCATGTTGTCTCTTTCATGCACTGAAAAGTATTTTTCAGTACAAAACTGTTGCCACAGGAACTGATACGTCATCTTTGTCTTTTTTTTTGAAAAACTCTAGCTTTCTTACACAATACCTATTCCATCATTCAGGTTCTGCTGATAAAACGGTCAAGTTCTGGGATCTGGAGACATTTGAGTTGATTGGATCTGCTGGGCCTGAGGTATATTAATATATGCTTTTATTTATTTTACTTGCCTTTTATAACTGTAACTTGATGATGATAGCAGTATTTCCTTAATAAGTAAACTTGGGTTAGAAGGGGAGCCCTGACGCAATGGTAAAGCTGTTGCCTTGTGACTGAGGTCATGGGTTTGAGTCCTAGAAACAGCCTCTTGTAGAAATGCAGGGAAAGGCTGTGTACAAAAGACCCCAGTGGATCGGATACTTCCTCGGACCCTACGCAAGCCGAAGCTCCATGCACCGGGTTGCCCTTTTTTTAAGTAAACTTGGATTAGAAGTGTCCCCTCCAATTTCATTAAAAATAATAACTGAGTAGAAATATCACCTTGGTTGATGTTTTTTTTTCTCATTAGGAGGTAGCTACAAATAATCATATATAAATATTTTGCATGACAGTTCTGTTTACTTTGGTCGCTTATGAAATTCATTTGATTTCTTTTTGAATTATCAGACAACAGGTGTTCGATCCATGACATTCAACCCTGATGGGAGATCTCTTCTATGTGGGTTGCATGAAAGCTTAAAGGTAGCACATTTCCTATTATGACTGTCACAACAGCTTCCTCTTCCCATGTCTTCCAGAGATAAAACTTTTGTTATGTTAATCAGGTTTTCTCTTGGGAGCCAATAAGATGCCACGATACTGTGGATGTGGGATGGTCAAGACTTGCTGATCTAAATGTTCACGAGGGGAAACTCCTTGGTTGTTCTTTCAATCAAAGTTGTGTTGGAATATGGGTTGTTGATCTCACGGTATGTTGTTGGCCTGCTACATTTGTAATGCTGATCTATTATCCTCACCTGGGTTACTGGTGTCTCCTTTTCTATTTTATGGAATCTACTAACAAAGTAATCATTGGCAGCGTCTTGAGCCATATGCAACTGGTAGTTCAACAAAATTAAATGGCCATTCTGAACTGAAGACCTTGTCAAGCGGTGTGATGCCTTTACAAAATGACAGTGGCTCTAGGTCTAACATTGGACGATCACCAGTTCTGCAAAATTCAGAAAATAACTTAAAGGCTTCTTCAGGAAGACTATCAGTTTCACAAAACTCAGATTCTGCGCTCAAGGAGACAAAATCAACAGCTTGTATGTCCTGATCTTCTCTATCTGCACATTTTTTTACATTTAATAATTATTGGCTTATTGCACTTCATATGTCTTATCTTTTTTTTTTCTTTCCATACTGAAGCAAGCGTGGTGGTACCTAGCACACCACAAAGGGCTGGAATAGGTTCCAATATGAAATCTATTGGAAATTCAGCTTATGCACCTGGTGGCACCACCTTGAAGAGAAGTTCACTGAAGAGTAACAGTGCCTCTTATCTTCAAAATTTCAGTAAAGTTGATGTAGTGCCTGTGATTGTGCCAAGATCTAGCTCGGGAGGAGATATGGCTACTGATTCTAGAAGTGATGGTGCTGATGTGGCCTCTATTGTTTCCAAGGCAGCTAGGATGGTAGAGCCTGCTACTGATTCTAAAAAAGAAAATTCTGATGTGGAACCTGTTGTTCCTAGGACGAGTTCAAGAGTTGATATAGCCTCTGATTCAGCACCTAATCTTGCTTCCAAGGCAGGCAGAAGGCTGGAATCAGCTACTGACTCCAAGAAGGACAGTACTGATGCAGCGCCTGTTGTTGTTCCCAGGTCCTCTTCAAGAATGGAAATGGCTTCTGATTCTGCACCTGTTCTTTCTAAGGCAAGCAGAAGGGTAGAGTCTGCTACTGATTCAAGGAAAGAAAGTTCTGATGTTGCACCTGTCGTTGTCCCCAGGACAAGTTCACGAATGGAAATGACCTCTGATTCTAGGAGAGAACCTTCTGCTGGAAGAGTGTCACCGTTCAGAATCCAATCAAGATATGCTGAGCTACGAAAGCAATCCAAAGTTGATGCTGGAAGCAAAAATACCAATACAGATGACTTCAAATGCCAAATATTTCTTCCACAGAGAAATGGTGCTATTCAAACAATAAATTCTGAAGAAACTCGTGAAGAAGTTAAACATGGCGCTGTCGACAGGATGGGATTTCTTAATTCAGCAGAACCAAATACAAGTCTCCGCGGTGAGAACTTTATGACGCATGCCCTTACCTTTTCCTTTTTATGTTCTATATTACAGTTTGATTCAAGTATGTTTCACAATTGTTGGTTGTGCTTGATTTCCTTCAAAATGTGTTTAGTGGACCCCAAGTCAAACTCCCTCTTTTGATTGCAATGTCATGTTCCATGCGCATGCACATGTATGCATATATTCTACATATCTACATGCATGTAACTAACTAATTATGAATGTTATTGCCATGCATTCATCTGCATATATTTTATCACTTTCAATCGAATCTTATATGAAGACAGTAACTATTGCAGAGTTTTGTGAAGACTTTTGCAACTGTGCATATAAACTAAGATAGACGATTCTTACAAAATGTTAATGAGATTTGCATTACCCCCGTATTGAATCAGAGCTAATGAACAAACACTTACCTTTTTAAGGAAATAGGAAACTAATTTATTTGTTCTAGGTGCTCAATGACTTCCACAGCTAGATGTTCCATATGTCTTGCAGTTGTCATCAGAATTTGATTAACTATTGCGGCTATTTTTTAAAAAAAAACAAAAATAAAATTATTGGGTTTCATGTCTAGCCTACCCCCAAGGCCCCAACGTACTTGGGACAAAGGCTTTGTTGTTGTTGTTGTTGTTGATGATGATGAATGTATAGTATAGTATACCCTGTTTAACACATCATTAACAGAATGAAGCATATCTTTTCAGAGCTGGTATTGTTGATCTTCTGTGGAGCACATTCTGTCCTTTTGTTGCGTTGTTAGCTATATTTGTGTTTTGTCAAGATATATGTTTCTGGGTTATCACACCATTCTTAACTTCGCTGTGAAGTTATTGTATTATACATGAGTTTGAAGTCATGTTATGAGCATTTAGTTGTTATAAATTTGCAGATGTTTCTCGAATGCGTAAACCAAGGGATAACTGCTATATTGAAGTTTCAAGAGCAGGTATATCTTTGATGCTCAGTCTTGCTTCAAATAATCTATTCTTCATGTCTGAACAAATTACCGTGTAGGAAGAGCAAGGTCAAGTGTCTCCAACTGGGAAGGGAGGGATCAGTCACCTAGTCATGAAGAACCAACAACAAGCAGTTCTTATTCGGAGGCTCCTATCAGTCGTTCGTATTCATCTGTATGTCAGACAACCCATATTATTTTATATATTCTCTTGCTTTTCTGTTGTTTTTGATAATTCCAGTGTCCAAAGTATTTTTTGTTTTGTATCTCTACTTGTTGCTGTGATGGTTTCTTTAACATTATGCAATTTGGCCAAGTTATATTACAATTATGATGCAAGGTTAGAAAATTTGGATGAGTTATAATAATATGTGTTACTGTGTTTCCACTTTGTCTGTCGAACGAGGAGATACTTTGCTTGCTCTTTTGTCTATATGAATCCAATTTCATGTTTTGTGCTGGTTGCCGCTATCCAATTCATATGTATGTATATCATGGATTAAAGATAGAGCACAACATAACTATCTTTTTAACATGAAAGTTCAACCAAGGGTAATGTCGGAGTGCGAGCTGCGACACTCCTCCCAGCCTGCTCGGAAGCAACCCGCGAGGTTCTTTTTTTCTGGGTGGCTTGACGCCCTTCGCGACCTGGACTCGAGGGAGCGGATGAACACAAGGATTTACGTGGTTCGGGCTGCCGGAGCGTAATACCCTACGTCCACGGATGTGCTTGTTCTATTACTTGAGCGTGAGCGTTTGTGCGTAGTGTGATCTTGAGTGTGGGGAAATCGGAACCTTTTGCAGGGTGGTCACTCCGGTCCTTTTATAGTTTAAGGCCGGGGTGGTTACAATAAGGCTTGGGGCCCGACAGGTGGCCCCAAAGCTTTGAGTGTCCTATATACGATCTAGGGCTTCCTACTCCGAGTAGAGTCGCCGGTCGATCGGGCGAGTTAAGTCCCTCCGTCCGACGCGTTGGGCGCCCCTGACTGTGCGTCAGGTGATGATGAAGACGCCGTCTTGTCGCCGCGTCTCCTCGCCCTGCTTGGGCGGCTGCGTGCCGTTGAGCGGCGTTGTTCCGCTGTCATGCCTCGCCGTCCTGTCTTGTCACCGTTGTGGCGAACGGGCAAAGGACGAAGGCGTGTGCTGCGCGTCATGCTTCTGGGGAAGGCGCGAGCCTTGAATGCGAAGTCTGACAACACATTTTCCCCTTTGACTTCATCGACCCACGGCCCACGAGGGATCGTGGGACGCGTGGCGGCTCTGGAGCTCTCATCGAATGGCTTGGTGTCTGGGGACACGTGGAGGCTTCAGACCATACCTCAACAGGGAGGCCCGGACCGGGGCCCGGGGCACGTGTCAGCACTGGAGTTGTCCTCAGCGGGAGGAGGCTCGGAGCCAAAGGACATGTGGCAGCTCCGGACCCCACCTCAGCGGCGGCGGGGGGGGGGGGGGGCTCGGCCCGGGGTACGTGTTAGCACCGGAGTTGTCCTCTGCGGGGAGGCGGCTCGGAACCAAAGGACACGTGTCAGCTCCGGACCTGTCCTTAGTGGGGAGGCTTAGGTCGGAGCTTAGGGCACGTGTCTGCTCAGGTGCACGCGGTAGCCCCAGGCGGCCATGCTTGACCATGGGTCCCAGAGTACATGGCTTTTGTTGGGGCCCGTCTCAGCAGGGAGGCGGGGCCTGGACTGTCTTTTACCCACTTCGCGGTACCCGGTCTGTAGAGTATCGACAGGTACTTAACGTATGATGGACTTGACCTTGTCCCTGCCTCAAACCCTTAGCTCCCAATTTGCAGCATAGAAAAATTTCCAGAATTCCTGCATTCCTAGCACATCCTTAGTAAAGCAAAAGCTGCAGACATTAAACTTTTTTTGTATGCCAGCTTATACGTGGACAATTCAGGGTTCTCCGGCTTACTTTTTTTGTGCATGTTTGGTCATCTTTTTTTTTATACGCTAAGATAATATGTGCAACCTTTTGTCTTTTGTAGAGAGGAAGCAACCAAGCTACCGAGACTCCAATGATAGCTAGCGACGAGGATGTTCTATCTCTTCTAATGGAACAACATGATCTATTTCTAAGCTCAACACGGTCTCGGCTAACTAAATTACAGGTCAGTGGAGCGCTTTACAAGTTTATCTTATTGATCGTGTAATATTATAATGTTGGAGAAAAATGATTTTATAATCTAAAAATTTCACCTAGCGATTAATTAGATAATAAAAATTTTGCAAGTTATTGATGAAGTAAAATTTGCCGTATGCTGTGGTGTTCAAGATTACAATAGAGTTCATTCAATTGTAAGACCTAAAATGCTGTTGCTTCTAGTGCATACACAACACTATAGCAGTGTGGTGCAATCAATCTCTATAATTCATTGAGTTGCTCTGTGGAGTGAAGCACTGATTTGGATAAATGATATGCTTTTAAAGTGCAGTTTCTCAAAGGCTGTGATTTTTGTCGATGTGCAGATTATTCATCAAATGTGGGATAGAAATGACATCAGGGGTGTTATATCTGCAATGGAGAAGATGTGTGATCATGCGGTCAGTAGTTGACAACTCTTTCTTATGCACACTAATACCAGGATATAGATGCATATTGATGATTATATGATTTTTTTTGGCTACTGCAGGTCTCTGCTGATATGGCAAGTGTTCTGATGGAGAAAAGCGAAACAATCACTCTAGATTTATGTACCTCAATCCTGCCTGTTGTCACTGACCTTCTGGAGAGTAAAACTGACAGGTGTTTGTTATTTCAATTTTTGCGAGTGATAATGATTGTTTTCTGGAAATTTAGTCAAACGGTCTTTATGGGCACCTAATTTATGCCACTTCAGGTATGTTTTGTGCCACTGGAATTGCCATCCTGATATTTTATTAACTAAATGTATGCAGACACTTAGCGGTTACATTGGAATTGCTGGTGAAGCTTGTCAGGACTTTTGGGCCAGTAATACACTCAACAGTATCAGCAGGCCCGTCTTCTGTCGGTGTAGATCTTCAGGCAGAGCAAAGGTATTGTCTTCAGCCAGTGACTTCTCTAATAGGTCCTTACTAGAGTAATGTCATGTGACTAACTTGTCTGTTCATGGTAGACGGGAGCGGTGCAACCTATGCTTCATTGAATTGGAGAAGGTCAAAAATAAGCTTCCGCTTCTTACAAGGTATTGGACAATCTAATATTGCACCTTGAGAAATTATACTTTTGGGCTTCCTTTGGATTGGAGGATTTTTTTTCCTCAATCCTACGTTTTTCCTGTGAAATTGAACTGTTGCCTGTGAAATTCCTATATGACTTCTGCGAAAATCCTGCATTCCAAACGAGGCTTTGACCTGTAAGAGCCATGTAACTAGGCAGTAACTGTAAATGGCATCTACTGCTTGTGTGTTGTTGAGTTGAGGAGTGCCATTGTTGATCATTGCCAAACAAAACCATTCACACAATAATTAAGGAAGCGTGCCTTTCATGCTTTACTGTTGTGCCTTTCATGCTTTAAAATGTATTTTTTGTTTTTTTAATATTTATAGCTTGATCTTTTATGTTTAACAGAAGAAAAGGAGCAGTGGCAAATGCAGCACAAGAGCTCACTCTCGTCTTCCAGGAAGTTATGAGTTGACTGACCACACATTAGATACGCACAGTTAGATGGGAGTGTCTTCTTGGGTGATGGGCACCAAGATTGGATATCAGCTGGCATGGAACTCTGTCCAATCGTGTGCTGCTATGAAGCCCCAAGGCCACACCAGCAGCAGGAGCATTATGTTGATGTCTTCTGTACACATGCTAACACAGAGCCGAACAACGTCATTTGATAAGGGAAGCTGCCATGAATAACCCCTGCCACAATATTATGTGGGTGTTTGTTACAGCGGCGGCTAAAGATAATCAAAGACGGAAGGCATTTCTGGCTCCTCTAGTGCTTTAGTTGTTGCAACTTGCCTGTGCATCAAGCAAGTGTGATGCGGTCTGCAGTTTGTATCCGGTTATGCTCGAGTTGTATTGTCTGTTGGATTCAGATTAACAAAAATTGACGAGTGCAGCAAGCCATGTACATCATTTTTGAAGAGTTGATACTTGAAAATTCTCTCGATGACTGTGCCTTCGCTTGACAGCCCTCTCTCTGTTTATTCTGTTTGCCCAGTTGGTCCGTCTAGCATGTCAACCATCTTTGCTTGTCAGCCTGGCAGTCATGCATGTTTGCCTCCCTTTTCTGTAAAACAACGAGACTAGGACCAAAAACAGCGTGCAAACAAGTTGAGCTTTCAAACCAATGCAAGCTCTCTTCACACAGAAAACGAACTGAGTGATTCATTATGATTTCGTGGTGGAACTTTAACAACGCAAGTGAAGAAGCGCTCCTGGTGTCCTCCTATCGGCTAGCACAGCTAGCAGGTGGGCACGCACGACTTGGAGCACTTGGCTGCGCACTTGCTGTGCGCCGAAAGCGTGCATCCCTTGCCGCAGATGACCTTCTTCTTGTGGCACTGCTCCTTCGTGAGGCAGCTCTTGGCCCGCTTCCTTCCGGCTGGCGAGCTGTGGTCGTCGCCGCCGCCGCCGCTCCCGGCTGACGAGCCCGGCTTCATCTCCGCGTAAGGCTCGTCCTTCTTGGCGCCCATCAGCTGGTGGGCGTCGTCCTCCTGCCGCCCATCCTCGTGCACGGCGGCGGCGGCCGTCGTCGTCATGGCGAGCGCGAGGAGCACCGCCACCGCGACGCAGCAGCAGGAGCGGCGAGACATCGATTGTACGTTACGTTGCACACGGCGTGTCTGTATAGCGCAGCGCGTGTCGTTCCTCTCCCTGCAGGCTTTTCCCGTCTCGGTTGGTGGTGCGTCTCGAATTTGTAGGCAGGCCTACGCGACTACGAGCAGCTGCGTCCGCGGCGTGCCGCAACTAACTACGCTGGCCAGGCCAGCCAGCTGGGTCGGTAAGAGGCGCGACTCGCGAGCTGCATGCATGCGACCACACCCCGTTTCTCTAGAAAAAAACACTTCAGATTAGCTACTCTACATTGACCGTCGAGGATGACAAAGACACATCTGGGTAGCTAGTTTATATTAGAAAATAATTCTATTGTTTTTCACAAAAGCAAAAGCAAGAGAAGAGGGCCATAATTAAAAAAAAAGAAAAGAGGCAAGGACATGGGCGGAAAACGAAGGAAGGGTGACAGAAACAGAGGTGGTCGCCGGTTTCTGACGGCGTCGCCGGTTTCGCCATTCGGTTCAGCGGCGCCCGCCCGCCAGCCCGCTGTGTCCGAGTCCGACCCACCGATCGCCGTGCTGCTGCTGCTGCTTTCTCTCGCCTACGACTCATTTGATATTAACGCACCAAGTACAACTTCTTCTCCAAGAAGACCCCCATGTTCTCTCTCTCTCTCTCTGTCTCTCTCTCTCGGATGCAATTATTAATCGGAGAAAATTCAGCACCGCCAACGGATGGAAACGGGGACGTCGGGTCACTGACCGGTTGGCCCGTCCACCGCCGTGCACGTCGATCCGGGCCCACCACTCGGGAAACAGAGAGAGAAATATCGGATCGCTCCTCCTCGCCCACGGAATCCCATCTTCGTCTCTAATACTATCTAGCTATATAAAAAAAAAGCTCGGCCCTCCAAATCCCAAATCCCATCTCGCTCGGCGCTGCTGCTCCTCCTCCTTCCTACTCCCCCATTTCGGATCGCCCAAGCCCAGGAAGAAACACAGGGCGAGAAGCGGCGAGGCGCGATGGCCAACATCGACATGGCGGCGATCCTGGCCGACCTGGACCGCACCGACGCGCGCCTCCCCAAGACCAAGCTCGTCTGCACGCTCGGCCCGGCCTCCCGCTCCGTGCCCATGATCCAGAAGCTGCTCCGCGCCGGCATGAACGTCGCGCGCTTCAACTTCTCCCACGGCACCCACGAGTACCACCAGGAGACGCTCGACAACCTCCGCCAGGCCATGCACGACACCGGCATCCTCTGCGCCGTCATGCTCGACACCAAGGTCTCTCTCTCTACCTGTCCCTCTCACTCGAGCCTTTTTTATTTTATTTTTATTTTTTGTGCCTCCCCCCCCCTTCCTCCTGCGCCCTGCCAAACCCCTGCGTAGTTGCTCGGATCGGCCTTCTCGTAGAGGATTCTCCATGGGATCTGCTCATCTCTGGAGCGGATACCAGGTGCTAGATTTCCCGCCTGCTCTGCGTTGGATCTTCGATTGGCTGGCTCGGTGGACCATTAGCTGGAGCGACTTGTGAGGACTATGAATTCTGAAAATAAGCGGGCACCGTTGGATCTGCTCATCTTATTCTTATGTGTTCAAGTTTGCTTTGGTTTGTATCCATGTTCTACTTAGCTAGTTTTGTCCATTTGCTTTGGTAGACTACACACCGATATTTCCATGTTGATGGATTCAGGTATATTGTCTTTTGCTCTTCTTCTTCTTTTAGGTTATAGTACTCCTTCCGTTCTGAATTAATTGACGTTTAGAACAGCTAATTTAGTTCAAATTAAACTGAAATTTTTGTTCTAAACGTCAATTAATTCAGAACAGTGGGAGTACTATTCAAAGCATATTTCTTCCAGACCCCAGATTGATTGCGTATGTACCATTACATGACATGTACTAGTGCATATCACTTTTATAGAGTACTATACACAGAGCTATGTCATTATATGGACTTTTTTCATCTTTTCCCCCCTCCCTTTTTTCTCACCGCTGCAGGGGCCTGAAATCCGTACTGGATTTCTGAAGGATGGTAAACCAATCAAGCTAACCAAGGGCAAAGAGATCACTGTTACCACTGATTATGATATCAAGGGCGACGAGAATACGATTGCAATGAGTTACAAGAAACTACCTCTTGATGTGAAGCCTGGGAATGTCATATTATGTGCTGACGGTACCATCTCCTTGACTGTTCTCTCTTGTGATCCCGATGCTGGGACTGTGAGATGCAGGTGTGAGAACACTGCAATGCTCGGCGAGAGGAAGAACTGCAATTTGCCAGGAATAGTTGTGGATCTCCCTACGCTGACTGAGAAGGACAAGGAAGACATTTTGGGATGGGGTGTTCCGAACGACATCGACATGATTGCTTTGTCTTTTGTCCGTAAAGGATCAGATTTGGTGACTGTTAAGCAGGTGCTCGGCCAACATGCTAAGCGCATTAAGTTGATGTCAAAGGTTTGTGTATTTTATCACTGTCATTTTAAGGGGGTTTCATATCCATCTATCTTCATAATTTGTTCTGGTTCATTTTTTCTGTATGTGATGAAGCCATGAAATAGTTCTGCATGATACACTAAATGTTTGTTTCACAATAATTACTACTTTGCAAATGGTTGGAAACTTGAAATGTTGGTTCGTTTTCTCTGCATTAGTCACTTAGTAATTTCTACATTACTGTTTGTTTCAGGCTTGTAATCCTGCTACCTTTTCCCCGTGCATGTGCATTTCCTCTCAGTAGAGTTCATTCTGTTTCCTAGTGTGTTCCTACGTAACTTGAAATTGTGGAACCTACCTAGATGCTTTCCTGCTTAGCTCTGGTCACTTCCCATGAGTATAATATACATAGAAAACATCTTTTGTTCACGTTTGGATACGGTGCTCTGGATTTAATTTGTTCTTCTATTTATACTTGTTATACAGGTTGAAAATCAAGAGGGCGTTGTAAACTTTGATGAAATCCTGAGGGAGACTGATGCCTTCATGGTTGCTAGAGGTGATCTGGGAATGGAGATTCCGGTTGAGAAGATTTTCCTTGCACAGAAGATGATGATTTACAAGTGTAACATTGCCGGCAAGCCCGTTGTGACTGCTACTCAGATGCTCGAGTCCATGATCAAATCTCCAAGGCCAACTCGTGCTGAGGCCACTGACGTTGCAAATGCTGTTCTTGATGGAACTGACTGCGTCATGCTTAGTGGTGAGAGTGCCGCTGGAGCATACCCTGAGTTGGCCGTGAAGATCATGGCTCGTATCTGCATCGAGGCGGAGTCTTCCTTGGACTACGAAGGTGTTTTCAAGGCAATGATTAGGTCCGCGCCCCTTCCAATGAGCCCGTTGGAGTCCCTCGCGTCATCTGCTGTGCGAACTGCCAACAAGGCCAGGGCTACACTGATTGTTGTCCTGACCCGCGGTGGCACCACAGCCAAGCTGGTTGCCAAGTACCGGCCAAGGGTTCCGATCCTCTCTGTGGTTGTCCCGGTGTTTACAACCGATTCCTTCGACTGGACCATCAGCTCTGAGGGCCCAGCAAGGCACAGCCTAATATACAGGGGCCTCGTCCCCCTACTTGCTGAGGGCTCAGCCAAGGCTACTGATTCGGAGTCGACGGAGGTGATCCTCGAGGCTGCTCTGAAGTCTGCTGTGCAGAAGCAGCTGTGCAAGCCTGGCGATGCTGTCGTGGCTCTTCACCGTATCGGCGTCGCTTCAGTCATCAAGATCTGCATCGTCAAGTGATCATCAGGCCTGGGTGGCCCTGCTACTTGAATCCCGGGATTCTGATCGCTGGGATTCTCATGGAAGCAGGACTTGTTTGCCTGCATCACAATTCACAACTCTTTTATCTTTCGGAGACAGTTAATTACACCCTCGATCTGCAGTTGCAGGGTGCTTTTGTTTCATAGTTTTGAGCTGGCAAGGAGAGAGAGGACTCCGTATAATGTAGAGCTCTGCTACTGTACTATGTTCATGCCCTGTAGTATTTTGACAGGCGGTTTCTATTTCATCCCCGCACAATTTTTCTCGTAGACGTGTGATAATGGGCAAGGCCGTTGTGGTTGTGATGTCGATATTACAGCCAGTAATAAGATGGGTCCATTAGGAATCTGACTCTGTTGTTTTTTGATCCAAACTTCATGTTTGACCCTATTCTTTTTTAGTGTTTGTTCCTGTTTTCTTTTCTTTCAAAATTCTCATTTAGATGAGGGTCAGGTGTTATTTCGCTGTGTGAATACAAGTGTTTTCTGAGGAGAGAGGAGACCTGCTCACTGGACGTCCGATGACGGCGGAGCGGAGACAGGGAACGCGCGCCTAACCGTTGGCGAAAAAGGAAAGAAACGCAGAGCACTGGTCACGCCCGTGCGCCAGTCAATTGCTATTATAGCATTTTTTGAGCGGTTTTGATAAAATAACACTTACGTCGTGAGTTTTGTTTTGTTAAAATAACATTTTTATTATTGACACACCGTTAAAATAGAATTTTAATCTAATCTACCTCTTTTTAACAGTCTTCTTTTCTTCTCTAATTATTATAAACTCTGAAATGACCAGTGTGTTCTTCTTTCATTTTTTGCTAGAGCGCGCGCGGAGGCCGTCGAGCACGTCGGTCACGGGGACATCGCACCAGCCCAGCAACGTGGCGCCGACAAGGGGGCAGCTGGCCTCCGAGAGAATCGAGACATGGACGTCGGCCCGACCCTCGAGGAACTTCGCGCCCACGAGGACCGCCACGGTGTCGCCCCACGAGTGCTCGCCGCCAGCGCCGGAGGAGGACGTCACCGCCGTGCTGTAGCAGCAGTCCGAGGTGCACGCGTCCGACGAGACGGTGATGTACCGACGCAGCCGACGCGACGGCGGCGAGTACAGGCAAAATACTAAGGGAGAGGCCGATACACTAGGGCACAAACAAAAGATTAAGGGTACAGCAAAGAATAAAAGAAGGACATAATGGTCATTTCAAAGTTTATAATAACTAGAAAAGAAAAAATATTTAAAAGAGGTATATTAGACTAAAATTTTATTTTAATGATACTTCAACGATAAAAAAGTTATTTTAACAAAGCCCATGACGTGACTATTACTTTGTGAAAATCGCTTGAAACAGAGTGCTATAATAACAATTTACTCACGGCGGAAAACTGCCTTAACCGTGCAAGCGAAGCGAGGCGAGGCGAGCCGAGGCGGGCGGCGTGAAGGAGACGGAGACGGGCGATGCCTTCCTCCTGCCCGGCCGCCACCACGGACCGATCTCCTTGAGGTCCGGCCGCCCTCCCTCCCTCTTCATCGGCAAGGAGGGCGGAGCGCCGAGGCGGTGGTCATGGCGACCGGCGCGCCGGCATCGTCGCACGGCGCCATCCCTCCCCTCTCCTCCACCTCCACCTCCGTGGTCCACCGATGCGCCCGGTTCGTGTCCACCTCCGACCCGTGCCACGTGCCCGCGATATTGCGTGCCTCTTGGATTTTTTAACAAACGCCGGCGTCGGATTGGACACCCATGGCAGGATCGCCGGCATGCCGGTGGATCAGCTGCTCCGGCGGTTTGGCACGGGGGAGCGGGGCGCCGGGCCGCTCGAGTACTCCAGGGGCGTCGTCGAGTACTGCTCCTACGTCGCCCTGCGCGTCGAGACCAGGCGCCATGATCACCTCCGTGACAGCGAGTTCCACTCGCTCACGTTCGACATGATGCTCGCCTGGGAGGCGCCCGACGAGGAGACCGACGCCGTCTTCCAGGTGACATCGATTCGATCCAACCAGCTTCTTCCTCCTCTGTCTGCTCCACATGGAGTTCCAGGACTACAACTAGTATCTGACCAGGATTGAATTTTCAGAAAACGGCATTTAGCATCCTCGGCGACAACGCGGATGACGACGACTGTGGATCCATATTCCATTCAAGCCCAACGCAAATGGCCATTCAGGTTTATTCAGATACATCAGATGCTTCCTCATCCTCTGCTCCGTAGCGCCTCGTTTCTTGACGTGTGTGGAATCGATGGGCTAGGTGGACGGCAGGAGGACGGTTGGACCCGAGGCCTTTGCCAAGATCGCTCCTGCCTGCCCGGCCATGGCACACCCGATCACCGTCCGAAACCTATTTGACGCGCTCACCAGCTCTACCGGCGGCAGGCTGCATTTTCTCATCTACCACAAGTACCTCAAAAACTTGGATCAGTAAGTGCGTCCAATCCACTGGCATTCATCTGCTGTGCCACCCAAATCTTGTTGTTGCAGAAACGTGTTACGGATAAGTAAGCAGCTGAATTCCTGCCATGACATCGTAACCTTACTCTGGCATTTCTGATGCTAGGGTGCTCTGCTCTGCAATCCGTATATCAGGTGGGCACAAGGCCCCTGCCCTTCATCTCTCCGAAGGCGAGGTAATCCTGGACATCTATGGCGCCGCGACGACCAAGCCGGTTCTTCAGCACATCGGGACTTCCACATGGCCTGGTTAAGCACCTTCCTTATGGTAATTTCGAGCGGTACAAGTGGGTTACGATTCTTTAGAAGGTTCTTAATGTCTGTGTGTGTGTGATGCGCGTTCTGCAGGGAGGCTCACGCTGACGAGCCACGCACTCTACTTCGAGGCCATCGGCGTTGATTTCTCGTATGGCGAGGCTGTCGTGTATGATCTGTCAAAGGACCTGAAGCAGCTTGTAAAACGTGAGTCCACTGGGCCATGGGGCGCTCACCTCTTTGACAAAGCCGTCATGTACAAATCTAGCTCCACGTGAGTAATTTTCATGCTTCCTACATATTGAACCAAACCAAGGCTTTCACTTGCTCTGAAGCGGGCTACTGATCTTGCCATAAATCGTTACAAGTCACCTTTTCTGTTTCTCAAACGTTTACAATTCACGTTTTTATAAAAAAAAAGAACTGTTGATTTCAGTTTCGAAGAACAATTGCTATAACATATCACCTTACTATTACAGGAGCGAACCCGTGTTCTTCGAATTCCCTCAATTCAAAGGTTGTACTCGCCGAGACTACTGGTTTGCAATCATCAAAGAGGTACTGCACGCCCACAAGTTCATACGGAAGTACC
Organism: Neostapfia colusana; assembly: GCA_030760725.1. Classification (NCBI taxonomy): domain Eukaryota; kingdom Viridiplantae; phylum Streptophyta; class Magnoliopsida; order Poales; family Poaceae; genus Neostapfia; species Neostapfia colusana. The sequence continues at coordinate 637,363 of JASWHV010000017.1, forward strand.
GGCTTGGAAATTTTCACAAGGCCGAAGCTCTTTCGGTCGCGACACTTGGGATTCTACGGTATCGCACCGTGAAAGAGGGCTTCCGCGTGCTACCGTCGCATTTTAAGACCACCCTCGCCTTCAACTTGGCAGAGAAACTGCCCAAAGGGGACAAGATATTGGAGGCACTGTACGGCCAGCTGCAGGAGCATTGCTCAAGATTCACAGCAAGTGGAGAATTCTCTCAGAGTGAATCCACGCTTGCTGATGCCTTCCCGCTGTCGGCGTATACTATGGTGAGGATGGGCTTGCTGACACTAGAGGAGGAGGAGGAGGAGGAGAATACTGGAGAAAGGGATTTCACAGTTGGAGATGTGCAGATAAGAAGAAGCAGCTCGGTGCAAATGGCTCTAGAGCGATCGTTCGGTTATTCAGACAGGGTGGAGGCAGCACGGGCATCGCTTGATCAGATCAAATTGGAAGATATAGACACCAACGTAGCTGTCTTGAAGGTCACAGCATTCTTTATTCGAGAGTATTTCAGAAGGTTACATAGGATTTTTAATCAGATGCTAATTCTCTCCTAACGTGCAGGAACTACTGTTTCCCTTGATTGAGGTAGGCAAAGCGCTTCTTGCTTTGGCCGAGTGGGAAGACGCACTGAAATCTTATGTCTTCTTGTTATGTTTCCTCTACATGGTTTATAGGTACTGTTTCCGTAACAAAAGAAGCATTAATATTTATTTGCTTTGTTGAGGAGGATATATATATATATATATATATATATATATATATGGTTACACAAGGGTTTCAAAGTGCAGTGGTTGGATCTGGTTCGCGTTTCCTGGCTTTTTGCTCGGCTGTACTCTGTGCATGTTGTGGCACAAACACTACGGGAACGGGCAGTTGATAGGAGGAGCATTCGAGGTCACTACTCCTCCCCGGCGAAGAACGGTGGAGCAGCTTCTAGCTCTGCAAGAGGCCATCTCGCAGCTGGAAGCACAGGTGCAGGCCGCAAACATTTTCCTCCTCAAGCTCCGGTCTCTCATGCTTGCAGCGTTCCCGCAGGTATGTATGGATCTATTCAAGTTACCTAGCTAGCCATTTTTGTATGGACCTTGGAACCTTGGCACGCTGGGCACATGTGAGAGAGAGAGATCGTCGCTTGGTTTTCAGAGCACCAACAAAGTCGCGGCCGTTCTGGTCGTGGCGGCTGCGGCGTTCACGGTGGTGCCCTTCAGAAGCGTCGTCCTCCTGATGTTGCTGGAGGCGTACACGAGGCAGATGCCGGTGAGGAAGAAGAGCAGCGAGAAACTGGTGAGGAGGTTGAGGGAGTGGTGGCTCCGGATCCCAGCGGCTCCTGTACAGCTCAAGAGACCGCGAGACAACAGGTGGAGGTCGAGGTTGAGATCGAGATGAGCAGACGACCAGGAACGTTGAAGTCGTTCCTCTTGTTTTTTTCTCTCTGTTTTTTTTCTTAACGCCTGTCCTGTACCGAGTGACGCTATTACATGAAGAAAGAGGATGAAAGTCCAGAGAAAAGAAGAAGGATGATCTCGGTGCAAACCTAGGTGGATCATGAAGCTGTTGGTGTCTATGATTACTGTTGAAAAACAGTTTCTTTTTGCTTACATGGCCGGTGACCAGTCGGGCAAAGAAACAGATTTTTTTTTGCAACCAGCAAGACTTTGTTAATTGGCAACTGATAATTAAAGTTGAGCTCTTAAAATTCTCTAAGTAACTGATTTTTTGTTCTTTTTCTTTTGAGCGAAAGAAACAGCGTCGGAATGAGTAGTTGATTTTCTAAGCACTGAGATGCTAATACCGCAACCACCGCGCGCGTATTTTACAACAGTTGACTAGATGTATTTTACTTTTTGGACGAAATTAACATGTGCTCTGCCGATTTATTAGAGGAGGAGAGAAAGCAGCCACCGGCCGTTGATCACGTCACGGCTGAAGGAAGAGAGAGAGAGAGAGAGAGAGAGAGAGAGAGAGAGAGAGAGAGAGAGAGAGAGGAGAGGGAGAGAGAGAGAGAGACGTTCAACGCATGAACAACAACAACAGCAAGCGGTCTGTCAATGGGGAAGCTGTACGATCGAGAGGCGTGAGCTCAGCATGACGTGGTGATCCGAGTCGCTCAGGTCTCTTGATCGGCGGCTACCAAAGTAAACATTCCACACGCCGCCGCGCCGGACTGCGTTCCCAAGTGCAGTTTTAACGCGTGGTGTGGTCAAATACTCGTCCCGGAAACAAGTAGTACGAGGAAAGGGACACGAGACAACACAAGGGCACGACTCGAGACGGAAGAGAGGAGCAAAACTAAACCAAGTCAAGAGCACGCGCGTCTCTAGAAGCCAAGACGAAGCAACCCACGCGATGCCCAGGCGCATCACGTACTACTTAACACACGAATGGGTACAGACAGACAGCTGAGACCACAACCGTTCCTCCAACCAAAAAAAAACTACCATAAGATCGAGGAGCTCAAGGATGACGACAGACTACCATAAGATCCATCCCGTGGCCGGAGGCGGCTCGCCGTCGCAGCAGCCCGACCAGCTGTCAACCAGCCGAGGCAGCAAGAAGAAGAAACCCAGCCACGACGGTCACGATGACCAGCAGCTCCCGGTAACCGCCCCGCCGGCGCCGCCGCGGCGCCGCAACAAGCGGCGCTGCTGCCGGTGCGTCTGCTGGACCTTGCTCGCCGCGGCCGTCCTCGCGGTCGCGCTCGGCGCCACGGCGGGGGTCCTGTACCTCGTGTTCAGGCCCAAGATCCCCAGCTTCCACGTGGACCGGCTCACGGTCGCCCGGTTCGACGTGAACGCCACGTCGATGACGGTCCACGGCGCGTTCGACGTGGACGTCACCGCCACCAACCCCAACCGGCGCATCGGCGTCTACTACGGCGGCGGCGACAGCGAGGTGACGGCGTCGTTCAACGGCACGGAGCTCTGCCGCGGCGCGTTCCCGGCGCTGTACCAGGGGCACCGGACCACGGTGCGGCCCCGCGTCTCGCTCGCGGGGGAGACGCGCCTCGACAGCGCCGTCGCGGCGCAGCTGCTCCGGCAGCAGCGGGCCGGGTTCGTGCCGCTCACCGTGCGCGCCCGCGTCCCCGTCCGCATCAAGTTCGGCGCCGTCAGGCTCTGGAAGATGACGGGGAAGGCCGACTGCGAACTGGTGGCGGATAGCCTCCACGCGGGCACGCGGCTTCGAATCAGGTCCAACACCTGCAGATTCAAGCTCAAGCTCTGAAAATTTGATTCAGCTTTCAGACCGCGCGCGCATGAGGGGCGGCTCCCTGACCCTGATTATTTCTGCTAATAATGGGCCGCCCGTTCGCCGGCGGTACATGTATTCATTAGTTTTATATAGCGCAATAAATTCCGGTTGAGTTTTTTCAGTCGCTTGCTTTAATTTGATGTACTTTTTTCGTTCTCTTCAATTTGATGTTACAACAACTTAATTACTCCGTTCCTTGATGTTTAAGATAAAAAATCTAGTTTATTTTAAACTAAATTTAGTTGTCCTAAATATCATTTAATTCAGAACAAAAGCGTTACAAAATGAATATTTGAATATTTTGAAACGGAGATCATAAACAATACTGTAATTGAAAACAAAAGGAATGCAGAATGTTACAAGCCAAGCTAGTGTGTGTTCCTGCAGGGTGGCAACGGCTTGCCGCACAGGCACAGGTTGTGCGCGTACGCGGCGGCTGGGAACAGATCGAAGGGCCTGGACTGCGGTATCCTCCCGCAGAGCTTGTTGCCCCTGAAACTCGCGTGCCGCATGCTTCCCTGCAGCCTCGCGAAGCTGCCAGGTATCCTCCCGACGAGCGCGTTGCTCGACAGGTCCAGCCACCGCAGGCGCGCCATGCCGCCCATGGACGCAGGGATGACGCCCCGGACCCTGTTCCCGGATACGTCCAGCCGCTCCAGGTCGCTCAGCTTCGACACCGAGCTCGGTATCTCACCGCCGATGCCGTTGCTCGAAACGTCCAGCCACTTGAGGCCGCCACCGGCGAACTCGGGCAGCGCGCCGGTGATCCTGTTCTCTGACAGGTCCAGGTGCTCTAGCTTCTGAGGAAGAACAATCGTCCTCGAGGTGCCTACGCCTGCTAAGCTCTTGTTGGGAGAAACCGCCGTCGTCGTCGTTATTACCGATAAGCTTCTCAGGAAATCGTCGATGGCGCCGGTGAGATGGTTCTGGGAGAGGTCCATGGAGACTAAGGATGGCAGGCCGCCGGTGGGGAGTGGGCCCGAGAGCCCGTTTCTGGAAAGGTTCAGGTACCACAGCTTCTCTAGGCCGAGCAATGGCGGGATGGAGCCGACAAGCATGTTGTCGTCGATGGCCAGCGAACTCAGGGACCGGATGCTGCCGATCCGGGACGGGATCCGGCCGCCGAGCTTGTTATGGCTCAGCGACAGATCTGTCAAGCTGCGCAAGGAGCAGAGCGACGCCGGTATGTCACCGGTGAAGCTGTTGTTGCTGAGGTCCAGCAAGGCCAGGTTCCTGAACCGGCCAAGAAACCCAGGAACGGCGCCGGAGAAGAGGTTGCTGCTCATGTCGAGGTACGCGAGCCTGGTGAGATTCTTGTAGGTCGGCGGCACCGCGCCGGCGAGGCGGTTCCGAGCGACGTTGATCTGTTCCAGGCCGGAGACGGCGCCGAGCTCCGGCGGAAGCTGCCCCTCCAGCCTGTTGCCGGCGAGCGACAGGTACTGGAGGGATCCCATCTCGCCGAGGCTCCCGGGGACGCGCCCCACGAGCGCGTTGCCCTCGAGGTAGAGCTGCTTGAGGCGCGTCAGCCGCGACAGGGCCGCCGCCGGGATGGCGCCTCCGATCCTCCCCATGTCGCGGACGACCAAGGCCTCGAGGAGCTGGAGACCGCCGAGGGACGGGGACAGGACGCCCTCCATGTAGCGCCGCTCCTTGTCCTTGGGCGGCGGCGCCTCCAGCTGCAGCGCCACGACCCTCCCCGTGGCGGCGTCGCAGGACACGCCCTCCCACGCGCCGCAGCAGTCGGCGCCGGCCCACGTGGCGAGGATGCCCGTGGTGTCCTCGGTGATGCCGGCTTTGAAGCCGAGCAGCGCGGCGCGGTCGGCGGCCGAGCACGGCGGCGGGGATGGCCTGTCGTCGTCGTCGTCACGCGCTGCATTTGCATGGCCCGCGGAACGCGACAGCAGCGCGACAAGGAGAAGGGGGAGGATCACGAGCGTTGAAGCACCAAGCTGCTTCATTGCTCACGTACGTACGTACGTACGTACTCTTGGAGCTGATCAGGCGGTGATCAGGCGGAATGCTTCGATCTGTTTTTTTTTTTTTGTTGAGGGAACCGGGAACGCTTCGATCTGGGTTAACAAGCTAACGTAGAGGACACGAGTTCATGATGGAAACGCGAGTGCTATCCGTGGAGTATTTATAGCGAGCGACGGAAGCACGAGACGGGGAGGAGCGGAGCGGACCGGAGCCTCGCGTGCATTCACTGTGCTCATACGTTGCGTTGGGGCCATCTCCAAACAAAGTAGTAGTAGTAGTAATGCCACACATGAACTTTGGAGCGTTTCGCTCGCAGGCAACGGCCGAGCGAGAGAGACGACGGCAAGAACCGGCTCGACGAGAGAGACGACGGCAAGAACCGGCTCGACTCGATGGAAGCTGTGTCTCCGATGGTTGCGCACCGATCGACAGCGAATGGAAAGCAGGGGCGGCGTGACATGCGCGAGGAGCAAAAGCCTCTCGATGATGGCCACCCTACACTTTGGGGAGGGATGAGGCACGCGATCAGCAGTCGGTTAGCTGTTGCTGGCTTCAGTTGCTTGATGACCAGTACTGCTGCATATCAGTGATGAACAAGTCTGCAGTTTCATACGCGCAGTAATTATCACGTTTCAGGATTGGACATTCAATGTGTCGCAAGTTATAGATAGTGCCACGCGTGCAATACCGAGACAGCGACCATGATAACATCCAGCACCGTGTTCGTATTCTTAGCCGCCCTCTCTGATCGAGCATGCCTTGATGCTTACTCATGCTTTTGACCAAAAGGGAAGTTTTTTTTTGTCTTGCCACGGGAGAAATGCAGAGTAATATGCTAATCAAGTTACAGGCATATTTGAGCTTTTGCAAACTGGATGAGTGTACCTTAACTGGTTAGGTTCGTTGTGCTGGAAATAAGTCACCCGGGATTCAAAGTCCTAAACTCGGCACCAGTGTTACATTTACGAGTGGATATCCATAGTGGGATATCCCAAATTCTTCTCTAGTGAAAGGAGTAAAAGAGCATATTCAGTGCTCAAAGCTCTCACACGTTGTGGGGTCCGGGGAAGGAGATTTCTAGGCAGCCTTCCACTTGCTTATTTTGCAAGGAGGCTGATTCGAACCCAGTACCTCCACGACACAAGTAGAGAGACTTTACCACTGCGGCAGCCAGACCTGCCTAGTGAAAGGAGTAAAAGACAAAAGGAAAAATAATACTTAGTGGTGCTGCGGTACAAGTGAGAAGTTTGACATCAATGACCAATGAGGGCAATTTATGGTTGTAGTAAGAGGCCCTGTTGCAACTACAGAGCACCAGCTCATCGCATGACACAGTCTTTCACCAATGTCTGTCCCCCTGTGCTGTTGTAGAAAATAAAACAAAGAGCGTAAGAAATGAAGCTGAGAACTGTAGTCATCTAGTTTATATAAGCACAATATAAAAGGTCTCATGTTGAAAATTTATAAAATAACTGAAACTAGCGCCAGGAAACATGAAAACAATAATTCAAGATACAGTGCTACAAAAATTTGATGGAAAGTTGACCCAAAGTTCCACATCCTTCATTCCACATGATAGCTTGCAAATTGCAGATTGATGCACCCAGACACCTAGTATGTGAAACTCTGGCAGGTTCAGACATTAGGGGTCAACATGTTCCATACAATGGCTGGGAGGGCTCAATTAACTAACTGTTGTTATAGGTACTAGGAATTTTCCCATAAATTTCAATAAAGAAAACGACTCGTGGAATTTTCCCATAAATTTCAATAAAGAAAATGACTCGTGGAATTTTCCAATAAATTTCAATAAACAAAATGACTCGTGGGCAACATATCTATGGCACAAGACCGCAAAATCTGTCAATGTTCATCCTTGCATTTCTAAATTGCCTTTATGGGCTGCTAAACTGGCATAACAGACAAATTCAAACATCTAGCAAGATAATAACAGATCTTATGAGGAAAAACATTGCTTTGGCCAACACAAGAGCATATCTGCAAAAAATTATCAAAGTATGGCAGATTGAAGAGCTTACGAGCACTCTAAATTAATATTCAGAAAGCGAGGGTTCTCATCGCTCTGGGACACACTTATAGAGCCTTCAAGAACCTGATCCTGCTTCACCTCTGCAGGATCAGGGAAGTACAAAATAGTCTGCAGAAGATAAATCAAGACCATATTGTTCAAAACAAGCAAGACTGCAAGAGTGACTGAAAATTTTACATTTTGTGAAGGAAAAGATCATCATGATCATCATCACAAATACCTGTTGCCAATGGGTTGGCTCATCCTCAGGGGCTGTGGATAGCAGAACTGCATCATCTGACCCTCGTCGCCTTTTCTTCTGAATAATATCAAGTGGATTCAAATTGGAAGGAAAGTCGTGAGAAGACTCTACGGGTCCATTGAATTCCACCTCAAACCATAAACCAAAGCCATGAACAGGAACTTCACATAGGCAAAAAAAAGCTTCAGATTTCTTAACAAAGGTAGCTGAGAAATAGAGTAAGTAACGATTTGACAATTTGAGTACAACAACAACAAAGCCTTTGTTCCAATTCCAAGCACGGATTTTGACAATTTGAATAAGTAACGGAAAAGGCTGCTGAAACTTTAGAATGAACTCACAAAGAACAAATAACTGATGGTAATAAAGGATCAATGGTACCATTGACTTTCTGTATGATTCAATATGGTTCTTTATTTATGTCAAACAATCAGTTGCCACAACAACAGATTTGTAGTATTTTGTATTCACGTCCACGCCTCCACGGGCTTGTAAGAATGCCACATCAATTAATTTGAAAGTACCTGGTTTGTTGCTATCACCTAAATTTTGATATTTATAAGCGTTCCTGAAGGGGCACAAATGAAATTATTGAAGCATTGACATGGAAATTAATCTATTAGACTTATAAAAGCATACTGATGAGAAGTAACCCATCAACAAAGAAGAGAGAACAAAAGTTGGAGGGGATAACACAAGGAAATATACTGCCAGAGAGCAAACAAGAGTTGTTGTAGTTGTTAGCTCGGCCGATGCAAAATGACACTGGTAAAATACTAAAATGGACGAAACTAAGAGTTGGAGTGTTGGACAATATGGAAAATATACTGACTGGTAATGAGTAATCAGCACTCAATGCCAATGTGAAGAAAATAAATGGTTCTACATAGTTGATGAATCCCTAATATCAATTTCTATTTTTGCCCAATATTTGGACATGATACTCCCAAAAACAGAAGAATAAGATATTAAGATAACTTAGGCATCAAAACATCAAAGAGATAATGGATTTTAGCCAAGGCTAAAAATATTTCGTTGTGTACAAAATTGTAACAACCCTCAACTCTTTTACGGCTTGTCCAATTGGACTTTGGGTATGGTTAGTTTAGACTTTAGAAATAAAATAGGGACCTCTATGTAAAATATTGTGTAGCAAATAATATTAATTTCAATACATAAATAATTTTGGAAAATGAATTATACATGATCAGCTAACATATCAGAGTCCTTAAATCACAGAAATGGCATCAAGGAATGGTACCCTAATACTATAAAATGGAAATTAGATAGCAAATCCAGCACACAGAAAGAAGAAGAATATATATAGCTGACACATCACTCTTCACTCACCTGACATCATTGATAAAACTTTAAATTTTGCTGTGACAGATTTGAATTCTTCAGTTGTAAAAAGGTAACAGTTGATGTGCTTGACCTGTCCACAATGTGCATCCGAGGATACCAAAATGTAGATAGAGGATTCAGTCACAATGAGCCTCAAGCGAGTAATTATGATGTATTAAGCAATCATGTTATTCAAGCAAGTAATTTTTTACTTCATTGAAATACTATATATATATATATAATTATTGGGTTTCATGTCTAGCTGACCCCAACATGCTTGGGATAAAGGCTTGGTTGTTGTTGTTGTTGTAAGCAATCATGTTATTCACAAAAGCCTCTAAGACTCACCACAGATGGCCAACTTATAACATTCTCGCCACCAATTGTTTCAATAGAGGGTTCCTCAGAAGTAAACTTTTTGGCAAGTGGCACAAGAGCAGACACTGCATCAACAAAGCTTGAAATCAGTCTGAAGTGTGCAGAAGCCAACATCCAAGATTCAATAAGACCTAGAACTTACTGTTTATGCCGTAAACATCATTCCAGAAATCAACACTGCCTTCATAACGCTCAGAATTTGTAATGGGAGCCAAGAAGAGCTATGGAAAAGAATCATCAATAAGTATTCAACTCTGGTAATGATATGTCACAACTCACAACGTCTTTGGTATTTCATTGTGGAAGATGGTAAATCAAACCTGAGTTTATGCAGGAACCAGGAAATAGTACTTCTGGTCTCATATGACATCCCATTTAAATCAGAGGTATTGCTTATTATTTAAACTAAAAGCTAATAAAATGAACTACGCAAAGTAGCAAACAGGCAAGCTACATTCTGTGCACACTTGTTTGTGCTATTATGTGTGAAGGCCACATGTGTAGAAGTACTCATTCATTCTGAATTGAACCTTGCATGCTAATTATACCGTGGCATGAGAAGGAAGAATAAGACCCCCAGGTTTAAGCCATTTATCTCTAGCAAATAGAACGCTTGGCAGCATACTCTACAGAGAAAATAATAAGGAATTCAGAACTAGCAAAAGTGAGAACACATTAACTGCAGTGCGAATAATTCACAATAACTACAATGAAAAAGGCACCTCGTACAGAAGCATATAACCCATCCACTCTGATATTATTACATCAACTTTCTCCTCAACATCAACATCCTTCAACACCAATTCCACAGTAATTAAGAAAATAATGTAGATTAACAAGGAAATAATATATTGTGTGAAAACAAAAAATGCTTTGAAATAATTATAATAATGAAGCAGATATTAAGACCGATATACATAAGCAGATATTATGCTGAACTGAATGATAACTTCGATCGTGCTGACATTGTGCTCACTCTAATAAACCATGGATCTGTAGACAAAGGAACATGTAGATAACCCTTGCGTAGAGATCAAGTTACCAAACTTTCTCGGAACAAAGATAATGATATTAATTTGGTAAAACATAATGACAGAGGAGGATCTAATAAGGAATAACTAAGAAGAACCATGAACTCACAATCTCACCTCGACACGTCCATGAATGACCACAATCTGATCACTTAGATTGTTTTCTTGTACAATTTCACTAGCCTGTAGGAAAAGGAAAAGTTTTATAGAACAACCTGTCAACTGTTGGGACATTTCGGACATAATACAACTAAATACCAAGCAGTTACAGCCTTCTCAATTATAAATGGCAGAAACACCAGATATAAAAAGAAAGCATACAGTTCAATATTAGAACATGTATTCAGAAGTAAGCTGTTACCTGCATAGCGATTTCACTAGCTTCTACAGCGTACACCTGAGGGAACATCAGATAGGCAGAGAGGAAAACAAATCATTGTCTGAAGGCAGAACAAATAGATTGTGAAAACAGTCATTAACACATGCTACTATACTCAAACTCATTTATGACCTGGAACTATCTTAAGTCATGCCAGTTTTTTAGTTGTCTCGGATTCCTGTTAGTATCTTAAGTTGAATTGGAACATATAACCAAGAGATTTGCACAGAGTCTTACTTTTCTCATATCACTAACAAAAAGAAATCTTACAATCACACCTTCCAACATTTACTGCTTTAATAAGGATAGACATTCCATCTAAGTTGCTAACTGGCACACATATCCGTCAAACTGCAAAAATACATTTGGATTCTGGCACAGGGTATACTGTTATGCATTAAAAGAGGATGTAACAATCAGAGGCACCGCATGCTGCATCAAAATAGGTTTCCACTCCATCTGAAGGGTTATCACTAACAAAGTAAAGCATCAAGATGCTCCAGTGGATCTAAGATGGCCAGATGTTTCACGATAAGGATTTCATATCTTACTCGTTTTGCACCAGCACGGGCACAGAACACTGAGAGTATTCCAGTCCCACATCCCACATCCATCACCACCTGCATAGTTTTGAAACCCGTACGGATGTTGGGACCTCCTTCATGTCGAAACACATAACAAATTCAGGGGAGCATTTTTACCTTCCCCTCGATGAACTTCTGATGGTGCATGATCGCTGTGAGATAAGCATCGGTCCTGACGCGATCCTGCCAAAAAAAGTAGCACACATCATTTCAACACAAATCGGATCACAATTCGAATTTGAAACACGGTGTTCAAGGCAATTCGCCGATTTACTTAGGGCTCATTTGGATTATAGGTTTCTAATAGGATATTTTGTAGGAATACTAGTCACATAGGAAAATTTCCTTTCCTAGCCTTTGGTTTGCAGGAAAACAGCATACCATCTCATATTAAATCTTCCCTTTGCACACTGATTTCACAGGGATTTTACCATCTACTCTTACCTCATTTTTTAGAATCTTATGCACAAGGAACAAGGAACTCACATGCTGTTGCTACTACGGTAATTGTGGTTTAGTTCATGGAGTCATGGACCCATTTGATAGTGAGTCATAGAAAAAATAATTAGCAACTGGATGGTCAAGCAATTCCTCTAGGATTCCTGTATTTTTCCTGAGGCCTATCCAAACGAACTTTCCTATTAAATTCATATGTTCCTCTATGTTTTGCACCTGTTCCTATTTTTTTATTTGTGTGTTTTTTTCGTTCCTGCATTCCAAAGGAGGCCTTAGGGTTTAAGGGTTTTAGGGCTGGATGTGCAAGCGATTCAATGGGATGCGGATGCGGATGCGGGCGTCGGCGTGGTGGCTTACCTTGATCATGGCCTCGTGGATGCCGATGTGAGAGTAGGACTGGAAGTAGATGCGGTTGGGCTCGATCTCGGGGGAGAAGGGGGAGGGCGAGTACCCCCCGGAGACGTGGCGGATCGGGACCCCGTGTCCCTCCACGTCGATCTCCTCCTCCACCTCCTCCTCGACGCCCCCCTCGGCGAAGGAGGCGTAACCGCCGTACCCCCCGGCGGCGTCGCTGCCTGCCGCCGGTGCGGTGGAGTCTGGACCGTAGTCGTCGGCGTCGAAGGGGTGGGAGGTGGTGCGCGGGAGCTCGTCGTCGGCGAAGAAGGAGGCCATGGTTGGGGGAAGGTTTTGGCCGGCGCGGCGCTTGTGGACTCGACTGCTCGCGTTGGTGACTTTTGATGGTGCGTGCGCGTGACGTGTGTAGATCCGGGGGATGGGTGCGCTTTGCTTCTTGGCTTGCTACTGTATGTTTTTTTAAAAAAAAAAGATATCTGTTTGCTTTGGTCGGCTAAGAAAATTGATAGGTAGGCCATGGCCCATGGGCTTAAAATATGGGCTCGACGCGGTGTCGTGGTTAGGATTGAGCCCAATAAGCCTCATTCGTGCGCGTGCATTTTCTGTTTGTTTTTTCTCCCATGGTGTATGTACCAAAGAGAAGAGTCAAAGACTACTACACTTTTTTTTAGCTGTAAAACCGAAGACTGTATTTGTTGGCCCCGCGACAGCTCAAGATTCAAAAAAGGCAAACAACCAAAGCAGCAAACCCACGCTACTAATCCCCAACAATGGATGGTTCATGGTCAGCTCCAAGCTTGGTACTGTTCTCTCGCGTGCACCAGACGCTCCACGTCGCCGAGCTCCACCTCGCCGGACGTCACGCCATCGCCACCGAACAGCGTCTGTATCTGCTCCAGCGTCCTGCCGCTCGTCTCCGGCACGAGCAGGTGCACGAACGCCACGGACAGCGCCGAGACGGCCGCGAAGCCGGTGAACGCGCCCGCCGCGGACACGGCGTCGCAGATGGACAGGAACGACATGGCGACGGCGCCGCTGGTCATCCGGTTCAAGGCGAAGCCCACCCCCACGGCCTGCGCGCGCAGCCGCAGAGGGAAGATCTCCGAGCTCAGCACCATGTTAACTATAAATAATTATTAAACTTTCTATATTGTTAGATATATACTAGATTACATTCAAAAATCCGTAGTTAACGTCACTTGAGTAGACGAGTAACTACAAAAGACACATATCATGTGTTATACTAGTGAGTTATTTGGTTACATTTAAACATACATACCAAATACCATTTGAATCGATAAATAACTACAAGAACAAAGGTAAATAATGTGCGTCATGTAACACGGTTGGGTAAAGGCTATTAATATTACCCTTTACCCTCATCTCTCTATATTAATATTACCCTCTACCGAAGTCTCTCAATATTACTACTTTAAGAATAGATCCTTATAAATAAGAAAAAAAATACAAACAACAATGATTTTTTAAGTATTAATATTTGGTCAATAACGAATGCTCGTATATGTCTTATATTTATAGTTGATAATAGAATTGCCAACACTAATTAGTAAAATTGTACATAAAACTCTTTTAGTTATTTTTTATTAGATTCTGACTAGTTCAAATAAAATAGAACGGAGAGATTAACCTTATAACACGAACTGTTGTAAATGTGAGAATTGATAGATAAATAGAGAGAGATTTTTGCAACACATGACAAATAATGAACTGTTGTAAATACGAGAATTAATAAATAAATAAAGAGAGAGGTTTGCAACACATGACAGCCTTGCAGCAGCCGCAGATATCCTCGCGCGGTAACACGGCCCTCCGCGGGCGGTAGATCTCCTCCTCCGCCTCGTCGGCTCCTCCCCTACCTGGGCTACCTTCTGGAAGCCCCCAATTTATTTGCAGCCTTTCCAAAATCAAATTCCTCCTCTTATCTCGCCGCACCGCGCCGCCATTCCATTTCCTTCCCCCCCTCGAAACCCTACTCTCGGATTCCGCAGGGTTGCTTAGGGATTCCCTCCCCCTATCGGTTCTGCTCGGCAGCCATGGCCGTCGAGGAGGCAAGCAGCAGCGGCGAGGAGGGGGCCGGGGCGTGGACCCGCGAGCAAGAGAAGGCGTTCGAGAACGCGGTCGCGACGGTGTTGGAGGAGGGCAACGAGGGGGACGCCCGGTGGGAGAAGATTGCGGAGCTCGTCGCCGGGAAGACGGCAGAGGAGGTCAGGCGGCACTACGAGCTGCTCGTGGAGGACGTCGACGGCATAGAGGCGGGCCGCGTGCCGCTCCCGACGTATGCTGGCGACGCCGGCGCAGATGAAGGGGGCGCGGGAGGGAGCGGGAAAAAGGGGAGCGGAGGAGGCCACGGGGAGAAGGGGTCGGCCAAGTCCGCCGAGCAGGAGCGCAGGAAGGGCATCGCCTGGACAGAGGACGAGCACAGGTTTGCTCCAGCCACGTCTCTTAAAATTGCAGCGATATTTTAGGTACTTATAATTTGGTCGTTGAATTGCCTGAATCTGGACTTCTGGATGTTGGACGTTACTGTTTTATTCGGGATTTATGTGACTTATCCACGTACTAGTTGTTAATTTTTGAGGCGAACATAGTTGTTACTTTGCATAATATGTTGCAAATTAGTTAAACTGCTGCTTCGATGGGACAACAGCTTCTCCCGGCAGTGAAAGCTAATGAGTTAAGGTGTCTCTGTTTTATTAGGGAATTATAAGCTGTTTCCTGCATGAATTTTTATTGGCTGGACCGAGGAAGAGGAATCTTCCAATCCAATTCCGTAACACTAGCAATCGTGGTTCTGCTTTGGCTATCTGTTTTGTTAGTGACTTGCATGGTCAAGGAGCTACAGTATTGCATTTTATTTTTGAATGTGTTTCATTATTTGTTGTATTGATGTATTCTGTCAAAGGTTTTGGAAATCTGATGCTTAGATAGTCAGGTGCTGCTGCTTACAGGTAAGCTGAGTGTATGGAGTGTTGTTCTGTGCGTTTGGGTGACTATATGATTACCTCCAGCTGAGAATCACATATATTAATGAAATAAGTAAAACACTGGACACTGCATGCTTACTGGTTTGACTAATTCTTTCAATTACTCTGCTCTGGTCATTTGTGAATTCTCATGATGAATTAGTGTACTATATTAGAAGGTCATGGGTTCAAGTCCTGGAAACAGCCTCTTGCAGAAATGCAGGGAAAGGCTGCGTACAAAAGACCCAAGTGGGTCGGAGCCTTCCCTGGACCCTGCGCAAGCAGGAGCTACATGCACTGGGCTGCCCTTTCTTATTAACCACATCCTCAATTGGTACCACCTTTAGCAATATAGGTGACAAATAATAATTAGTGGGAATTGATGATTTAGTTTGCTTTCATCTTCTGCATGGAAACAATTCTTCCCCACAGAACAATGGTAAATCCAATTTGCATTACCATAATGCCAATAAGAGCAGTTTGTATGCATTTGTCCATGTTCTACGTTGTGTCCACTGCATGTTATGATTCTGCCCAATGTACCATTATCTTTTTCTGGCAAAATGCCCTTCTAGCATTGCTACAATAGATCTTGACAATCTAATCAACCATGCTAGTTTGTACTGACGATAAAAAGGAAAATTCAGCTACCATATGTATCTCTTGTGTTCTTCACATTTCTACTTCAGTTTGATATTTTGCATTTTACAAATTTGAATCTCAAGCACTGAATCATTAGGTGTCTATATTATATACATAGTTTCTTGCTTATTGGTGTATTTTTTCGCCTGGTTTGTATTTAGCATCCTCTGATAATTGTTGTATCACCTTCAAGGCAATGCTTTATTCAGTACTCCCTCCGTCCTGAAATAAATGACGTTTAGGACAGCTAATTTAGTTCAAAATGAACTAAATTTCTTGTCCTAAATGTCATTTATTTTAGAACGGAGGGATAAATTGCAAAGCCTGAATGTATGTTCCTGTGTGCATCTTGGTGCTATATGTTTACCTTTTATGAGCAATACTTTTTATTTCTATCTGAAACCTCTTTTTGGCATGCTAACTGCTAAGCATCCTAGGTGCAGTAATTCCGGTATGTGATTAGTTCTTGGTACCTTTTGTGTGTTGTATGGGTGTGTGAGCTTCCGTGATGGAAATACATGTTTAAGAATTTCATGGTTCCATGACTGATACCGTCTCCACACATAAATAACTGGCTGAACCAATACCAGAAATTGAAAATGAGAACCGCCACTTCACACGTATATGATATGTGCGTCATGGTTAAAAAGGGGGGTTCATTTACACTTGCATGCCATCAAATTATTTGATTTTGATTTAAGGACATCTAAAATAACTAACACAGTCATATGATGCACTCACCTTTCCTTTTTTGTCTCCTGAATATTCAAGATCTAATAGTAGTAACTTTGATATCATGCAAAATTGAACCATTTTTTTGGTTACTTCTTTCTTCTGTATTCTATATATCCAAGGAACTTACGCCCATAAATGCTTCCTGGATCCAGGTTTTATTTTGTTTGCTGCTGATGTCTCTTTCACTTTCTTTTTATTTTTATTTTGCAGATTGTTCCTTCTTGGACTTGAAAAGTATGGCAAAGGTGATTGGCGGAGCATCTCACGGAACTTTGTGATCTCAAGGACACCAACTCAAGTAGCTAGTCATGCACAGAAGTACTTTATCCGTCTGAACTCAATGAATAGAGAAAGGCGGCGGTCAAGTATACATGATATCACCAGTGTTAACAATGGAGATGCATCAGCTGTTCAGGGGCCAATCACAGGTACAAATGGGCAGGTTGCAAATCCTGGGAAGCCCTCTAAGCAAACTCCACAACCAGGAAATACCCCTCCAGGCATCGATGCTTATGGTACTACAATCGGACAGCCAGTTGGTGGCCCCCTTGTATCAGCTGTTGGGACTCCTGTTACGCTTCCTGTTCCTGCACCACCTCATATGGCCTATGGCATGCACGCCCCAGTTCCAGGAGCTGTAGTACCTGGTGCCCCAGTAAACATCGCACCAACGCCCTACCCGATGCCACCACCGTCATCTCATGGTTGAGGGACATTTAAATTAAGTGCTGCGTGGCTTTGAAACGAATCGGTAATCTCCATACGTTGTTTTTAGCTGATGCTCTACCATGTCCCGATAAAGCAATATCAATAAATTATTGTACATTACAAACTCTCGTGTAGCATTCGGGGACGTTGCAGATTATGTACCTGTGTTCCATGCAAGCATTCCGTGTACACCTGGACCGAGTGTTTCAGTATGGGAGCTGTGACTCTGCGTATCTAGGCCTGGCTAGATGTTGCGATTTCAGACAGTATCTGTGAATTAAAACTGTACATCTGCTCAGCCAAGAGTGACATACGTGTAACTGTTTGTCATGTCCATTTTGTAGAACTGTCTGTCTAGTCAATAAATGTGGCAGTGATCATGTATAGTGATATGTTTTAAACGACGGAAAGAGATACAGTTTATAAGGAAAGATGGAAATGGAGGAATACGCTATGCAATCTGCATGTAAGGTACCATTTATGGTAGCAACTAGGCCTTTTGATGCAAATATACTGTGGAGAGTACAAACCGAACTAAAAGTATTGATGTTTGCTTATGACTACTGATGAATTAAGAAGTTCTAACAGCTGATAACCTAGCAAGACGTGTTGGGATAGTACCGTCATTTGTCCTCAGTGTTTCCATGATAACCTAGGTAACACACTTTTTCTGGAATAAAATGGCGGAATACCCGCCTCTTTCTTTCAAAAATAAAAACGAAAGAAGGAAAGAGATAGAGTTTGTTAGTTTAGGTGGGATGGTTCTTCTGGTTCGGTGTCAGATCGTTCTGCGAGTAAATGCTCGCGCTTCCCCGTGCCAGTGTATGCATGCTGGTATCAGGTTGTCGCGCGGTGTGAGTTTTGTACGTTTCTTTCTTGGCTTGTTGTTTCAGACGGAGAAGAAAAAGACTAGCACGTACGTACATCATCCAAAGCCTGATTAGTTGGCTCCAGCGACTCATGTTCCGTTGTGTTTTTTGTCCGGTGTACCACGCGTGCTCCAGCCGGCCACGTCACGCCTCGTGGACAGGACAAGAGCCCACCCGTTCTCTCGTCTCTTCTTGCTTCCCCACCAAACTCAAACAGACCCCTCGAGCATCGCGCCCTGCCTCCAGCCAGCCATGCCCATGCGTCCCGCCGCGCCGCGCCGCGCCGCGCCCTGCGTGACGTGACCCGTGTGACGGCCGCGGGGGAGGGGCGCCAAAACCGTGTGCGAGCCTCGCCGGTCGCTGCTGCCGCGCACGGCACACGCGCGGACGCGCAGGGTGGTGGTGGAGCGAAACAACCTGACCGCCATGCGGGCTCCGATCCGACGGATGGCAGCGTGCATGGAACACCGTGTCCGCAGGTCACCGCCCAAGTGTCGTCACGCCACACGGCCGCGCACGGCATCCCCGGCCTCGGGGACTGCGCGCGCGTCTCCATACGATGGAACCTGGAACCTGCCATAGTCAGACTGCAGTTCCTAACTGAAATTTGTCTTATACTCGTATGAGACATTGAATCTGCCCTTTTTTATCCAGACTGACATCAAAAGTAGGTGGCATATTTTTTTCTACCGAAAAAAATTGTATATATATATATATAATTTTTTTCTGATGATTACGAAAAATTGTATATCATCTGGTAAACTATGGTAATTCTACAACCTTTGCAACATAAAACTGATGAGAGGTAATTTCACTTCGCGCTAGAAGCTGACCTAGACGCGCCGCCACGCAACCCGACAATAGGATGCGCCTTCTTGAAGAATTATCGATAGCGACAGAAAAGTTCGTTGGTCCGGTATTCCGTTGGCGTTATCGTTTGCAACAAACGGAAAATCAAAGTAACCGTCGACGCGCACGAGCGCGCCGACATTTCTTTTTCGGAGAAAAAAAATTGACTAGCTTTTGTAAGGAAATGGAATCAGTTTAAATCATCCATTAATCTTCTTCAGCGGCATTGTAACTGTTCTAAACTATACTGGGTAACCCAGAGAATGATAGTTCGAGGAATTAATACAAGTCATAATCATGCTGTACATGATTTTAACCGTGCTGTCGTCATGCTCGAGTGCCCCTCGATCAGCATCTTTTTTGGGTTCCATCCCATTTATAGCTTCTGTTTGGGTGTCACCTGCCGGCTACCACATCCTAGCTTGCATTGTCAGACTCTTCCCCCGACCTCACCTACAAAAATTCCCCAAATCATCATCACATACAAGCCAGAGAGAAGCAGCACTGTCCACATCACACACCTCTTGAAGGCCACCACCACTCTCGGCTCGCTTCTCCCTCTCTCTTCACTGCCGCAAGACGTCGTCGCTGCTCCGCATGGCCGACTCGACGGGCTCGTCCGGCGCCGGCGCCGGTGCAGGCGCCGCCGCGGGTCACGGCACCCTAGGCAGCAGGGGCATCACGCAACAAGGGCAGTCGTACCAGGCTTTCTCCACGTCGTCGTCGTCATCCATGAACAGGATCGCGCCGGGGGCGGCCAACATCTACCCGCAGCAGCCTCACCACCAGCTGCCGCACCCCGTCGGCGCCCTGTTCCCGGCGGCGACCGTGGGAATGTCGACGCCACCGCCGCGCCCCATGTACCCCACCCAGACCCAGATCGTCGTGCAGCCGCAGCAGCAGCAGCTCGCGCCACCGCCGCCGCAGTACCGCGTCGTCGGCCAGCAGTCCCACCAGCCGCCCCCTCTCGCCGGTCAGTGCCACATGGCGCCGCGCGCTTGCTTAATTCTGCGTCGTCAGGGTCGTCTCTTCTTGATCTTGTCGTCGTCGAGGGTTTCTCCGATCGAGGTCGTTTCTAGCTAGGGTTTTGATGCGCGCTCCGATCTGTGCGTCGATCGACTCGCTGTTTTCCTCTGTGGAGGATTAGCTACTAGGGTTCTTCTCTTTTTTGTCATGATTAGCTAGGCGCAAAGCTAACCGTACGTGTTCATCAGTGCGGGTGCGGGAGGATCTCGATCCCTTTTACGGGCCGGGTTCGGAGTCATCTTGCCACGCAGTACTCGGTGGGATCGTCGTCCTAGCTTGACGCGATTTTGATCACGTACTCCAGGAGAGGGGGACGATACGATCGATAGATTGCTACGTTTTTTTTTTCACATCATCATATCCCCAGCAGCCCGCATCGTATATATATGAGAACTAATTAAGTACTTACCATTTGTAGTGTAGCTACTATAGCCATGTCACGACCACTTTAATTAATGTTAGTTATAGCAAAGTGGTTTACATTTTCCAGCTGGCGTGTGTCACGTGTTATTAATCAGCTTCTTGCCATAATAATACTGCCACGGTTATTACTAAGCCCTCCGGCCGTGTGTGCTAACACCTCGGGCCGGGTTAATCATCTCATAAATGTTCTAGTTTGATCACTAGTCTGCTTGAAACGTCTCTTAATTATACCTTTTTCTGCTGCTTATATATATATATTCATGATCAGGACACTACCAGCTGCATCAGGATTACCCAGCCTACGGCAACGCAACAACATCGCCGACTTCTGCATCACTAGGTCTTGACGGCTGGAGAATGTACAATGTAGCCATGCCTTTCGCTCATCAGACTCCCTTCGGTGGCGGCGGCGGCGGCATCAACAACTGCAACATCAGCGTCAGCGGCAATGACTTTCATCAAAACTCGTCGTCTCCGTACTCCACCAGCATATGGGCTAATCCCGTACCGATGAACCAGCAGCAGCAGCAGCAGCCCTACTGCACCGATTACGTTCCTGCCGCAACAAACGAGCCTGCTGCTGCTGCGCTTCAAGCTCCTGCTTCGTTTCACATTGACAACCAGCAGGGGAGTGACTTAGGTATGTATGTGCTGCATCTGGCTTTCCATAAATGGAACATCTGCATGCATGAGTTTGCACTTTATAATGTACAGAGGATTGGAGGGAACAACACAGAAAGCGAGGCTTACATTCTTCAGTCCCAATAAAACTCGAGGAAAACGCGCGAAATTAAAATTTGAAGCCATTAATTTCAAACAAAAGTGTATAGCTAACCGGTACCGCTATAGATACGTACAATTTGTCGCATTCAAAGTGTATAGCTAAACGGTACCGCTATAGATACATACAATTTGTCGCATTCGCGTTAACTGCTACTCGTTACGGTTTTTCAATTGATGACGTTAAGAAGACATGTTTAGTTATTTTTTTATTTGATAAAGTTGTGCTAACGTCATCAATTAAAGACGCGTGAGAGAGTATTATTAGACAAAAGGAGGACAGAAAAAAAATTGGGATGTCGGTGTATGAACATATTGGGGTCTTCCTTCTATTATAATGCACATACATACCTTCTAAGTTCATTAATTTCTATACTAAAAGAGTTGTCCTAACAGCATTAGTCAAAACTAGTAAAGGACAATATTACCTACGTAGTGAGGTCTTGGATTTGAACCGACCTCTCTAGAAAAGTGGTGATAAGATTGTCTACAAATAATCATTCCCCGTACCTCGTACCGTGTCGATGTGTGAGATACTTTGGTACTGGATACACCCTTTTCAACATGAGTTAAAACTAGAGTGAGTAATACACCCTTTTTAACATGAGCCTTCTCCAAACCTTTTGTTGCATTTGTCGTTTGACTACTACACACTATATATGTATCATGCAATTTCATATGGTTAATTTTTTTTTGAGAAACGACCTCTCATGCAGTGATACTTGATCAAGGTTTTGCAACAAGCTTTGTTGGGGCGACTGCGCCATTGGTATCTGATTCACCTTTTGGAGTGATGCCTCAAACAATGGGCAACTGTACTTCGGCTCAAATCATCCCGGAAGTCGAGAATTTAGATGTAACTTTTTCAGGATCTTTTGAATTATACATATATATATTGAAATGCTTTCAAACTCATGAGACTTTTTGGTATCAGTTTGTTCAGGGTACTGGTACTATATGGGCTTCTGGATCTGTAGAGATTGAGGAACGCGGGAACAGCGAGGAGACTGATCCTGATCCGGAGTTGGAGGCCCAAAATCAGTTGGGCCAGGGTGTCGGAGACATCAACGACGCTACCGATAATACCGTACGTTGTCATGCTGCATCACATGCTTTGCTAATCCTGTTACCGTTTTCTATTATACCGGATTTGCATTATAGAAGTGCAGAAAACCATTTGGAACATTTGATGGTTAGTGAATTATTCACAGTTCTCCACCAGTTGATTCTACTCGAGTCCTTTTTGTCGTAAAAATATTCAAACGTGATGGTCTTCTGTCAAGCAGTAGGAAAGAAAAGAGTGTTTTTTCCTGGTAGATAAAATGAACAAGGCATTACTCATTCGGTATGTAATAGATGGACTAGTTATACAGTCATCATGTCTGAACTTTTTTTCTTTTGAAAAGGACATCATGTTTGAACTTTAGAGTGGCTTTCCTCTGAACCATGCCTGAACTTTTCCGCACAAATCTGTCACACAGATAATCAACTGTAAGGACTACCGTACTGTTTTGCGCAAGGACTTGACAAACACTGATTGTGGAAACATTGGAAGAATTGTGCTGCCAAAGGTAGATACTTGTATATCCTCTTAATTGATCTTACTCTCTGGTTGATACTCTGTATGCCATATCAATTATGTTCCAGAGTACGAGCTGTACTGGTATGCTGCGTGCAACTAATCTCAGTCTTCTGAATTTCGTAGAAAGTTGCAGAGGCAAATCTCCCAGCCTTGGTTGACAAGGATGGCATTATACTGGAAATGAAGGATTTGGAGATTCCAGATGTATGGAAGTTCAAGTACAGGTATCCTCATCGTACTCTATACAGCTCACAGTTCAGGGGTTTGAATAGTTGCATGTAATTCAACTTTTCTTATGCTGATGCTTTCTTTTTTTTGTTTCAGGTACTGGCCTAACAACAAGAGCAGAATGTATATCTTGGAAATGACTGGTATGCAGAACATCTAACAGTAATCCCCAAAACTTCCAAGATTCAGCAGATGTTGATGAATCGCATGTGTTTCTCAGGTGATTTTGTTAGGACGCATAACCTTCGAGCAGGAGATGTCTTCATTATCTACCAGCACAAGAGGACGGGAAAATATGTATGCCGAAGTTTTATGCTCCACTTACACTCTGCTTTTATTTGCATGGTCACGGTCTCCTTATGTATCTGTCTTCTTTTGTTGTGTCTTCAAGATTGCCCGTGCTGTGAAGACTACCCAGATGAGCTTCACCATGACCGTGCTGGAATGCCAGTGCATGAAGGAAGGCAATAGCGGTGAGCAGTGCGGGTTCGTCGTCAAGCCTTCGAACAAGAAAACCTGATGATCAGTGGAGCCAACTCGATGAAACGTCGAGAGCGTCGCTTGAACTAGCAGCAGTGAGCTGTCGTGAGGTTGTATAATTGGAACAGAGTTCCGGCTGAACTTCCTAGGCCTTTAGAACTGTAAGAGAGCCCTGTCCGCCAAGAACATCTCCTGTGTTGCTGGTAACTATCCCGTCGTGTGTACCTTGTGTTAAACATCCTGGTTTGCTCTGTATCGTGTACAGTATATTCCCGTATCCTGGATAATGTGGCCGTGTGGTTATTGTAGCATCAGCTGGTTAATTCTGCTTTTTATTAGCTGTTGAAGGTTTTTGTTCTCGGGTAAACAGAGAAGAGCATTGATGGATGAAAGCAACCATATAACTTGGTTCGCTATTCAGAGGCAGCTAACGTCGTGACTGGATCTGGTTGTAGTATCTTAAACTCTTTTCGGTTCAACAGTAAGAGCTATATATGGTTCAAGCGAGGTGTAGCTCAAGTTGGTGTGGCCTAAGAAAACGCACCCCATGCATTTGCACTGCAGGAGCAGCAGACCAGAATTAAAAAAAAACAGATAACAGTCTCCATGACACATCTGAGCGCATTTCATCTTGGGTCCATTTCAACACTTTCTCTGCTCCTTAAAGCTTGCCTGTATATTGTTTTTTTTTCAGAGTACGTACCTTGTGACAGCTACAGATAAGTACTCGTACCTTTTTCACTTGATTTGTGATACGAACGGCGACGTGTTCACGAGCGCGCGGGGAGGAAACCGATCGATCGACCTATCGATCGGCTGACGAAAACGACTAGTTGCTGCTGACCGGCGACGCCGCCCGCCCGCCCCACGTAACTATTTCTCCGAGAGAGGCGGCGACAAGCCTAAGCTAGCTAGGCCGGCGCGCGGTGGTGGGGGCCGTCTCGGCGACGGCGCTTTAGAAGTTTAGATGATGGTCGAGTCTCAGCAACCTGGCATGAGCCATGGCACCGTACCGCCCTGCTAACCCATGTGCATCATCCACCACTTGTCCATGGCAGATGGGATGTGTCTGAAGTTGCATGGCCTTTGGAATTTTCGACATATTGTCGTCTAGGAAGCTAGGAGTTCAGCGTGTAGCTGCAGGTAGCCTTTACATGTTTAAGTGCATATGACAAGTCCCTTTGATGTTGAGATGGAGATGCAGCGCGCCCATGAGATTGTGCAGGCAGACTAGGAGTACCGCCTAGCTATATGAGATTCTGAGAACCTCTGATTGATAAGTGGACTGCGGATGACAAGGATAAAACGCGAAATGCGCTTTCGGAATTACGATGATGTACGGGGGAAGTTTGAGACCCGTGGCATGGTGCTTCCTTTCACGCAAAGCAATGTCACGCCGCTTCACCAAATCACGATCACGCAGTTGTGCTTGTAGCAGGGACATGGTCCAGTTCGTGGCCCTTTTTCGCGGTTCGGTCACTTGGGCGTGCGAGGAGCCATGCCGCCGCTGTGTGGCCGGTGAAGCAGTTCGCATGCCACTTTCAGAATCATAGGGGGACGCACTCTCCTCTCCCGCCTCGTCGCAACAAAAACAAATAATTATGGCATCATGCATGTACAGATACAAATGAGATAGATTACCTGCATTACTCGAATAAAACTGTCAGAATCCTTACCGGGTACACTAATCAACTTAGCATATAATGTACGTAATCTTTGAAGAACAAATCTCACCTGGCAACCGTATTTATATGTTGATTTTTATGAGCAGTAACACATGCACCTAATCTTTACTGTCGAGAACCGCTCACTGTTCATCACTTGAGACAAACAGTACTGCTTATAATACAAACTGTAGCAACGCTGAACAGGAAGCACCTAATGACCATTCAGTGAACAAAGGAATCATGAGCAACGTGGTGGCTCACGGTCATTAATTGCCTGTGGTTCACACACGCACACGCACACATGCATCGATCCACTGTATATATAATCACAGACACATCCACTGCTTCACTAGTATTAGCACGATATGAACTTGGCCCATTAGCACTGTTATATCCAGTAAAAGAACTGTAGGAAAAGGAAAGGGGGGGAAAAGATAGGCACAGATGCCAGCCCACAGCAAGGGGAACAACTGAAAAGGAGAACCTAACAACGAGGCACCAACTCAAACCATCATTTCAGCTCATTAAGGTCATTGCTTGCTAGCTAGTACTCCCACAGCGCCACCATCCAATAATACATTCATCCAGAACCTTCACAACCTGCAGAGATTCCAGAAAGGATGGCAACAAACTCGTCAGATTGAGGCCACTTGTTGATGATGGGTTTCACTGTACGTAGACGTACATGTTATGTTCAAGAGAAAACAGGCATTTTGTTCAACGTTCTCTTTCGTGTAAATTAACCAGGGACTAGCCAACACTTGTCAGGTATAGACAGTCCATATCCACTGTTGTTAGTACATCAAGCTTCCTCGAGAATGTTTTGGAATATTTCACTGAACATTTCTGCTGTTTGCCTGTGTATGATCTGAAGATTCAGTTTTTTCCATCTTCTACTGATTATTTTGACTCGAATTATTTGTTTGGATGGAGTAAAATTAAAAGAAGAGGCGAGACAGAGAAATGTCCAGCACTGTTAGTGAGCACTAAGCAAGCATGCATCTACAGTTAGATCCTGATGGCGCCGAAAGGGTAAGAAGAAGTGGACCGGACTGCTGCAGGCGCGGGAGCCGACCAAATTCTCGCTTTCTTACGTAAAGCAGACACGCCAGCCCAGCGCGTCGCTTATTACCTCCGGACACGCAAACGACAACTCAATCTAATTAAGGAGTAGCGGGATGGATTTTATTACTGTCTTAGTCTTACCAATGAGATCAATTTAATTTACCTAAGCATATGGCGGTTTGGCTGACCCGGCCGCCTCCCTCCGCTCCGGCCGGCGATCTCTTCGGCGGCACACCAAGAAAAACCAAAGACGACGTGTGTATGTACGTATATCGTACGGCCGCGACGGGAGGGTGGGTCAGGTCGGACCGGATCGGAGGAGGGCGCCTATCGCCGCCGGAAGGAGTTGCGGTTCTTCTTGATGAAGTCGTCGAACCGCCGGTTCATCTCCTCCGCACCAACCGACGGGTCCCGCGCTCTCGGCGGCGGAGGTGCCGGCGCCGAACGCGTCTTCTGCATGATGGCGTTCCACGTGGCGTCCAGGTCGTCGTCGTCGCCGTCGCCGCCCTCGCACTCCACGGTCTGGGACGACGACGACAGCGAGAGCTCCCGTTCCTGCACCGGCGCGACGCTCGTCCTGGCTTCCACGGAGCGGTAATGAGACGGGGCGGAGGACGCGTCCTCGTCGGACTCCGTGGTGACGCAGGAGTCTCCGCCGCCAGAGTCCGGGGAGAACTCCGGCGAGGAGTAATCGGGCTCCGTGCGCCCGCCGAACGAGTCCGCCGCACCAAAATCCTCCTTTGCGTCGAGGGCGGGGGCGACCGGCCAGGGGTCCTTGTGTTGATGAGGCTGGGCCTGGAGGTGCTTGTGGTCGGAGAGCTTCCAGATGACGAGGATGATGAGGTGCACGGTGACGAAGAGGTAGGGCGGCGCGAGCCAGAACCGCGCGACGGCCCACGCGCGCGGGACGACGGCGCCGGCCACGGACACGAGCTGCGGGACCGCGAGGCGCGCCAGGGAGGCGGCCGCGGCCAGCGCGGCGGACGCGACGGCCGCCTTGGCCGCGAGCACCGTCGTCGTAGACACGCCGCCGTGGCGGTGCCGCGAGGCGTGGCTGTACGGTGACATGGCAAGAGCGGTTGTTGGACGGTTGGTGAGGGGGTCGAGGCGGGACGAGGGCGAGGGCGAGGCGTCGGCGTGAGCAATGGTGGACGAGAAAGAGAGACAGGGCAGGCGGCTATTTATGGGGAAAGGACGGGAGCGCCAGCCAGAGTTCAGTGGGTTCTCTTCTCTCTCTCTCGATTGGATTTGTTCAAATTTTCCTCAACTTTCGAATTCAGTAAATTCGCTGTCAAGTTCTGCATCTATCTATAATGCAGGGCTCCTTGTGCGACCGTGAAGGCCAAGGAAAGGAAAGCGACCCATGGGACCGGCGGCGGCCGCGTGGTTGAGTTGAGGCGCCATACCTCATCAGCTCCACAGCTTAATCATTCCAGTTCGTGCTTTTTTTTTGTTCCGTTACACATCTGTAAAAAACAACAACAGAACCCTTTTTTAGTGGAAAATAATCATAATAGTAATAAGAAGAAATACCTGTATAAACAATTGATACCAACGAACGTCGGCACAAGCACTGTTCTCTCCTGTCGGTACAGCAATCTCATAATTGGATTGGGTTTTGTGCGCTTCTGAAGTCTCCAAACCCATCTGCTCTGACGACGCAGGAGCTAGCATCAGTTCCTCGATCCGGCTAGGCTACACTGGCAGATGTAGACCAAACGAACAGGTGCGCAGAGTCAAAGCCTAACGTTCCAGGACAGCTTTTAAACTGAGCAGAGCAGAGCAGAGCAGAGCAGGTGGAGTTGGCGTTTCTGCACAGTCTTCTTCGCCGAAACATCACCGGTTGCTATCGAGTGGAGCGTCCAGGGGAGCCTGATCTCGACCTGCTCTGCTCGCGTTCAGCGCCGTCGACGAGCTACGGTCGATCCAACGTGTGGCTTCCCCCTTCCATGCATGCCTTCGGCATCGATGCTCTCGACCCTGCTGATGCAACGCAGGCTGTCGTAGCTTGCTCGAGAAGCGCCAGCAAGCTTCATTCGTACTGATCGATCTCCCGCCGCTTTACCAAAGGCAGATCATCAGAGCAGATGGTCCAGGAGCTGGGCATGCCAGCAACAACAAGAGGAGAATAACGGGTGTTGTTCCAGAATATATCCTAATGGGCTGCCCCAGCTAGTTTGTTGCACTCATGATGATTGCGACATAATCAAGTACCTTGTTGCAAACTAAAATTCAGAAAAAAGTGTGAATAATTAAGTAATATACACTACGTACGTATGCATTTCGGTACGTAAAATACCCGGCCACTCGTCGTGGCCTGGAAAAGAATCAAGTCGATCCATAATTCCTGTGTACTTGCTCCACATTTCCAAGGACAGTTCGCCCTCCCTCCCTGCTGTCCACTCGTTTGTTATTCTAAAGCATCGTCAGTGAGAGGGAACCGGCTGAACAAGGTTCTTATTCCAAAGCTCAGACTCGATGCCTAACCACCCCAGTTCTGTTCCCCTTCCGTACGATCCATCCAGTTCAATACACAAGGGGCTTTGTTTGATGATGCTCTCATCAGAGATCGACTTTATTCCTTGCTTCTCCTAGAATAAAATACAACAACCTGATGCCATGCATGCAAATAAATTAGCATTGGGTCATATATACTACTATCTTCCCCGCCCATGCCTTCGATTATTATTCAGTTCCAACCGCCAAAGAATTAATAAGCTGTAGTTAGTTTTAAGTAGTAATCGATCTCGGTTCATAGTATCAGCTGATCCACTGGCCTCGATTAGCTGGCGGTGTGGATTATTATATATGGCGCGCGCGGCGTTTTGAAACTCGAGCTAGCTTGAAACGAGAGTTGGGGAGAGGTGGTGGGCGCTTTCGCGTGATGGCCACCCCCCGCCCGACGTCCCCGGCCGTCACTTGGGCGGGGAGCAACAACTAAGTAGATCGACCATCTGCTGTAAAGCGGATGATGATGGTGGAGGGGGGGAGGCTGTTCTCTTCTTATCTTTTTGCAATGGACGGTGCAATCGTGCATGGCCTGCCCCAAAAGGCCCATCGTCTTCAATTCCTCCTCTGCCTCTTTAGACTCTTCTGATCATCATTACCATGCACTATTTAAAGTGATGATCGGCGGCTGCACTGCACTGCAGTGGTAACCCCTCTCTCCTCGGCAGTGTCAGGATAACAAGCAGCACGGGCCGGCCGGGGGCAGTCAGTGCAGCACGAAATTCCTCCTTGAGCTGTCGAAACTCGTGGAATTTCGAACGTGAGACGATCGAGCCGGCGGGGCCCTGAAGGATCTGCAGGACGATTTGCAGAAAACGAGATGTCGACGACGTCTCTGTTAATTAGACTGTTTGTTCCGCGTCTTCTCGAC
Organism: Neostapfia colusana; assembly: GCA_030760725.1. Taxonomy (NCBI): domain Eukaryota; kingdom Viridiplantae; phylum Streptophyta; class Magnoliopsida; order Poales; family Poaceae; genus Neostapfia; species Neostapfia colusana. The sequence continues at coordinate 666,835 of JASWHV010000017.1, forward strand.
GGATCGAATTCGAATCGGATCCTGCACAACGGATCGTGTGGTTCTTCGTCGATTCTTTTCTTGCGCCCCCCCCCCCCCCCACCCCCTGACCGCGCATCCGCGTTCGCATGTGGGGGTGGCTCCGCTAATCATTCCCTTCCCGTACTTGTTATAGAATCGTCTAGAACGCGAGCGTTAGCTTACGCATTAGTGCTCACCATCAGTAGGGTTTGCGTGAAGCAAATCGCAGAAGAGACAGGAAAAGAGGTCACAATCTTCAGGACGAGTAACGAACTATAGCAAGGATGCTGCTGGCTGTTACCGGTTTGTTTTTTTTTTGTGTTAGTTATTACTCTTACTCGTGTCGTGAGATGGTCGGCAGTTCTGCTACTAGCTAGTAGTAGTGAGCTTTCCAGGACCACAGGAGAGGAGCAGCTCGTTTTCATGGGCCACCATCTCGAGGAGCAGCCTGAGACAGCCAGTAGGGTTTGGATTTGTGCGCGTGTTGGGCGATCGCTGTCCGCGGCGCCTTGTCTCGCACGCGCATGCATGCAGCACAGCTGTGGAGCACAAGCTAGCCCGGGGCAACAACAGCACAGCAGCCTCGATGGACTCGATCAGAAGGTCGTCGCGACTGGAACGCTGCACGCAATTTTACTGCTCGCCAAGGTACAGCGACCAAGCTAGGGGAGGAGGAGGAGGAGGAGGAGGAAAGGCGACCACGAGGCTAGCTCCGATCCATCAGGTCGTCAGCTTTTGGACGATGCTGTCTCCAAGAATCTTGTGCAGCTCCCGTTGCTTTCCATGGGCATCGCCCCCCAAAAAAATCAACGTCTTTACGGCTTTGTTAGGTTAAGTAGAGCTAGTAGTAATGCACAACAGACGCCTTTCAGAGGAGTCAAGGCGGCCCATCCTGGCCTCTCGCCAACGCAACAAGTGCCATTCAACAAGCGAAAGGGACGACATAGCATAGGAATGCAGGATGGTCCAGGTGCAATCCGGATGGAAAGTTCGTTGAAAAAAACAGAGAGTGCTCCCTTCCCTTCCCTTCCCACACAGATGGCATGGCACTGATGGTAACATTGAACTACTAAATGAGTTACATTACGTTATCATTCTGAAAGATTATCTTCACTAGCACAACTAGAAAAAAGAACAGTCAAAGAGCCGGACCAATACAGCGACAAACGGACAGGGGAGTAAACAAAATATCAATCAACTCCATTGCTGTGGGGCTCGAGGATGCATAGATTACTACCAAGTTATAAGCCTCAGTACATGATGACAAATGCTCAATGATAACAACAACTATCGACCACCTTATAGTAGTTCAATAGCTGATGGTCGTGTATGAGGAGTAGCAACAACAACTAACATGACATCCTACCAACCCTGTGGATGGACTCTGTTCATGCACATGCCGCAGCAGGGGATGGCCGTTTTAACTGGATGATGCATATGGAGTTCATGATGTGTTGTCTTAGACGAACGAACTGGAACATTTCAAATGAATTGATCGGGGAAAAGTGCAGATGCAAATCATGATACGAAAAATTTCAACCTGATAGTATAAGAGAACAACATGATGAGTAGATGGCCTAGAATTTAAACCGTTTGCAACCTCACATAACGCAGTCGAGCATGTGATGAAGGATCAACACAAACGAAACTGGTTCACTACCTGCTATTCGGGAAGTCTAAGATACAAATCTGTAACTGGAATCCACAGGAAATCTGTGACAACCGAAGATATTCACCTTAACATGAATTTAGAAACAGACAAACATATATATTCCACTGAGGATTACACAGAACAGCACGATGCAATTTCTGATATATCATAAAACCTTAAAGCTGCTCTGATGCATAAATCCATGCTTATCATTGGAAAGGGCGCCTTGAAATATACACATGCTTTAACCAAAATTTGCCGTACAACTTGCTTGAATACATGCAAAGAAGAAACAAAGATGCTATATGCGTATGCGATACAGCTACTTAGTACAAAGTTTAACGAGAGCCACTCCCTCGAAAATGTTTAACGGTAATGACAGTGGCTTGTGTATTTATTTTTTAAATACCAGCCAAGTGAAAATTGACGAGCCAGCTTACAGAAAAGTTGCTTGCTTCTCAACTAAATTTACGTGGAGTGGTTATTTAGGCCTCCTCAGCAATCTTCTAGGCTCATCTGAAATCTGCCCCAACTGCTTCCTGCACAGATTTGAAGCCATCTCTTTCCAAGCATTCTGCCAGCTCAGCCTAAGCACATCAAGTAATCTATCAGTATAAAACTCAGAAATGATTCCTTCCTAAGTACAAGGAAAGAAAAGAAAACTGATTTGATCAAGAAATACAGGTTTCACCCCCCTAACTAGATTTTGCCATGTTAAAAAAAGCTGTTTGCGTCCTACACCACTGTTCTTTACACTCGTGGCCAATGAATAAAGCGAATTGAATATTGTAATATGCAGCAGAAGTAGGAACATCAAAGGAAAATGTATCTATCTCTCTTCTAAAAAAACTACAATATTAAATAGGAAATAAATTTCCATGCCTGAAACATCAAATAAAGCAGGAATGAAGTAGGAGTACTGCTACAACTTCCAGGTTTCTTATGTAACAAATGTGTTATAACCTTTATTCTGGGGATAATTGCTGGGCCACCGTAGGCAAGAGCAGTGTAAAGTTGAACCAGTGTAGCTCCAGAACGGATCTTCTTGTATGCATCCTCACCACTGTAGTTGCATAATAAATAAACTTGATTGAAATTATGTGTGTAACAAGTTTAAAAGGGTAACTGGAGTTGATACATAATTCACATTACCTGCTTACACCCCCACATCCTATGAGCGGAATCTTGCCCTGCAAGAGAGATACGAGAGTTGTTCATATACAAGGGCCCATGAACAACTATTCAAATAAAGTATAACAATACGGAGTGAAACATGCTTAACAAATAGATGTATCTTTCAAGAAAGCAATAGGAACAACACACATACCCGTGTAAGGACATACATCTCCCTGAGAATGTTAGTAGACAAGTCAAATAAAGGTTTCCCACTTAATCCACCAGTTTCCTGAGCCGCTGGATGTGCATCTACAGGAGGTGGTCTGGAAACAGTGGTGTTTGATATAACCTGTGTGGTCAACAACATCGATAAAATAATTGGCAATATTAGCACAGGATATGGATGAGATAACTGCAAAACTGGCATGAAAGCAGTATTTGAGTATGCTAGTCAGTTTCTACAGCAAAACCAGTCATGGAAGGATTGTCAACCTACCAGACCATCCAACCTAAGAGCAAGAGCAACCTGGAAACAATAAGAAATGACAATAAGATTCTCCATTGTATAATTAATGAGCTTGCTGGACAAGGCCAAGTTCCGTATCTCACCGCAGCAATGTCCTCAAGATCCTGCTTAGACAGGTCTGGTGCAATTTTCACAAGCAATGGTGGAGGACCATCTTCAGCCCACTGCATCTCATCTCGTGCAGCTTGAACCTGTGTATTCAATGTAGGTCATATAAATGTCCCATTCAAACATAGAGAAGATATATACCAGTTGACATAGCTACACACCTTCTTCACAAGATCTTTCAGTTGTTTTCGACCTTGCAGTTTGCGCAGACCAGGAGTATTTGGGGAAGAAATATTTATGACCTGAATTCGAGAAGGAAAGCAGCCTCACAATTACACAAGCTCTAAACTATAAACAGTACCGTCCAACCAGAAAACCATCAAAATTTAACATCTCATGCTTTGAGAAGTAACAACATAATTGAATTACACTTGAGTGGCATCACTTCTCTTCCCCATCATGCATGCACTTGTGACAGTTTAACCAATGAAGAAAACCAGGATCAATTGAAAAAGGAAATGTTCAGTCATATTGTATTTATTAATTTGTCTGGACACACTAAATGAGAATGCATAGCACAAATAAATGCAAAGATTCAGATAAGCAGTATTTATCTGAACTAACAGTCCATATGAACTGAAGGTAACAACACTACAATGTGAAGTTATCTTATAAATGCAAAGGATGAATACCAGGTAATCAGCATACTGTGACAAGTTATGAACCCCTTGGACATAATCAGCAGCGGCATCTTCACTAGTCTTGTTCTTGCCAAGATTGACTCCCAAGATGCCAGGTCCTGCTTTCCCTCCTTGCTTTACATCACTGGTTGAAGGAGATGTGGAGCTTGAAGTTTCTTCCATCTTCCGCTTACCATGTTGTGCGCCAAGGCGCTTAGCAACTACTACAATTCCTTCACTATTGAAGCCACATCGGTTGATTACAGCACTGAAGAGAAAGCATGAAAGCAGCAATTCTATAAGGAAAATATGGATTATACGGAAATTAATTAACAGGAAAAGTTTGGATATCAATGACAGGACAGAAAATGTTTACCCGTGCTCTCTTAACCTAAATATCCAAGGCTTGGGATTTCCCTCCTGGGGAAGGGGTGTTACAGATCCAACTTCCACAAATCCAAATCCCATACCTAACAGACCTTCAACTGCCTCAGCATTTTTATCAAACCCAGCAGCAAGACCAATTGGATTTGTAAACTTCCTTCCCCAAACCTCTAGCCCAAGAACCGGTGGATCAGGTCTCTTATCTCTTGGAACGAGTCCATGGGCAGCAGCTTTAACAGCCAGATGATGAGCAAACTCCGCATCTAGCAGTGCGAAAACTGGATTCGAAAGTTCCATCGACTTGAATAACCAGCCACTGCACAATCATCAAGGTCATAGTGATCCAGTGTTTAGTCAAAAATCATGCCAAAGAAAGTTGTAAGTAATCAAGCAACCCAAAAATATCAGCTGGGGCAAGAACATAAATGGACGCATGACACATATATGGTACAAGAGAAGTAATGGTCCATGACTCAATATCATGTACCTAAACTTGGCTTCATCGGCAGTACTCACGTAAGCACCTCCAGCAATGGCCAACCCTATCATGGCCCCAGTTAAAAGCCTCCCCTGCCAAAGTGATAAGAAACACAAGGGCTTAACAGAAACTCATCTTTTTTTTTTTTGTTCCGGAGACGCAGTTGGTTAAGCGGCATAAAAACATGCAACGAGTCACTAATCAGCAGTAGAAAGCAAATAAGCAGCACGCCCCCTACTGACTCCTCGAGAGGCCGTCTTCCACGTGCTAGCTCTACGACTTCAGTTGACAAGCAACAAGACGTCGCTTAACAAGATCGACGCACGTCACGTGCATGTCCAAAAGCCGACAAGATGGCGACGGCGGCGGGAGCGAGCGCGTTACCTTGCGGGGATGAGGGGGAACCTTCTTCGGCGCGGCTGTGGCTGCGGCCTCTGGCGCCGCCCCGGATGCGGAAGCCGTGCTGGCCGCCCGCGCCGGCGCGGCGGATGCGCCGCGCCTGGCGAGGCCACGCAAGACGGCGTCGCAGATGGAGCGCCGCCACGCGCGCGCCGCGGTGGAAGACAGCATGGTGTGGGCGGGAGTGAGAGACCGGGTGAGGGAAGGACGGGGACGCGATGAAGCGCGCGTGAAACAGAGGCGCCGGGGGTCGGCGATGCGGTGGTCAAGCCGGGTGGGCGTGGCCGCGTGGGGGGGCAATCAGAAGTATGGAACCGCGGGTCTAGTTATGCTGGGTGGGGCTGGGCCCACATCATTTGTTTCGCGTCTCTTGGCCCAGGCCGAGGTTGGCATCCACTTTGTGGGGAGGTAGCATCTTGGGTTGGGCCCGATTTGTAATTTCGGCTCAGGTCAAAGAAAAAGGTCGAAAAAAATAGGTGATGGTTGATCACTCTACGTTCAGAGTGAATTGAAGGAAATTAAGGTTAATTTAATTTAATTTATTATACTCAAATAAGCCTGAAATGTAACATTTTTACTAGATTGACTTTTGCCTAGCCTCACAGGTGAGGAAAGAAGATTATACTTTCCTATACTAAAATATTACTCCCTTTTAATTGACACTAGGAGAACTAAATGAGACAGAGGGAGTACTGTCCCCGTTCTAAAATAATTAACATTTAGCATAAAAAATCTAGTTCAGTTTAAATTAAATTAGCTGTCTTAAACATCATTTAGTTCAGAACGGGGAACGTTAATAAAACTGCCGTATAATCATCTGAATCATTTTCTTTTGTCGTGCCTTTATTCTTTGAACTGAGTAACCATCTGTATCATTCATCTGATTTGAGAAGCAGCATTCGTCTAATTTGAGAAACAATACCACCAACTATATCATCAAATGTGTTTGCTTATCTATATGAATTAGCGTGAATATATCCTCATAGCAGCCCTTCATATGTAGCAAATTTGCCTTCGGTAACAACAATCATACAGAGTAAATCACGATTGCATAGGTGATTACAGTACTGGAATAATGTGCTCATGGAAGCAAGGATTCTTCAACGTGTCAGATGTGCAGCACAAGCCCTTGCCATACGCATCTCACCGCTGCAAAGCTGCAGGCAAAGATATTAAGAGACAGTCAAGGTTGCCAAGAGAGGGTCCAAGTATTGCTTGAACTTGTCCTTTGTCATTGCACCTTCTCTCCGGCTACCTGGCACCTCCCGCCCATTCTTGAAGAGGATCAGGGCAGGGAGGCCAAAGACCTTGTACTCTTCAATCAACTGAGGATTGGCATCATGATCAATTTTGACAATCTTTAATCTCCCATCGTATTCCTGTTTCATCAAATTTCTGGTTATGGAGTATAGAGTCAGCAAAATAAATCCAAAGTAACAGTTGTTATACCAAAAAAAGAAGTAACAGTCTTGGTCATGCTTACGTTGTTAATCCCTTCCTCCAAAAAGAAAAAGGAGGGGAGAAGTTTGCCCTTGGTTATTAAAAAGATAGCTTGTTAACCTTGTTAAATGGATATCTTCAGTTAATTAATCAACAGATCTCACAATAGCTCAAAAAGTATGTTTTGTTTGAGTATTTTTCATTTGACTTGTACTTTTGTATTCCAATTTAGAAGACATCACAATTCATAACACAGATCAAGTCCTTAAACAGCCATACTGCTAAGATCGCCAGTATGAAATGGAACATGTTTTTTGCTGGAATTCACCCAACTCGACCAACGCAATGCACCTTAGTAGTCCCTATAAGACATTTTGTCCCACTGGTTTTTCAAAAACAACCGGAGGGAGTAGTATATAATAAGTACATTTTCGTTGTGATAAAACTCCCAAGCATAGGACAATCTTGGAGTTTTATCACAACAAAAATGTACTTGCTATTATGCTATATACTACTCCCTCTGGTTGTTTTTGAAGTACCGGTGGGAGTAATTTGAACCTTGGTTGTTCCAACTTCATGACAACTAAATTGAGATTGTTGATAACTGTAGTGTTTACGTTTGCTCATCAGTCAGTTTCATACTTAGATGATGTTCTTTGATCTTATCGGTTATTTCAGCTTTTATTGGCCATGTCCTGGTGCCTAGCCTAATGCAGTATCTAGAGCAAAGAAACAATCCTTTATGTTTGCTGACATAAAACCAGGAAGAATATATTGTGGATGAGCATCTATCAGGTAGCGGCAGAGTTATGTATACCTCGGATGCCCAATCCACGACGGGCGCAATGAGGCGGCACGGCCCGCACCAGTCGGCAACGAAGTCCACAAGCACGGGCAGCTCCGACTCCAACACCTCCGCCGAGAACTCGCTCAGCCCGATGAACTCCACCGCCGCGAAGCACCGAACGCGCGCGCGGGGGCGTGCGGGCCGGCCTGGGGCTGCGGGCGCCGCGGAGCAGCCAGCCGACGCGGGAAGGGCAGGCCACAGGCGGAGCGCGGCGGGGAGGCGCGGTCCCCGGGCCGGGGAGAGCGGCGAGCGGGGTGGGGGCGCGAGGGTCGAGGCGGCGGTGCTCGGCGCGGACGCCATGAGGACGATGCCGATGAGCGAGGAATCTTCTGGAAGGTGCCAAATATCCAGGCGGCCACCAGTTTTCTTCCCCGGCCGAGATGAAGCGGATTTTTTTTGCCTCACTCCTCTCCTGAATTCGGCCCAGCTCAGGAAATTCGGCTCAGAGGACTCGCGGCCCTTTCGGCCTGCTTGTTTGACTGCTAGTGTCTCTTTTCTGCCTTAGACTTTCCCCACTGCTTCTCTAAAAACGTTCCATATCTTTGAAAGATTTTTTTTATCAACCGCTATACTCCCTCTGTTTCGTAATATTTGAAGTTTGTTAGTTCAAATTTGTACTAATAAGCGTTAAATATTTTGAAACGGAGGAAGTATCTTTCTTCATACTATTAAATGGAGGTGTGTCAACATAAGGTGTGTCAAATTTAACAGCATTTTTAGATGGAGTGAGTAAAAGTAAGTGTGAAACAAAATAAATTTGACATTTATGAAAACCATCAACGGTAAATGAAAATTCTCGGTTATGGTAAAGAAAATAAAGGCGATTCCGTTAGGATTTATATATAAAAAAACACTGAAATGAGAAAGAACAGCAACTGAACACCTGAATCGTCCTCATGCACCTTGACATGTCAGCGGAGAGCGCATGAACCAAGTCCGCGGAGAAATCACGGTCCATCTCGCCATCGGCTGCGGCTGAACCCCCACACCTCCGGCGTCCGGCTTCGCCTTCACGACGCCTCCGCCCTCTTCTCTCCTCTTTCTCCTCGCCGACGCTTTATTCCCCTGCCCCCTCCCCAAAACCCCCACGCCCTAAAGCCACGCTTCACACATGGATGCCTCCGCGCCGGAGAGGGCCGCTTAGGGTTGGGTCACGGGAGTCCGGCCATGGCGATGACGACGGTGGCCGCAGCCGCGGCGCTCCACCCCGCGGTCTCGACGCGGCGTGTCGGTGTCGGAAATGGCAACGCGTCCGCCGCAGCGGGCGGATACCTGGATGGCTGCCGGCGAGGGGCGGCTGCGTGGGCGGTGCGCGCTAGGGTGGCGGACGCGGCGCCGGTGGCGACCGAGAGCGGCAGGCAGGAGGCGCCCGCTGCAACGATGGTGGAGATCCCCGTCACTTGCTACCAGGTGAGTTGTTCTGCAGCTTGCCTGTTTGTGAATTGCCTGCTTTCCCGTTCGGTCGCATTGATCATTTATTGATCTAGTTTAGATCTCTCCGGTCCCTGCAAATTGTCTCAGATTGAATCTGAGTTCGCTCATCATAATTTGATTTCACCCAGCACATAACAATGTCATTTGAGACGTGCCGGTAACTTTGCGTGCTCCCCTCATGTTGTAGTAAATTTTTGTGAATAGGTTCTGAGAGTTCGTTGTTTCCAGTTCACATGTCATTAGACATCTTCCTTCTCTTTTTTCCCCCCTTCTGTTGATTTTTACATTTAAGCAAACGACATTGCAGATTATAGGTGTTACTGAGAAAGCTGAGAAAGACGAGATTGTCAAAGCTGCAATGGAACTGAAAAATACAGGGATTGAAGATGGGTACACACCTGAGGTGTCCACTTGCAGACAGGTTGCTGATCGGTTTATGGAACTATGTGGCTGCATTTTGATTCATTTGACACATAACAATCCTGGTGTTCATGGTTGCATTGTTTTTTTTTCAGGCACTGCTGGTAGATGTAAGAGATAAGCTTCTCTTTGAACAAGAGTATGCAGGAAGCATAAAAGAAAAAGTTCCACCCAGATCCACTCTTCATGTACCTTGGATCTGGTTGCCTGCTGCCCTCTGTGTTCTGCAGGAGGTAACACAAATACTTCTCATCAAAATATTCATCCAAACAGTCACAGGATCATACTCTATTGTATTATTATGTTCTTTAAATTCATTGTAACAGTAAATAATTATTATAGTATAGTGTGTTCTGTTGTTTCTAGATATTTTAGATCTGGTCGGGATACATATCACAATTTAATGAAGTGAAGGGTTCTAGAGGTTTTAGATCTGTGTCAGAAGAAAACTTAATGGGGAGTGAGCAGAATTCTTTAAAGACCTGTCCCTAAAGTTTGAAGTGTTGGCTAAAAGATGTTTGAAAGTCAGGTCAAAATCTTTAGTATATTGGTGAGGAGCGTGTAAATACTTATGTGTTTTCTCAGAATAGTTGGTATAAAACACTAAACATCTCAATTACCTATTTTATATATGAAGCTCATACTTCGAGATTTACACGGGCTCAAGCATGGAAGATGTCAGCCGTGTTAGACACAATTGTACCCTATCTTTTTATCATCATATGCTGATTTATTTGTTTGTTATCAATTAAGATGTGTCATTGTTGATGCAGGTCGGAGAAGAGAATCTAGTCTTGGAAATTGGTCAGGCAGCACTGCGGCGCCCTGATTCTAAACCGTATGTTCATGACATGCTTCTCGCAATGGCCTTAGCTGAAGTAAGAATCAAACAAGATTATGAAGAAAAATGGCTGCATCATAGAATTTCTTCTGACACATTTCCGATGATTTGCATGCATTCCATTTCAGTGCTCTATTGCAAAAGCTAGCTTTGAGAAAAGTAAAGTATCTCTTGGATTTGAGGCTCTAGCACGTGCTCAGTATCTTT